>OX244028.2:69932939-71153265 GCA_945859785.2 Tridacna gigas
CAACAAATTAAATTTAACTCCATTGATTATGTCTTTGATAGAGTCGACAACATTGTGGGAAAAGAAGGAAATACTGGTAACCAGTATTTTCTTCTTTTTTCCTAAAACCTTTTCAAAAGCAGTTTTTTTGGGGGGGTCGTTCACACTCCAGATTGTGTGGTAAAGGGTTAACCCTTTACCACACATTCCCGACTTTTAACGACCTTAAGGAAGAAGCCTTTTGCCAACATTATGGGAAAAGGAGAAAATGATGGTAACCAGCATTTTCTCCTCTTCCCACAATGTTTTCTAACCTATCACAGGCAGAATTCATCATTTTAGCATCATTTAATTCATCTGCAAATGCTTTCAACTTGGTCCATGCCAAAATTTTGTCGTTCGGTTAAAGGGCTAAGGAGTGATTATCTCAATAAAAGTTTCCAGTTTTACAACCACAAAAAAAGTACTTGCAGATGACCTCTTCTTCTATCTTGATGCAGACCACTAATGAAAACATCAAAGCAAAAGAAAAAATTGAAAATGCTCCATACAAACACTTTTCTCTTGTTTGTCACAGTGTTTGCACATCATGTTTAACCCTTTATCACACAGTCCTGAGTTTTACCAACCCTGAGGAAAAATCCTTTTGAAAACATTGTGGGAAAAGCAGACAAAGCTGGTTCCCAGCATTTTCTTCTTTTGCCACAATGTTTTTCTACTCTATCAAAGGCAGAAATCATAATTTAAGATTCATTTGATTTGTTGTCTGCAAATGCCTTCAATTTCTCCGAATCCAAAAGTTTGTCATCACATATAGGGTTGCAGTCCTTAGTTTCACAAATTCTACATTACAAACTGTGCAACACAATGTTTTTCAGCACACAACCACTGACTGAATGGTGTTTTATGCCGCTTTCGACAATTTTTCAGTTATATCATGGCCACAGCTCACATATTCATGTATTTCTTGAGTTCAACCAGAACTATGCTTGGGCCCTGCATGAATGCCTTGCCCAAGGACACTCCAACGAAAAACCCAGTGGATCCAGTGAGGCTCCAACCTGGAGCCTCCAGGTCAAGAGTCCCACACTTTATACCACCAAGCAACACAGAACCCCCAGCAGATAATAGAGTTGTCAAATACCTGTAAATATAGTCAAGGTAACAGGCCTTAAAATTAACCCTTTACCACAAAATCCTGAATTTAAACAACCATATGGAAGAAAGCTTTTGAAAACATAGTAAGAAAAGGAGAAAATGCTGGTTAACAGCACTTTCTCCTTTTCCAACAATGTTTTCTTTCTCCCAAAGGCGAATTTCAGCTTTTTGAGTCACATTAAATCTGTTGTCTGTAGATGCTTTCAGTTTGAACCAGTCTAAAATATTGTTGTGTAGTAAACAATTAAAAAACTCCAGACTGTTATGGCTATAGTATTTTACAGAAGACTGAAGAGCCAGAGATCCAATATCAGACTTCTCATTCAAGTAGACTGTCCGCAAAAGCAAGACAATTGGTGGGGTCAGGCCCTTTTTTTCCCTGCAGAATAAAAAGAATAAAAGCCAAATACTGGCCCTGATAAGCAGTAACATTCTGGGTCAGAGTTCAAAAGGGTTTGAAATTTAACTCTTTACCAAACGACAAAAAATTTTGGACCAGTCAAAATTGAAAGCTTTTGCAGACAACAAAATAAATGTGACTCAAAAATTGAAATTTGTATTGGGAAGGATAGAAAACATTGTGGGAGAAGGGGAAAATGCTGGTTACCAGCATTTTCTCCTTTTCCCACAATGTTTTCAAAAAGCCTCTTTCTCAGGGCCGTTACAACTCGGGGATTGTGTGGTAAAGAGTTAATAGCATGGAAAGATGCATCAAATTTCACACAGCAGGCTATACATATCAGGAGGTCAATCCATTTTGACCTACTGTGAAAAGTGGAGATTGGGAGCATGTGACACTTGACAATACCTTTTACCTCCTTTGATAAATCTCCAACCTGTTACAGAATGGAAGTTGTTGGATATCTAAACAAACAAGAGGGCCATAACGGCCCTGTATCGCTCCAATGGCTATTAAGTACAAACCAACACATCAACCATTATAGTATGAGGCCAAATGGCTTCGAACAAGGAGCTTTTTCTCTATGAAAGTCCATGTGAAAGTTGTGATCCCAGGGCAAGGCTATTTTTTACCAAAGGGCTATAATTACTTAAATCCTAGTAGAGGTCCACAAAATAAAACACCATACCAAATAATACAGGCCTAGGCTATGGTTATAAACAAGAAGATTTTCAGTTTCCTTCATGTAAAGTCCCTGTAAAACATGAGACCCCTGAAGCGGGGCTAATTTTGAACAACTTCAGAAGTGATCCACAAAATGAAGCCACATGTCAAATTTGGTAGCCCTAGGGATAATGGTTAGGAGTAGAAAGATATTAAGAATTTTAACTATAAGCACATGTTAAATTTATGACCCATGGGAGGGGCTAATTTTGACACCATGACTTTAATTCAAACACTTTTGGAAGAAGACTACTAGATGGTAGCATTCATAAAATATTACAGCTTCATGGTCATGGTCAGGAAAAAGAAGAATTTTAAAGTTTTCATGATAAGCCAGTGTAAAACTTGTGACTAAAGAGGCAGGGAAAATTTTGACCCCCAGGGCTATAATTTTAACAATCTTAGTTGAGGACCACTACACAAGTATACATGCAAAGTTTGGTAGCCCTTGGTCTTATGGTTAGGCACAAGAAGATTTTCAGTTTTCACTCTATAAGCCCAAGTAAAATTCGTAACTGCCGAGGTCGGGGTCAAATTTGACCCCAAGGTTATGATTTGTACTCTCTTGGTAGAAGCCCACTAGATAGAGCTACAAGCAAAATTTGGTAGCTCTAGGCTTTATGGTTAGGAAGGAGAAGATTGAATTTTAAAGTTTTCACTATGTAAGCCCATGTAAAACTTGTGAGCCCCGGGATAAGCCAATTTTGACCATGGCAGAAGTCAATTAGACAAAGCCCTTGGCCTTAGGGTAAGGAAGAAGAAAATTTTAAGAGTTTTCACCATATAAGCTAATGTAAAGCTTGTGACCCCTGGGGTGAGGCCAATTTTGACCCCAGGGTTATAATTTGAAGGATATTGGTACATGTCCATTGCATGAAGCTACATGTCACATTGGTAGCTTCAGACAAGGTTTTCAAAGATTTTCAATATTTTTCAGTTTAGCTGACATGGCACGAGTGTTTTTACTGGAATCAAATTCTGAAGAGGACCATGGCAGGATCATTTCTGTGAAGTTTGGTAAAAATTAAAAGGGCAGTTTCTGAGAAGATGTTTGAAATAAAAGTTAACACACAGACAGACAGACACACGATGGACACAGGGCCATGACATAAGCTCCCTGCCCTTTGGTCAGTGTTAACACACAGGCGGACGCACAATGGACACAGGGACATGACATAAGCTCCCTTGGCCAGTGGAGCTAAAAAGTGCTGAAGCTTTGAAATTCAAGATTTTTGTAAGGGGTGAAAACTTCTAGCTTATATACAGCCCTCTTTATCAGACCAATTTTTTTTTTAACCACATCCATTTAGAAACTAGATGCTGACAAATGGAATGTGGCTCAAATGATATGGTTTGTCTAAAATAGAGTAGATGTTGTTAATTGACCGATTGATTGATTGTATGGTGTTTAATGCCATTTTCAACATTTTTTAATTTATATTGCAGTGGCCATGCTTTCCTGGAGTTTCTTCTATCAGTACTCTGCTCTATATTCTTTCCAAGCCACTGGCTGCTTTCCTACATAACCATCGTCAAAAAATTGGCATCACGTCGCAATGACCATCATCAATCCTCAGCAAGAAATTGGCCTTGCCGGGGATCAAACCAGCAACAACCTGTCCTCAAGTCCAGTAAGCTACCCACGGGGCTAGCTAGCTACCAGGGCTAAGCAGGAGATGTGGAATAAGGAAAAATGGCTTGTTACCAGCATTTTCCCCCTTTCCGCTTCAAAACAGGGCACATTCCTCAGGGTCATTGAAACTGCCAATTGTGCAGTACAGGGTTAACTGACTGAAAAACTTTTTCTTTGTTTTTCTTCTATCTTTTGTCAAACAACAAAGATGACTCAATGGTTGACGTGATCATGAATGACTGTTCTTTCATCTGTAAAGGCTTCACCGTTTACCACACAATCCTAAGTTTTAACGACCCTGGAGAAAGATGGGTTTTGAAAACATCATGGGAAAAGGAGAAAATGCTGGTAAACAGCACTTTCTCCTTTTCCCACTTCGTTTTTTATCCTATCAAAGACAGATATTATCATTTGAGCTAGCTAAATTTATTTTGTCATCTGCAAGTACTTTCAATTTGTTTACCTCCAAAAGTTTGTTGTTTGGTAAAGACTAAAGGGTTAAGCCATTTTACCTTTTAACCCTTTACCACATTATCCTGAGTTTTAACAAGGCTGAAGTAATATAGACTTTTGAAAACATTGTGGGAAAAAGGAAAAAAATGCTTGTAACAAGCATTTTCTCCTTTTCTCACAATGTTTTCGATTCTTTCAGAGGCTACTCCCATTCTTTTAGCCACATTTAGTCAGTGGTCTGCACATGCTTCCAGTTTGGACAAGTCTGGAGTTTGTTGTGAGGTAAAAGAGTTAACTCTTAAAGTGCTGTTCACAACTATGGTTGCTTTGCGACCAGTTAGATCAAGATCAGAACGCACAAAACATGCAGTCTGATCTTTGGTCTACTCTTTCTGCTTAGCTTAACCTTTTACCAGATGACAGAATTTTAGCCCTGTCCAAATTGAAAGCATTTGCAGACGACAATTTTGGTGTGGCTTGAGTGGAACAATTTTTCTTTGATAGGGTAGAAAACATTGTGGGAAAAGGAGAAAATGCTGGTTACCAGCATTTTCTCCTTTTCCCACAATGTTTTCAAAACGCTCCTTTCCAAGGGTCGTTAATAGGCAGCATTGTGCCGTAAAGGGTTCAACACTATCCACAAAAGCAACAATCAAATTGCAATTATTTAGGTCTCATTTCTAAGTTGAATATTTCTGTTGGGTTTATTCAGCCGCTCTGAGGATTAATTCATGCCAATGAAACAACACAGTGGCTTTTACAACAGGCTTTTTCTAGCAGCTTGACTCTTTATCAGATAAGATCATTTTACACTCAACCTTGTTCGATTGATTGGTTGATTGTATGGTGTTTAATGCTGTTTTATAACATTATTTCAGTTATATCGCGGCGGCCAGTGCACCTATCCATGCTTTCCTGGAGTTTCTTTTACCAGTACTTTGCACAATATTCTTTCCAAGCCACTGGCGGCTTTCCCACATAACCATCGTCGAAACAATGATCAGCGGTGAGAGAGGAATGAATCCTGTCGCAATGACTATCATCAATCCTCGGAAATAAATTGGCCAAGCCGGAGATCGAACCAGCAACCTCCTGTTCTCAAGTTCTGTACGCTACCAACTGAGCTACGGGGGCTTGGCTCCTTGTTCAAACAAGATGTGGATAAAATGATCTTGTCTTTGAGAGGTTAGGAAACATTGTGGGCAGTGAAGAAAATACTGCCTACCAGCATTTTCTCCTTTTCTTAAGTTTTCACATATCTTTTTCCATAGTGTCTTTAAAACAAAGTTTTCTTTGTTAACTCTTTACCACACAACAATATTTCAGACTGGTCCAATTCAAAGCATTTGCTGCTGCAGATTTGACAAGTTAGATGCATCTCAAACAATTGGATTAGTTTCTAAAAGACTAGAAAACATTGAAAACAGCACTGTCTCCTTTTTCCACAATGTTTTCAAGTCCAATTTCCCAGGGTTGTTAAACCTCTGGACTGTGTGGTATTGGACAAAAAGTTTGAAGGCTTCACTTGACAAAAATCTTTTAGCTTAGTCCATATTCATAGCTTTGGCAAACAACGAACTATACATGGATCAAACTTTTTGTGTTTTAGAGGGTAGAAAAGACTGTGGGAAAAGGAGAAAATTATGTTTAACAGCATCTTCTTCTTTTGCCACATTATTTTCAACAGATCACTTCTTCAGAGATATTAAAACATTGGATTGTTTGGTAATAGGTTGACTTGAAAATATCTTACCAGCAGATAATTTAAACCATGTTCTGGGAAAAAGGGGCTTAATGCATCTGAAAAGTATCAATCCAGATCAGCCAGCGCAGTCCTTGCAGGCTGACCTGGGCTGAAGCTTTTCACTATTGGCCAATTACCTGTATGTCAAAGGACTTTTTACCTTAGAATACAGTTGGTTGTTATACATAATAAATTTTATGGGTCCCTAATTATGCGATGACTTGCTTGGTATGATGCATCACAGAGATGTATTAAGCCCCCTTTTGCCATAGCATAGCTCAAGTTTTTTCGGCATGATCATGTTTACATCCCTTTTGACATTATCACTTAGACGACTCATTTTATCCTTTACCACCTGGTCCCAAGTTTTAACAAACCTTTTAAAAACATTGTGGGCAATGCTCCTATTCATGCTTTCCTTGAGTTTTCTGCACCAGTATTATGCACAATATGCTTCCCAAGCCACTGGCTGCTTTCCCACATTTAACCCTTTACTAAGCCACAAAAGTTTGGACTGAACCAAATTGAAAGTATTTGCATACGACAAGTTATGCGTAACTAAAATGGTGATTTCTGCCTTGTTCAGGGTAGAAAACATTGTGGGAAAAGGAGAAAATGCTGGTTATCAGCATTTTCTCCTTTTCCCACAATGTTTTCAAAAGGCTTCTTTTTCAGGGTCGTTAAAAATCATGACTGTGTGGCAAAGGGTTAACCATCCTTAAGACAATGATAAGCAGTGAGAAAAGAATGAATCTCAATGAACTATCATCAATCTTCAGAAAAAATTGGACAAGATGGGGATTCAAACCAATGACCCTCTAATCTAAAGTGCTGTACGCTACCAACTGCGCTACCAGAGCTTGGCAGATTTGGTTTGTTTGATTTGTATTGGAGTTTAACGCCATTTTAACAGCTCAGGTCATATCATGGCAGTCAGTGTCGCACCCATGTGTTTCCTAGCTTTCTCACACCAATACTAACAACTTTCTTTCCAAAGCCACTAACTACTTTTCTCACTTGCATCAGAGGTGAGAGGCGAAAAATCGCTAGAAAGAAAGTTTGCTTCACCCTGGTATCAAACTTGCAACCACCAGGTCACAAGTCAGATACGCTAACTGCTGAGCTACCAGGGCAGGCTGGTCTCAGCAGAAGTCAGCTTTGAAATCAGCTTTGAAATCATCCTTGTGAATAATCTGATGATTGTTTTGTATGAATTTTGGACTATACAAGCTATAACCTTATAGACCTGTATTTTATCATCTGAAAAGCTGATTCTCTAAAATGAAATTCCATCATGAACAAGGTATTCTGTTAATCAGAATTTCCTTTTTTTTCACAATGTTTTCAAGTACAGTACCTTTTCTACAATGTTTTAAATGTTTGACAAACAAATTGTCAACAGAACGTTTTGATCTCAGCATGGCATTGGTTGCATACAGATTATTAAAAGAAATGTGACACGTTCAATTTCCACGGTCGATCGAGGGTATGAGTAAATGGTCGCTCGAAACAGCTGTTCGGAGTTAAATCCGTGACGAAACATTTGGGTCGATAACCCCAGCTATAAAACCAATTCCTTATTTACTTACCTTTCTCTGGCTTCATTCTGATTAAAATCGCCCAAATTCCAATCAGATAGTCTTCAAACAATCTTCATTAGCCATTATCCTTCAATATTTTCCCCTAGTCTAGCCGTCGTGACTAATAAACTGCGCTTTTTCATCCCTCGATCGTTTCCTCCCAAGTGTCGAATCCTCGATCTCGACTCCACTGTTTATGGTTTCGTACGATGGTCACGTGAACAAACATAAACGCAAAGAGTCTATTCAACGAAAAAAATGAATAATTTGGTTATTAGCGGGCATCTTCTATATTGTTTCATTCAATCGTTACTGCACATCATAACAGAAAGGATGGATTTCCTTAAAAAGCGATGCTCTCGGTAATTTTCGGTTAAGGAAACGACCTTCACCTTTGCCCATTAACCTGGAGATGGGTTACTTTAATAAATAAACTGAAAATACGGAATATGCCGCCATATTAAGGATTGTATCCCATCAAAATTGGCAGATGGAGCTGTCCTGTTAGCGATTTCAACTTGATTCGTGATATTTTTCACGCTATTTCGAGAAATCACAAAAGAAAAATGTTTGACATTTGCGATTAGCTCGTTCCGCGAAGGGAGGTTACTGTGCTGATATTTAGCTCATTATTGCGCAATCTCATTTCCCTTGACTAGGGTACCTTGGCACGAATGAAGAGAACTTCACTGTTTTTGTTGTTGTTGTTTCTCAATTGTCTATGTCCTCTCCTAGCAGATGATGCACATTGATTTGTGATTACGTGCTTTGCTTAGATATGAATCGCACTTTTTCATATAACTCCGGTAGATCTAGGTATAACACGAATCAAACTTCCAAGAGCAATTGACATATTTGAAAGGGATGCGCTTGGATCTGAATATGCTGATGAAGATATTCACGTGTATTATCTAGATCTACCTTACGGAGTAACCTAAGGTCATATCTCAAAGGGAGTTAAAGGCATGAGTTAGTTAGTGGCCTAAGTACATAATTCGAGTCATATTTAAAGTGCAGACAAATTTAATTCATTCTGTTTGAATATTAAGTATGGATATTACGAGGAGTCTGATAATGTATTAGATCTACAGGTCAATCTGTCAAAACTCCAGTCGCTGGCAGAAAACCGAGTTTAAAAACTAAATCATTATTCAAGTTGACAACTTTTTGTTTTAGTTTTACATTTTTCTGCCAGCAAATGGAACTTTGAAAGACTCCACATTAGATCTACCACATTATCAGACTAATGATATTTCAAACTGTATGCAATAAATTTGTCAGAAATTTGACCCCGAATTGTTTGAAAACAAAATACTTTGGTAGCTAGTGGGCCTTTAAGGATCGTGAAACGTATCCTCGAGAAGTGATCGAAACATAAAAAAAAGTATATACCTTGTATTTGGGCCATGCTCTGGTAAAAGGGGACTTAATGCATCTCCGTGTTACCAAGCAAGTCATCACATAATTATGTATCCATAAAAGCCACTTTTTTTTTTAAATACATGTAATCGACTTAATCATGGGATAAACTGGTCGTTGGACATACAGAAAATTAATCAATAGCGAACAGTTTCGGTCCAGGTTAGCCTGCACGGACTGCGCAGGCTGACCTGAGTCGACAGTTTTCGCAAATGCATTAGATCTAAGCCCTCTTTTCACAGATCACGGCTCATTTTTAATTGTGGTGAAAATTGAGATGGATACCGTTGTGAAGAAAACGGTGAGAGTATCACGGAGAAAGGTTTTCTATACATGAACGATAATTCGAGGAACATTAGATTATTGATGAAAGTGTTACAATAACACTGAGCTGCTCTAAAAAAAACGCCAATAGTTGAAACGTTCGAGTTCATGAAGGAACGATCCTAAAATCATGACGTAATCATGACGTCATTAACATGTAGAACGTCATGATTCATACAATAAATACCGTACCTTGTTGTAACAAGTCCTCTTTCCATTTCTTCGTTATGTACTCGACGTTTTCTTTCCCTATTTTCTTCTTCTTCGCAAAAGCTCTCATGTTGAGAGAAAGACCTTCTCCGGATGATTGCAAAATAAGTAGACCTGCGCTGAAGATCTAGATCTACCAAGGACTTGAATCATCAAATTGAATTTGCTGGTCGTATTTATCTTAACATTCCGAGCGTATGATTTAAGCTCGGTGCTATTACTGTTCAGCGTAGATGTTTGTGCGTAGCACTAGTCAGGCGAGCAATATCCTACTAGATCTATACCTGAATAAATCTGCAAAAAAATGTTTAGGCAAGAGCCAAGTCATAGCGAGCAGACAATTTGAAAGATGGCCGATGTATCTACACTGGCTGAATGGATGGAAACAGGTTTCTCCGAGGTAACATAAATCCACTAATAAACTTAGATATGAGCCATGCTCTGGCCAAAGGTTTGCTTCTCCGTGATGCATTATAGATCTATACCAAGCAAGTCATCACATAATTATGGATCCATAAAATCCAACGCATTAAATCATGAGATAGCACGGTCCTTTGACATGCAAAAGACTGATCAACAGCAAAAATGCTCGATTCAGGTCAGCCTGCGCGGACTGCGCAGGCTGACAGGTCTGAGTCGATGCTTTTTGCAGACGCATTAAACCCCCTTTTCACAGAGTTTGGCTCACATATTTTTGTCTAGATCTAGCGTTATTTTTCCAAATTAGGGACGGCATGCTGAATATTGATTCGATTCTGATTCAACTTTGCACGTTTGCACTTTCTTTATCAGACTAGATCTACAAAATTTTAGACCAGTCCATACGGAAAGCATTTGCAGATGACAGATTAACTCTTTACCAAACAACAAAATTTCGTATATTCACGATCGAATTGAAAGCATTTGCAGACGACAAATAAAATGTAACTCAATTGATGATTATTATCTTTGACAGGATAGAAAAAGTTAAGGGATACGGAGAAAATACTGGTTACCAGCACATTATCTCCTTCATTAATGTTTCAAAAGCCTTATACTTCAGGGTCGTTCAAAGACGGGATTGTTGGTTAAAGGGTTAAATGTGACTCGAATGATTGAATTTGTCTGTGACAGAGCAGTTCTAAACCAATTAGGTGTGGAATAGAGAAAATAAAAACATGGGATTATCTGGTAAAAGGGCTCACTCAAATTGAAAGAATATGCAGACAGCACATCGATGTGGCTCTAATAGATCTAAGATCTACCTCTACATCTATAGATACTCATTAGGGTTTGAAAAGGTACAAAACTGGCTACCAGCATTTTCTCCTTTTCTCACAATGTTTTCAAAGGCCTTTTTCCTCAGGGTCGTGACTTGTTCGGGTAAAGGGTTAACACAAGATCTGCGAAATATTTAGAATCTAGATCTACATGTAGATAGATCTATTTAATCAAAGTAAATTTATTCATGAACCATAGAGATCGGAGATAGGTCATGTTTTTTTTTTAACAATTAGGCTGCTAATAGCGACTCCCTGACCTTTTAAAGACAGCGGCTAGATCAAGATCAGACTTCACAGAACGTATCCACACTGTCCGATAAAAAGAAATCTTTCCACAAAAAATACCTTTGAAATAGCAAGATTTGGATTTTTACCATCCGTTTGAAAGTTTCATTTCCTTTATTTAGCAGGATAAGGGTTAATTCATGGGCGGCAGTTACTGTACCGGCAAAAGACAGACTTGTGCGGGCATCTTTTGGAGACACCTTATAGATCTAGTCTAGCCACGGTTTCTCTTCAGATAGGAGTTGAAATTATTAGAATGAAGATCAAAGGTGGCCTTGCGAGTACTTTTGGTTTACCCTGAATATGCTAACCCTTATCCTGCTGAATAAGTTTAATGATACCTTCGATTGTAAAAAATCCAAAGGTTGCTATTTCAAAGTTATTTTTTTTTGTGTGTGTGAGTTTGTGTGTGTGGGGGTGTGTGTAGAAATATCTCCTTCACGGACGTGTAGATACAAGATCAGACTGCACGTTCGGTGCAGCCTGATCTTGATCCACACTCTCCGCAAAAGGTCCTTAAGTCGCGCATAGTGTTAAATCATTTAATTTGCCTTTATCTGACAGAGGTGTAGAGTATCGCATCGAATGGACTTTGAATCTAATGCTTTCTCTCCAGAAAGCGGCTCATAATTGCTATTTCCCAGAACATAGAGTGGGAATTTTACAAAACAAAGGTCGTGCAGGATTGTGACTTGTGCTCTTTGCGCTGGTCCGTTTGGAAGGATTAAAATGATAAATGAACTTGTCAAATCAGGTACGAGGGTGACATGCAACCAGAACTGGAACTAGTGATTTGGCTGACCGAACAATGGTTTGACACGTGGCGTGCAACACACGAAAAGGGGCCTTCGGACATAGGCGTAAAAGCGTGTCGTCCCAGATCAGCCTGTGCAGTCTGTGACTAATCCGAGACGAGACTTTCCGTTTTTGTGCAATTTTCTGTTTCACGAAAGTCCACTGTATGAAAAAATCTTATGTAGTCGTAAAGTGCCGTCTCGGATTAGCCTGCGCGGACTGCGCAGGCTAATCCGGAACGACAGTTTATACGCAAATGTCCGAAGGTCTCATTTCGCATGTTGCGGGTCATATCACAGTTAATTTATCTGGCGTTGCCTCAAAATAAACAGGAAAACAAAAACAAAAAAGTCGAGGAATTTACAAGTACCATCGAACCGGCCCGAGACCTAGTCTGACCAAATTATAGACAGTATAGTGAAAACGGTAACTGCATGTAAGGTAGTCTTCAGCCAAATCCATGAGACCAGTGCTTGGGTCACCAAACACTGAAAACAAAGTTCGTTCCGAAACTCTTTATAAAATGACAAACAGTTAGACTTGTCCAAATAGACGGCACATATGCACACAAATGAAATGTGACTAAAATGATATGATAAGTACTTGTTAATTTAAACATATTTTATTGTACGTATAAACATACAAATGGATTGGGACGAAAGCTAATAAAAGGTTATAGAGTCCCTTTCCTAAAGGAAAGTAGGAAGTACTAGTTAGAGTAGAAACCATCCAGGGGGGAAAAAAAAAAGATACTGGGTACTAGCATCTTCTTTTCCCACCGTGAATATTTTGAAAAGTCTTCCTCTTTGAACAGAAACGTCAAAACTCAGAACCGTTTCGTAAAGGGTTAACCAATTCGCTGCCAGATAAATAAATCCGAATTTGTTTGAGTTCTGAACGTACAGTCATAGGCCTTCTGAAAAACAAAGATGATTTTCTGCCATGTTTAAACATCAGGAGCGGACGTGGGTGTAGATCAAAGATCAGATTGCACGTTTTGCACAGTTCTATCTTGATCTAGGCCGTCTGTAAGAGCTACTCGAGTCAGTACAAAGGGATAAACACTAAACCATTTTGCTAGAAATGCTAGCTCTTCAGCGAGGTTAGAACTGAACCGCATTTCCGTGAAATTTTCCCGAGAATATAACTAGCTGTTTTTACACAAGCGATTTTACAATGAATATGTTCTATTCCCAGGTAAGAATAGACCCCCTTTCCCTCTTGGTTGTAGGTGTGCATACATATGTTTGTGTGTCTTCCTAATATCGTATGCCCTATTTCGCATTTTGAGTTGGTTTTCAACTGTTCAAGGTAAAGAGAAAAGGACTTTCTGAGCTGGAAGCTTTCGTCTTTCTTATGAAGTGTGCAAAAATTCATCACCGGTACACATAGATCTAGATGCTGTCCAGAATCGTCGACCAACATTCGAACGTCAAAGTATGATCCCTCAAGAAAGAGACAATCAAATTCTTTTGGAGTCAAAAACAGTCAAAATCAACATGTCAGTGGTCCAGAGCGAAAGGTCGCGCGATCTGTGTACAAGGTAAATAACTGTTCTTAAGGTAACATTGTAAGAGTTATTTCCCTTATACCATGATATATCCCTTTCCTCTGCCAGCAGCGTAATATACCTTCGTCCTTGGATCAAGACTTACTTATTGCTTGTTTATCGACGACCTCTCCTATCGCTAACTCATAAACTATGGCATGAAAGTTAGCTGACTTTCGAAGTTATCAGATGTTCAGTGTTTAACACTTTTTTTTCGAAAAAAGAAAACTCAGTTTGTCTTGGTGGCTACTTTCATTTTGTATCAGGTCAAGGTCACAAAATCGTGCTCATTTAAATTTCATACATCGAAAAGTAGTCCAAAGATGTACTGTGAAAAGTAATGGAAAAGATGTGGGTAAATTAATCATTATTGTTCATTAAAATATCATTGCAGATTTATATGTCTAATATGCCATAACTTCCGTCATTGGAACGTTTCTTTACAAAGTGTGAACTATTTTACTAAGGTAAGAAATGTGCTTACGCGTCCTACAGTATGACATTGCTGGTTCCTCTTGCTGTGTTGGGACTTTTAAACTACATGTGAAATGATGTTACTGGTCCCAAGCCAAGCTCGATAAGTATCATCGCAGAGGGCCGCAGCTGGTGAAATAAAGCATTTAAACCTCAACTGCAGCTTGCTATTTTGGAAACGTATACCGTTTTAGGTATGCTTTTGTCATAAGCTAAAACATCGTGCAAAATATTTTGCGTTGCTCGAAAGTAAAAGAAATCTGCGTTTCCGTATTTGTTCTGATGCCTTTTACACTCGAGCGGTTTCGTACATATTCCGTAACGAGACAAAGGAGCGTTATCAAATACCATAGCAACGGCACGGGACACATGTCAAGCTGTCAACAATATGTTATGTACCTTTATTATTCGATAAGCATAACGACACTAACGCGTTTCGTATACAGGTTTTTCGCGTTTAATTTTTTGATGCAAGAAATTTTCAAATCAAATTCTATCAGTATTTCCCACTTTTTCCTGCCTTTTTTTGTCGGGAAGGAGAGAAGAAAAAAAAAAACCAATGATTAATTAAGTGTAGACTGGTCCAAATTGAAAGCATTTGCACGCAAGAAATGAAAGGTGGCTCAAATGTCGAAATTTGTCCTTGATAAGGTTGAAAGCAGTATGGGAAAAGGAGAAAATGCTGGTTACAAGCATTTTCTCCTTTTCCCATAATGTTTTTAAAAGCTTTATAATCAAGGGGATTGAGTGTTGTGGGGTTAAAATTAAATTCAGACGTAAAGCTTGGGGAGGGGGAGGATGTTGCTGAATCTCGAGTATCTACTATGAAATATTTGTGCCTTCAGGGTTGAGGGACACTGTAAGTGTACACTCTTGTACAATGTTCATGAATGCCTTTAACCCTTTACCACACAATTCCGTGTGTTAATGACGCTTAAGAAAAGGCCTTTTAAAAATAATGTGGGAAAAGAAGAAAATGCTGGCATTTTCTCCTTTTTTCCCCACGGTGTTTACAGCCATTCCAAAGGCATATTTCTAGTTTTGAGTCACAAATACTTTGGTGTCTGCAAACATTTTCAATTTGGACAAGTCTAAAATTTTGTTGTTTAGTAATGGGTTAATGTGGAGGCGTCTAATGATCATTTTGTTATCTGGAAAAGAACTGAATAAAAAACTTCGCACTTTTACAGAATGCTGAAATCTTTTTTATTTTTCAACCGTTTACCAACAGATAAATTTTTAGACTTGTCCAAATTGAAAACATTTGTAGGCTGCAAAAAAGGTATGACTCAAAAATTTAATTATATGAAAGGACAGAAAATATTGTGGTAAAAAGGGAAAATGGTAACTAGAATGTTCTCCTTTTCTCACAGTGTTTTCAGAAGCCATCATCCTCAGGAGTGTGAAATGTCGGGATTGTGTGGTAAAGGGTTAATGTAATACTGTTATACATAAGACATCTCATTTAGATATTTATGATTACCCACAGGCTACAGCATAGACCTATTTAACCCTATACCAAACAACCCTGGATTTTCCATACCCTGAGAAAGAAGCCTTTTGAAAACATTGTTGGAAAAGTAGAAAATACTGGTAATTAGCATTTTCTACTTTTCCCACAATGTTTTCAACCCTTCCAAAAACAAATTTCAATTTTTGAGTGCCATTAATTTTGTCGTCTGCAAATGCTTTTAATTTGGACAGGTTTAAAATTCGGTCGTTTGGGAAAGAGTTAAGACTCAGGATTGTTCGTAAAGACTTAATTTAATGTGTAGTTGTTATTGCTAAATTTATGAGGAAGAAAATTAATTAGCATCAATAATTTTAACCCTTTACCTCATAATCTCAGCTTTTAACAACCCTGGGGAAGAAGCCTCTTGAAAATATTATGGGAAAAGGAGAAGCTGCTAGTGACCAGCATTTCTCCTTTTCCCACATTATTTTATACTCTTTCAAAGACAAGTATCATCATTTGTTCACGTTCAGTAAATTTTGTCATCTGCAAAAGTTTTCATATTGGCCAAGTACAAAATTGTTTGTTTGGTAAAGAGTTTAACTCTACCAAACAATGAAATTTTAGACTTGTCCAAATTGAAAGCATTTGCAGACAACAAAATAAATGTGACTGAAAATTTGAAATTTGGTTTTGGAAAGGTAGAAAACATTGCGGGAGAAGGAGAAAATGCTGGTTACCAGCATTTTCTCCCTTTCCCACGATGTTTTTTAAAGGCTTCTTTCTCAGGGTCATTAAAAGTCGGGATTGTGTGGTAAAGGGTTAACTCTTTATCAGATGATCACACATTTTTATTATCCTGAGAAAAAATGCCTTTGACAACTTTTAAGGGAAAAGAAAGAAATGATAGTATCCCTCAGTGAACCCTTTATCCAAATTTAATCTTTTACCAAACAGTCCCAAAAGCTTTGACCCTCATGAAGAAGCCTTTTGATAACATTTTGGGAAAACGAGAAAATGCTGGTAATCAGCATTTTTCTTTTCCCACAATGTTTTCCACCCTTTCAAAGACAAACCATATCATGTGAACCACAAGTTACTCTTTACCAAACAACAAAATTTTAGACTAATCCGATTTGAAAGTATTTGCAGACAACAAATTAAAGGTGGCTCAGATGATGAAATTTGACCTTGATAGGGAAGAAAACATCGTTACCAGCATTTTCTCCCTTTCCCACAATGATTTCAAAAGTATTCTTCCTCAGGGTCATTAAAAGAGGGTATTGTGTGGTAAAGGGTGAAATTACTGTCTGCAGTTGCTTTTAATTTGGACATGGAAAAGATAATGTGTTATATTCATTCTCCTTATCTCACTTTTATGTGCATACCGGTAATTCATTGTATTATTTCTGTTTTTTTTAGCTCACCTTAGCACAACGTGCTAAAGGTGAGCTATTGTGATCGCCCTATGTCCGGCGTCCGTCATCCGTCGTCTGTCGTCCGTCGTCCGTCAACAATTTCTTTAAACATCTTCTTCTCCTTAACCACTGGGCCAATCTTGATGAAACTTGGCAGGGATGTTCCTTGGGTGAAGCTCTACCAAAATTGTTCAAAGAATTGAATTCCACCCACAACTCTAGTTGCCATGGCAACAAAAAGGAAAAAAAAGGCAAAATCTTTGAAAATCTTCTTCTCTGAAACTAGAAGGCGCAGAGCTTCGATATTTGGTATGTAGCATCTCCTAGTGGACCTCAACCAAGTTTGTTCATATGATGCCCCTGGGGTCAAAACTGGCCCCGCCCCAGGGGTCACAAGTTTGAGCATAGTCACAAAGAAGGAAAACTTTAAAAATCTTCTCCTCTAAAACTTGAAGGCGTAGAGCTTTGATATTTGGCATGTAGCATCTCCTAGTGGACCTCTACCAAGTTTGTTCATATGATGTCCCTGGGGTCAAAAATGGCCCCGCCCCGGGGGTCACAATTTCCAACATAGGAACAAAGAAAGAAAACTTTAAAAATCTTCTTCTGTAAAACTAGAAGGCATAGAGCTTTGATATTTGGCATGAAGCATCTCCTAGTGGACCTCTACCAAGTTTGTTCATATGATGTCCTTGGGGTCAAAACTGGCCCTGCCCCGGGGGTCACAAGTTTGAACATAGGAACAAAGAGGGGAAACTTTAAAAATCATCTTCTCTGAAACTTGAAGGCGTAGAGCTTTGATATTTAGTATGTAGCATTGCCTAGTGAACCTCTACCAAGTTTGTTCATATGATGCCCCTGGGGTCAAAACTGGCCCCACCCCGGGGGTCACAAGTTTGAGCATAGTAACAAAGAAGGAAAACTTTAAAAATCTTCTTCTCTGAAACTTGAAGGCGTAGAGCTTTGATATTTGGCATGTAGCATCTCCTAGTGGACCTCTACCAAGTTTGTTCATATGATGTCCCTGGGGTCAAAACTGGCCCCGCCCCAGGGGTCACAATTTCCAACATAGGAACAAAGAAGGAAAACTTTAAAAATCTTCTTCTGTAAAACTAGAAGGCATAGAGCTTTGATATTTGGCATGAAGCATCTCCTAGTGGACCTCTACCAAGTTTGTTCATATGATGCCCTTGGGGTCACAAGTTTGAGCATAGTGAAAAAGAAGGAAAACTTTAAAAATCTTCTTCTCTGAAACTTGAAGGCGTAGAGCTTTGATATTTGGTATGTAGCATCGCCTAGTGAACCTCTACCAAGTGTGTTCATATGATGTCCCTGTGGTCAAAACTGGCCCCGCCCCGGGGGTCACAAGTTCGAACATAGGAACAAAGAGGGGAAACTTTAAAAATCATCTTCTCTGAAACTGGAAGGTGTAGAGCTTTGATATTTGGCATGTAGCATTGCCTAGTGGACCTCTACCAAGTGTGTTCATATGATGCCCCTGGGGTCAAAACTGGCCCCACCCCAGGGGTCACAAGTTTGAGCATAGTAACAAAGAAGGAAAACTTTAAAAATCTTCTCTGAAACTTGAAGGTGTAGAGCTTTGATATTTGGTATGTAGCATTGCCTAGTGGACCTCTACCAAGTTTGTACATATGATGCCCCTGGGGTCAAAACTGGCCCCGCCCTGGGGGTCACAATTTCCAACATAGGAACAAAGAAGGAAAACTTTAAAAATCTTCTTCTCTGAAACAGGAAGGCATGGAGCTTTGATATTTGGTATGTAGCATCGCCTAGTAGACCTCTACTAAGTTTGTGCATATGATGCCCTTGGGGTCAAAATTGGCCCTGCCCCGGGGGTCACAAGTTCAAACATAGGAACAAAGAAGGAAAACTTTAATTTTTTTTTTTCTCTTAAATGGGAAGGCATAGAGCTTTGATATTTGGTATGTAGCATCTCCTAGTGGACTTCTACCAAGTTTGTTCCAAGTATGCTGCTTGGGTCAAAACTGGCCCAGCCCCTGGGGTCACAAGTTCGAACATAGGAACAAAGAAGGAAAACTTTAAAATTCTTCTTTTCTGAAACCAAAAGGTGTGGAGCTTTGATATTTGGTATGTAGCATTTCCTAGTGGACCCCTACCAAGTTTGTTCATATGATGCCCCTGGGTCAAAACTGGCCCAGCCCCAGGGGTCACAAGTTTGAACATGGGAACAAAGAAGGAAAACTTTAAAATTCTTCTTTAAAACTGGAAGGCGTGAGCTTTGATATTTGGTATGTAGTGATTCTCTTCTAAGTTTGTTTGCCCATCTAAGCGCAACAAGTTCATTGAGTTCAAAATTGGGTCATCTTGGGTCATAAATTAGGTCACTTGGTCAAATTAAAGAAATACCTTGTTGGCACTCTCGAGGTCACATTATTTGCTCAATTGCCTTGAAAATTAGTTAGAAAGTTTGTCTGTATAAAGTCTCACATTAGATTAATTTGGGTCAACTTGGGTCATAAACTAGTTCACTGGGTCAAATTAAAGAAATACGTTGTTTGCACTCTGGAGGCCACATTTATTGCTCAAATGACCTGAAATTTGGCCAGAATGTTTGTCTTGATGAAATACCGGATGAGTTTGGATTTGGGTCACCTGGAACCATAAACTAGGTCACTAGGTCAAAATAAAGAAATACCTTGTGGGTACTCTAGAGGCCACATTCTTTGCTTAATTGCCTTGGAAATTGGTCAGAATGTTTGTCTTTGTAAAATCTCACATGAGTCTGAATTTGGGTCAGCTGGGGTTGTAAACTAGGTCACTTGGTCAAATTAAAGAAATAGCTAGTGGGCACTCTAGAGGCCACATTTATTATTCATTTGATTTGAAAATTGGTTAAAATGTTTCTTTTGATATAGTCAATGACCAGTTCAAATTTGGGTAACCTGGGGTCATAATCTAGGTCACTAGGTCAAATTAAAGAAATATCTTTAAGGCACTCGAGGCCACATTTTTTGCTCAATTGACTTGAAAATTGGTCAGAATGTTTGTCTTCATGAAATATGAGTTTGAAATTGGGTCACCTGCGGTCAAAAACTAGGTCACATGGTCAAATTAAAGAAAAACCTTTAAGGCACTCTACTAAGGTGAGCGACCCAGGGCCATCATGGCCCTCTTGTTTTAGTTTTTGCTCGAATTTCCAAACACTTACCATAATGTGTCTCTTTACCCTTTTTATTCTCTGGTTATGTTATTCAGTTTTGACAAGTCTAAAAATTGTTTGCCTGATAAGACTTAACTCTCTACTAGACTTTCTTGTAGCCAGTATTTACTGACTTGTGACCAGGTGGTGGCAAACTTTCTTTCCAGCAATTTTTTTGCCTCTCACCTCTGATGCATGTGAGAAAATTAGTCCGTGACTTGGAAAGTACTGGTGTTAAAAAGCTAGGAAGCACATGCATAGGTGCACTGACCACCATAATATTCCCTAAGTTGTTGAAATAGCATTGAATTCCAATACAAACAATACTCAACATTTTCAAAGTTTTTCAGCATAGCTGAATGTGCTGGCTTTTGACCTACTTTTAGATACTGATAAAAAATGAATAAGTAGAAATGTTTGATTGGTCAAAAATGTAGACAGTTATGCTTATTCTATTATATAGACTAAGGGACGCTGTGGTAAAAAATGTAGACATGTTTATTTTAAGGGCCCCTGCCTATTTGCTGGCAAATTTAAGCTGTCTTTTTTAAAGATATTTCTTGTTTACTCTCTTAACGGTTATAGCGCAGAATTAATCCATCAGAAATTTGTTAGCTTGGAAATTAGGCACAAATACTTTCAATTGCAAGGTTCTTTTTGTCTATAATATCTCAGCAAAGGGGACACTGTAGGTCAAGATCAGAATGCACATTTTTGTGCAATCTGATTTTGATCTACTCTGGGGCAATAGCAACTATAGTCATGAAAGGTGCTTTAAGGGTAAAAGAAAAACTCCATTGTTCGCATAATATTTAATTCTTTGTTTGCAAATGCCCTTGAATATGGAAGAGTCTAAAATTTAGTTGTCTGTTACAGTGTTAACTGTCACACAATCCCATGTTTTAACAACCTTAACCAAGACGGCTTCACAGAACACAGTGGGAAAAGGAGAAAATGCTGATAACCAAAATTTTCTCCTTTTTCCACTATGTTTTCTACCAATCAAAAACAAATTCCATCATATGAGCCACATTTAGATTGTCGTCTGCAAGTGCTTTGAAATTTGACTCTAAAATTTTGTTGTTCTGTGAAGAATTAAGCTACAATAATTATTAATTTCTCAATTACCATTGTGTTCAATATGAGAAAGTCTAAATTTTTTGTTGTCTGATGAAGGTGTTAATTTACATTATACATTTTTCTCATTTCAGAATGGCACAGTTGCTAGCACAGTCTGCTGGCTCAGGTTCGAGCATCAGCAGCAATTCCTCATCCACTGTGAGTATAACTGTCAACACCTTGTATTGTCATTTCTCATTTAGCCGCCCAGCTAGCCCAGTGGTTAGCTTATCTGACTTGTGACCAGGTGGTTGCGGTTTTGATACCTGTTTGAGCCAAACTTTCTTTCCGGCAATTTTTCACCTCTCACCTCTGATGTGTTTGAGAAAAGCAGTCAGTGGCATGGAAAGAAAGTTGTGTCAGTACTCATGTGAGAAAGCCAGGAAACACATTCATATGTGCACTGATTGCTGTGAAAAGACTTAAAATGGCATTAAACTCCAATACAAACAAATTAAATCTATACAATTAATCTTTTACCACAGAGTCCCGAGTTTTAATGTCCTTAAGGAAGAAGGCTTTTTAAAACATTGTGTGAAAAGAAAAAAATGCTCTCCTTTTTCCATAATAATTTCTGCCCTATCATAGACAAAATTCATCATTTGAGCTGCATCAAATTTGTCGTCTGCAAATGGTTTCAATTTGGTTCAGTCCAAAATTTTGCTGTTTGGTAAAGATTTAAGTTGAGCACGGTAGCCCAATAGTAACATAAGTATAGGGCTTAACACTCTACCATACAACAAAGTTTTAGACTTGCCCAATTTGAAAGCATTTGCAGACAACAAAATTTATTAGAAGTAGCCCAATTGATGATTTCTATCTTTAAAAGGGTAGAAAACACTGTGCAAAAGAGAGAAAATGCTGGTTACCAGTATTTTCTCCTTTGTCCGCAATGTTTTCAAAAGGTCTCTGACTAAGGGTTGTTAAAACGGGATTGTGAGGTAAGGGGTGAAATCTCAGGGCAAGCTATTCAGATTTCCAGCTCTTCTAATTTCTGTCCAAGGATTGATGATGGTCCTTGAGACAGGATTTATTCCTCTCTCACTGATGAACATTGTGTTGATGATGTTTATGTTGGAAAGCAGCCAGTGGATTGTGCAAGGTAATGGTATAAGTAACTCAGTGAAAGCATGGGGGTGTGCACTAGACATACAGTGTATAATATAGGTACAGTTTATGTATCTGTACTTTTTATTACAGAGGTCTTAAAGCTTTTTAACCATTAACTCTTTACCAAATGACAAAATTATAGACTCATCAAAATTGAAAGCATTTGCAGATGACAAAATTAATATGCCTAAAAAATTGAAATTTTGTGTTGGGAAGGGTAGAAAACATCGTGGGAAGAGGAGAAAATGCTGGTTACCAGCATTTTCTCCTTTTCCCACAATGTTTCCAAAAAGTTTCTGTCTCAAAGTCATGAAAAGCAGGGATTGTTTGGTAAAAGGCCAAAGGCAGTTAAAGCACCTTTCAAATTATAGTTGCATTTGTGACCAGTGTAGGTGAAGATCAGACAGCACAAAACATGCAGTCTGATCTTTGATCTACATCATCCACTTTGCTGAGATATTCCAGACAAAATTGACCCAGATATTGCATTTATTTGGATCTTATTTCTAGATTTAAATATCTGTTTGGTTTATTTGGCACTCTAAGGGTTAAGCTTAACTTGAAGTTAGATCAATTTGCCACAAAAAATCAGTGAATAGAACCAAAACATTAATTTGCCACAAAAAATCAGTTAGAAGCTAAACATAAACAGCAACCAATAACACCAAAATGCAATGTTCCATGTCCTGGCTGTGCTATGATAGCTTAATTTTATGTCATTCAACTTTCCTCTATTACGCTTTTCAGGACAATCACATGTTTTAACAAACCTGAAACAGAAGGCTTTTTAAAAATGTTGTGGGAAAAAGATAAAATGCAGGTAACCTGCATTTTCTCCTTTTCCTGCTCTGCAATGGTTTTTAACCTTTTTAAAGGCAATTTCCATCATTTGAGCAACATGTGACTAGTGATCTGCAAATGCTCTTGATTTGGACAAGTTCAGAAATTTGTTATACAGTCAAGAGTTAACCAGAGCTACAGAAAGAGGGAGTGATTTTGATTTCAAAATTGAAAATATCAGTTAATCTCCACTAAACCCTATGTTATGGGTACTCATTAGAATCGTCTTATGAGACAATTCTAATGAGTACCCACAACATAGGGTTTGGAAGAGAAATAATGGATTTAGAATACCATCACTCCCTCTTATCTGGAGCTCTGGTTAACTATTGTACAAGATTTATTGGTAGAGGTTGAAAGGATTTGGCTGAAACATCTCTGCATATTCCATGAACCCTTATTCCAGAAGGCTTGTCTCCTAGACTTACTATTTTACTTAAACTTTGTTACGACTTCCTGGCTGTCCCATGGTAAACCGTATAAAGTGGGTCATCATGGAAACAGATGAAATGTGTACCTAAGTATAATGTGTCTCAGTTCAATAATGCCACACTTTATTTGAGCCATTCCCTGTGAAAAGGGGGCTTAATGCATTCTGCGAGAAGTATCGACCTAGGTCAGCCTGCGCGGACTGCGCAGGCTGACCTGGGCCGAAACTTTTGCTATTGGTCAATTTTCTGTATGTCAAGGGACCAGTCTACCGCATAATTAATTCGGTTGTTAAAAAAGTAGTTGTTATGGCCCCATAATTATATAATGGCTTTATAGGTATCATGCATTACAGTGATGCATTAAGCCCCCTTTTCCCAGGGCATGGCCCATCTATATTTCATTATAAGAAACTTTTTTTCAGCCAAAGAAATTTGGGAAGGTATAAAAAGTTAACAAACTCTACAAGATGAAGGATGTACTGTATTAATGTATTTTTAGCTCTACTGGCCAAAGGCCAGTTAGCTTATGTCATGACCCTGTGTCTTGTCATGCGTGTATAGATTCGGTGTGTGCTTGCATCTATGCATGTGTCAGTGCATTAACTTTTCTTTCAAACATCTCTTAACTCTTTCCCAAACAAGCCCTGGTTTTCACGTGTCTGCAGTACAGGTCTTTTGAAAACACTGTGAGAAAAGGAGAAATTGCTCGTAACGAGCAATTTCTCCTTTTCCCACAGTGTTTTAACGAGCAATTTCTCCTTTTCCCACAGTGTTTTCTATCCTATTTGAGAACTTTCTGCCATTTTCATCAAATTTAAGATTGTCGTCTGCAAACTCTTTCAATTTGGACCAGTCCAAAATTTGTCGTTTGGGAAAGGGTTAAACTAGTCACCCAGTTTTGAGCAACTTTCTTAGAAATTACCCTGCTATGGTTCTCTTCTGGAATTCTTAAAGAAAATTAATTTCCTTGAAAACTGTTGCTGCCACAGCAACTGAAAACAGAAAAATAGTGAAAATCTTCAAAATTCTTTTCCAAAATAGCAGATTTGACTGCTGTGGGTTTGGCTTGATCAGAACTTTTAAAAGCTAAATGTAAGCGGATAGGCATGACAAAGGGAAATAACTCCTGTAGATTGTTACCACTTGTCTCTCTTGATTATCAGACTGCACTGTAACATGATTGGTATTGTGTATTAAATTTTTTTTGATAGAAAATACTCAGTTTTCAATGACAATGATTTATTCTGATGTTAATGGTTATACTGATATAAGTTGAATAACATGAAGGGAGGTTTGTATTCTGTTTTTTATTCCAAAACTTCATTATTCATGCAATAGCAGAAATCTTCTTTTTTTTTTGCTGAGTTTTGGAGTTCTTGTGAAAGTACCCTTTTTCAAAGTTAATATAACTTTGAAATGAATGATATACATAATTAGACCTGCTTGTATTCACAGATATCATTGTGAAAAAGATATGAGTTTTGTGGACTAGGCTTATTTTCTCTATGAAATTTTATTACCATACTTCCATATGGTTTGATGTCTCTGTTGATGGCAGTTGATTTTGAGGCACAATTATTTAACCCTTTCCCAAACAACAAATTTTAGCCCCTCCCAAATTCAAAGCATCTGCAGACAACAAATTTGAAAGTGGTACAAATGAACTTAGGGTTTTTTGACAGAGTAGAAAACATTTTCTCCTTTTCCCACAATGTTTTTAAAAGGCCTCTTCCTCAGGGACGTGAAATCATGGGATTGTTTGGTAAAGGGTTAAAAGGCAGTGGAGCGATACATGGCCATTATGGCCCTCATGTTTTTATCCCTCCAGCTGTTGTTTGTATTTGCTGGAAAGCAGCCAAGCTATTCTGAAATAGTTTTCATTTTCATTAACATGTTACCAACTGCAGATGACTCTTTATGTTTTGTATCCTACCAGCTTGGAAAACATTATAGCAAGTGGAGAAATAGTTGGTAAAAAGAAAGTTTTACCATTGCCATAATGTTTGCACTGCACTCAGATATCAAATATGAATTCAGGGGGTCCTGTATGGCCCAGAGGTGAAGGTACAGGATCTGAACCCTTGATGCCTAAGGTTCTGTCCTCACTCGATGTCTTAAGTTTTTCATGGGTGTGTCCTTTGGCAAGACACTTGAGAGCCCCAACCAAGAACTGGTGAAACTTAGGATAGAATTGATTAAGTGAGCTGTTGCTGTGATGTAACTTAAATATCGTGGACAGAGGCATAAGACATTATTCAAAAAAAAAAAAAATGATAATAATAATTGTCATATTAAATGACCCTTAAAGTGCCTTTCACTACTTTTGCAGTATTAGTGGCAATTGTAGATCAAGATAAGACTGCAAAAATCCTGCTCATCTCTTTGATCTACATTGTCTGCTTTACACAGACATTCTGGATAATAGCAACCTTGAAATTGTGATGAAAACATTGTGGTAAAAGGAGAAAATACTGGTCACCAGCATTTTCTCCTTTTCCCACAAGGTTTTCAAAGACTCTTCCCCAGGGTCATTAAAACATGGGATTATGTGATACAGATTTATGTACATCCTTCATCAGACTTTTTAATATTTTTCTTTTAATTCATGTTAAAGAAGTTATTAGTTATTTAACTCTTTACCAAACGACAAAAATGTAGACTTGTCCAAAATGAAAGCATTTGCAGACGACAATTTAAGTGTGGCTCAGATAGTGAAATTTGTCAGTAATAGGGTAGAAAACATTGTGGAAAAAGGAGAAAATGCTGGTTACCAGCATTTTCTCCTTTTCCAACAATGTTTTCAAAAGACTTCTCTCAGGGTCATTAAAACTTGGTATTGTGTGGTAAAGGGTTAACCCTTAGAGTGCCAAATAAATCCAACAGGCATTTTCAGTGTAGAAATAAGGTCCAAAAAAGTACAATGTCTGTAAATTGTTCAACAAAGTGGACAGTGTAGATCAAAGATCAGACTGCAAATTTTGTGTAGTCTGATCTTGATCTAAGCTGTCTGTAATGGCAACTGTAGATTTGAAAGGTGCTAATAGGGTTGTTTTGTAATCACTTTGAAATGTTGAAAGTTTAACCCTTTACCAACAACAAAATTTTAGACTTGTCCAAATCGAAAGCATTTGCAGATGACAAATTAATGTGACTCAAAAAATCAAATTTGTTTTGGGAATGGTAGAAAACATTGTGGGAAAAGGGGAAAATGCTGGTTACCAGCATTTTCTCCTTTTCACACAATGTTTTCAAAAGGCTTCTTTTCCAGGGTCGTGAAAAGCCGGGATCGTTTGGTAAAGGGTTAATTGACCCATTGGCCAACACTAATGCATGACTGTGCTGTCATTTAAGTCTGCTATGATGGCTATAGTAAACATCTTGGGAAAA
Organism: Tridacna gigas; assembly: GCA_945859785.2. Classification (NCBI taxonomy): domain Eukaryota; kingdom Metazoa; phylum Mollusca; class Bivalvia; order Cardiida; family Cardiidae; genus Tridacna; species Tridacna gigas. The sequence goes on from OX244028.2 coordinate 69,959,867, forward strand.
GGAGAACATGCTAGTGACCAGTGTTTTCTCCTTTTTCTTCAGTGATTTCTGCCCATGCAGAGACAAATTCATGTGTCATCTGCAAGCACTTCAAATTTAGACAGTCTTATAAGTATTGTCATAATTATGGTAAGTGGATAACCCTTTACCAAACAATCCTGAGTTTCAATGACTGTGAAAATGGAGGTTTTGAAAAAATTGCATAAAAAGGAGAAAATGCTGATGATCAGCATTTTCCCACAATGTTTTCTATTACATGTGGACCATGATATTGAATTATTTGAACCATACTTTGAAAAGGCTTTGAAAGTATAAAAGTCTGAAATGCTTTAGTTCCATATTGAGCTAAGTTGTGAGGATTGACATTTACCAACAGCGAAAGGGTGGTGAAGATATCAAGGGAGGTTACTCTAGTAGACTCATAACACAATCTAAGGGAGAAAACTTGTCACCAGTAACATGATACAGTGTATTTAGTTCACTATGTTGAACACAGACGTGTACTGCATGTACATTTGAGTGTGCCATTGAACAATTTGGAGCTTTTCCCGTTACAAGTTACAACCATTTCAAAGTTGATTGCCATTGTGTTTTTAAAGTTGTTTTCTGGTTGACTTACTTGGCTTAACAATGATTACAGTAACAGATAGCGATGTAAGTGCCACTAATTTAATTTTCAAATTGTTGAATTGAACCTCTACATTTGCTGGAGTGCTGGTTGGGTTTTGAAGTACAGTAATTTTGAAGGTTAAAATGGAAGCTAGAGAATTAATGACCACATTAATTATAACATTGTTTTTATAACCAGTGAGTTTAATGCTTCCCTTTCTGCCTATTGCAAGCATGGGCAAGAATTTGCAAACACTGCAGGAAAAATGCAAACCACGCTACAATGCTGAAGATCAGGTACTTCCACTCACCTTTTTTGCTTTTTTACGTTTTTCATATTTTTGAAAGACACAACCCTTTACCACACAATCACAAGTTTTAACGATCCTTACGAAGAAATCTTTGAAAACATTGTGGGAAAAGGAGAAAATGCTGGTAACAGAATTCAATTGTTTGAGGTGCAATAAAATTGCCGGCTGCATGTGCTTTCAATTTGGACATGTCTAAAATTTTGTCGTGTGGTGAAGAGTTAATCAGTTACAGAAAAAGATCAATGATGTCAAAAGAATGTTGTAATGTGCCGTCAGAATTCAAACTCTATAAAAATTTGTCAATCTGTGTTTGCATTTTTTTGAACCAGAAATTTGATATGACTCGCTGAATCGTCAAAGACGTCTGCAAGTCAGAACTAATGAACAATTTATCGACCTATCACAGTGTAGGCTATTCTCTTTTACCTTTGAAGTATTTTGAACCAGATATTTTTGTAGGTCAATTCTAAGATCTTATGAAGTGTGGATCTAATTTAGATTTAGATCTACTAAAATATTTCAAGTGCTGAAATAGCGAAATTGACCAGCCAAGTTGTAAGGTTGTAATGGCCAGAGAATGTGACATGGTAGTGGACCATGCAAATCTAAGATCAGACTGCATATTCTGTGCAGTCTGATCTTGATTTTCACTGACCACAAATGCAACATCAGCTGTATAATGGGGCTTTAAGGGTGATATATTTAGAGAGAGTAGGAATTTTGCCAGTATGTTGTTTTGTCAAGTTGTCTTGCACATAGTCAAGCATGTTTTTGGGCAAAGGGTGAACAGGCAGCCCAGATATTTAGAAGGGTTGTTTGTAGAAAATGAGTTAAAAACTGTGCAGTAGCTGTTTATGAAAGGCCAGCTTTGTTGCTGCATTTGTCTAACAGCTTATCGTGGTACAAAGAGTGAAACATGAGCGTGAATGAAAATCTAAGAGGCTACACCTCTGAAGGTCATATTGGAAAATGAACTTCCCGTCTGTGTTGTGTATTGTTCAGCTAAGGTCAAGGACATCAATATACTGAACATGGGCTGGTATTATGACATAAAAATTGTTGCTTAAAATAGATCAGTTCTATTTTTGGAACACAACTAAATCATATCCTTCAGGTATCTGAAAAAATGTTTGAAAGTAGCCTTTGGAAACAGCATGGGAATAGGAGAAAATGTTGGTAGCCAGCATTTTTCTTTTTCTACATTGTTTTAACCCTTCCAAATCCCAATAATTTAGCCTGAATTGTTTGTATGACTGAAATTTCTTGATCTATACTGTCTGTTAACCCTTAAGCTGCTAATCGTGACCCACTGACCTTTTGTGGACAATGTAGATGAAGATCAGACTGCACAAAACGTGCAGTCTGATCTTTGATCTACACTGTCCGATGCGGTATTTTTTTTCCGGTGAAATCAACTTTGAAACCGTAATGTTTGGGCTTTAAGTATTGAGTAGAAATTTGTGTTTCATTTATTCAGCAGGTTAAGTGTTAACTCTTTACCGCACAATCCTGACTTTTAACAACCCTCAGAAAGAAAACTTTTGAAAATAAACATTGTGGGAAAAGGAGAAAATGCTGGTAACCAGCGTTTTCTCCTTTTCCCACAATGTTTTCTACCCTTCCCAAATCAAATTTTAATTTTTGAGTCACCTTTATTTTGTTGTATGCAAATGCTTTCAGTTTGGACCAGTCTAAAATTTTGTTGTTTGGTAAAGGGTTAAAGTAACTGACAAAGATTTGTTAATAGTTGAGAGCTTTCCTTTCATTAATGGTATTGCAAAATGCGATTGATGATCACTGTAATAAAGTTGTTTTCAGTAATGTCTATGCTATTAACCAGTTACCGGGTTTAAACGATGCCTGAGAAAGAAAGTTTTTAAGAACATGGTGGGAAAAGAAGAAAATGCTGGTAACCATGATTTTCTCCTTTTCTAACAATGTTTTCTGCCCTTCCCAAATCAAATTTTTGAGTCACATTTATTTTGTCATCTGCAAATGCTGCCAGTTTTGACAAGTCTAGAATTTTGTTAGTTTAGTTTAACCCTTTACTACATAGTCCTGACTTTTAGCAACCTTGAAGAAGAAGGTTTTTGAAAATAATTGTGGGAAAACGAGAAAATCCTGATAAACATTATTTTCTCCTTTTCCCAAGATATTTACTGTTCTTCCACAAACAAATTTCAATTTTTGAGTCACATTTTACGGTATGTTGTCTGAAAAGTCTTTCAATTTGGATAAGTCCAAAATTTTGTTGTTTAGTAAAAACTTAAGCATATTTATTTTACATCAGTTGAGAAAAAGTTGCAAATTATACTAACCTCTCTCGATTCTGCCTCCTGGAAACTACGCCAGTACTTGTGCCAATTGTGTGGACCACTGACCAGTCTCGAAGTTGACAACCGCTCCTGTGTATTGAATTTGTGACCTTGGAGGGGAAATATTATGGAGGCTTGGCTCAAATTCTGAAGCCTTACTAACGGTGTCTAGCCATGCTGTTGATTTAATTCTATTTGAGGGTCCTATAGTCTTGCCACAAGGTCTTCCTGCATCTTAATATTCATCCTCCAATACTCCCCACACCCTTATCTGACAGAACCCCAGCAGTTCAGTGATACTATACAGGCAGGAACACCTGAGGTTGAGAGCTTGAATATTTGGCTTGGCCAAAATACTTTTGAAAGGACTTTTGCTATTTGTTGTGATATAATTCTTTCCTCTCTCACAGAGCAAAAATTGTGTTGGATTTATGTTTATTGCAAAAAAAGCCCAAGGTCCAGAAAAAGTTTTATTATGCAAAATGCTGGTAAAGGAACTCCAGGTGTGATATAACTGAGACACTTTTGAAAACGATGTTAATTCATTACCACACACAAAAAAAGTTAGACATCTAAATTGAAAGCATTTGCAGACGACATAATATATGTAGCTCCAAAATAGAAACTTGTTTTTGGAAAGGTAGCAGTGTTCAATATAGCTTTGCTTGTAAGGGGGCCCATTGGGCCCACAGACATTGAAATAGGGCACCATGTTAGAAAACTGGTGTGCTTTCCAAAGTAATACTTTCAACAGGTTTTGCCTTTCTTGCGCCATTGATATTTCCTAAATACTCAGAAAATCACTTCATTGCGATCGTTAATGATCAGCGGAAGCTCAAGGAATCATAATTTCTGGTACCCGTTATAACTCTCTTAACCGTCCGTATATGAAGATGGATAACAGGCTACCAGTTTAATGTTAACCATAACATTTGTCGGGTTATTGATAAATTCTCACTGGCAAGCTCAGTAGTATGTTTATTGAGCAGAAAAAGCAGAAACAGAAGAAAAGGAACGTAATTTATGGACTGGTTCTTTTACGATTGAGTGCACCAGATGGCCGCAAGGTTGGTCTAACATTGTGCCATTTGGGACTTTAGGGGGCCTTTGGCGCAATGGCGCGCTTTAGATTGAACACTAAGGTAGAAAACATGGTGGAAAACGGAGAAAATGCTAGTTACCAGCATCATCTCCTTTTCCCACAATGCTTTCAAAAGTCTCCTTTCTCAAGATCATTAAAAGTCGGGATTGTGTGGTACAGGGTTAAATACCAAACAAATTTATGTCTTTCTTCCTCTGTCATGTATATATCCCACTGTCACATTCTTTGATTGACCATTCTGTGCTACAAAATGCACTCTGCAACATGTTGTACCTGCAGAGATAGTGAGGGAGAACACAGTGATTGGAAACATCAACAGTTTTCCCTGAACATTCTGTGTTTGCCTTCCACTTGCCAGAGATGCACAAATTGAGAGCACTAACAGGTTGTTTATTTGAAGTAATAAAGTACACAAATAGGTTTGTTTAAAATCCCTATCAGAGAATGCCATCTCTGTTTAGCTTTATGATACATAATGGAATGTCAACAATTGCCATTTCCAATAAGTTGTCTGCCACAGTATCCTGAATGCAAATTGCAGTGAGGGAAAGTGTTAGTTGCATCAAGGTGTCTGGTAGTATACATCAATATGTCTCGGACAGACTTTCCAGAAACTGCTAGCAGAAATCAGTAGTGACAGTGGAACAGTGGTCGCTTTGTTGGAAATTTTGTGTTTGATTGATTTTTCTATAGGATGATTTAAAAAAAAGAATTGAGTTTTATCAAAATAATTCTGTTGCTTGTATCAAAATTTACTGCGAACAAATTAAATGGCTACTGGTTTCTTGCTAGGTAGTGTTTTGTGATTTAGTGTCAAGTAAGAACTTGTGGGATAATGCAGTCCTATGGTCAAAAGTTGTTTTTACTTTATCGATACAGACAGAGGCAAATAGGTCTGCTTGGTTTGGGGTTGTGGGTTTGAATTCCTTGCCAGGTCACTGCAAAGTAGAAAACTGCCTCCCTCGCAGATCGATAAGTTACTTATTTTGGCTTGATTGGTAGCTCTGGTATATACTTAAGCCTTTGTGCTGTTTATTTGTGTGAAAATATTTTACTTGTTAACCTTTTACCTAGAGGGCTGTTAAACCCTGAGAAAGAAGGCTTTTGGAAAAAAATTTGGGAAAAGGAGGATTTCGTGGTCTTCTTTTCCATCAAGATTTTTATGTGCTCAAAAACAAAACTGATTATCTTGGCCACTTTTCATTTTTCTTCTGCAAATCTTGTATCACAGATAGGTCCAAAATTTTATCACATAGTGAAGAAAATAGCCTTGACCTCAGGGTCTTAAAGACATGGAATCTTTTTGAAAGGTATAAAATGACTTGCTATGCTAACGTTTGACTAAGTAGATAGAGAATAACTGTAGAATTGTCCAGCTTTCGTACAGCATAAGGTTCATTATAATCTGTAAGAAACAAAAGGACAGAGTCCACACACAGAGCAACACCACTATGCCCATTTACATTGGAGGGAAGACCTCCTTGGTATGACATACACTTTGTTCTCCTTAGCTTCTAGAAAAAAATGTCAAGCTTGGCAGCTCAGTTAGTAATGCACAGTGCTTTAATTCTGTACCTCATGACAAAATCCTGGACTTGTCCAAATTCAAAGCATTTGCAGACGACAAAGTAAACTTGACTCAAAAATTGAAATTCGTTTTGGGAAGGGTAGAAAATACAGTGGGAAAAGGAGAAAATGCTGGTTACCAGAATTTTCTCCTTTACCCATGTTTTCAGGGTTGTTGAAAGTCGGGATTGTGTTGTAAAGGGTTAACTCTTTATCAAACAACAAAATCATGGACTTGTCTAAATCAAAATGATTTGCAGACAACAAATTAAATATGGATGAACTGATGGAATTCTCTCATAAAAAGGGTAGAAAACATTATGGGAAAAGGAGCGAGTGCTGTTGATAAGCATCTTCTCCTTTTGCCACAATATTTTCCAGAGCATTCTTCCTCAATGTCATTAAAACTGAAGACTATTTGGTAAAGGGTTACACCTAGGAGTTGCTAGTTTGATTCCCGGCCAAATTCTTTCTTAGGATTGATGATGGTCATTGCAACAGGATTCATTCTTCTCTCTCTGCTGAATATTGTTTCCATGATGTAGGAGAGCACCAAGTGGCTTTGAAAGAATGTTGTGCTAAGGAAGGAAAATCCAGAAGCGCATGGATAGGTGCACTGGATGTGGCAATGTATCTGCAATGTTGAAAAGTCTAAACAAATAAATCTTATAAGGAATGCAACAGACAACCCTGAAAACAAATTGTGAATAGTCGTGACTTTGTGTTATTTGTATGTGCAAAAGGATTCCTTTAACCTTTGTCGTCCTGAACCCAGAGCCCGCCCGGGTTGCTCAGTGGTTAGTATGTCTGACTTGTGACCTGGTGGTTGCGAGTTCAATACCTGGTTGAGGCAAAACTTTTTTTCCGGTGATTTTTCTCATCTCACCTGATGCATGTGAGAAAAGTAGTCAATGGCTTTGGAAAGAAAGCTGTGTCAGTCCTGGTGTGAGAAAGCCAGGAAACACATGGATGCATCACTGACCACCATGATATGACCTGAGCTGTTAAAATGGCGTGAAACTCTAATACAAACAAACCAAACCAAACCTGAACCCAGATTTAATTGCTTATTCAGCCAGTGTAGATTGCTATCAGACTGCACGGAAATGTGCCTTCAGATCTTGGATCTGCACTAGCTGCTCCCTAGCAAGATGTTCTAACAAACTAACAAAAACGACATTTGAAATTGCAACAATTACATCGTTAGAAACCTAGTTCTGACTGAGAATGTCCATTTCATTTATTAGTGTTTGGCTGTTTTCAAAGAAACATCCAGGTATAATTGCCATAACCCTGTTGTCTTTTGCGTACTTGTTGTAGTGGTGCGAAAAGTTTGACATTTTCTAACATCTCTGTTATTACGGAAGAGTGACGATACTTTATTCTAACTTGTGCTAGTTGTTTACTATCAAAAGGGGAACTGATTCCAGAAGGGAAGATAACACATCTTTAATAAAGTTACATCCTATTTTCGACTTAATATTTTCACTGAAAAAGCCCCTGCAGCCAAGCCTTGGAACCCGCATGTGGTGCTCTTGTTTAGAATTTCAAGGCTAAAGAAGTGATTTTTCAAGAAAACTACTGTGTTATGAAAGTGCTGTTGGATGCATTTTCTCTTTACCAAATACCAAAATTTAAGACTTGTCCATATTAAAAGCATTTGCATATGACATTTTACTCTGGCTCTGTGGTAAAGTGTAGGACTCATAACCTAGAGGACTTGAGTTCAAGCCTCACTGGAAGCACTGCATTTTTCATGAGAGTGTCCTTGGCAAGACACCTCAGAGCCCTAGCCTAGTGCTGTTGAAACCAAGGACATAGTTACATGAATAATGTGAGCTGTTGCAATGATATAACTAAAATATTGTTGAAAGTGGAGTGAAACACCATTCAATCAGTCAATCAGTTTAATCACTTACTTGTGGCTTAAATGATGGGATATTGTATAAAGGGTAGAAAACATTAGGGCAAAAGGAGAAAATGCTGGTCACCAGCATTTTCTCTTTTCCAACAATGTTTTCATTGGCCTTCTTCCTCAGGATTGTACAAAAAGTTTATACGGTTTTGGTGTGTAAGAAGAAACTATGGACTAGAATTTTTAGAGAATAAATTTTGCTTATTGTCTTAGTTTTAAACCCAGTATAAGGACAGATATATCGTTTTAAAACGGTAGCTACAGGCTGCTTTTTGCTTGCAGTACTCGCGAGTACAAATGTGTGAAAAATCTCAGTGCTGCACTATTTCTATTGTCTTATGTAGTTTGAGGGGATGGAATGTAAAGGGTAGGTACTATGTGCTAAAACAGCATTTACAGGCTGCTGTAGCCCATTCAGCCCAGGAACACAATGTATGAGAAATCTCAGATGCTCCATTATTTTCATTGGCTATTTCAGTTCATTTTGAAGGGGATGGACTACAAGGGCAGTTACTATGCGCAAAAACAGTAGTGACATGCTGCTGTTGCCTGTCTCACCCAAGAATACAAATGAGCCATGCTCTGGCATTATGCCAAGCAGGTCATCACATAATCATGGATCAGTAAAATTTATTTCGTCTAACATCTGTTGGAATCATCAGGTAGACTAGTCCTTTGACATGCAGAAAAATGACAAATAGCAAAAACTTTTGGCCCAGATCAGCCTGCGCAGACTGCACAGGCTGAACTGGGTCAATACTTTTTGCAGATGCATTAAGCCTCCTTTTCAAGGAGCATGGCTCAAATGTATAAGAGATCTGGAAGCTCTGCCATGGAACCCAGATGAAGGCTACATCTCCTATGCACAATTAGTTCTATCATTAAATTTCTGTGAGATCTTAAGGGGGATTGAACAGGCTGCTGTTGCTTGGTCCACACAGAAGGACAAATGTACAGTAAGTCTCATATTCTCAATAATTTCTATCGTCTATTTCAGTTCGATGTGAAGGGGATGGAACACAAGGGCGGGTACTATGTACAAAAACAGCAGCTACAGGCTGCTGTCGCCCGCTCTGCCCTGGAACACAAATGTAGACTGGATATAGATTCAGAACCCAACACTGTCCGTATGACAGGTATCATCTGTACCATAGGTAAGTTCGTGTTCTTGCTCAGTGAAAACTTCTTTTTCACTGAGAGCTAAGGCTTGGCAAGTAAGATAGGAGTGGGTTGTCAAACAAGAAAATAATTCAGAAAAGGAGTACGTAAAGGGGGTTTAATTAATGCATCTGCAAAAAGTATCGACCCATATCAGCCTGTGCAGGCATTTGCATTCCATTTATTCAGCAACTTAAGTGTTAAAATCCCCTTATGCCAGAGCATGGCTCATTTATTTCTGTGTATTCAACTAGGGGAACATTGAGATCAAGTGAGTATGATATGAAGACAGATATAAGGCTTCATCTAAAACCTTACAATGCCAAAGTAATGAAGCCTTTTCCAAACAACAAATTTCAGGCTCTTCCAATTACAGCAGTTGAAAATTTCAAATCTGTTATATATAGACAGGGATCGTATATTACAATCCCTGATATAGACAAATAAAGGTTTTGGGGACATGAGAATGTGATTACTGGCATTTTGTGGCTTTCCCGTATATTTTCAAAAGCTTTCTCCCTCTGCAACTGTATAGTAAAGGGTTAACTCTTTACCCCATGACAAAAATGTAGACTACTTGAATTGAAAGCATTTGAAGATGACATTTTAATGTAGCTCAAAATGTCTCTTAAAGGGTAGAAAACATTGTGGGAAAAGAAGAAAATGCTGGTCACCAGCATTTTCTTCTTTTCCCACAATGTTTTCAAAAGGCTTCTTTCTCGGGTTTGTTAAAAGTCAGGATTGTGTGGTAAAGGGTTAAGATTGTAGATAAAGACCGAGACAGGGTGATTTGAGACTTTTTTTCTGCCAGGACATTAAAGATACTGACGCCTATAACTGTCAAAGCTACTTTTGCCAGAATGTCTTGTGAAATATCAGAGGATGTAGAGCTAAGATCAGACAGTTGGCCCATGTTAACCTCAAAACTGTCAGTTGGAATGAAATGGGCATACCCTGACCCAAATCAGGCCTAAGTACCAATATTGTATAGAGGGCTTCATGGCAATGGAATCTCCAGCATTTTCCCACAATGTTTTCAATTTCTGTTTTTCCTGGGATCCTGAACACATACTATTATTTTGAAACTTGGGTAAATGCTGATCAAAGAGAGTCACAAGTTTCCTAAATTCTTTACCAGACTACAAAATTTTACAGTTGTCTGTAGTTGAAGTATTAGCAGATGCCAAAATAAATGTGACTCAAAAACTGAAATTTGCCAGTAGAAGGATAGAAAACATTGTAAGGAAAGGAGAAAATGCTGGTTACCAGCATTTCCTCCTTTCCCCACATTGTTTTCAAAAGCTGTCTTCCTCAAGGGCATTAAAACTTGGGATGGTGTGGTAAAGGGTTAACTCTTTACTAGACCACAAAATTGTAGACTTTTCTGTATTAAAAGGATTTGCAGATGACAAAGGTGGCTCAAATGATGGAATTCATGTCTGAAAGAGTAGAAAACACAATGGCAAAAGGAGAAAATTCTGATTATCAGCATTGTCTCGTTTTCCCACAATCTTTTGAAAAGCTTCTTCCTCAGGATGATTAACTCTTTAGCAAACGACAAAATTTTAGACTACGCCAAATCGAAAGCATTTGTAGACGACAAAATAAATGTAACTCAAAAATTGAAATTTGTTTTGGGAAGGCTAGAAAACATTGTGGAAAAAGGAGAAAATGCTAGTCACCAGCATTTTCTCCTTTTCCCACAATGTTTTCAAAAGGCTTCTTTCTTAGGGTCATTAAAAGTCGGGATTGTGTGCTAAAGAGTTAAAAGTTTTTTAAACATAGGTTTAGTAAAGGGTAAAGGGTAAATAAACACAGTGAACCTCAGGATCCCACCTGACAACATTAACCCTTTACCACACAATCCCGAGTCTTAAACCCCTGAAGAAGAAGAAGAAGGCTTTTGGAAACAGTCCGCCCTGGTAGCTCAGTGGTTAGTGTATCTGACTTGTGACCTGGTGGTCACGAGTTCAATACGTGGTTGATGCAAACTTTCTCTCGGGCAATTTTTCGCCTCTCACCTCTGATGCATGTGAGAAAAGTAGTCAGTGGCTTTGGAAAGAAAGTTGTGTCAGTACCGGTGTGAGAAAGCCAGGAAACACATGGGTGCATCACTGACCTGAGCTGTTAACCAGCATTTTCTCCTTTTCCCACAATGTTTTCCACCCTATCAAAGACAGAAATCATCATTTTAGGTTCATTTAGTTTGTCATCTTCAAATTCCTTGAAGTTGGTCGAGTACAGAATTCTTTTGTCCAGTAAAGAGTGAAGGTGCTTCTGTGGACAGTGTAGATAAAGATTGGGTTCCATTCTCATCAACCATTCTTAACTTCATTCCAATGATTGATTGATTGACTGTATGGTGTTTAATTCCATTTTCAACATTATTTCAGTTATATCACGGCGGCCAGTGCACCTATCCATGCTTTCCTGGAGTTTCTTTTACCAGTACCCAGCACAATATTCTTGTCAAACCACCGGCTGCTTTGCCACTTAACCATCGTCGAGACAGTGGACAGCGGTCAGAGAGGAATGACTCCTGTCGCAATGACTATCATCAATCCTAGGAAAGAAATTGGCCAAGCAGGGGATCAAACCAGCAATCTCTATTCTCAAGTCCTGTATGCTACGGACTGAGCTACTGTGGCCTGGCAACTTCATGCCAAACCAAATTCTAGATTTAGAAAGTACCATAATACGACTTCTGATTGGCTAAGCCATTTGGTCTGGCCAATCAGAAGTTGTGTTACTTTCAAATTTAGAAAATTCTTGAGAATAAGACTAAGAATATGTCTTAAGAATTGCTGGTGAATACAGATGGAGACCACACAAAATTGGCAGTCTGTCTTTCATCTATTCTACTTTATAGCTTTCAGCTCAGATATTCGGGCCTTTATGAATACTGTGGGTTGTTTAGCAGACCAAAGGTTTTTACATGGCTCTTTGTACTTTAGCTGAGCCCTGGTAGCACATTTGGTAGCATACAGGATGTTTTGAGTATTGATGAAAGTCATTGTGACAGGAATCATTATAACCCCCAAAACTCTGTTTGGGGGGTATATAGGAGTCAGCTTGTCGGTCGGTCCGTCCGTCGGTCGGTCCGTCCGTCCGTCGGTCCGTCCGTCGGTCGGTCTGTAGCTTTTTGTCCGCTCTATTTCTCATAAACTATTGGACGAATTTTATTCAAACTTCACAGGTAGACTCAGTATCAAGCAGAGATGTGCATATGAAATGTTGGTTATGGTTCATTGATTTTTCACTGAGTTATGGCCCTTTCATGAAATTTCTTGTCTGCTCTTTTTCTCATCAACTATTGGACAGATTTGGTTCAAACTACACAAATAGACTCAGTATCAAGCAGAGATGTGCATATCCTATTTTGGTTATGGTTTATTTAGGTTTCATGGAGTTATGGCCCTTTGATGATTCTGGACAAATTTCTTTCAAACTTCATGGATAGACTTTTCACTCAGCAAAGATGTGCATATCATAAATTGTTCTTACTTAATTATTTGGTTAACCCTTCACTAGACAATCCTCACTTTTATTGACCTTTAGGTGAAAGGCATTTGAAAACATTTTTTGGAAAAGGAGAAACCAGCCTTTTCTCTTTTTTCCATAATGTTTTCTTCCCTTTCTGATACAAATCACATCATTTGAGTATCATTTTATTGTCGTCTGCAATTGCTTTGAACTTGGACCTTTTTTGTCGTTTGGTCAAAGATTAAAGGAGAAGTAAAGTGTAAGGGTGCTATTTGGGTATGGTTAATTACCTGGAATTGGGTTCCATCAAATTGTACCAGTTTATACAGGGGCACTGCAGGTCAAACACAGGAAGTGGCAGGGCTAATAGAATTTTCTGAAAAACTTCCATTAACCCTTTATCGCACAATCCCAAGTTTTAGAGACCCTTAACAAGAGGCCTTTTGAAAATGTTACGGGAAAAAGAGAAAATGCTTGTGACCAGAATTTTCTCCTTTCTCCACAATGTTTGTTACCCTATCAAGGACAAATTTTGTCATTTTAGCCACCTGTAACATGTCTGCAACTACTTTCAAACTGGACAAGTCTAAAATTTCATCGTGTGGTAAAGAGTTAATTACTGTCTGGTACTTTGTTCTATCATGACCTCAGTTCTTTGTTAGTTTGGTGTTTTACACTGACTTGAACATTATCTCAGTGACATATCATGGTAGCCAATACAAATATCCATGCATTCCCAGAGTTTCTTTAACCCTTTCCCAAACGACAAATTTTGGACTGGTCCAAATTGAAAGAGTTTGCAGACGACAATTTCAAATTTGATGAAAATGGCAGAAAGGTCTCAAAAAGGGTAGAAAACACTGTGGGAAAAGGAGAAATTGCTCGTTACGAGCAATTTCTCCTTTTCCCACAGTGTTTTCAAAAGACTTGTACTGCAGACACATGAAAACCAGGGCTTGTTTGGGAAAGGGTTAACCAGTAATTTGCATGACATTTTTTCCAAGCCACCGGCTGCTTTCCCATATAAACATAGTCAAAGCAATGCTCAGCAGTGAGAGAGGAAGGAATCCTATTGAAATGACCCATCAGTTCTTGGAAAGAATTTTGCCAGCCAGGTAGTGACTTAGGGACCCCTTGGGTTTCAAGCCCTGTACTTTACCAGGCTTCACTTCATGTCTGATGCACTTTTTGTGTATGTCCTGTCATTTGGAAATAATTATACCCCCCACAACGAAGTGGAGCGGGGTATACTGGAATTGCCATGGCTGTCCGTCCATCTGTCCGTCCGTCCGTCTGTAGACACAGTTTTGTCCGGAGCTTTTTTCCTACAGTTTTTCAAGTACTGCACTGAAATTTACACATAATGTTTGGGTACATATGAAATTGTGCATGTGCAATTTTCACGACCTTGCTGCCATTGGCTGCCGAATTATCTCCCCTTAAGCTTGTTGCCCTTTGTAAATTTTAACTATGGATTTTTGTCCAGGGCATAACTTCCAAAGTATAGAAGCTTATGACTTCAAACTTCATACACAGATAGATCACTATAAGGCGAAGTGCAGTGTATAAGAACCATAACTCTATTCCATTTATTTTTTGAGTTATTGCCCTTTGTAAGGTTTAACTTTGGATATTTGTCCGGGGCATAACTTCTGAATCATGTAAGCTAGTGACATCAAACTTCATATACAGATAGACCACATTAATGAGAAGCGCAGTTTACAAGTGCCATAACTCTTTTCCCACTTTTTTTTTCAACTCTTATTTTTTTACGAAACCATTCTGCATTCTGTGACAAATAGCTGTTTTGTGACAAGGAGCTGGTGGGGGGTATGATCACTTTTAGTGATAGCTCTAGTTTCTCTCGTACCACAGATCATTTTTTCGATGATGGTTTTGTAGGAAAACAGCTAGTGGTTTTGGAGGAATATTTGTGAGGCACTGGTAATAGAAACTCTAGGGAAGCACTGATAGGTGCATTTGCCGCCACAATATAACTGAAATAATGTTGAAAACCAACATTAAACAGCATAAAATCAATCAATTGATCCTTTTACTGTACTTTTTTGACAACAGGACCAGCTTGCAGAGAAGTGAAGATGCTGCAGAAAATGATTATAGAAGGCATGAATGTTGCCAGACTAAACTTTTCTCATGGTACACATGAGGTAAACTACATTTTTGGTGTTTAATAACCCCACAAACGAAGTTTGGGGGTTATACTGGAGTCACCCTTACCTTCCATCTGTCCGTCCGTCATCCGTCAGTCTGTCTGTCAGTCCACCCATCAGTGCATCACGAAATCTTATCTGGAGCATAACTTTCAAAGGATAAAAGCTCGGAACTTCAAACTTCATACACGGATAGATCACATTGAGGACAAGTGTAGTGCACAAGAACCATAACTCTATCTTCAGTATTTTTGGAGTTATTGCCCTTTGTAAATTTTACCTTAGGATTTTTGTCCAGAGCATAACTCCCAAAGTATAAAAGCTAAGAACTTGAAGAAACTGTTTTGGGACAAAGTGCTGGTGCGGGTATTACTCACCTTTAATGATAGCTCTAGTTGTTTTCTGAAAAATTTCTGTATTCACAGATTTACTGAAGTTTTACCATTTACTTCACAATCCTGAATTTTAACAACCCTGAACAAGGAGGCTTTTGAAAACATTTTTAGAAAAGGAGAAAATGCTGATAACCAGCATTTTCTCCTTTTCCCACAATGGTTTCTACCCTTTCAAAGACAAATTTCGTAATTTTTCTAACTTTTAATCTGTCATTTACAAGTACTTTCAATGTGGACAAGTCTCTTGTTTTTGTCAGGTAAAGAGTGATGTGGGTGGCTCTTTAGACAGTGACATTGCTTCTTGTGGGATCTTAACTTAGAGCCTCTGAATGAGAGTTGGACATTTTACCCTTGTAATACTGTCTTCCATAGTTCACTATTGAGCATTGTGACTTGCCTTGTCCAGGGTTTATTTTAGAAATCAAATCTACAGGGCCGACAGTATGCTGGCTGAATTTTAGATAAATTTCTATCTGTCGCTGGTTTTGCTCCCAGCAATGCCTTGTTTATAACTAGAAGCATTTGGTTGTCAGTGTCAGGGAGTAAGCTGGCCCAAAAAGTTTGGGAAAAGGGACTTCTCTCTCTAGGAGAAACAGGGAGAAGTTTACTCATTCAGGGAGAAGTCAAACTTTACGGATTCAATTTTGTCCGCTGTTTTCTTTGACCTACAGAGAAATCATTTATTCTTGTCAAAAGTTGTTTTTCAGAATTCATTCATATTTTGCGTCCATCAGTGTACTTTTTTCAGACTGGGAAGGCCATTTTTCTTCATACAGCTCATTGTTGGATAATTTGAGATCAGCCATTACAGAATGTCTTCATCCATTTAACCCTTCACTACACAACCTGAGTTTTAACGACCCTGAAGAAGTAGGCTTTTTGAATTATTGTGGGAAAAGGAGAAAATGCTGGTAACCAGCAATTTCTCCTTTTCCCACAACGTTTTCAACCCTTTCAAGGAAAGAAATCATCACTTGAGCTACATTAATTTTTTTTTTTTGTACAAATGCTTTCAGTTTTGTCAAGTTCAACATTTTGTCTATTGGTGAAGTATTAAATTATGGGCCAAGCCCCGTGGCTCAGTCGGTAGCACACAGGACTTGAGAACAGGAGGTCCCCAGCATGGCCAATTTCTTTCCGAGGATTGATGATAGTCATCACAACAGGATTCATTCCTCTCTCACCGCTGACCATTGTTTCGACGATGGTTATGTGGGAAAGCAGCCAGTGGCTTGGAAAGAATATTGTGCGGAGTACTGGTAAAAGAAACTCCAGGAAAGCATGGATAGGTGCACTGGCGGCCATGATGTAACTGAAATAATGTTGAAATCGGCGTTAAACGCCATACAATCAATCAATCAATCAATTAAATTATGGCTCACTTGCTTTGTAAAGCAGCAGTGGGATACAAATGCCCTCTTATTTGCCTGAATTATTTGCTTAATGAAATTGTAAGGGTAATTTACAGGTATGTTATATGTTTTTCAGTATCATGCTGGAACAATAGCAAACATTCGACAAGCTATTTCTGAATTCACAGACCCCAGACCAGTTGCCATTGCCCTGGATACAAAAGGCCCAGAGATAAGGACTGGACTCTTAAAAGGGGTAAGTAATCCCTTTCTATTTCAGTTTATGTATTTGGTTTGGTTTTGTATTGGAGTTTAGAGCTGTTTTAATGGCCCGCCTGGATAGCTCAGTGGTTAGTGTATCTGACTTGTGACCTGGTGGTTGCGAGTTCAATACCCGGTTGAGGCAAACTTTCTTTTACGGCGATTTTTCGCCTGTCACCTCTGATGCATGTGAGAAAAGTAGTCTGTGGCTTTGGAAAGAAAGTTGTGTCAGTACTGGTGAGAGAAAGCCAGGAAACACATGGGTGCATCACTGACCGCCATGATATGACCTGAGCTGTTAAAGTGGCGTTAAACTCCATTACAAACAAACAAAGCTGTTTTAACGGCTTGGGCCATATTACGATAGTCAGTGCACCTACATGTGTGTTTGCTGGCTTTCTCACGAAGTGCTGACACAACTTTCTTTCCAAGTCACTGACTAGTTTCTCACATGCATCAGAGGTGAAATGAGAAAAATCGCCAGAGAGAAAGTTTGCCTCAACCAGGTATCAATCCTGCAACCACCAGGTAACGAGTCAAATACGCCAATGGTCGAGCACTGGAGGCAAGGGCCAATTCTTGTAAGGCTTGAGTTCATGGTCTAGTCAGTTGATGATCAAACTTGAAGTTTAAGTGTTTACCACACAACCGGGTTTTTACGACCCTGAGGAAGAAGCCTTTTAAAAACATTGTGGGTACAGGAGAAAATGCTGGTAACCACTTTCTCCTTTTTCCACAGTGTTTACTATCCTTTGAAAGAAAAATTTCAGGTTTTGAGTCACTTTTGTTTTCTGCAAATGCTATCAATTTGGACAAGTCTGAAATTTTGTCGTGTGGTAAAGGATTAAGGCCTCATGCCCTCTTTGATAAAAAAGAATGGGCATAGAAATTAAATTAACCCTTAGAGTGCCGAATAAACCTGCAAGACATTTTCATCCTAGAAATACGACCCATATAATTAGTCCGCTACAGGCGAAGGCGACTTTAGGTTTGCACTCTGTCAGTCCGTCTGTCTGTCCGTCCGTCCGTCTGTCTGTCCGTCAGTCCGGCAATTCATTTTTCCTGACTTTTTTTCTAAACGCTAGTAAATATTGAGCTGAGTTTTGGTGTGTAAGTCACCCACCATAACTTACAGATCAAGTTCGACTTTTGTTCCGGTCCACTGGTTTTTCACGGATTTACGGGCCTTGGACTTACAAAATTTCACTGATAAATCGGTTTTCCGGACTTTTTTCCTAATTACTGGTAGTTATTGATCTCAGATTTGCTGTGTAACTCAACCACCATGACTTACGGATCAAGTTCGACTTTCGTTCCGGTCCACTGGTTTTTCACGGATTTACGGGCCTTGGACTTACAAAATTTCACTGATAAAACATTTTTCCACACTTTTTTTCTAAACACTGCTACATATAGAGCTGATTTTTAGCTCCACTGGCCGAAGGCCAGCGAGCTATTGTCATGGCGTTGTGTCCGTCGTGCGTCCGTCCGTTCGTCCGTGCGTGCGTCCGTAAACTTTTTCTTTAAAAAAGTTCTCCTCAGAAACTATTGACTGGATTTTTACCAAATTTCACAGGAATGTTCCTTTGGTGGTCCTCTTTCAAATTCCTTCAAATAATTGTGTTCCATGAAGAATTCTGGTTGCCATGGCAACCAAAGTAAAAAACCTTTAAAAATCTTCTCCTCCCAAACCGCTATTTGGATAGCATTATTATTTTGCAGAAATGTTCCTTAGATACAGGTTTACAGAATTCCTTTAAAAAAAAATGATCTGTCAAAAAACATGGCTTTTATGGGAGACTCATTTTCCTTTTATGGTATAAAGTAAAATCTTTGAAAAATTTCTTCTCTAAAACTATTCATTGGATTTCATTGTTGTTTTGCAGGTAAGTTCCTATGGTGGTTGTCTGCCAAATTGTTTCTATGGTGGTTGTATACCAAATTCCTTTTAAAAAAATGATACACCTAAAAACACATTTTTTTATAGACAAGGCTTATATTTCAAAAAAATGTTCTTCTCCAAAACTATTTATTGTGTTAGTTTTATCGACTAACAAAGAAAAAGGAATAAAATTGGATTGACTTGACCTAGTCAGGGCTGTCCTATTTAAGCCCACACATTTTCCTTGGTATTAAGATCACAATTTACTCCAATGATATGCTATTAGTTAGTACTAGTAATAAAATATCACTGGCCATAAATAAGATAAAAGCTTGAGCACCTTTCACAACTTGAGCTTTTCAATTTTGCCTTATTACTAAGCCTGAGTAACCATGCCAAGATAAAAAAGAAAAAGTATTTTAATAACAAAACCCCCATGTTGTAGGTACTTTATAGTCCTTTTGATATAGAACAAGAGAACCTCTGCACTTTTATTAGTTCTGGTAAAGGTTTGTTGACCTACTAATGAGTAAATGCAGAGTGGACAGAAGGGATGTAAATCCTGGTGACCTGGTACATAGTGGGACAGGGCTTTACATTTGTGATAAGGCATTAATGTTATCCAGTCAAACTGATCCCACAACTTCAGTACACCAGAATTAATCTGTGCCCTGGAGCAGGATATTTGATTTATGTAAATGCATTTGTAGACCATTTTGTGTTGTTTGCCACAGAAGACATTCTAACTGTGACTGTGAAAAGTTGATTATTAGGGATTAGGTGTTCATTGTATGCCAGCATATTTCATTCTATCTGGTGTATTGATGTAAGTTGATCTATATTGCTATAACATTCATTCATTTGCCCTCCTAGCTGTTCTTTTAGATTACCCCTTTACCACACAATCACAACTTTTAAACGACCCTGAGAAAGACATATTTTCTATATTTTGATGTTTCCCCACCCAAAATGGTTTGTGAAAGGACCTGTTGCAGACAACATATCTTCGAATTAGTAAGACATATATAAAAAAGGATAGAAATTATTGTGGGAAACTAAGAAAATGCTGGTTACCATTTTTTTCTTCTTTTCTCACAAGTTTTTTCCATACCTTTTTTCTTCAGTGAGCTAAAATGCAGGATTGAATGGTAATTGTTAAAAACTTCTTTTCGCCATTATAGAAATATCAGGCCTGTGGAGCGATACAGGCGCTCAAGCGCCTCTAGTTGGTGTGTACATCAACCACCATGACTTACACATCAAGTTTTAGTTTCGTCCCACTCCACTGCTTTTTGACGCATTTACGGGCCTTGGACTTAAAAAATTTCACTGACAGGCCAAAGATACATACAGCCGGTAGGGGACTGTGTATTGCTATGCAATACTATCAGAATGCTTGTCGTAATTTCATGGTTGCTTTTGTCTACAGTGATTCAGCAAAGCGGACAGTGTAGATCAAAGATCAGGCTGCACGTTTTGTGCAGCTTGATCTTGATCTACATTGGCCGCAAATGCAGCTATAGTCATGAAAGGCGCTTTAAGGGTTAAAAGTGAGTGCAGTCTGGTCTTGACCTACAGTGTCAGGTAAAGCTTCTTAGATTGCTTCTCAAGCAGACTTAGGCCAGTACACGTTAGCCATGCTCTGGCATCGCCAAGATGGACTATACCATGCAAATCATCACACAATTATGGATCCATAAAATCCATATTGTCTACAGGCTTTGAAGCAGGCCTTACTTTTTCTTATTTTTTTGTGCTCCTACTGTTCCAAAGTTTTTTAGGACACCTGAACACAAAGTGCCCAAGGTGAGCTTTTGTGACCTTGATGTGTATGGCCGCTGGCGTCAGTCATGCGGCGTCAACATTTACCTTGTGTGCACTCTAGAGGCCACATGTTTAGCCAGATCCTCATGAAACATGGTCAGAATGTTTGTCTTGATAATATCTCAACAAGTTCGAAATTGGGTCACATCGGGTCTAAAAATAGATCATTGGGCCAAATCTTAGGAAAACATTGTGTGCACCCTAGAGGCCACATTTTCAGCCTGATAATCATGAAACTTGGTCAGAATGTTTGTCTTGATAAAATTTCGGACAAGTTCAATATTAGGATACATCAGGTCAAGAAGTAGGTTACTGGGCCAAATCATAGAAAAACCTTGTGTGCTCTCTAGATGCCACATTTTTAGTTTAAAAGTCATGACAGTTGGTTGGAATGTTTGTCTTGATGATATCTCGGACGAGTTTGAAATTGGGTCACATTAGGTAAAAAAGTAGGTCACTGGGCTAAATCTCAGAAAAACCTCTTGTGCACTCTAGAGACCACATTTTCAACCAGAAACTCATGAAACTTGGTTAGAATGTTCGTCTTGATGATATCTTGGACAATTTTGAAATTGGGTCATGTCAGGTCAAAAAGTAGGTCGCTGGGCTAAATCTTAGAAAAACCTTGTGTACACTATAGAGGCCACATTTTTAGCCCGATGCTCATGAAACTAGGTCAGATTGTCTGTCTTGATAATATCTCAGACATGATCAAAATTGGGGCATGTTGGGTCAAAAATTAGGTCACAGAGCTAAAGCCTGGGAAAATCTTGTGTGCACCAAACAGGCTGCATTTTCAGCCTTATACTGATGAAGATTGGTCAGAATGTTTATTTTGTTGATATCTCAGACAAGTTCAAAATTGGGTCACATCAGGTTAAAAAGTAGGTCACAGGGTCAAATCTTAGAAAAACCTTGTGTGCACTCTGTATGCCACATTTTCAGCCTGATACTCTTGAACCTTAGTCAGAATGTTTGTCTTGATTTTATCTTAAACAGGATCCTAATTGGGTCATGTTGGGTCAAAAAGTAGGTCTCTGTGTACACTCTAGAGGCCACATTTTCAGCCTGAAACACATAAAATCTTTTTAGAAAAGATGTCTTGATGATATCTTGGACAAGTTTGAAATTGGGTCCCTTTGGGTCCAAAGGTAGGTCATGGGGCCAAATCTTAGAAAAACTGTGTGTGCACTGTAGAGGCCATGAAACTTGGTCAGAAAGTTTGTCTTGATGATATCTTGGACAAGTTCCAAAGTGGGTAACATCTGGTCTCAAAATAGATTACTGGACCAAATTTTAGAAAAAAACTTGTGTGCACTGTAGAAGCCACATTTTCAGTCTGATACTCATGACACTTAGTCAGAATGTTTGTCATAACGATATCGTGGACAACTTTGAAATTGGGTCACAATGGTTAAAAAAGTAGGTCACTTAAAGTCATGTTTTACATCATTAAAACCAGGATCTCTTCAGCTTTATCAAGTGTAGATGACTTTACTCAGTGGCCCTCTTGTTATAAAAATGCCCTGCTATCCCTAATTTTTTCATAAGAAAATAGAAAAAATATATATATAAAGGCTAAAATAGGTGAAAAGACACATGGATGAAAATTTTCCATATGATGAAGGAATTCCGTAATTTCAGGGTCCAACTAGGTCATTTTTCCAAATTGTCTAAATCCAAGGAGAAAATTAAGGGGATGAGGGTGAGGGCGGAGATGGTGTTAGCCTCAATGTCTGTGTAAGGTTACTCTTGTTGCTTTACTATGGATTCTGTCTTAACACAGATGATGCCGGATGTGTAGTGAGCAAGTAATTTTTTGTGAAGTAGCCAAATATGTAACCAGAACGTAATTGGTTTTTTATCATTGATGAAAAAATACAGTGAGTTCTCTGTAAATATGCCTTACTATCACTTCTTTTTCTTCCATGGTATCCCTACTTTTTCACACACACTCCCTTTAAAAAAAATATGCCTACATTTTTGTAGAGGGACACTTGAAAGCCTATGTCTAATATCAGGTTTAATCCTGATATAGAATGACCCTTGGACATGCAGCAAGTTTATCAAAATCAAAAAGTTTCAACCCAGGTCAGCCTGGGTGGACTGTGTAGGCTGACCTGGATCAATACTTTTCTTCACAGAGCATGGCTCATGTACTTTTATGTTTTATTTCCAGGGAGCGTCTGCGGAAGTGAAACTGGAAACTGGCAAAATGATAAAAGTCTCCATAGATGATAAATATTATGAAGAAGGAACAGAAGATCTGATCTGGGTTGACTATAAGAATATCGTAAAAGTACTTAAAGTAGGTGATAGGATGTTTATTGATGACGGCCTCATTTCTGTGATTGTGAAAGAAGTAGGTAGGTTGAATGAAAAACTTTCCATTTTTCTTGTCCAGTGCATTACTGTGCAAGTCTCTTTAATCCATTTTTACACATTCCTGAGTTTTAAGGACTTTGAGAAAGAAGGCTTTGAAAACATGGTTTGAAAAGGAGCCAGCATTTTCTACTTTTCCAAGAATGTGTTCCACCCTTTTAAAGATACATCTTTACTTGCTTTTAGCCAGTTTTTAACACATTTTATCTTCTATCTGTTCTTTCTTGTATCATCATGCCAAATGTTGCCCCTGACGGTTGCAAGGTTGCACAGATTACGACAAATAGAAATGTGTTCCATTTTCTTAAGGCCTTCAAAGAACTCACTGTTGTTGTTTCTGGTTTTAAATGAGGACAAAGCCCTTGAGTTTCTCTATGCCTTACACCATAGGATGTGCAACACACGAAAAAGGGGCCTTCGGACATATGCATAAAAGTGTGTCGTCCAAGATCATCCCGTGCAGTCTGTGACTAATCCAAGACGACTCTTCCCGTTTTTGGGTGATTTTCTGTGTCACGAAAGTCTACTGTATGAAAAATCCTATGTAGTCGTAAAGCGTTGTCTCGGATTAGCCAGCCCAGACTGCGCAGGCTAATCCGGGACAACACTTTATGCAAATGTCCAACGGTCCCTTTTTGTGTGTTGCACACCATATATATTGGTAATTTGTCTGTTTTTACTCAGTTGACTACACTGTGAGCCATTATTCGCATTTTCAGATTTACAGCGGTATTTTCTCTCTTGTTGTAAGGATGCATCTTTAACCTTTTAGCAAATGAAACAATATTAGATATGTCCAAATTAAAAGCATTTGCAGACGACAAACTAAATGTTACTGAAAAATTGAAAGTTGTTTGTAGAAGGGTACAAAAAATAAGGGGAAAAGGAGAAATGCTGGTTCTTATTTTCCCCTTTTCCCTTGTGTGCATTCTTGAGCCCGCATTTTCAGTCCGGTGTTCATAAACATTCGAATATTTGTGTTGATAACATCTGGGACAGGTATGAAAACAGGTCACTGTGTCAAAAGTACATATATGTCACATGTCAAACGTATGAAAACTTTTGGTTTTCAGTCCAGTTCTTAACTCTATCAAACAACAAAATTTTGGACTTCTCTAAATCCAAAGCATTTGAGGGTGACAAATTAAATGTGGCTCAGATGGTAGGCTTTGTCTTTGAAAGGTTAAAAAACATTGTGGGAAAAACGGAAAATGCTGGCTACCAAAGTTGATGATTGTAACAAAGCTGATATTTTTATTATCTTTAGATTTCAAAAGAAAATCAGTATGTGCGAGTTTCTTTGGAGCTATTTTTCGTCCATAATTTACTTGTCAAAGAAGCAACTAGGGTTCATGTAAATTTTGTTACACATTGTACATGTTGGGCTAGGTTTTAGTACAATATAATTTTTGATATATAATTATGTGATATGACATTAAATGTTGGCTTATGAGTTGAAATTTCATTAAACTAGTCTACAAAAAATGTTACGAAGCTTGCCAAAGGCTTGCTAAATTGCACTTTCTCAGACTAATTTCATAAGATTTTTATCTCAAATGCCAGCTCATGTTTTATCCTATAACCATGTATCTTGATTGTCTTGTAACTTCTTTTTTAACCCTTTACCTGACAACAAAATCTTAGACTTATCAAAATTGAAAGCAATTGCAGAGGACAAGTTAAATGTGGCTCAGATAACTGGATTTGTCTTTGAAAAGTTAGAAAACATTATGGGAAAAGGAGAAAATGCTGGTTACCAGCATTTTCTCCTTTTCCCACAATATTTTTAAAAGCCTTCTCTCTCTGGGTTTTTAAAACTTGCGGTTGTGTGGTAAAGATTCATTAGTAATATCCAAATTGATGTTTCCTTGTTTCTGATTGCTATTTTTAAGATTCTGTTTGTTTCTTGTTACAGGAACAGATTACCTTATGTGTGAGATTGAGAATGGAGGAGATTTAGGGAGCAAAAAGGGCTGTAACCTTCCAGGGGTTGAGGTGGACCTGCCTGCTGTGTCGGAAAAAGATATCAAAGATTTGCAGTTCGGAGTTGAACAAGGGGTTAGTGTTGTTTGTTTTCTGTTTTACACTTCATCACACTGTCCCAGGTTTTAACAGCCTTGAGAAAGAAGACTTTTAAGACATTGTGGGAAAAGCAGAAAAATAATGGTTACCAGCATTTTTTTATTTTCCCATGATGTTTTCAAAAAGTTTCTCTATAGGGGTAAAAAAAAAACTCGGGATTGTGCAGTAAAGGTTTAAGTAGAACTTTACAATGTGGAATTTAGTGAAGAGCTTGAGAAAATACTTTCTTTTACTGCTTAACCCTTTCCCAAACAAGCCCTGGTTTTCACGTGTCTGCAGTACAAGTCTTTTGAAAACACTGTGGGAAAAGGAGAAATTGCTCGTAACGAGCAATTTTCCTTTTCCCACACTGTTTTCTACCCTCTTTGAGACCTTTCTGCCTTTTTCATCAAATTTACAATTGCCGTCTGCAAACTCTCTCAATTTGGACCAATCCAAAATTTGTCATTTGGGAAAGGGTTAAGATACCTTTTTAGCTCTACTGGCTGAAAGCCAGCAGAGCTTATGTCATGGCAGGGTTTCTGTCGTCCGTCCGTCTGTCCGTCCGTTAGTCTTTTTCTTGTTTACGCGATAAAGTCTGCATTTGTTGCCGGATTTTCATGAAACTTGCACAGTTTGTTTATCTCATCAATAGCTTCAACCCTATTGAATTTGAAAAAAATCCAACAAACAGTATGGGAAAAGTAGCCATTTCAAGTTGAAAATTTCCAGTTCTTGTTTACGCGACAAAGTCTGCAAATAACTTCAGATTTTCGTGAAACTTGCACAGTTTGTTTATTTCATCAATAGCTTCAAACCTATCGACTTTGAAAAAAATCCAACAAATAGTATGGGAAAAGTAGCCATTTAAAGTTGAAAATTTAAATTTTCTGTTCTTGTTTACGCAATAAAGTCTGTATTTCTGGTCAGATTTTCATGAAAATCACACAGTTTGTTTATCTCATCAGTAGCTTCAACCCTATTGATTTTGAAAAAAAAATCGAAGAAACAATGTGGGAAAAGTAGCCATTTCATGTTGAAAATTTCCAATTCTTGTTTACATGATAAAGTCTGCATTTGTAATCAGATTTTTGTGAAATTCACCCAGTTGTTTTGTCTCATCAACAGCTTGAATCCTATTGATTTTGAAAAAAAATCCAAGAAACAATGTGGGAAAAGTAGCCATTTTTTTTTGTTGAAAATTTGTCTTTTTGCATCATGAATTCATAATGTATGCTAGCATAAAAGCAAGATTTAATTCCCTGCCAGTAGAGCATATTCAGGCCCTTCAGGGCCTTCTAGTTTATCTGTAGGTCTGCAGTATTGAATGGTTCTTGTTGCATATTTCAGGTAGATATGGTTTTTGCATCTTTCATCAGGAATGCAGAAGGTATCAAAGAAATCAGAAAGATTTTAGGGGAGAAAGGAAAAAACATCAAAATCATTGCCAAGATTGAAAACCATGAAGGTGTCAAAAAGTAAGTATTTAATCCTTTACCACACAGTCCCGACTTTTAACGACCCTGAGGATGAAGCCTTTTGAAAATATTGTAGGAAAAGGAGAAAATGCTGGTAACCAGCATTTTCTCCTTTTCCCACAATGTTTACTACTCTTCCCAAAACAAATTTCAATTTTCGAGCCCCATTTATTTTTGTTGTTTGCAAATGCTTTCAATTTGGACGAGTCTAAAATTTTGTCATTAAAGAGTTTAAGGTGCAGTAGCAGGAAAAAAAATGGTGGTGTTAAAAAAACATTAAAATTTAACTCATACCACCTAAAAGCATTGATAGTATTATAAAGATGACAGTCTGTGGTTGTATGGTATGTCCATATGTTAGTCGCTGGCAGAAAAATGAATTTTAAAACTAAGTAAAAAGTAAACAAAAAATAGAAGGGACTCGGCAACTCTTTACCTAGTTTTGAAATTGATTTTTCTGCCAGTGGCTAAGACTTGGAGCAACCGTACAATAATAGATTGTCATCTTCACAATAATTTCCTTACTTTGGAATGGCATTACTTTAATTTAAATGCATTTAACACCTGCATTAATTGCTTTTGGCAGCCAATGAGCCTTGAACCCATTTAACTCTATACCAAACGACAATATTTTGGACTGGTCCAAATTGAGAGCATTTGCAGACAATGAATTAAATGTAGCTAAAATGATAGCATTTGTTTCTGAAAGGCTGGTTACCAGCATTTTCTCCTTTTCCCACAATGTTTTCAAAAGGCTTCTTTCTCGGGGTCGTTAAAAGTCGGGATTGTGTGGTAAAGGGTTAATATGACATTATTTTATTCAAACATTTCTCGTGTATGTTGTTTGTATCATTTTCAGTTTTACAGGCCACAAGGTCAAAAAGGTTTATGTATTGGTGCGGTTTCTGGATCTGTCCAGTGTCTATCCATTAGACTTTTTGTTATGCAGTTAGCTTCACTTGTCTCCGCATTTCTTCTCTTTCCCACAACATTTTCAAAAGCTTTCTTCCTCAGATTCGTTCAAACACATGCTCGATTTTTAGACAGTACAACAATACAGAGACCGTTGATTTTACAGATTTGATGAGATTCTTGCCGTAACTGATGGTGTCATGGTTGCCAGAGGGGATCTTGGTATTGAGATCCCACCAGAGAAGGTCTTCTTGGCCCAGAAAATGATGATCGGTAGATGTAACAGGGCAGGAAAAGCAGTCATCTGTGCAACTCAGGTTATATAATATGTTCATTTATTGGCATAGATTGCTTTGTTGTTAAACTTTTTACCAAACGACAAAAACTTAGACTAGTTCAGATTGAAAGCATTTGCTTACTACAATGTAAATTCGACTTTAAAACTGAAATTTCTCTGTGGAACAACAGAAAACATTGGTTATCAGCATTTACTTCTTTACCCACAATGTTTTCCAAAGCCTCTTTCATTAAGGCCCTTAAAAGTTGGGATTGTGTGGTAAAGGGTTAAGTGTATACACTTTTATAATAAACTCAATTTATTGTGCTCTTTTCAACCATTTTCACAAAATCATTTGTCATATGATTTCAGTAACAGCTGCAATCCTTGGTATTGAAGATCAAAATGAGATTTTGCTAAAGATTAAAATTTGCATGAGACTGAAAAATTTCTATTTTTTAGCCCAGTCTGTTATAAATGTTCTACAGTTCTGTGTCTTTGAATTTTGATGGCAGTTTCTTGTGTGGCTATATTCTCATACATTGTCAGTTGTTTTTCAATGTCTTGACACCTTTCATGATGCTTGTATGCAGTGTATGTAATTGTGTCTGTATGTATGGATGTACATGTATTTCAATTTCAGTTACTTTGGGTATTGTTGCTTTACCAATGATTTTAGAAATAGCCAACTTCTTGGTTACAGTTGACAAACTTAATTTGTCTCATTTAGATGGATTTTGTCTTTGAAAGGGTAGAAAACATTACAGTTAAGGGAGAAAATGCTGCTTACCAGCATTTTCTTTTGCCACAATGTTTTTATAGGCCTTCTTCCTCACATGATTGTTAAAAGATGAGATAATTTTGTAAATGGTTAACTGTTATATCTGTTGGTTAACAGATGTTGGAGAGCATGGTAAAGAAGCCCCGCCCCACTAGAGCCGAGACAAGTGACGTGGCCAATGCAGTGTTGGATGGTGCCGATTGTGTCATGTTGTCAGGAGAAACTGCCAAGGGAGATTATCCGCTAGAATCTGTGAAAATTATGCAAAGGGTAACTTCCCTTGTTTTATATGTCCTGTTTACAGTGTCTTATGTCTCGGTCATTGTATGTCTCTTCTCTGTCTGTTTGTCTTTGTGTCTGTCTGTTTGTATATATGTTTCAAAGTTACATATGTTACATACCAGTTATATATGTTACCTTTTAATCAGGGAGTAGTTATTTTAACCCTTAAGCTGCTAATCGAGACTTTTAGTATTGTATTAACATTCCTTCAGATATGTCTTTATAGCTGGCGCACCTATCTCTGTATTCCTTGAGTCTCTCCACCAGTACTACACACAAGGCTCCTTTTAACTCTTTACCAGACAACAAAATTTTAGACTGATCTAAATTGAAAGTATTTGCAGACAATGGATTAAATGTTACCCGAATTATGAAAGTTGTCTTTGAAAGAGTTGAAAACATCGTGGGAAAAGGAGAAAATGCTGATTATAAGCATTTTCTCCTTTTCCCACAATGTTTTCAAAAGTCCTTTTCTTTGGGGGTTGTTAAAACTCTGGATTGTCTGGTGAAGGGTAAACATCCTTTTGCAAAATGTAAAGCTATGAGAGAAAAATGAGTCCTTTGGCAGTTAATTTAAAAGCACCTGACAGATGAATAACTGCTTGTTTTTGACAGATGATTTTCATGCAATTTTCTTCATTTAGATTTGCAGAGAGGCTGAGTCCTCAATATATCACAGTCAGCTGTTTGAAGAACTGAGAAAGGAGACCCCAACCCCAACTGACCCCACCCATACTGTTGCGGTGGCAGCCGTAGAGGCCTCATTCAAATGTATGGCATCATGTATAATTGTAATCACCACGACTGGAAGGTTAGTGTTTTTGAACCTATCGATATACAAGGGCTGAACTAAAAGTTTGTGGAATTTGTTAATTAAAACAAAACTACTCATGCTATTACTCTTAAATTTTCATGTGTTTAAGTTCCATCTATAACACACAAAACTGCAAAGTTTCAGACAAACCAATCTAAACACATAGTTGCTATGACTCCTTTTACAGTGATCAAAACGGCTACCCAGAGCATGCTATGATGTAAACGTCATTTAACTCTTTACGAAACGACACAATTTTAGACAAGTCCAAATTGAATGAATTTGCAGACGACAAAATAAATGTGGCTGAAAAATTGAAATTTGTTCTGCGAAGCATAGAAAATACTGTGGGAAAAGGAGAAAATGCTGGTTACCAGCATTTTCTCCTTTTCCAATGTTGTTTTCAAAAGGCTTCTTCTCAGGGTCGTTAAAAGTCGGGATTGTGTGGTAAATGGTTAACTAGCATGTTATTTAATTTTATTTCGGTGCTGTATGTCGGACCATCTTCAGTACTCTTTCGTTATTTTTACACCAGACATGCCACTTGAATATTGCTGATTTTTCAAATGTGGCTTTACCCCAGCTTCTTTCAATAGATTAAACGTTTCAGGCATACTATGCCCTAAGTTTACACTTAGGCCATTGAGCTTATGCCATAGCCCTGTGTCTGTCGTGCGTCCATGCATCTGTGTGTGCTTCTGTGCATGCTTCTATTTCAAACATCTTCTTCTCTGATACTACCCATCTAACTTTGACCAAACTTCACAGAAATGATCCTGCCATGGTTCTCTTCAGAATTTTTTCAAAGAATTTGATTCCTGTAAAAACTCTGGTTGTTTTGGCAACAAAACTGAAAAATATTTGAATTCTATGAAAATCGTCTTGTCCGAAACCATAAGGCCTAAGGCTACCAAATTTGGCATGCAGCTTCATCTAATGGACCTCAACTAAATTTCTTCAAATTACAGCCCTGGGGCCAAATATAGCCCTACCCCAGGGTTCATGAATTTTACATGGGCTTATATAGGAAAAACTTTAGATATCTTCTGCTTCTAAACCATATGGCCTAGGGCTACCAAAATTGGCATGTAGCTTCATCTGATGGACCTCTACTTAGATTCTTCAAATAATAGCCCGTGGGTAAAAATTGGCTGCAATTGGCCCAACCCTGAGGGTCAAAAGTTTTTCATGGGCTTATGTAGGAAAAACTTCAAAAATCTTCTAGTTCTAAACCATATGACCTAGGACTTCCAAATTTGGTTTGTAGCTTCACACAATGGACTCTACTCAGATTCTTCAAATTGTAGCCCTTGGGTCAAAATTGGCCCTGTCCCGGGGGTTAAAAGTTTTACAAGGGCTTTTATATTGAAAACTTTAAATATCTCCTTGTTTCTAACTCTAAGGCCTTGGGCTACCAAATTTGACATATAGCTTCATCCAGTGGATCTCTTCTGAATTTGTTAAAAATTCAGCCATTGAATTGAAATCAACACTGCCTCTCATGTTTTATAAAGGAAACTTCGAAAATCTTCTTGTTTATAACCATACAGCCTAGACCTTTATTGTTTGGTATGTGGCTAAATCTTGTTGACCTCTACCAGGATTCAAGTGATACTCGTAATTATAGCTTGAAGTCGTTACTGTAAGTCAAAAATGGACTCACCCTAGGGTCATGATTTTCCTATGGGCTTTTATAGAGAAAAATTCATCAGGCTTCTTGTTTGAAACCTCTTGGCCTAGAATTGTAATGTTTGGTATGTATGTATGAGACAGTGGAGCGATACAAGGCCATCATGGCCCTCTTGTTTATTACCCTTACAATGACAAACCCAATCATGTGAGCCATTTCAATTTTTGCTGCAGATGCTTTCTATTTAGTCAGTCTGAAATTCTGTTGGTTAAAGGTTATATGCTTTCAGAGTGGTAGGTAGTGTTTGGGGAACCTTACAGTGATTCTTAGCCTTTTCATGTTTTCATACGAAAATTAATGCACAGATATAGTGTGTAACTTGATAACTATAGACTTAAAATACTGATTCTGTTTTTTTTGTGGTTTATTAGCTCCACTGGCCGAAGGCCAGCGGGCTTATGTCATGGCCCGGTGTCCGTCGTGCGTCCGTCCGTGCATCCGTCCGTGTGTTAACTTTATTTCAAACATCTTCTTCTCTGAAACTACCCATGCAATTTTCATGAAACTTCACAGAAATGATCCTGCCATGGTCCTCTTCAGAATTTCTTGAAAGAAATTGATTCCTTCAAAAACTCTGGTTGCCATGGCAACATAACTGAAAAATATTGGAAATCTTTAAAAATCTTCTTGTCTGAAACCATAAGGCATAGGGCTACCAAATTTGGCATGTAGCTTCATGTAGTAGACCTCTATCAAGTTTCTTCAAATTATAGCCCTGGGGTCAAAATTGGCTCTGCCCCAGGGGTCACAAGTTTTACATAGGCTTATATAGAGAAAACTTTAAAAATCTTCCTGTACCTAGCCATAAGGCCTAGAGCTACCAAATTTTGCATGTAGCTATATCTAGTGGGCCTCTACCAAGTGGGCCAAAATTTTAGCCCTGGGGTCAAAATTGGCCCTGCCACAGGGGTCACAAGTTTTACATGGGCTTACATAGTGACAACTTAAGAAATCTTCCTGTTTTGATTTTTTTTTTGAAATTAGCCTTGCATCAGGGGTCTTATGTTTTACAGAGGCTTCATATGGACCAAACTTGAAAATCACCTTATTTATAACCATACAGCGTAGACTTATATTATTTTGGCATGTGGCTTTACCTTGTGGACCTCTACCAGGGTTCAAGTAATTATAGCTCTGGGATCAAAAATGGCTTGGCCCTGCGGGTCTCAACTTTCAAATGGGCTTTTACAGAGAAAACTTTTTAAGTCTTCATTTTGAAACCATTTGGCTCAGAATTGAAATGTTTAGTATTTATGGTTTATAAGCCAGTGGAGCGATACAGGGCCATCTTGGCCCTCTTGTGCATATTAGTAGTTTTGAAAAACAGGGAAAAAACAGGATATTAATATCCTTTACGAAACATGAATATCTGCCTTGAACTATTTATCAGACAATGCTGTGTGTTTATGACTCTGAAGAAAATGGATCTTGAAAACACCATTTAAAAAGGAGAAAATGCTGGTGACCAGCATTTTCTCCTTTTTCTACAAAGTTTAGAAAAAACTGTCACTCAAGATGGGTGCAAAAAAGCATGATTGTTAGTTGTATGATGTTAGACAATTTAGGCTGCCTCCTTTCCACATATCAGAAGGGACACATCATTTTGTAGTGTTTTCCAAACACCATGAAAGAATTATTTTCATAACATTGAACTGGAAAAATTTGTTTTTCAGATCTGCATTTTTAATCTCAGCATATCGCCCTAGATGTCCAATTCTGGCGATAACTAGAAACGCCCAGACAGCGAGACAGTGTCATCTCTACAGGGGCATATTCCCGATCCATTATACAGGTAAGATGTCAAATGACTTTTCTTGTGTTGTGGTAGCTAGTAGACCTTAAAATAGTTATTGTAGCTTGTATCTTAACTCTTTTCTGCTCTCTTTTGCTGTTGTTTAAAGGGGCCTTGTTAGGTTTTTTTTTTTTGCCGCATATTAGAACTTTCTGTTAAACACTATACTTTCTTTTGCAAGTGTAAAGAAACAGGGCGGTTAGCTGCAGATTTATATCTGGACTGTCACTTTTCAATTTGTAACTCCACTTGTTGTCTCTAGATCACATTATGGTGCCATCATACTTAGTTGAATACGATCCAAAATAATCAATGCATTTTACTGATCATGTGACATTCCCACAAACGAGGTAACCTTTAGGCTTCTATGCACGACCCACTGACATTTTGCGAACAGCATAGATCAAGATCAGACTGCACAGAACGTGCAGTCTGATCTTGAATCTACACTGTTCGATAAGGAGATATCTGTCCTCCAAAAATGTCTTTGAAATAGGAAAATTGGGGTTTTCACCATCAGCTTTATTTAGCAGGATAAGGGTTAAAAATTTTGTCACTAGGCAAAGAGCTGAAGGAAAAGGAGGTAGACGTTTGTTAGAATTTCATTAAGATATTGGAAATGGAAATGTTGATATGTTTTCTTGTAATGTTAACATGAATGGAAGTAAAAAATGGCTTCTTGGGTTCTGTGAATGATATTCAGGAAAAAGAAAAATACATTGTAAAACATTTCTTGTTATATAAAAGCATATAGATTGGTTTCCCACTGGTGTAGGCTGTAGTAAAGAAAGGTGATGGGCTTGTAGTGCAGAGTTTTTAACTTAGATTAGGTCTCAACACTAACTTTAAGCAATGTCATCCAGCAAAGCTCAGCAGTATTTGGCAGTCTTACTCCTAAATTCTAAACCTTGGGTCTTCCTACCAAAATGTTTGTATCCTTAGGATTTTGGGACGTTGTTAGTTTTGACCCCTGTAGACCCTGGTCCTTCTTGGTCAGAAATGAGCAAACCCAGAAAATAATGACCTTTTGGTTAAAACTTTCCAAAGCACTGTGGGAAAAGGAGAAAATGCTACTAGTCAGCATTTCCTCCTTTTTCCACAAGCTTTTCTACCCTTTCAAAATCAGATACCATCTTTTAAGTCACTTTGTTGTTTCCAAATGCTGTCAATTTCCACAAGAAAAAATTTATTTGTCTGGTAAAGTGCTTAACTCTTTACCAAATAACAAAGTTTTGGAATGGACCAAATTGAAAGCACTTGCAGACGACAATTTAAATGTTGCAAATGTGATAATTTCTCTTTTTGTTATAGTAGAAAACATTGTGGGAAAAGGAGAAAATACTGGTTATCAGCATTTTTAGATCACCTGAGCACAAAGTGCTCAAGGTGAGCTTTTATGATCGTGCTGTGTGCCTTGTGTAGTTGTCAGCATTTACTTTGTGTGCGGTCTAGAGGCCACATTTTCAGCCAGATCCTCATGAGACTTGGTCAGAATGTTCGTCATGATAAAATCTTGGACAAGTTTGAAATTGGGTCATGTGGAGTCAAAAAGGTCACCTGGCCAAATCTTAGAAAAAGCTTGTGTGCACTCTAGATGCCACATTTTCAGCTTGATATGCATGAAACTTGGTCAGAATGTTTGTCTGGATAATATCTCAGATAAGTTTGAAATTGGGGTCAAAAAGTAGTTCATGGGGCCAAATCTTAGAAAAACCTTGTGCAACTCTAGGGGCTACATTTTCAGCCTGATACTCATGAAACTTGGTCAGAATGTTTGTCTTTATAAAATCTGTTGGACACTGTTGAAATTGGGTCATGTCAAGAAAAAAGGTAGGTCATGGGGCCAAATCTTAGAAAAACCTTGTGTGCACTCAAACAGCCTTATACTCATGAAACTTGGTCAGAATGTTTGTCTGGATGAAATCTCGGAAAAGAATGATATCGAATCATGTCAGGTCAAAAAGTAGGTCACCAGGCCAAATCTTGGAAAAACCTTGTGTGCACTTTCGAGGCCACATTTTGAGCCAGATTAGAAATTGAAAAATAGGCTAAATCAGTCAAAAGTAGGTCAGTTACACTCATGCGTTTTACATCATCATGACCAAGATCTTTTCAGCCTTATCAGTCCTAGATGACCTTACTCAGGTTAGGGCTTTAGGGCCAAAGGCCCTCTTGTTTTCTTTTCCCCCAATGTTTTCAAAAGCCTTTTACTTTCAAAGCCGTTAAAAGTTTGGATTGTGTGGTAAAGGGCTTGGCATTTGTTTCTCAAAAGCAATTCTTAGTACTCATTGGCTCACCTGAAACTGCTGGTTCCCCATTTTTTCGGCCAGGTAATCCTTCAGAGATATGACTGAATACTGAAGACAATTGATACAAGTTTGCTTTTACTTATGTAAAGTGTTAAAGAAGATACCAGCTATCTTTTCAAAAGAGGTCTAAAGCAGAATGAAAAGAATTCACCTGCAGGAAATAACAAGTATTATGCTTTCAGATTAGAACTAATTTCTATGTGATTTGCAAAGAATTTTCTGTAGTTTTCATGTAGGAAGCTTGTTCTTCTTGCTGTGTGCTGAGCTTTATGTAGTCTGAATACATTCTGCATGCTTTATTATATATAAGAGCTGTGCTCTGGCAAAAGGGTGTGCATCTTCTTGAGGCATGATGCCAAGCAGGTTATTATAATTTATAATGATGGATTCATAAGATATATTTTGTATAAGAACTGATTGAATCATGAGGTTCACTGGTCCTTTGAGGTGCAGTCAGTTGAGCAATAGCAAAAAGTTCAGATCCAGGTCAGCCTGTGTGGACCGTGCAGGCTGACCTGGGTGGATACTTTTTGCAGATGCATTAGTCCTTTACCACACAATCCGGACTTTTAACAACCTTGAAGATGAAGCCTTTTGAAAACATTGTGGGAAAAGGAGAAAATGCTGGTAACCAGCATTTTCTCCTTTTCCCATAATGTTTTCTATCCTTCCCAAAACAAATTTCAAATTTTTAGTCACATTTATTTTCCCATCTGCTAATGCTTTCAATTTGGACATGTCTAGAATCTTGTCGTTAGGTACAGTGTGAAGCCCCCTTTTTTACAGAGCATGGCTCATATCAAGTAGCTGCTGAGACAAACTTATTACATGGTATAGTCAGATATATACGTATAAATACATGTCACTGATCAGTTTCTTGGAGGCAGTCAAACTATAGCAATTAAACCTTTACCACACGATAAAATTTTAGACCTATCCAAATTTTGAAAGCATTTGCAGACGACAATTTCAATGTGGCTCTAATAATGTAACTTTCCTTTGATAGGGTAGAAAGCATTGTGGGAAAAGGAGAAAATGCTGGTTACCAGCATATTCTCCTTTTCCCACAATATTTTCTAGAGGCTTCTTCCATCAGGGTTGTTAAAAGTCACCATTGTGTGGTAAAGGAGTAGAACTGTTATCAGTGCAAGCAGGATTACATGCAAAAAGATATTTAATCCCTTATGATAAACTGAGGTGTTTATTGTAGCTCAGTTTCATTTACAGTTAAGTTCACAAGATGAATGATCAAAGATCAGCACTGTTCATTGAGCAGAGATGCTCTGCACAGTGCCTCCTTTCACTGAAAAGTTTTGTTTGTCAATATTTTTGAAAAATTTGAATAATTGGCTTTAACAGCCAAACTCCAGATCATACATAGAAAATAAGAATTTGTTATAATTTCCAATTCTGAACCACAGGCATTTATTTTGATAATAAACACTAATGGTACTGCTTCTAGTCGGTCAGAATCTGAAATTAACTACCCTTGAGAAATTTGACAAATCAGATGAAACTAAACAAAATGACTGACTACATAGGAATATTATTGAAGCTGGTAACTCTTATTTCATCAGCTACTTGCCTATATATATATATATTAGCTTAGCTTTGCATGTTGATGTAGTCTTGTATATGCTTTCCCTACTTTTGTACCCCAACTTCTGTACAGCACCCCGCCTGGAGAACTGGTCAGAAGACATGGACAAGAGGCTCTATCAGGGTATGGCAGTGGGGCGCCTTAGGGGCTTCCTGGAGAAAGGTGACCCTGTTGTCATAGTAACAGGTTGGAAGTCAGGATCTGGGTATACCAACACAATGAGGTTGATTACAGTGCCTGAATGTGAGGATGGCCCCATTGTGGGGACACCAATTATCAGGGGCTATAATGATTAGGATGTTGCCCAGACTATGAGAATTGTGTGTTAGTTTTATGTCTTTGCCTACTTGAATAGTTAACAATTGGCTTCTTTACCAAACGACAATATTTCAGACTCGTCCATAATCATTTACCAAAGGACAATATTTCAGACTTGTCCATAATCAAAGGAATTGCTTATGACAATATTCAACAAATTGGCTTCCCTACCAAACAACAATACTTTAGATGCAAAGGAACTTAGACAACAAGTAAATGGTGGCCTTAATGGTGGGATTCTGGGATTCGCCCTCAAAAAGGATAGAAAACATTATGGGAAAAGGAGAAAATGCTGGTTACCAGGGTTTTTTTTCTTTTCCCATATAATTTTAGAACCTTTCTTTGTCGAGGTGGTGAAAACACCAGATTGTATCATAAAGGACGGAATGAACTTTGAAACGATAAAAATCTTTTAGGAAAGAGTAATACAGTACATGTATTTTCATTGATTTGTTGATAGAAAACATTTAAATGTTTAAGTTAACTCTTTACCAAACGACAAAATTTTAGACTTGTCCAATTTGAGAGCAATTGCGGACGACAAAATTAATGTGACTCAAAAGTTGAAGGTTGTTTTGGAAAGGGTAGAAAACATTGTGGGAAAAGGAGAAAATGCTGGTTACCAGCATTTTCTCCTTTTCCCACAATGTTTTCAAAAGGTTTCTTTCTCAGGGTCGTTAAAAGTCGGGATTGTGTGGTAAAGGGTTAATTGGACAACTGTTTTGAATATTTTTTAGACTTCTTTTCCCTTTTTTTGCGGATGAAGATAAAACTTAAATGATAACAAAATTTCTGAACATATGAATACTAATGATACCACCAGGGGGGCGTTTTGTTTAACCGTTTACCAAACAATTCCAAGTTTAAACAACCCTGAGGAATAATGCCTTTGAAAACATTGTGGGAAAAGGAGAAAATGCTGGTAATTAGCATTTTCTCCTTTTCCCACGATGTTTTCTAGCCTTTCAAAGACAGATATCATAATTCATGCAAAATTTAATTTGTCGTCTGCGAATGCTTTCAATTTGGACTAGTCTAAAATTTTGTTGTTTGGCAAAGAGTTAACTTAGGATCTTACATAATGTATTATGCCTATTGGTATATTGAGACAATTTGCAGACAACTGATTGAG
Organism: Tridacna gigas; assembly: GCA_945859785.2. Lineage (NCBI taxonomy): Eukaryota > Metazoa > Mollusca > Bivalvia > Cardiida > Cardiidae > Tridacna > Tridacna gigas. The sequence continues at coordinate 69,998,039 of OX244028.2, forward strand.
TTGTCCTCAAAGTATGATATTTGTCTCTGAGAGAAAGCAAGCTTTATGGGGAAAGGAGAAAATGCTTGTTACCAGCATTTTCTCCTTTTCCCACCATATTTTTAAAGGCTTTCTGATTTTTGTTGCCAAAAGGTTCATTATAAATACCCAGAATGAATTGCAGTCAGAATTAGGGAATTAGAATAGAAAGGGGGGACATGGGTAGAATACAAAGTCACAATCTTTTCATCTTATGCTACCATTACAGTATTTTATCTTTAAGTAGTATTACTCTGTCTTGCTAATTGATGCACCTTCGGTACAGTTTCAAATATGTTCCTGTATTTATGTTTTTTCTGTAATTTCTTTACGTCTGTTATTAAAGAAAGTTTGTTTCTGAAGATATGTTAAACTTGTTCGAATTATTAAATCCCCTTTCACTCACTTTTCATTTAGGTAGATGTATCGGTGTATTTGGAAATTGTGAAACAGTCCAACCTGTATTAAGCAAACACCTGAGGGACACTGAAAATGTGCTTGCTTAACTCTTTACTGAACAACAAAATTTTAGATTGGTCCAAATTGATAGCATTTGCAGATGACAAAGTAAATGCTCCTTGAAACATGACATTTGTTTTGAAAAGGGTAGAAAACATTGTGAGAAAAGGAGAAAATGCTGGTTCCTTTTTCCACAATGTTTTCAAAAGGCTTCATTCCCAGGCTCGTTCAAAGGTAGCATTGTGCAGTAAAGGGTTAAGACAGGTGCTTGCTTAGCACAGGTACACCTTAAATAATTTGTCTCCTCTGGGATCTCAATACATTCTTCTTTAGTACATGTCGCTTGTTAACAGAAGTGGCTATTAAGACAGGGTTTACCGTTTATGTTAAAAAGGATACAATGTCATATAGACACAAAAAAATGTGATATACCAGTAGATGAGGTCTGACTAGAATGTCACTCTGCAGAAGCACACACTAAATGTTCACATAATTTTGTAAGTTTATCTATTGGAAAACAATGACTGTCAAATTCAGGCAAATTAAATCTATTGTTATCTACCCCTGTATACTTAACTCTTTACCACACAATACCGACTTTTAACGACCATGAGAAAGAAAGCTTTTGAAATATCCTTTTGAAAACCTTGTGGGAAAAGGTTGCTGGTAACCAGCATAACGTTTATTTTGTCATCTGCCAATGCTTTCAATTTCAACTGGTCTAAAATTTTGTCATTTGATAAAGAGTTAATGGTTTATGGAGTAGTTTAGGGGCAGTAGTGGTTTATAATTTGAATCCAAATTACATTATAAGCTGTCGTATTGATTGCCAGGAAAGACAATACAAGGGCAGACTAATTTTAAGGGATTTACATAAAGCACCCATAATTCATAGACTTGCAATGAAGCTGTAGGACAAAAGAGGGGGGAAATTATGTTGATTCCTTTTAACTCTTTATCAGATAATAGAAATTTGGACTTGAAAGCATTTCCCTATGACATATTAGATCCACCATAGCTTAAATGGTGGAATTTTTTTCTGTGATGGGAAGGAAAGGTTGTAGAAAGAGGGAGACATCTGTTGCTATTCTTGTCTCCTGTCCAAATGATACTTTAATAGCCTTTTTTTTTTGAGCCAATACATGTTACAGTGTTACATCCTATATGTGAAACCTTTTTTGTTTTGGTAAGTCTGTAGACAGGGACATTTCTTTTGAATAATCTACAGTCTAGTATTTCCCCAGAGTAATAATTTGTTATTGAAAAACGTTGAATAAATTACAGACAATCCCTAAAGGCAGCAATTTGGTCTTGAATGATAATTTATGGATAAGTATTGCATTTTTGAATAACTTAAAGCCAAATTGTTTTCGGTGTGACAAATCATTCTTGAATAATTCACAAGAGTAATATGTGTTTTGTGTAGATATTAGCCTTGAGTCTTTACCAAACAAGAAGAATTCAGACTGGTTCAAATCAAAGGTATTTGCAGAGGACAGATTAAATGTGAGCCAAATGTTGAAACTTGTCTTCTAGTTGAAAACATTGTTAGAAAAGGAAAAAATGCTGGTAACCAGCATTTTTTCCATTTCCCACAATGTTTTCAAAAGGCCTCTTCCTCAGGGTGGTGAAAACATGGGATTGTTTGGTAATGGATTAAAGCATTAATGAATAGGCCTTTTCATTCAGGAAAAAAAAAAGTTCTGATACTGCTATTTCTAATCTGTTTTGGTCAGAATATGTATCACAGTAGTGAACGGTGTAGATCGAAGAAAGCATGAATTACATGCTTCCTATATTGTACAACAGTTTATTTCTTTCTGCACATAGACTTACAGCACTTTTATCATCTTGATTATTTGCTTTGAATCTCACTTATCATAGCACTGAAAAAATTTAAGACACAAACAGGAAGTGGTTATCTGAGTGCCACCTGGTGAGTAGTAGCAGATAACTATTTGATGCTCAGAATTTCACAAACATAACATGTTATTGTATTGACAGGACTAGTACATATGAGCCATGCTTTGGCAAAAGAGGATTTAACTCTTTACCAAACAACAACATTTTGGATGTTTCCAAATTGAAAGCATTTGCAGACAACAAAATAAATGTAAATCAAAATTTGAAATTTGTTTTTGGAAGAGTAGAAAACAATGTGGGAAAAGGAGAAAATGCTGGTTACCAGCATTTTCTCCTTTTCCCACAATGTTTTCTAAAGGCTTCTTCCTCAGGGTAGTTAAAAGTCGGGACTGTGTGGTAAAGAGTTAATGCATTTCTGTGATGCATTATATCGTTCAAGTCATCACATAATTCTTGATCAATGAAATCCATTTTGTCCAACAACCAGATTTAATCATGATGTCCTCTGAACTGCAGAAAATTAACCGACAGCAACAAGTTTTGACCCAGGACACTCTACACGGACTGCGCAGGCTGACATAGGTCAAAAGTTTTTGCAGATGCATTAAATCCCCTTTTCGCTCATATGTAATTTTAATTCCAAAGATTTTTTAATGCACATTCGTAATACAATACTTGAAGTATCCATTTGATTGGTCTGTTGGTTATCCAGTTAGTCAGTCTGTCTAGCATCTTTGCAAGCCAAGGTGACAATCACTACGTTGATCTTACCCCTTGGCTGATCGTGTCGAAATTTGTTAGCACGGCGAAGCGCAATATACTGGATTTTAATTGTTATCAACCCTAGATTTACGTCATCGAAAACCAATCAAACGTCGCGTAACATAACTCTTTTGGCCAAAGACTTGTTTACCTTTCTCGGTGTTGGGCTATGATCTGTTACGGGCTTCGGTGTTGTTGTTTTAACGGGGGTCCTTGACAGTTGGCCACTAAGGTTTGGTCCAATTATAGTTTGTTCAGCATGCTTTCTCCGTAATTCGCCTACAATTGACTGCTTTCCAGATCGCGAACTTAACAGCCGATTTATCAAGTCAAAATCTATTTCGAAATCTTATGTTTCATGAAGCAAAAGCCACACGCTTACTTCGACAGTCCATCATCTAGTGTTGGGATGTATCGTAAAACTTCATTTAATTGATTTGTGACAGTGAATGTTGAAGAAAATATTTTTCGTCTGTATTTTGTTGGTTATAATACCCAGGATATCTGATAACTTTCTCCTGTGGTCATTTTTATTTACGTTCTGCTGATGTTGGATAGCAAATGTAATGCGCTATTGGATAGGTGCTTTCAGTCCTGACTTCAACCAATAATTACTCGTATTGCGAGGCTAACAAATTTCGACTCGATCAGCCAAGGGGTAAGATCCACGTAGTGATTGTCACCTTGGCTTGCGAAGATGTCTGTCTAGATGAAACTTAAGGAAAAAATTCTACTTTATAGTCTCACATAAGTTTGAGATGTGTTAGTTTCATGGGAAAAAAGTCTGAATGTAATTTATCACTAGAATAAACTTCCTTTAGACTCACTGGAATAATTTTTTTCACTAGAATCTGCCCTCTACCTAACATTGAATTCCATATTACTAACAACTACAGCCTGGGCACCAGTAGCATCTTTCTGTGAAGTCTGATCTTGATCAGTTATGTCAGACAAAATGATCATGCAAAAAAAACACTCAGTAAACCTTAATTTTTTCACATACTTTTTAGGTTCACAATTCCAATTATATTTGAGCCATGCTCTGTGGAAAGGGAGCTTCATACAACTGTGAAAGGTATCAACCTATGTCAGCCTGTGCAGTTTGTGCAGGCTGACATGAGTTGAAACTTTCTGCTATTTGTAAATTTTCCTCATGCCCTAGGACCATTCTACCTCCAGATCCAGCTGATTGTTGGACTGAGTGGATTTTATGGATCCATAATTTTAAGATGACTTGGTTCAATGCATCATGGAGATGCATCAAAACCCCTTTTGCCAGAGCATGGCTCATTTGTTGTGTTTTCATTGATGATCAATGCATTTGATGAACAGTTTCAGGTTCATTCACTTATGTTATTTACCCTTAAAGTGCCATATAAACCCTTTGGACATTTTCCTTGTAGAATAAGACCAAGATAATTGCAATTTCCTGGCTACCTGTGGTCTATAGTGTTTCAGCAAAGCGGACAGTGTAGATCAATCATCAGATTGCACATTTTGTGCAGTCTGATCTTGATCTACACTGGCCGCAAAGGCAACTATGGTAGTGAAAGACGCTTTAAGGGTTAAAAATGTTCTTTGAATGCTCAATCACATTTCAATTTTAGTTACCCTTCCCTACGCAGCAACTTTCAGACTCTTCTAAATTCAAAATATATGCAAACAACAAATTTACAATTGGTTTAAATGAGTGCAAGCTCTCTGACAAGGTAGAAAACATTGTGGGAAAAGGAGAAAATGCTGGTCTTTGTTAAGGTCGTTAAAACTCGGGATTTTGTGGTAAAGGGTTAAATTTAGCATATTAAATTTTCTTTGACTCCTTTATTACCAGTATCACTTCAGACTTAGTATGTGTAGTTCAGTTTTGGTTTCAGCAACTCTCTCTTTGTTAAACATCTTTGCCACATGACAAAACTTTGGACTGTACCAAATTGAAATCACATGCAGAAAGCAAAATAAATGTAGCTGAAATGATGATTTCCGTCTTTCATGGGGTATGAAACATTGTGAAAAAAGGAGAAAATGCCGGATACTAGCTACATGTATGTTTTCTTTCCTCAGGGCTGTTAAAATCGAGATTATGTGGTAAAGGGTTAAACTCATTTAGTTGATACATTTTAATTTTATGTTTTAGTATATTCATCTAACAATTTCTCCCTTGATATCTGTTTATGATATTCATTTTAGGCTGTTATAGTGACCCTATGCTGAACAGTTTTGTGATTTTAGTGACCCTGGAGAAAACAGCTTTTGAAAACATTTAGGAAAGTAGGAAATGCTGGTAACCAGCATTTCTTCTTTTCTCTTAATGTTTTCTATCATAATAAAGGTGGTAATCAGCTTTTAAGCTACCTGTACTTTGTCATCTGCAGATGCTTTCAGTTTTATTGAGTCATGAAATTTTGTAGTTTGGTAAAGAGTTAATGTCTGCCTTTATTGGTTCATTTATTCATTTTCTTGGTATTTCTGTTCATAGTGTTTTTGTAATGCTTGGTTTCTTAGTTGAAGCAGCTTTTAACACTTTACCAAATGACAAAATTTTAGAGCAGTCCAGATTGAAAGCGTTTGCAGACGACAAATTAAGTGACTTAAAAATTGAAATATGGTATGGGATAGGTAGAAAACAATGTGGGAAAAGGAGAAAATGCTGGTTACCAGCATTTTTTCCTTTTCCCACAATGTTTTCAAAAGTTTTCCTTTTTAGGGTCGTTTAAAGTCGGGATTGTGTGATAAAGAGTTAATTTTCTTGAAATACATTTTCACTAGTTATTCCTTTTTTTTGGGGTAGCTGAACGCACTTGCTTTCGACCTTTTTCTTAATACTGATAACAAATGAATAGATGGTATTTTGCAATTGGTCAAAAATGTGCACATGTTTATTCAATGGGCCCCTGCTGGAATATTTGCTCATACATTTATGACTATCAAAAAGTGTTGCTACGGCTAATCCATAACCCAGGATATTTTCTCATACTACTGCATAACAATATAGTAGAGAATGATTGTTTTCTTGTGCTATTTGAAAATTTAATATTTTCATAAGTGTTACCCAATAACCCAATACTACTTTGCAACAAAATGAAAAACAGTGTGGTAAAAGAGGCAATATCTCGTGAGGTTACTTTTCATTATTTTACTTCATATTGAGCAACAAAAGAGTTTCATTATGCATGTATTATGTACTAGTATCTCTAAGGCTGTCTATCTTTTTAAAGATATTTCATGTTTCTTTTTAGCCTTTTGCTACATGTCCATCAAAATGACCCTTGAAATATTTAAAAACAAGTTGACTTTGTTAACTGAAATATGGCAGCATCAAGTGACTTAAAACTGTCAATTACAGAAGTCATGATAAAATTTTAGACTTGTCAGGATTAAAAGCCTTTGCAGAGGACAATTCAAACATGGCCCAAATGATGGCATTTGTCTTTAAAAGGGAAGAAAACATTAGGGAAAAAGGAGGAACCAGCATTTTCTGGTTTTCTCACAGTGTTTTCCAAAGCCCTCTTCCATAGGGTCATTGAAATATGAGATCACATGGTCAAAGTTTATTACATAATTAACTCTTTAGCTGTTAAGAGTGACTCACTGACCTTTGTGGACAGTGTAGATTAAGATCAGACTGCACAGAATGTGCAGGCTGATCTTTGATCTACACTATCTGATATGGTGATATTTTTCCACAAAAAATACCTATGAAATAGCAAAAAAAAAAATATTTTTTTTCAATCAACTTGAAAGTTTTGTGTCATTTATATAGCAGCTTAAGGATTAATCACTTAAAACATGCCAGAGCAGATTACTTGTATAATTGGCATTCAATGTCTTTACCAAACGACAAAAATTTAGACTAGTCCAAATTGAAAGCATTTGCAGACGACATTTTAAATGTAGCTCAAAACATAACATTTGTCTCTTAAAGGGTAGAAAACATTGTGGGAAAAGAAGAAAATGCTGGTACCAGCTGGTTACCAGCATCTTCTTCTTTTCCCACAATGTTTTCAAAAGGCTTCCTTCTTGGGGTCGTTAAAAGTCGTGATTATGTGGTAAAGGGTTAAAAAGGTACATGGATACACAAGAAAACATTGTTGCTAAAGGAAAAATGGTCTTCTGCAAGGGAAAAAAATGGTTACATGTTGTAATGTACTGACCTTTACTGGCTGAATAAACCCATTGAACATTTTCGTTCTAAAACGAAGACATTAATTACAGTAAAGGTTGCCCAGATTGTCTCTGCATAGTGGACAGTGAAGATCAAAGATCAGACTGCACATTTTTTGCAATCTGATCTTGATCTACACTGGCTGCAATAGTTTCCAAAAAGCTCTTTCAGGGCTAGGATAAATATTTAAATTGAGGTGTTGTGTGTTTGTACAGAAAAGGATAAAACTTTAAAAAATTGGACTTTTTAGTTTTTTGGTTGGGGTGCCTGAGTTTATGCTTTAATAATTCTTGTATGGCCATAACTTATATCAAATAATATTTCACAGAATGAATATAAGAAAATATAGGGGAGTGCATAGTTATACAACAGTAACTCTAGCTTTCTTAGTTTAAAAATTGTATTATATTTTACAAAGAGATAGGGACCAATAAGGCCAAGTGCAGACTGAAAGCACTGTGACTCTGCCTTTCATAGTTAAGGTTTGAAGTTATCCTCCCTTGAAATGTAAAAAGCCATTCTTGTCCAGGCCATATCTCCTGTTATACATACCTGAAGATTTTCCGGCTCAAATACATGTGTTGAATGCAAATAAAGTTTCACACACATCAGAAAAAAAATCTATATCTACATAGTGTGAAATATGGTTCCAAATATGGTATGATAACATATCTCAAGCAGGATATATGCATGCATTCATTTGTGATTTGATTTGTCAAAATGTTATGCTATGATAATCATCCGCCAATCATAAAAACAGTTATTTTGGACTAATCCATTATTTGTATGGTTTTGTTTGCCATTTTCGAATAAAATGACAATAATTGCGATATTTTGTTGTTGAAAGTTGTTGGTATACAATAAAAGAAAAATTCTGTTGCAGTAATTTTCTTGGTGCTTGTATTTGCTTCTCACAGTGTGAGAGAATTTTGACATCTCACCTAACCTTCACTCTTACTGATACCAAATTTTTTCAGGCTGCTCCAATATCAAATACAAGTACTAGGAAAGTTACTGCAACATAGTATTTTGTTTTTATACTAGATAATCAAATGATACTTCACAGGTGTACCTTGATATCCAGGTTATCTGTAGCTCTTAATTCTGTACCACACAATCCACTTTTAACTCTCAACCAAACAACAAAATCTTAGACTTGTCCAAATTCAAAGCATCTGCAGACCATAAACTGAACATGACTCAATCATTAAATTTGTTTTCGGAAAAGTAGAAAACATTGTGCAAAAAGGAGAAAATGCTAGTTACCAGCATTTTCTCCTCTTACCCTAATGTTTTCAAAAAGCTTTTTCTTCAGGGTTGTTAACACTCATGGTTGTGTGGTAAAGGGTTAAGAGCCTACCTGAGATGGCCTTTGAAAACATTGTGACAATGGGGGAAAATTCTACACTTTAACTCCCTAGCAAATGACAAAAATTTAGATTGGTCCAAATTGAAAGCATTTGCAGACAACAAATTAAAGGTGGCTTGAATGACGAAGTTTGTCCTTGACAGAGTAGAAAACATTGTTACCAGCATTTTCTCCTTTTCCCACTATGTTTTCAAAAGGCTTCTTCCTCGGTCGTTAAAAGTTGTGATTGTGTGGTAAAGGGTTAAGACACAAATCCCATAATTTATGCCACATTTGATTTCTCATCAGCAAAGTGCTTCCAATAATACAGACAGGTCTACAACTTTATTGCATGTTGAAGGGTTCTTTAATTACCCAGAAGACGAAGGCTTTTGACAAATGTTTTCTCTCTCTCTCACTGTTTTCTACACCATTGAAGACAGCTTTTGTAATTTGAGCTACTTTTGATTTGTCATTTGCACATGCTTTGAACTTCACAAGTCTGAAATTTTGTCAATTTGTAAAGAGTTTAGAGGTAGGGGTACTTGCTATTGTGCTGTTAAAATCCAGCTCTAAATTTTTGCAGTCCAAGTTTGCTTGGTGAAATGAATGTGGTTGAACAAAAATTTTGCATCAACATTCAACTGAAATTTTGGATATTTCAGGGAGAATAATGTATCATTGTACTGTTTGAAATTGCAGATTCTACCATGAATGAATGGACCGTTGATGTTGACAGAAGAATCTATATGGGCATTTCCGTTGGGCTGGATCGTAAGTTTGTGACTCCTGGAGATCCAGTTGTCATTGTAACAGGTATTCTTCATAATTTTTAGCTCAGCTGTTTTCGAAGAAAACATCAAGGTATTGCCATGGCCCTGTTGTCATCTGCGTCGTTGTTGTCATCTACATCAATGTGCAAAAACCTTGAAATTTTATAATTTCTCTGTTATTACTGAAGATATTTACTTCAAACGTGGACTAAATCTAGTTGTTAACAATCAAAAGTGGAACCAATACAAAAAGGGCAGGTAACCATCAAAATATTTTTGACACAGTTATGCCCTTTTTGGACTTGGAATTTTCACTGAAAATCAGTCTTTTCTAAAAGCAGCTGCAGCCAGGCATTGGCACCCTCATGCAGTGTTGTTGTTCAAAATTGGTATTTTAACTTGAAACATACCATGCGTAAGTCTGCAGCATTAACCCTTTACCATACAACAAAATTATTCACTTGTCTATTTTGAAAGTATTTGCAGACAACAAATTAGATATGGCTCATATGGAGAGATTTGTCCGTAAAAGGACAGAAAACATTGTGGGAAAAGGAGAAAATGCTGGTGACCAGTATTTTCTTTTTTTCTCACAATGTTTTCAAAAGGCCTTTTTCTCATGGTCGTTAAAACTCAGGATTGTGTAGTAAAGGGTTCAGAAGCTTTTACAAACAATTTAAATCGGCAATGAACTGCACAGAATATGTTGATAGATTTTGAAACTAGTCTGCATTGTCTAATAATTTATCTAATAATTTATAGAATGTTCAGGGGAAATTGACCTGTAAAAAACCAGCATTTTTAATCTTTTTCCTAGATTAATGCTTGGTTGCTCGATTGTCTACCAAACAACAAAATTTTAAACATGTCCGAATTGAAAGCATTTGCAGATGACAAAATGAATGTGACTCAATTTTTTTTTTTTTTTTTTTAAAGTTACTAACATTTCCTCCCTTTTCCAAAATGTTTTCAAAAGTTTTCTTGTTCAAAATTGAGATGCCGTAGCCACAGACACATGTTTGACACATGATATTGATTTTTTGTTGTAGGCTGGAAACCAGGCTCTGGATCAACCAATACAATGCGAGTATTTTATGCTGTTGACACGAAAGGTCAAGAGTTGCTGGCTCCCATCACTGGTATTTCCAGTGTACCAAGCTTTGAGGTACTGGACAGGCAAAAGAATGAATCAAGCGATAGTATACTTGTCCCCAAAGACACTGGCTCCGATCCCAAGTTTTACTAGGAAAAAAAGACTTGATTGTATCTTGTAGATTTTAAGAATGTTTTAAGATATTTCTTTCCCCACATCATGTTTATTTTACCATTACATTACATGCTATTTTACACCTATTAAAAACTTCCAAATTTACATAAAGGACAAACCATGTTAGGAAAAGGAAAATATGGGAAAAAATCATGGGAAAAGGAGCAATTGTTGTCAAAGCATCCAAAACACTGTGAAAGATATTTTGTTAGGCATTCTTGCCCAAATTCAGCCTTAAAATAATAGTATGTTGGGGTCCTGTACTGTCTTACCTGGATTTTCTCTGTCTCCTAAAACAGTTAAATGTTTATCAAATGTCAAAAATTTAGACTCATCCAAATTGAAAGCATTTGCAGAAGACAGATGTGGCTGAAATGTTGAAATTTGCCTGGCAAAGGGTAGAAATCATTGCTGGAAAAGGAGACAGTGCTGTTTACCAGCATTTTCTCCTTTTCCCACAAGGTTTTCAAAAGGTTCCTTTCTCAGGGCTGTTTAGACTCCAGATTGTGTGGTAAAGAGTTGAAGCTGAGATTGACCCTCGAAATATTAACAGTCGTTGAAATGTCAGTTTTCAGCCATATGAAAATAATTATGTCATTTACTAAAATGTCACTTTTTGTTTCCCAGTGCTCTCCTACTTGTAAACTTCGAGACCAAATTGATTTAGAAATGAGCTTTAGTCATGGAAGAATTTGTTTCTGTTCTTGTTTTCGAAATTTGGGAAAACATGAAATAAATGTATTTTGCTTTATTGAAAATGAAGTTTGCATATTTTCAAAGGAATGTACATAAGGCTGTGTGTTGTGTTGGAATGCCACACATATTTTCCTGCTAAAAGACTGTTGTCAGGAGTAAACTGGAATCAGCCTGTCTGTCTTTCTGTTGCTTTCTTAGTCTGTCTCGCTGTCTGCATGTACATAGGCATTTAGTGTCACTTAGTTTTCCACCATTATTTCTGTCTTTGCACGGAAACTTTGCATGATCAGTAAAAAGGTTCTTAAGATTTGCAGACACAATTTTAGGATGTCTAATTGAAAGTCTTTATCAGATGTTAAAATTAAGACTTGCCCATTTTTAAATTATTTGCAGATTACAAACTGAAAAATTGACTGGATATGTGTTTTATGAGTTAGAAAATGTTGTAGGAAAAGGAGAAGATTTTTGTGCAAATGCACCTATTAACATTGGTTTTATTTGCCATGATCCCCTTCTTGAGTTTGATGTGATCATATTTGAAATTTTGTACAACATTTAAGCTGAAGATCTGGATGTATAAGACACAGCTTTGGGTTGTCTGCTCTTGAGTGGTGAAGAATTACATTCCCTTAACTCTTTACCACAGGACAGAAATAAAGAAATAAAGCATTTGCAGACAGCAATTTAAATGTGATTCATATGATGGAATTTGTCACTGAAAGGGTAGAAAATATTGCAGGAAAAGTCGAAAATGCTGTTTACAAGCATTTTCTTCTTTTCCCACAATGTTTTCGAAAGGCTTTTTTCTGAGGGTCGTTAAAACTCGGGATTATGTGGTAAAGGTTAAACTTCGACATTTTTGTGTTAAGTGTTTCAGCCCTATCAAGTCAATGATATTATTATAAAGGAACGAACTAAGTCTGTATAAGTTCTACATTTTTAATTTCCCAGGTTCAAACTAGCTCAAAGACTAGAACAAAAACTAAACCCAAACTCAAAACTGAAACTGACTTTCTTAGCTGTGGGCGCCAGTATTTATAGTTCTGTAACCTGAGCAACGACAGTGATACCTCTCTGGCTGATTACCTAGGCTGCCCGTGCTCAGAAAACATTAACTAATACAGCTGACTGATCACGCAGTATTACGCTGTACTCACTTCTAGGTCATCAACTTTATGCAGAGAGACCCTTATTGTTTTACATCCGCCCATGCCTAAGAAATTTTCTCATCAGAAAATTTCCGCAAAAGTCAATCATACATGTGGATATTAAAATATTTATAACACAATAACGTGAATGACATTAAAATATTCACAACACAAAGAAAAACAAAGGACACAAGAACTAAAAATAAAGATTCACTAAGTATTCAGGAATCAAAGTCCATTAAGGCTTTGACGGACCATTCATAGACTATTAATTATTTTTTTTCTGCACTTTATTGTCTCTTCCTCCTCAGTGAAGGTCGCCTGTCATTTTCCAATGTCCTGCGGGCCGCTGTTGTCCATAGGGCTGGTTTTAATGGTATCTGTTGTCGGCTGAACCAGTGTTTCTGGCGCAACCAAGTTGCGCTTTCAACGCCAATGTCGACCGACAAATACCTAATTAACTCTTCTGGGATCCACGGCATGCGTTGACGTATAACTATTTCTGCACAGCGTGAAATGTCGTTTACCAGTTTAAATCCATTTTTTTTCCATGTATTCCACCAAACTAGAAATTTCATTTTTACTTCTATCTGGTAGTCTGGTTAGCCAAATAATACATAGGCATTATTGTATTTTGTGTGTGTGCATGTTTTATCTGTTGATTGATTAATATGACCACAATCATAGTCCAGGTAAGATTCAAGGTAAAGTTAGGACAGTTTGACCCGGAACATTTTCCAGTACTAAATACTTGAGATAACAATGACAATAAACGACTTTCGCTGGGCAATTAAGTGTCCAGGTTATCTATTCTTCGATGTCTGTAGTACCAAATATTCTAGAAAATAATACATTAGTGGTATAATCTTGTGTGTCCTTTACTGGAATGGCTGGCGGCATGCTTCCACCACTCTCCCTTGTCTGGAGCTCGACTTCAGTTGGAACCGCTCCCTTTTGCTTTGTCCTCCATACGTCCATTGATAACAGAATTTACATAAATTGTGGGTTCGTGTTGCCTTTTCCTTCTTCTCGAACTGGCTTCTACATTCGAGAAGACTCTGCGTTTAAAGAATCCTTTTTGTATTTGTCACATTCGTTCGCATAATGTCCAAGTTTCCCACACTGATAACAGTTTATTTTGTCAGGACGCTTCTGCTGTTTTGTTGTAGCCACATTTACACCCACTGATTGTCTAATTCTCCTCCTACAATCCTTAATATGATGCCCTGGTTTTTTTTACAATGGTGACCCACTAACTGCTTTTGGACGGCATCATTAGTTTGACCTTCGAAGGCATCCTCACCCAAGGCTAAAAGCCTTTCGGCATAAACTTGAATCGTTTCTTGCGTTTTTTTTTTTTTTACTTTTCTCAAAAGCAAAAGTGCATGCTGGGAGTCGACAACATCCCCGAAACTAGATTTTAGTTCAGTTTTGATCCTATTCCAATCATGAGTGGGAGTTTCATCCATATATCTTTTCAAGTAGTCACCGACAGGCCCATGACTAGCTTGATACGCAACTAATTTAATTTTTTCATCCTGAATTCCTGTCAAGGTGGCGAATTTCTCAATATTTTTCACCCAATCTTTAAATTCTTTAGAATTGCTATTGTCAAAATTTGGGATGGCTTTTGCAATACCTTGAGCCCCCATAGTAGTCGTCAAATGATAAATCTGTTCATCAGCAGATCTAAATAATTGGAGAAATACCTGTTCTGCCATCATTAAAAGTTAAGCGATTCAAAGGAAAAGCAACTTACGGTTTTCTGCTCTGGTTTCATCTTAAAATATCCAAGACCACTTTTCCCAGAATTTTGCACCAGTTTTGCACCACTATATTAAAAAATGTTACATTTGCATCGTGTCCTCCACAAATGTCCACAGGTTCAATATTCCATAATTTCTAGGAATAATCATCTTGGGTCACGGCACCAAAAGAAACAAGCCCGTCCCTTATGTGATCTTATTCTAAAGGAACGAACTAAGTCTGAATAAGTTCTACATTTTTAATTTCCCAGCTTCAAACTAGCTCAAAGACTAGAACAAAAACTAAACCCAAACTCAAAACCGAAACTGACTTTCTTAGCTGTGGGCACCAGTATTTATAGTATTTATATCACAACAGTGATACCTTGCTGGCTGATCACCTAGGCTGCCCATGCTCAGAACACATTACCCAATACGGCTGACTGATCAGTATTACGGTGTACTCACTTCTAGGTCATCAACTTTATGCAGGGAGACCCTTATTGTTTTACAAATGATCACAGTTTATATAAGATCCCTGATTGAGCACTAAGTAGGGGTAATTGCTCATCTTTTGTGACAGATTTGGTTTTTATTTGACCAGATTTTTCTTCTTTAAACTTTGTTACTGATTGTTGTTTTGATATTTCCTTGTAGTGCTATTTATTTGAATAGTAACCATGTGTTATCTGTTTTTTAAATAGATACAGATACACTTTTTGTCTGCCGTATTTGACACCTAAAGTTTTGTCCTTTTGATTGAATGTTTTCCCAGTTTTTGCTTAACCCTCTGCCACACAGTTTTGAGTGTTAGTGACTCAGAGAAAGAAAGCTTTTGAAAACATCGGGGGAAAAGTAGAAAATGCAGGAAACCAGCATTTTCTTCTTTTCTTACAATGTGTTTTACCTATTCAAGGATGAAAACTATCATATGAAAAAACATTTAAATTGCCTTCTGTAAATTCCTTCAAATGAATAAGTCTAAAATTTTGACATGTGGTAAAGAGTTAAACAGTGTCAAAACTTTAGACTAGTCCAAATTGAAAGCTTTTGCAGACGACATATTAAAAGTGACAGAAAAATTGAAATTTGTTTTGGGAAGAGTAGAAAACGTTGTGGAAAAAGAAAATACTGGTTATCAGCAATGCTCTCAAAAAGCTTCCATCTCGGGGTCCTTAGAAGTCAGGATTTTGTGGTAAAGGGTCAAGTTAATATCGTTTTGGCTTTTCCATATTACACCCGGATGGTTGTGAAGTTAGCATGGCATATTTCATAGACTTTCACATTGACTCTGTTTGCAGACAAGATGATGGAAATTTGTACATATTGGTACAAATGACATGAAGCTCTCTGATAGGTTAGAAAGCATTGTCAGAATAGGAGAAATTGCTTGCTGCAAACAATTTTTCTTTTCCCACAATGTTTTTCAAATGACTTCCTGGTACTTACTCTAAAATTCTCTTCAGCTTCTATGCCTATTCAAAAGCCAATCTCTTAACCCTTTACAACGCAATCCCAACTTTTGATCACTCTGAGAAAGAGGCCTTTTGAAAAAAATTGTGGGAAAAGGAGGAAATGGTGGTAGCCAGCATTTTCTCCTTTACCCACAATGTTTTCTACCCTATTAAAGCCAAAATCATCATTTGAGTTACATGTAATTTGTTGTCTGCAAATGCTTTCAATTTGGTCAAGTCCAAAATTTTGTTGTTTGGTTAGGGGTTAACTCTTACCAAACGACAACATTTTGGGCTCGTCCAAATTGACAGTACATGTATTTGCAAACAACAAATTTAACATGAATCCAAAACTAAACTTTGTCTGTGGAAAGGTAGAAAACCTTTTGGGGAAAATGCTGGTCACCAGCATTTTCTCCTTTGCCAAAAATGACTTCAAAAGCCATTTTCCTTAGGGTTGTTTTAACTCTGATTGTTTGGCGAAGGGTTAAATTTTTACCTTCTGAAACAAATTTGCAGCAGGTGACTTTAAAAAGTGCTTAGATGAATCGTCAACATGCGTGAAGATTTGATAAAATACATGTGATGAAAAAAATGTGACAGTAGGAGAAATTGCTCATAAGAAAAATTTTACCATCTGGCACAATTTTGCTAAAGTTATAAAATCCAAAAGTGTCATCTTAAGATGCAAGACCTGCGACTGTATTTTTCTAACCATTATAATGTAAAATAAAAATAGCAGACAAAACTTAATGTAAAACAAAGCAGGTGTTAAAATGTTAAATCATACCATCCAAAAGAATGAAAAATTATTTTGAAGATTACAATCTATTATTTTACTGTTGGTTCAAGTGTTAGTCGCTAACAGAGAAATTACAAGTAATTTCAAAACTCGGTTTAAACTTACCAGGTCACTTAATCTTTTGTTTACATTTTGCCTGATTTTAAAATTCATTTTTCTGCCAGCGACTGACACTTCGACCGACCACACAATAAGAGATTATCATCTTCACATTATTTTTCATTCTTTTAAATGGTATGATTTAAATTTAGATGCATTTTAACACCTGCATTGATATCTTGGCTGCCATTGAGCCTTTAACATATAATATTTCTAGTTCATCAAAATTTCAGGCTCATCCGTCTTGCAAAAAGTTGCAGACAACAAATTTAATATGACTGAAATGAGGAGATATATCTCTCTGAGGACAAAAGGCATTTTTGGAAAAGAGATCTTTCCCCTTGTTCCAGTATATTCAAAGCGCATTTTCAGAGGTGGTTAAAACTTGAGATTTTTGGCAAAGGGTTAAATGGTTGATGAATGCAGGCACAGGACTATTCTTGATCAAATTGAATTAAGACTTGGCCTGTTTTTCAAAGTTTTATCAAAAACAAACCTTGATATTACCTTTAAGTGGCATTTGTTATTTTTTTTTTCCCAAGTTTGAGCACAAAAAATATGTTTTGTTATGGAAGCTAATTAAATGTATAATTTGAAATAAAGACAAGTTTTGTTTGAATCTGTTATTTTTGAGTTTTAAAAAAGAAGAGTGTTTTCATGCATTTAAAGTAGTGTTCTAAGTCTTAGTGCACAGTCAAGTCCAAACTTTATCACACCACAAAATTTTATACTTGTCCAGGGATCTTATATACACATATATCATCGTATATATGTATATATGATCCCTCACTTGTCCAGATCAAAAGCACTTGCAGACGTCAATTTGGATGATTCCCAAATTATGAAATTTGTCTTTGGTATGGTGAACAACATTGCAGAAAAGGACAAACCTCAGTAAACCACAACTAAAGGCAGTATTGTATATATTATAGAACAAATATCAGAAACCATATTCACCATCTGTATACGTAGCATTCCTAGTCTGTTTCTAGCGTTAGAAAGTAACACGATTTCTGATTGGCTGCACCAAAAACCTTTCGAGTTGCAGTCGGAGTATTTTTACAGTGTACAAAAAGTACATGATTCAAACCTGTCTGGTAGCACGGTGAAGTATTTTCACTGTGTACAAAAGGTCCGTGAATCTAGACATGTCTGATAGCACAGTCGGTGCAGTGTTCTTACAGTGTAAAAAATGGTGCATGATTCTAAACCAGTCTCTTAGCCTAGTCGGTGGATTATTTTTACAGTGTACAAAAGTTACGGAATTGGATCTGTCTGGTAGGACAGTCGGTGGAGTATTTTTGACTAGCGAAGCTAGTCTATAGGCATCAAGATTGACCTAGATTCAAAACCCCACAGTTGCCAAATACTGCCACACAGAAAATACTTCTTTCTGCTAGAAGTCTTAATTCTGTTATACATGACAATTTAGACATAAACCGCTAAATCTCTATCTCTCCGATTTGAACATGTCGTCTTACAAAGTAATAAACTGAACAAGATGTCATTTATAAGGTACAAGATCTTTGCTCATATGTAAATTGAGTGACCTATGCAAAGCAGAGAATCACTTATTCCTACACAACTATAACATTATGAATGAATCTATTATTAGATACAAGGTCTAGGTTAACTTGTAGCAAATCCCAGCTATATCAACCCCCTTCAGTCATTCATTATTTAGATCATTCTGTACAGTTGAACTATTATTATGAACTGTCATTCTATTAACCTTTTACCAAACAATCCCAAGTTTTAACGATACTGGGGAAGGATCCCTTTGTAAACATTGAGGGAAAAGGAGAAAATGCTGGTAACCATCATTTTCTCCTTTTCCCACATTGTTTTCTGCCCTTCTGGAATCATGTTTCATCAGTTCAGCCACATTTAATTCATGGTCTGCAACAGGTTTGAATTTGGACGGATGTAAAATTTTTCGTTTTGTAAAGAGAGTTAAATAGTTAACTACATCTTGTGCTATTAGATATTGAATAATTGACTTCATGGTGTTTAACGCCATTTTCAACAATATTTCAGTGATATTGCGGCGGCTAGAGCACATGTCCATGCTTTCCTCGAGTTTCCTTTACCAGCACTACCGCGACTCGATGGCCTTTTGCAGACAGTGTGTGCAGTCTGATCTTGGATCTACACTGTCCGATAAGAGGATAGATTTTCTCCAAAGTATAACTGTGAAATAGCAATATTCAGGTGTTTACCATCAGCTTGAAAGTTTCATTTAACATTTTTAGCAGGTTAAGAGTTGAACTTAAACTGGATAATAGTTAAACAATAGCACATATAGCCCCGGCATTTCAGTCGATAGCATACAGGACTTGAGAACAGGCGGTCGCTGGTTTGATCCTTAACAAATATCTTTCCGAGGATTGATGATAGTCATTGCAACAGGATTCATTTCTCGCTCACATTTCGACGATGGTTATGTGGGAAAGGGGCCAGTGGCTTGGAAAGTATATTGTGCGGAGTACTGGTAAAAGAAACTCCAGGAAAGTATGGCCAACGCTACATAACTGAAATAATGTTGAAAACAGGGTTAATAAACACCATACAATCAATCGATCAATCAGTCAAACGATCAAATTCGCTAGTCTGTCAGTACTTTCAGTACTTTGATTACTCTATACAAAAGGTCATAGTGTACAAAAGGTCCATAAATCTAGACAAGTCTGGTAAAACTATTGGTTGAGTGTTCTTATAGTGTACAAAAGGTCCATGAATCTAGGAATACCTGTCTGGTAGCACCCGCGGTCAGTACATTAAACAAGAGGGCCATGATGGCCCTGTATCGCTCCACTGTACCAGTTTTGACACCGGGGCTATAATGGTTTAGGGCAAGAAGGCTCTAAGTTTTCACTATATAAGCTTATGTAAAACTTGTGACCTGCAGGTTAGGGCCAATTTTGACCACACTTTTTTGTAGAGGTCCATTAGTTGAAGCTACATGCAGAATTTTGTAGCCCTAGGCAATATGGTTTACGACAAGAAGATAGAAAAACTTTTCACTATATAAACCTATATTAAACTTGTGACATCTGGGGCGGGGCAAATTCTGACCTCCGGGCTATAATTTGAAGAATTTTTGTAGAGAACTATCAGACAAAGCTACATGCCAAATTTAGTAGCTTTAGGTCAAATGGTTTAGGACAAGAAGATATTTGAAGCTTTCACTATATAAACCTATGTAAAATTTGTGATCCCTCTGGCTGGGCCAATTTTTAGAAGTCCATTAAATGAACTACATGCAAAATTTAATAGCCCTAAGCCACATGATTTTAGGACAATAAGATATTTTAAAGTTTTCACTAAAGAAACCTATGTAAAACTTGTTACCTCCGAGGCAGGGCCAATTTTGACCTCGGGGCTATGATTTGAAGAGCTTTTGTAGAAATTTATTAGGTGAAGCTACATGCCAAATTTGGCCTTATGATTTCAGACAAGAAGAATTTTAAAAATTTTCAATATTTTTCAGTCTTTGACCCACGGGGCGGGGCCAATTTGACCCTGAAGCTATAATATGCAGGATTTCTGTTGAAGTCCATAAGATGAAGCTATATGCTAAATTTGGTAGCTCTGGGCCATATTGTTTAGAACAAGAAGATATTTAAAATTTTCACTATATAAACCTATGTAAAACTTGACTTGGGACCCCCGGGGCAGGGCCAATTTTGACCCTGGGGCTATGATTTGAAGAGTGTTTGTAGAGGCCTATTAGAGGAAGGTACATGCCAAATTTGATAACCCTAGACCTTATGGTTTTGGACAAGAAGATTTTTAAAGATTTCCAATATTTTTCAGTTTTGTTGCCATGGCAACCACAGTTTTGATAGGAATCAAATTCTTTGAAGAGTTTCTGAAGAGGGCCATGCCAGAATCATTTCTGAGAAGTTTCGTTAAAATCCGATGAGTAGTTCCAGAGACGAAGATGTTTGAAATAAAAGTTAACGCACGCACGGACGGACGGACGCACGACGGAAACAATGCCATAACATAAGCACGCTGGCCTTCGGCCATTGGAGCTATAAAAGCAACAGTAGTTGCTGTTGAAAATCATTCGACAGTTAACAAGTGTGCTAAACAGTGTTAAACACCTATAGAAGAATTTGTTTAAAATTATCAGTCAAACAGTAAACACTACCGGTACCAGATCTATCTGGTTTAAATATCCAGCTTGGCCAATTTCTTTCCGAGGATTGACGATAGTAATTGTGATAGGATTAATTTCTCTCTCGCCGCTGATCATCGTTTCGGCAATAATAGTGCCGAAGATATTCCTCAAGGTGTGGCAATTTGTGTATCTTTCACTGTAGTACGACTTACTAATTGTTCGATTGAATGGTGCTTCACACGCCACTTTCAACATTATTTCAGTCATATCACGGCGAGAGCTCACATATTCATGCATTTCCTTGGTTCCACCAATACTAGGCTAAGGCTCTGAAGTGTCTTGCCCAAGGACACTCCCACCAAAATTCCAGTGGATCCAGTGAGGCTCGAATCCGGGGCCTCCAGGTCACGAGTCCTACAATTTACCACAGAGCTACTCAGGACGCCAGCATTATTAAGCCTAATGCATTAAGGAATGATGATGATGATCAGTGATGATGATGATGATGATGGCGTTGATGATGGTGATATGTTGGCCTTTGATATATACATTCTGTTGTTGTTTTTCGTTCGATTGTACGTATTTCACGAGAATACTAGCACCTTACAGTTACCCTTAACTCCTTATCAAACGACGAAACTTTTAGCCTCATCCAAATTCACAGCTGTTGCCAGGGGCGTTGCTGAGCCTTTTTGAAACTTATGGGAAACTTATGTGGAAAGGGGTCCGAGAGTCCCTCAGAAAACAGAATTAGACATTCTTGAACAGAAATAAAAAAAAAACACCTCTACCGGCACATAATATTAATCTTTTACAAGGAAAAATCTGCTAATTCTTAATTTCAGTAAAATGCATGCAGGGGACTTTCGATATTACGCATTTGCGTAGATGCGTATGCTTTGCTCTTTGTCACGCCATTGGTTGCAGACGACTAAATAAATTTTGCTAAAATTGACAAAGAAACCTACTATGTTCAATATTAAGGCTGCACTTGTTCAGAATGCCTCGGCATAGCGGAGAGCGTAGGTCATAGATTAGACAACACCTTTTTTTTTTGCAGTCTTATATTGATCTACATTGGCTGCAAAGGCAACAGAATTAGTATTTTTTAATGGTGAACTCTTTATCACAAACAAAAGTTTAGACTTTTCCAATTCCAACGCATTTGCAGACAACAAATTAAATGAGGCTAAAATAATGGTTATTGTCCCTGAAAGGGTAGAAGACCTTGTGGGAAAAGGAGAAAATGCTGATTACTAGCATTTTCTCCTTTTCCCACAAGGTTCTCAAAAGGCTATTTCCTCAAGGTTGTTAAAACTCGTGATTAAGCTGTAAAGAGTTACCGTGATTGATATGGAAACTCATTTTGGGAAAGGAGCAAATGCTTGCAACAAGCAATTATTGCTTTTTCTCCCACAATGTTTTAGGGGCTGTTTCCTGCAGGAGATAAAAAACTTTTGCAGCACTGGATTAACGGGATAAAGAAAAAAGAAATTCAAAGTTTTATTACAGATTCTTTTTTTAGTGTCCATTTATATGGCAAGGATAAAAAGCTAATTTCAAGACAAGGAATTGTTTGTAAGGGAAAATAATAATCTTTTAAAAGTGCCATTGTTAAAGATGTATGTAATCTGTTGGAACACAAGTTCAACCGTGTTATGTTGTCGAATTTAAGTTCCATAATGTTATCTGTCGGAACAAATCCCACAATGTTATCTGTGTGAAGAAGTTCCACACTGTTATGTGGGAACAAGTTAGACAACGCTATCTGTTGGAGCAAGTTCCAAAATGTTATTTCATGTAACAAATTCCAAGATATTATCTGTCGGAAGAGTCCCACAGTAATGTTCTACATGTATAATGGAACAGGTTCACAGTGTTACCTATTGGAACAAGTTCAATAATGTTATCTGTTGAAAAAAAGTTCACATTATTTTATGTCGGAGCAAGTTTGACAATGTTTTCTCATAAAAAATTTACACAACGTTATATGCCAGTACAAGTTCCACAAAATTATCTGTCAGAACAAGATCCAAAATGTTAAATGTTGGAATAGTTCCACAATGTAATATATTAGAGCATGTTCCAGAATGTTATCTGGTGGAGCAAAAAACCCCAAATTTAATTGGTGGAGCAAGTTCCACAATCTTATCTGTTGGAGCAAGTTCTGCAATGCTGTCTGGTGCAGCAAGTTCCACAATGTTATCTATTAGAACTTATCTATTAGAAGTGGTTCCACAATGTCATTTGTCCGAACAAGTTCCACAATGTTACCTGTTGGAACAAGTTCCACAATTTTATCTATTGAAACTAGCTCCACAATGTTATTTGTTTGGAACAAGTTCCACAATGTTATCTGTTGGACCTAGTTCCACGATGTTATTCGTTGGAACAAGTTCCATAATATTATTTGTGGGAGCAAGTTCCACAATGTTATCTATTGGAACTAGTTCCACAATGTTATCTGTTGGAACCAGTTCCACAATGTTGTCTATTGGAACAAGTTACACAATTTTATCTCTTGGACCAAGTTCTACAATCTAATCTCTTGGAACAGGTTCCACAATGTTGTCTATTGGGAAAAGTTCCGCAAAGCTATCTGTTACATTACGTTTCACATTGACGTTCCTAAATGTTATCTCGTGGAGCAAGTTCCACAAAGTTCTCTTTTGAAACAAGTTTCACGGCTGTATCTGTTGGAACAGGTTCCACAATGCAATCTCGCGGAGCAAGTTCACAATTATATGTGGACAAGTCTAAGAATTTGTCGTCTCCTAAGGAGTTAGTTGTAAGAGTAATAAGTGGCTCACTAAAATGCAAAACATATCCGTCTGTTCTTTACTTAGCCGTAACAGAGATGATTATGTATTGTGTAATAATTAGATTGTGTGTTTATAAGTACAGCACTTTTGCTTTTCTTCACAGTGTTCTTCCTATCCTTCTAATACTGATACCTCTTTTTGAGTCGCATTTAAATTGTGTTCTGCAATTACTTTCAATATGAATGAGTAAAATTTTGCCAACTAGTGAAGATTTAAAATGTCAAATTTATCGGAGCAATGCTCTGGTAAAAGGGGGATTTAATGCATCTCCGTGATGCATCAATCTAAGAAACTCATCATAAAATTTTTAACCCATAAAGTCTATTTTTTTTTAAAAATAAATGACCGAATCATGAGTTAGACTGTGCTTTAAAATACAGAAAATTTACCAAGAGCAAAAAGTTTCGACCAGGTCAGCCTGTCCGATACTTTTGATGCATTAAACCCCCTTTTCACAAAGCATGTCTCAATAAAACTTAGCTGCATAAGCTTTAGATAAATTGTGGACAATGTTCATCAAGATCAGATAGCATATTCTTTGCGATCTGATCTAAAGCCTCCTATGATACTTTTATAAACATTGTCTTCACAATGAAAAGGTTGAGACGGAAGTATTTGTGAATTTATGCTTTTTTCCAAGATAGAAAATTTTCAGATCCTCCTGTTTGAGTTCAAAGGGTTGACTCTTTACCAGGTGACAAAATTTTAGACTTGTCCAAAAAGAAAGCATTTGTAGATGACAAATGTGTCTCAAATGACCTGATTTTTCATCGAAAGGGTAGAAAACATCTCGAAAAAATGAGAAAATGCTGGTTACCAGCATTTTCTCCTTTTGTCGTGATGTTTTCAAATCTTCTTTCGAATGGTCATTAGACAACAGTGTTGTTTGGGAAAGGGTTATTTGATAGTAAAATTTACCTAGATGTAATTCGTTTTCAAACAGGGCAATTAGTTGTACATGTAACCTTTTATGAAACGATCCCATAACCTTACAATGGAAAAAAAGTAAAGACTTAAAAACATTGTTGAAAAAAGCAAAACTGGCTGGTTATTAGCATTTTCTACTTTTCTCATAGTGTTTTCTACGATTTCAAAGACAACTCCAGTTATTATGGTCACACTCAGTTTGTCGTCTGCAAATTAATGCTTTCAATATGGACAAGATTATGGTTTTGTCGTTTTGTAAAGAGTAAATTACCGGTGTAAAAAAAAAACAACGTAAAAATATTAAAAGCAGTTGTACTTTTTCCGTGTAATTGTAACGAGACATTGACAAGAAATCATGACAAAAAAAGTACTGTTGGTATTAATATTTTTTGGAAGCCTGGCTGTTGCTGTATTTGGTAAATATTATTAATTTTGTATAACATATTTTTCTTATTTTTTTTTAAAGAAACTCTAAACTACTTTCTCATATTTAATTTATATTTACACTTTACCAAAAATGCTACTTTAAACGACCCCAGAGATAGAAGGGTTATCATAAACATATTGAGAAAAAAATCCTGGTCACCAGAATTTTCTACTTTTTCCACAATGTTTGCTACCCTGTCAAAGGCACGTTTTATATCTGAAGCATCTTATTTGTTGTCTGCAAATGTGTTCAATTTGGACAAGTCTAAAATTTTTGTCGTGTGGTAAAGAGTTTAGGTTTAGCACGTGACGTAACGTGGAAAATATTGTGTTAACCCTTTACAAGACGACAAAAGCTTAGTCTGGTCAAAATTGAAAGCAACTGCAGATAACAAATTAAATGTGGCACAAATGATGGTAGTTATCATTGAAAGGATAGAAAACATTGCCGTAAAAGGAAAACATGCTTTTATTATTTGAGTTTTTCAGTGACAAATCTCATCATTTATACATTTAGCTTATGCAGATGACTTCCGTGTGAACTTGTCTTGGGTTTTGCCGTCTGGTAAAAAGTTATCTTTTTAAATTATTTGAAATTTACTGCACTTGCTTTGTTTTACTAGGACAGAGGTTCCCGCCCATAGGTCGAGGGATGCGATGCCCAGATGGCAGGATTAGCTTTCGCACCTGTAATGGTTTTGATCCCAGAAGCTGCTTTCCACAAAGACGCTTCTTCTGTTTTGCCCCGGCTGATGCAGGAGTCTGTTGTCGCCGAGAACCTGTCCGCAGACGTGAGTGTTTCATTTTTGTTAACACGTGTTATGGTTATCATAATTACATCCCTTTAACAAATACACATGAGATAGGCTTGATAAAGTGTTGGGTTACTTTTGCTATATTCTTATGCTTAGATGTTTCTGTGACATTGTCATATAACTTAGTCTTCATGAAGTTACTCGGCTAGACGCTTTTATCATACAGATCTATGCCTTGTGTGCAACAACATTAGCGCTCTGATTGATTGAATGATTGATTGAATGTCGTTTTACGCCGCATTCAAGATTATTTCGGTCATATCACGGCGACAGCCCACATATTCATGTACTTCCCGTATTTCACCAGTACTAGGCTCGGGCTTAGAAGGACGGTCTCCCGAAAAACGCAGTGAATCCAGTGAGGCTCGAACCTGGGGCCTCCAGGTCACGAGTACTACACTGTACCACTGAGCCACGCAGGACTCCCGCTCTTTTGTGGCTTGTTACTATTTGCACAAGGAGTTAGAGATGACTCAGTTATTCTGTGGCATACGTTGACAAGTAGGTTGATTCTCTGTTTTATCTAATAATCATGAATTAGTCACAGAGAGAAGTCGAGCCTGTCAGCTGTATTTAAGGGTTTTTAAAACCAGTGGTTGTCAGCTCTTCCAAGCTTTTCTCAAGGACTGAAGATAGCGAAAACCATTCCGACAGGATGCTTTCGTTTCTCACCAACCTACCTGCCAATTCCATGATTAATCAAATGCCCTCTTAACCGATTACTGTCTGCCTGTTCTAAGACCCACCAAGAACTTATGCAAAATACACATAGAATAAAATAAGCCTATATGAGAAAAATGAAAGAAATGTATTTCTAAAAGATATTGGAAACATTTTGAGAACAGAAAAAATGCTTGTTATGCTGTGTTTACATAAGCTACGATGTCCACGATATCAAGATTTTGAAAAAAGCGTGGGACTCCACGAATTATTGCATTAACTTTGCTTTTCCACGCTTTCTTTCGCACTCGGTATGTTGCGTTACGAGCCCCAGCGGTTTGTTACGAAACTAATACGATTCTGGCCAAGATCTGCCGTTGTTTTTATTAGGTTCTCTCAAGTTCTCTAACGATTACTACGATCTGCTATCACGTGTTGTCACGATCCATCCAGACCCCTCACGTTATCAAGTACTATTCAGCTCTGCTACGGTTTATGCCAACGGTTTGATCATGATTGTCACGTTTTGCGTCTGATTTTGGGTAAAAATACTACATGACATAGGTAATCCATCCTCCCTAGAGATTCAAAAGAGAAACGAGCTATGCATCTAAGTCATGAAGAAGACGCTAAATTGGCAGTTCCTATATGACCAGCAGCATGCGAAATGAGACCTTCGGACATTTTGCGTAAAGTGTCGTCTCAGATTAGCCTGCGCGGACTAATCCGAGACGGCACTTTACGACTACATAAGATGTTTCCATACTGTAAACTTTCGTGAAACAGAAAATCGCACAAAAACGGGCAGTGTCGTCTCGGATTAGTCACAGACTGCACAGGCTGATTTGGAACGACACACTTTTACGCATATGTGCGAAGGCCCCTGTTGTGTGTTGCACGCCATATATACCTTATAGTTACTCGTTGTCTGCAGCAACAAGGTACAAAAGAGGGCAGGATAGAGGAGAGGAGAAGAAGAAATAGATGGCATCAGACCTGCTACGTGAGACCACGGTAAAGTGTTAATCCAAGGAAGCTATTGAGACAATATTCTCAACTTCCTAACAGAGTGCCAATTAGCTATGAAGTTGTGAAACTTACAGAATTTTGTTTCCAAGTTCATCAAGATTACCTACGATGGACAATCAAGGTCTTAGGTTAACTCTTAGGCTGCTAAGCCCGACTCACTGACCTTTTGCGGACAGTGTAGATCAAGATCAGACTGCACAGAACGTGCAGTCTGATCTTTGATCTACACTGTCCGATAAGGGGAAATCTTTCCCCCAAAAATACCTTTGAAATAGGAAAATTGGGGTTTATACTACAGGATTGAAAGTTTCATTTCTTTTATTTAGCAGGATAAGGGTTACGGTCTCTTATGTTGTGCTACCCTCTAATACGTTTTCCACGTTCTGCCATGTTCTCTCAAGATTTACAATAAATCGGCGTAACTGTGGCAAAATTTTTGACCGTCCAAAATTTTGTCATTATCCTTTCGATTATCCCGATAGCAGTAATGTAACATTTGGTTCCCTAAAGATCAAGACGATTCGATGCAACGACCCCAACATGCTCATGACGCTTCTCTCTAACCGTGGGCATCGGGGCTCATCTAATTGCAGCATAACATGCTATTTCTCTTTTTCTCACTATATTTTCCGAAAGTGTCATATGTACAGGATAGAGTTACAAGTTTATACAGAAAACTATTTGCTTTTATAACAATAGTTTTGGTGAGGAAAAGATTATAAAACAGAAAAACCAAGGGGACAATTTTTCGCACATTTTCGTTGCAGCCCGTTGTCCAAGACCTAGTCGGCGCCCGTGTTTTGGTTTACGACCCCGACAGCGATTTTGTACCCGAGACAGGGATTGCTTTTTTCGACAGAGATGCTGTGAGGGCCCATGTGGAAGGGTGTGCACCTATCCACGATTATACTGAATACCAGGAACCCGGGGTATATGGTTTTATGGCTTCTAGTCACTGAATAAAAAATCATAAAATACAATTATCTCTAGTTTAAACATGTCTCACAACGACTGCGAAAAAAGCTCTTACAAATTTCATTGACTTTTAGGCTGCTAAGCGCGACTTACTGACCTTTTGCGGACAGTGTAGATCAAGATCAGACTGCACAGAACGTGCAGCCTGATCTTGGATCTACACTTTCTGATAAGGAGATATTTTTCTCCAAAAATTAAGTTTGTAATAATATAATTCGTGTTTTTGCTATCGGCTTGAAAGATTCATGTAAATTATTTAGCAGGAAAAGGGTTAATCACTCTGGATGATTGCTTCCTGGCAACCTTAACTCTTTACCAAACAACAAAATTTTAGACTAGACCAAATTGAAAGCATTTGCAGACGACAAAATAAATGGGACTCAAAAATAGAAATCTGTGTTGGATAGGGTAGAAAGCATTGTGGGAAACGGTGAAAATGCTGGTTACCAGCATTTTCTCCTTTTCCCACAATGTTTTCAAAAGTTTTTTTTTTCATGGTCGTTAAAAGTCAAGATAGTGTGGTAGAGAGTTAACCAATACTCGTGTTGAAGCACTATAGACAAAAGGAACCACGAACTTGCATTTATTTGTTTTATTTATAAAATGAATATCTCTGGTATATTCGGCTCTTTGAGGGTTAACATTTAGCAACTAGCCCGAATTTGAAGTAAATTAGCCATGCTCTAGTAAAAGGGGATTTAACCCTTTACCACACAATCCCGGCTTTTAACGACCCTAAGAAAGAAGCCTTTTTAAAAACATTGTGGGAAAAGGAGAAAATGCTGGTAACCAGCATTTTCTCCTTTTCCCACCATGTTTTCTACCCTTCCCAAAACAAATTTCAGTTTTTCAATCACATTTATTTTGTCGTCTGCAACGGCTTTCAATTTGGACTGGTCTAAAATTTTGTCGTTTGGTAAAGAGTTATAGCATCTCCGTGATACATTATACCAAGCAAGTCAACACATAACTATGGATCCATACAATCTATTTTTGTCTAGCAATCAACTGGATCATGAGGTAGTATGGTTCTTGGACATACTGAAAATTTACAAATAGCAAAAAGGTTCGACCAATGTCAGCCTGCGCAGACTGACATGGGTCGATACTTCTTTTTTTTTCTCTCTCAGATGCACTAAACTCCCTTTTCACAGAGATGGCTCAATTTATTTTCAGTAATGACTGAAATATCAGAAAATGTCGAAGTTTTAGCTGGACGAAAACGACATAGGTGTCAACAGGAGCTAAGGTCAGCCTTGCTAACATGAGTCG
The DNA here is from genome assembly GCA_945859785.2 of Tridacna gigas. Classification (NCBI taxonomy): domain Eukaryota; kingdom Metazoa; phylum Mollusca; class Bivalvia; order Cardiida; family Cardiidae; genus Tridacna; species Tridacna gigas. The sequence goes on from OX244028.2 coordinate 70,027,687, forward strand.
ATACTTTTTGCAGAAGCATTAAACCCCCTTTCACAGAGCGCGCGCACACGCACACACACACACGGACTGTGTAAGAAAGGTCTCACATTTTATACTAATCACTCAATGATTGCCTCCTGGAAACCTTAACCACCGTGATGTGGGTAGCTCCAAAATTTCAGCCCGCTCTTCACATGTTTTAAACCCATAACCTCTGGGGTGAGAGGTCGACAAAATACTTAAAAAACATCCACAGAAAAATAGACAGTAATGATGACAATAACAAAAAACATTCTGTAATTTCTTTGAAGTTTAATTCCAATTATAACAATTATAACAAAATTAAAAATAAGAGTACTGCCTGGGCGTGCAAATGCTTGGCTACAGTTGCTTTCAGTGGAAGTGGGCATAAATGTGTCAAAATATTCTGGTGGTTACCTGCCCCTGTTGTATGGGCTCCCCTTTGGATAGTTAATAAATATTCCCAGTTCGAAGTGATATAGTAGTGACAGATATATATATTATGACGACTACGCAAACGACCGGCTATGACCATACCTCGATGTTTTCCTCGCAAACAGCCGAGCTAACAAGAAAATATTTATCTAATTATATATTTCTTTCCATTTCTATACATCTTTATTTCAATAAAGTTTTTTTTTTTATTAGAAATCGTCACTGGTTCAACTGGAACCAGAGCTATACCAAGGTTGATTTTTTTACGATTCCCAACTCTTTAACAAAACATTCCGAGTTTTAACGACCCTAAGGAAGAAAACTTTTGAAAACATGGGACACGGAGAAAATTCTGGTAACAAGAATTTTCTTCATTTCCAAGGATGTTTTCAATCAGAAATTCAGCACACTTGTATCAATTACGAAGTTGGTGTCCGCAGATGCTTTCTATTTAGAAGAGTCTAAAACCTACCATTTGGGAAAGGGGCAACTCTATACCAGATGATAAAATTCCAGTTTTGTCGAACTTGATTGCATTTGCAGATGAAAAATTAAGTGCGGTTAAGAGGATATGTTTTGCCTTTTAAAGGGAGCAAAACGTTGTGGAAAAGGAGAAAATTCTCACTACTGGCATTTTCTCTTTTTCCCACGATGTTTTCAAATTTGTTCTTCCATAAGGTCATTAAAACACGAAATCATGTTGTAAAAGGTTAAGTCTACAGTTATAGAAGTTATTGTCGGAAAGGGAGCGATTGCTTAAACAAGTTGAACAAGTGGTTGGCCCTTTTTCTACATGATTTTTCGAACACTTTTTTTCCCAACAATTTCCCTGGTTGAAATAGTTTATGTCAAGATTAAAACATGCATATTCACCATTTTCTCCTTTTCCAACAATGTTTTCAAGGCCTTCTTCTTCTGGGTTGTTAAAACTTAGAATTTTGTGGGTAAGCATGAATAAATGAAACAGACTTCCTCAATCAGGGAAAACGTCAAAACCTTGCGATTTTAAGTTTGGTATGTCAGAATATGTAACAAAGTAGCAGGACAGGGCATTTTCTGCCTTTCCTGCGGGGACGAATTTCGGCCCCGTTCCCAATCTAAAAACGTAAATTTTTTCCCCAATTTAACGACTTTTTATCATGCAGGCCCATCGATCCGTGCTTTCATTAGGCGGATGTAGGTCCTGAAAAATCCAATTTTTTCGTACGTCCAGAATATTTCAAATATTGCCACAAATTCATACTTGGACGTCGAAAGTCATATAAGTTATGGGCCACAAAATCAAGGATTTAAACATCCGGTATCAGTATGGCTGTATAACTTTAGACTCCAATACCCGACAGTTTGAAGCACACCCTTTGTCGCCTTATCAGGTATTGTAAATCCAATCTCCTTAACAACCAGTTACAATGAGAGGAAACAGTTAAAAACGGATTACGCTAAATAGTTAAGTTTTTACCAATATAAAAAACAATGACAGACATTTTGTGATTGCCTGTGTCAATTATTTTCAAACCCGTATGACGTAGAAAGCTAGAGCTAAGTTTCCTCCCCATAATTACATCTTTAACTCTTTTTTCAACGCTGTACTAGTTCCAGCATAGAATATCATTTTGCTGTCTTTCCACATACGTCAAAACACACGGAAAATCTTTTCAAAAATTAATTGTTGTGGGAAAAAACACGAAAACCCATGACAAAACAAATGCCAAATTGACCTCATCTTATCAAAGATCCTTCAAACAGTCTTATTTAGCCTTGACAATGACTTAAAACAGCTGACTTGCATACACACCATGTAGAAACAAAACCACTATTCGGTTGCCAGCAAAATAGATGATCTTTCTGTGTGTGGGGGTGGGGGCGGGGAAGATATCTACCACCAACTTAACTTAGAAGTGGGAGTTAAAAGACAAAATGAATGGGACAATCATTCAAAGAAAGAAGACTGAAAAATGAAGAAACAGTGAATTAGTAGTACACGGAATGCCTTATTTGTAAGTCTATTATCAGATTAAATATGTTCCTAACTTCCTATCTTTTACCCCCTCCCCCCACCCCTTCCCCCTTTAAAAAAAAAAAAAAAAAAATCGCCATTTTGTGGATGAATTTTTTTTTTTTTAGGGTCCTTTTCCAAAAATCTCTGGATAAAGCCCTGAGGATAGATTCAGATCAGATTGGATTACACTTTCTGCAAATTCAGCAAAAGTTGCCTTAACCCACAAAGGATTGAAACATGGAAATGAACCATGCTCTGTGAAAATGGGACTTACTGCATCTGCAAAAAGTATCGACTCAAGCTGACCTTGGTCGAAACTTTTTGCTATTTGTCAATTTTCTGCATATCAAAAGACTAGTGTACCTAATGATTTAGTTGATTGTTATACAATATAGATTTTACAGATCCATAGTTATGTGATGACTGCCTGTGGTAGCATGCCTAATGGACATGCAGTAAACCCTCTTTTGCGAGAGCTTGGCTCAAACACAATGTCTAACTCTTGGCTCACAACATGCTTTTATCACAAATTATATAACAAGTCAGGATTTATATACAGCAAACAACAGATACAAAAAATGCACATTGATTAATCATTATATAAACAGACAATATTTATTCTACGACAACCTTAACAAAGATATAACAGAACGTAAGTAAAAACAAAGCTTATTGGACAATATAATAGTCTCAGAAGGGTTGTCTCATGATAAAATTCACTCTGGTCGTTAGTTTGTTTAGAGGTCAGTGGAATTTTTAACATAATTGCAATCATATCACAAAGGCGAGTACACCTATCCATGCTTACATGGAGTTTCATTCACCAGTATTTTCCAAAATACTCTTTTCAAGCGTATCACAATTTTCCAACATAAACAGCGTTGAAAAAAGTGTTCAGAGATAAGAGAGGAATGAATTCCGTTGCAACGTCTTAAAAAATGGCTGGACTGGGAATCGTATGAATCACTCCTCGATTATAAGCCCGGTACAATGTGTGTACATGACTCAGCCATGCTCTGTGAAAAAGAGGTTTAATGTGACTGCGAAAAGTATCGACCTAGGTAAGCCCTTGCAGTTTACACAGGCTGACATGGGTCGAAACTTTTTACTTTTGGTAAATTTTTTGAATGTCTAAGGACCATTCCACCGCCTTACCAAACAACAAAATTTTAGAATAGTCGAAATTAAAAGCATCTGCAGATGATAGATTAAATGAATCTCAAATGAGGGTTTGTATTTGAAAGGATAAAAAACATTGTACGAAAAGGAAAAAAAATGCTGATAATCTGCATTTTCTGCTTTTCATATAATATTTTCAAAAGTGCTATACCTCAGGGTCGTAAAAACACTGGACTGTGTGGTGAGGTGTTATGTCATTATGCACTTGTTCAACCCACAAATGTGAACAACACATAAGTTTCTCATCCAAAACTGGGTCTAAAGTCAGGAGGAGGCAACTCAACAGAGGTGTAGTATAATACGTAGGCTGCAGACGTCTGAAAATAATGTGAAATTAGAGTAATAAAAAAAAAAACATGAATTATTCAACCTCAAATGGCAGTTTTATAAACAATTTAAACACAAGTGTTTGACTTTTATCACAAAAATCACGCTTGTGTATTATCACTTTCTAAGTCCTAAGTTCGATGTTTTTACTACTGGGCATACGGATGTAAGAGTGTGAAGGTACCAACCACACCGTGTGTCGAAGTTTGTATAAACCGCCATGCACCGTGACTATTTCAAATCTTCACAATTTTGAAAAGGAAAAAAAAAAAAATGGTCAAGACACATTATATCCTGTGCCACCTAATATTCTGAAATACCTTTCATATATTCTTGTTATCACTTTTATGAGTTAAAAGTTTAACACACAATCTGGTGTTCTTTGAACCTGGAGGAAGATTACTTTTCATCCTTTCGAAGAGAAATATCATCCATCCAGCAACATTTAATGTGTTGTCTGTGCATGCTTTCAATCTGAACAATTCTAAAATTTTGTCGTTTACTAAAGAGTTAAGTAACATTTAAAACTGTGAATGAATACCTTTATGCTTGATTCGCCCGTCTCATAGACCTCGTGGTCATCAAATTTGTACCATTTCTGTGTGCCAGGATTTCTACAACAGGCTGTGTCTGTAAATATACCCACAATATCATCGACTCTTTAACTCTCAAAAGTGACTTTAATAGCTTTAGTGGACAGTATAGATCAGAATCGGTCTGCATGGAAAGCGCCCTCTAATTTTGGAACTATACTCTCCGCTATCTGATGCTAACCTATGACCAAATCTTCTTCATCTTCAGTATCAACATGAATACCCAACCTTCAGAAAGATTAACTTTTTATCAAACAATACCATGGTTTAACAACCCTCAGTAAAAATGCCTTTGAAAACATCTGAAAACAGAAGAATATGCTGGTAACCAGAATGTTCACCTTTCTCCCACAATGTTTCTGACCCTTTAAAGGCAAATGACATGTTTTGAAAAAACATTTAAAAGGACAAATTTCATGTTTTGAGTAACATGTAATATGCAGTCTGTGACTGCTTTCAATTTCAAGTGTCTAAAATTTTGTCTGGTTAAGAGCTAAATAGATTCTGTAAACTTTGCAGTCTGATCTTGGATCGACATCATTTGCTGCTTGATGCTATACTATGACCTCAAAACGGAAGTTGAATGTAATATGTCAAGAGAAAAAGAGTTTAAGCAATGTGAAACCAGATTTGCCATTTGCAGGTTTAAGAAAAAAAAATCTGTGAGTTGAAAATAAAAAAATCTACACAAAAATAGAACATCTATGATGGCATGTTACAGATGGTACTATGAAGTCAAATATCATGAGGCATGGAGTGTAACAGAGTTATCACCAATCGGGATTTTGATTAATCCTTTATCAAACGAAAAGATTTAGACGTGTCCAGTTTGAAAGCACTGGCAGACAATGAATTCATTGTGGATCAAACGATGGAATTTGTTTTTGAAAGGGTAGAAAAAAAAAGTGGGGTAAGGAGAAAATGCTGGTTAGAAGCATTTTTCCTTTTTCCAAAATGTTTTCAAAAGCCTTCTCCGTGTGGATCGTTAAATTCGAGATTCTGTGTAAAAGGTTTAGGAAGGTCAGTTTCTACTTACAATGTCCTCCGTCCAGTGTACCAAAGTGATTCTACAAAACAAACAAAAACAAATTTTGACTAGTTCTAATTCTACAAAATGAACAAAGACAAATGTTGACACATTCTGGTACCAAAAACAAAGCACACAAAAAGCAAGTGTTGATTGAGCAAAACATCTTTATGTTTAGATTGATTGATTAATTCTATGGTGTTTAAGGCCGTTTCAACATTATTTCAGTTATGTTGCTGCGGACATAGCACCTATCCATGAAGTTTCTTTTACCAGTGCTGCGCACAATATTCTTTCCAAGCCACTGGCTGCTTTCCCACATGACCATCATTGAAACAATGCTCAGCGTTGAGAAAGGAATGAATCCTGTTGCAATGACTGTCATAAGTCCTCGGAAAGAAATTGCCAGAGCCTATTCTCAAATCCTGTATGTTACCGACCGAGCTACCGGAGCTAGCCCTTAATGTTTTAGATAAGATCTTGCTTTTTAATTGTCTTTGTCTCATATCCTCTTCTTACAGTTGACACAGAGATTCTCGACCGTATAATGTTGAATCTTGCTCATTGACAGTCTCTATTTAATAATTTATCAAAGTTTCATTGAGAACAAAACTAAGGGAGAGGTTGCCGCACAAAAAAAGAGCCATGCTCTAACAAAAGGGGGCTTAATACATATCCGTAGTACATTATACCAAGCCAGTCATCACATAATTATGGAACCTTAAAATCTATTTTGTCCAACAATCGGCTGAATCATGAGGTACACTGGTTCTTTGACATGCAGAAACATTACCAAAAGCAAAACGTTTCGGACCAGGTCAGCCTGCTCATACTGACCTGGGTTGATACTTTTTGCAGATGCATTAAGCCCTTTTTCACAAAGCATGGCTCATACATATATGTAACCAAGATCATGCCCAAAGACTGGCAGGCAGATTCGAGTATCCCCCCACACACAAATGTGGAAATACAATGGAGGGAAAATAAAGTATGAGTACTAAAAACTTGCACAGACTTACAGAGACTGCATAGAGTTTGTAGGAACTAGCAGGAGGTCCTTTAACGTAATTATCGAGTTTCAAGTCGCGTATTGGAAAGTCGACATATGCATTAATCTTTGTTCTCCATTGGCCCTCATACACAAATCTGCAAAAAGACTAAGTAGAAATATCAACAAAGCCGACTAAACATTTGTCCATATTGGAAATATTTGCAGAGGACAATTCAATGAGACACAAACAATGGGATTTTTCTTTGAAAGGGTAGAAAACATTACGGAAAATAAAGAAAATTTTTTGTCTAGTCCAAATTGAAGCATTGCAGATTATAAAAGAAAAGTGGTTGGAATGATGGAATTTGTCTGTAATAGAGAAGAAAACATTGAGGACAAAGGAGAAAATGCTGATTACCATCATTTTCTCCTTTTCCCATTATGTTTTCAAAAAGCTTCTTCATTAGAGTCTTTAAAATTCGGGATTGTGTGGTAAAGGCTTAACACCCTGAGGAAGACGTCTTGAAAACTGCTGGAAGAGGACAAAAAGCTGGCGACTTGTCAATGGCATTTTCTTCTTTTCCCCAAATGCTTTTTACCCATTTTAAAAAATCTTTTGAAACACAACTAATTTTTTGTATTCAAATGCTTTCGATTTGGACCAGTCTACAATTTTCTTCTCTAGCAAAGAGTTCAATTAGGCTGTAAGAATTTCTTTCACTATCTATCTGAATTGAATAGCTTTAAACAATACATGTTACATTAACTCACCTATTCAATGCAATTAGAAGAATTCTGGGAACTTTCCATATCTCGATTGTTTTCACAGAATCTCTGTAGTTTCTACATTTTGGACATTTCCATTGACTGCTACCTGTCATCTTCTCGTTGGCCGAAAACTGCCTTAAACAATCCTGAAATATGCAGGATAATAAAATAAAATAAGTTTTAAATATTATTTCAGTTATATCATGACGGTTTGTACACCTATCCATGCTTTCATACGGTTTCTTTTCAACAGGCCTTAGCAGAATATTCTTCCCAAGCCACTGGCTGCTTTCCAAAACAAAAATCGTTAAAACAACGATCAGGGATGAGGCAGGGATGAATTCCTTCACAGTGACTTTCATCAACCCTCAGAAAGTAATTAGCCGAGCTTAAGCTACGAACTAAGGAACACCTGTTTACCTAATGAACCAGCAGCTTTGCAAAAGAATAGTAACGCATCGTTTAAAAGTTAATCGAACTGCTTTTCACGTTACTCAACAACCTATCTTATACCTGAGAAGTATTTTTAAAGCATTGTGGGAAAAGCATATGTTGCTTATTAATATTTATTTCATGCTTTTCAGTAGTTTAATGACAAACAGTGGTGGATTATGGTTTGATATTTCATGGTTACGACCAGTGAAAACTGAAATGCTAGCACTTTCTGCACAGACTGAGAGTATTATTTCTTCTCCAGGCTGCTCTGCGTGAACCACCGATAGTTTTGCTGTATCCATGGCCCTTTCCAAGCCCCCTTGAGGATTTGCCAGCGGATGTAAGCCCTCTGTTTTAAAGCATTGTGGGAAAAGCATATGTTGCTTATTAATATTTATTTCATGCTTTTCGGTAGTTTAATGACAAACAGTGGTGGATTATGGTTTGATATTTCATGGTTACGACCAGTGAAAACTGAAATGCTAGAGCTTTCTGCGCAGACTGAGAGTATTGTTTCTTCTCCAGGCTGCTCTGTGTGAACCATCGATAGTTTTGCTGTATCCATGGCCCTTTCCAAGCCCCCTTGAGGATTTGCCAGTGGATGTAAGCCCTCTGTTTTAAAGCATTGTGCTTATTAATATTTATTTCATGCTTTTCGGTAGTTTAATGACAAACAGCGGTGGATTACGGTTTGATATTTCATGGTTATGACCAGCGAAAATACCGATTTTATATTTTCTAACTCTTCAATTGAAGGCGGAAACAGTAATTCCACTAGTTACCTGGGTAAGCAGCGTGTGCCATTCAAACGGAGGAAAATATGACATAATTTATGCTATATTTCTCGCGCTTTACGTAACATTGTAATGCATTGTTATGTGAGGCGGGGTACGCCACGGGGAATTAACGAAAACAGCTGTACAGGGTTTTGATGAAAGTTCCAAAAAAATAGGGATAATAAGCATTAAATAATTAGAATATTTGTTTTTTGAAAGATCAAAATTTATTTCATTGCGTGAACATCATTGGTAATATTTTCATGAGTGGTGCCACTTGTGAAAATATTACCTATGATATTCACTTGATGAAATAAATTTCGATCTTTCGCTGAAAAATACAAACATCCTCTGTTTCTCTTTTTTACTAAAAGATTTCTACCATTTACAACGTTAGTGTTTGCACAAGATACACAATGTCATGTGTTGGAGAAAGACCCAAAATAATAGTTCACACAGGTTATCTGTTGGAACAAACTCTACAATGATACCTATTGGAATAAGGTTCATAATAACAAATATGTGGCAGCAAGTTCAACAATAAGTTTCACACTCTTATATGTGGGTATAAGTTTCATGTTATCTATTACAGGGAAATCCATGATGTTTTTTGAGCTTGTTTCACATATTATATAATGGACAATATTATCTTTTTACAGTGTTATCTCCAATAGCAATTTTCACAATGATTTCTGCTGCAGCAAGTTTGACACTGCTAAATGCTAAGTCAAGTTCCACATGTCGTATGCTGGAGCAAGTTCCACAAAAATATCAGTTGGAGCAATTTCCACACTGTTTTATGTTGAAGCAAGTTCCCGTTTACTATTTAGTGGAGTAAGTTCCACAATGTTTTTTGTTGGAAGAAGTTCCTATTTACTGTATAGTGGAGAAAGTTCCACAATGTTTTTTTGCTGGAGCAAGTTACACGATGCTTTATGCTGGAGGAAGTTCCATAATGATATATGTTGGAGCAAGTTTCAGAATGTTATATAATGGAGCAAGTTTTACAATGTTTCATGTTGCAGCAAGTTTCACACTGTTTTATGTTGGAACAAGTTCCTAAATACTATGAAGTGGAACAAGTTCTTAAATACTATACAGTGGAGCAAGTTCAACAGTGTTTTTTTTTGGAGCAAGTTCCACAATGTTTCATGTTGGAACAAGTTCCACAATGTTTGATGTTGGAACAAGTTTCACAGTGTTTCATGTTGGAACAAGTTCCACAGTGTTTTATGTTGGAACAAGTTTGACGATGTTTAATGTTAGAATAAGTTCTGCATTGTTTTATGTTGGAACAAGGTCCACAGTGTTTTATGTTGGAACACGTTCTGCATTGTTTTATGTTGGAACAAGTTCCACAATATTTCATGTTGGAACAAATTCCACGGTGTTTTATGTTGGAACAATTTCCACAGTGTTCCATGTTTGAACAAGTTCCACAATATTTTATGTTGGAACAAGTTCCACAATATTTTATGTTGGAACAAATTCCACGGTGTTTTATGTTGGAACAAGTTCCTAAATACTATGAAGTGGAACAAGTTCCTAAATACTATATAGTGGAGCAAGTTCCACAATGTTTTTTATTGGGGCAAGTTCCACAATGTTTCATGCTGGAGCAAGTTTCACAATGTTGCATGTTGGAACAAATTCCACAGTGTTTTATGTAGGAACAAGTTCCACAATGTTTGATGTTGGGACAAGTTCCTAAATAATATATACTGTAAACCGGGAAATGTTCGCGACAAGAAATGTCCGCGTTTCTTTCCTCACGGGTTTATTCGCGACAATTTAACTTAGCAATCACGAGGGGGTCGTGAAATGAGCGAAACATTTCTCGCTTAGAACGAAATCATAAATACTGTACACTGACCTTTCTTCGTGACTCGGCATTACAGGTGACATCTACTTATCGATTTCGATTTAAATGTATGAGTGAACAGTTTTAAGTCAGAATTGTTCATTCAACTGAAATCGTATTATAATAGTACGTGTGCAACGTGTATCAGTCGGTATATCTTTATCAAAATGTCCATACGTAGATTTCTAACTCCACAGGTTCTGTCACGTTTACAATTGTCGTCTCAAAACTCTTTCAATTGGGGTAGTCCAAATTTTGTTATATGTGAAAGAGTTAAAGCAAGCAGTATTGTATGATATGATCGAGATTACAAACTTACAGTTAGTTTGTAACACTTTATATTTTTATGGTGAACATCTCACCTTTTCACGTTGTTGGTCACAACCTATAGTGAGAAGTCAATCCCCGTGACGACGTCAATTACTGTAAATCATGCGGACAATAGATTAACACTTTACCAAATGACAAATTTTCAGACTGGTCCAAATGGATTTGGGTAGGGTAGAAAACATTGTAGGAAAAGGAGAAAATGATGGTTACCACGATCTGTCCGGAAACGCACAAATTAAGGATGAAGTGAAATGCCAGTTTACTTTGTGGTATTCAGACATTGTTGGGAAACAATTAGAAAAGGGTGGCTCTGTTGAAAAACTTGATATTGACTTAAAGCTATCGACAGTTAAGCCCATTCAAGCACAATGGATGATCCGGGCCTTTGAAAAGATTAAAAATCAAACTGACGTAATCAAATCTGGCTGGTATCGTTCAGGAATATTAGAAAAGTAATTCACAATGAACACAACCTTGGTGGTTTGATAGACAATCATTTAATTAAATAACGGACAGTTTGCATATTGATAAGATATTCACTTGTTCATTTTGTAGTAACAATATTATTTCTTGAATGCATGTATGTAAATATAAAAAATAAACCTAAACTGTTCACTACCACCATAGAATAGAACACAGTTGTTTCCCTTGTTAAATCGGTAATGGCGTAAATAAACAATATCCCCCGAACTGTAAGTAAACACCTTGAACAGCGACTAATGTTCGCGATTTCATGAATTCTGGCTGATTCGCGGCAGATTATGTTCGTGTCACATACCCTGTCGCGAATCTCGCTAACATAAAAAGCACGAAATGATTTCCTGGTTTACAGTAGTAGAGCAAGTTCCACAGTGTTTTATGTTGGAACAAGTTCCACAGTGTTTTATGTTGGAACTAGTTCCACAGTGTTTTATGTTGGAACAAGTTCCACAGTGTTTCATGTTGGAACAAGTTTCACAATGTTTTATGTTGGAACAAGTTTCACAGTGTTTCATGTTGGAACAAGTTCCACAGTGTTTTATCTTGGAACAAGTTTGACGATGTTTAATGTTAGAATAAGTTCTGCATTGTTTTATGTTGGAACAAGTTCCACAGTGTTTCATGTTGGAACAAGTTCCACAGTGTTTTATGTTGGAACAAGTTCCACAATTTTTTATGTTGGAACTAGTTCCACAGTATTTTATGTTGGAACAAGTTCCACAGTGTTTTATGTTGGAACAAGTTCCACAGTGATTTATGTTGGAACTAGTTCCACAGTGTTTTATGTTGGAACAAGTTCCACAATTTTTTATGTTGGAACAGGCCCCACAATATTTCTGTTGGAGCAAGTTCCACAATGTTATATGATGGAACAAGATCCAAGATATTATCTGTTGGAGCAGGATCAATGGAGCTCATATTTTGATTTATATTATCTCTGTCGCTTACAAATGCTCACAGTATGGACAGGTCTAAAATTCTTCAGACATGTATAGAGTTAAAAGCCCCTTTTAAAACACTGACTGAACTGAAACATGAAGGTTACTATACCTGTAAGGAACATCGGGAGCCTGAAGGTATCGGCAATGACAAGAACATAAACGCCTGAAATGTCACCGACTGTTTATTACAACTAAGGCACCGTATTGTAGACTTCAACTGACCCTGCCAAAAGAACAATGAAAATTCACCCATTACAACACGATCCCATGTTCAAACGACCCTAGTGATGACGCCTTTTGAAAACATTGTTGGAAAAGGAGAAAATACCGTTACCTAGTATTTTCTCCATTTTCTATTATGTTTTCTAACTGATCAAAGACAGAAATCATCATTTTAGCAACATTTAACATGTCCTCGGAAAACGCTTTGAATTTGGCCCAGTCCAAATTTTGCCGTTTGGTAAAGACTTACATGACTGATGATAAGCCCCCTAATCAGAGGCAAAAGAAGTTTGTGGTACCTCTCTGTATGCCAATCTGTCATTTACCTTTACTGCCTGCAGAAAACTTTTTCACTCTACATGTAAAGGGTAATAGCTCCCATTGCAACTATATTTGAGTGGCACTCTGGCAAAAGGGGGTTAAAGGGATCTCTGTTGTTGCATTATACCAAGCAAGTCATCACATAATCATAATTCCATAAAATCTGGTTTTTTTAAGCAAGCGACTGAATCATGAGATAGGCTGGTCCTTTGTAGAAAATTGGCAAATAGAAAAAAGATTCGACTTAGGTCACCCTGAATAGACTGTGCAGACAGACCTGAATCTATACTTTCTTGCAAAATAATTAAACCCCATTTTCACAGGGCATGGCTCATTTTCTTAGATATATTCATATGCTAAAGCTTGATTCATGTGGACTATTCCCAATCAGAAGGATAATTTAAAAGTTGAGTATTGTTAAATTTCCGGATTACCAACATTTTCTTCCTTTAATTATGTTCTAAAATGCCTTCTTCTCCAGGATCATTAAAAATGGAAATCTTTGGTAGAGGTTAAAAAGTAGTGGGTCGGTCTCTATAAATAGGATCAGTTGCAGTTACACACTGTGTACAAGCCCATTACTGTATATTGTCATAATCCATCCCTAGTAATGGTTTACCAAAGAAAACGTTTCACTCTTTACTAAAGGATAAAAAGTTCGGACTAAACCAAATTGAAAGCATTTGCGTATCTCATTTTCAGTGTAGCTCAAAGATTAATTCTGTCCTTCAAGAGGTAGAAAACATTCCTTTCCCACGTTTTCAACTGCCTTTTTTCCTTGAGGGTCGTTAAAACTCAGGATTGCTTGCTAAAGGATTCAATGACCTCAAAGACTGAGGCGGTACCCTCTTTAAAACACTGTGGGAAAAGGAGAAATTGCTTGTGATCAGCATTTTCTCCATTTCCGAATTTTTTTTTCACTAATGCAACAACAATTCTCATCATAAGAACAAAATTAAAAATGTCTGTAAATGCTTCAATATGCACAGATCTAAGATTTAGTCCTTTGGTAACAGATTGAAAAAATACAAATAAATATCTCACCTGGAACAGCTCTACGATTATAGATTCGTTCTGAAGTTTGTGATTTTTCCATGCAAGTTCAGCCCCAGCACTATCTGTTAGCCTATCATTGTCTTGTTCTGGTATCTTGGGTCGAGTCTTAACCTTGCAATGAAAAACAAAACATGCTGAAAGTCATTATTTCCTACAGACAACTTTTCTTGCTCTTTCAGCAGACTGCTATTATGGCAAAAGGCAAAACAGCTCATAAGATATAAATTCTCCTTTTGAAACAAAGTTTTTAATCATATTCATGTATTAACTCTCTACCAATCAACAAAATTTTCAACTTGTCCAAACAGAAGTGACTTGAAGATGACCCATGAGATGGGTATAGACGAGCTGTCTTTGGAAGTGTAGAAAAATATTGTGAGAAAAGGACAAAAGGTTGGTTACCAGCCTTTTCTTCTTTTCCCACAATGTATTCAAAAACCTTCTTCCTCAGGGTCACTACAACTTGGGATAGTTTGGCAAAAGGTTAAATCTTCAATCATGTAGATTAACCATATCTTAGATGAATGCTTCGAAAGTTGCCTCCTCCTAACTTGGCTTCAATGTAACATTGAGAACAGGTGGTCTGTGGTTCAAATCCCAAGCTCGGCAAATTTGATTCCAAGACTGATGATAGTCATTGCGATAGGATACATTTCTCTCTCATCGCTGATCATTATTTCCATGTGGGAAAGCAGCCAGCCGCTTGGGTACAAAATTTACAGGAGAGCATGGATAAGTGTACCAGCAGCTGCAATGTAACTGAAATAGTGTTGAAAAAGGCGTTAAAGACCATACAATCAACCAATCAATGTAACAAGATTAAACAGTGTTTAACTGATCCAGTTGTTCTTGCCTATGGCCAAGTCTGAACACAAAGTACAAAAGGCTTTTGCCCTAATCTAACAGAGATCTTCTATAGTTCATTAGTAATGCTACTGGATTTCAAGTCTGCGAGTCCTAATTTGATCCCTGCAGTTGGCAGGAAATCCTAATTTGATCCCTGCAGTTGGCAGGAAATCCCAATTTAATCCCTGCAGCTGGCACGAAATTCTAATTTGATCCCTGCAAGGGAATGGAGTCCCAGCCTTATACTAATGGAACCAGGGAGAAACAAAAATTGGTGAACTACAGCTATGATACAACTGAAACTGTTGGAAACAGCATAAAACAACATTGAAACAAACAAATAATCTACATCACAAAAAAAGTCTCTCCCAAAGAAATGAGTCATGCTCTGTGAAAAGGCAACTTAATGCAGCTCCAAAAAGTATCAAACCAGGTCAGCCTGCGCACTTAGTGCAGGCTAACCTGGGCCAAAATGTTTTGCTAAAGGTCAATTATCAGCAAGTCCAAGGACCAGTTTACCTCATGATTCAGTCCATTGTTAGACAAAATAGACTTTATGGGCCATGATTACGTAATGACTTGCTTGGTATTGTATATCAGCATTAAGCCCCCTTATGCCAGAGAATGGCTAAAGTATGAAATTTCTCAGTTGAAAATGGGGTAAAAATCTGTCAAAAGTACTTTGGGGGTTACCTGTTCTTTTTGTATGGCTTCCCCATTTTGAACTTTAACCCTTTACCCAACAATCATGAACCTAGGAGAGAAAATTTTTGAAAATATTGTGGGGAAAAAAGAAAAAGTGCTGGTAACCAGTATTTTTCTCCATTTCTGACAATGTTTTGTACCCGTTCAGAGGACTTCAGTTCCTTTGAATCAATTTCATCGAAATGTCTTTTCATATTTGCAGTGTCTAAAATTTGTATTTCAGCAAAGGGTTAAAAACAACAAAATTTTGGACTGGTGCAAATAAAAGCATTTGCAGACAACAAACTAAATATGACTCAAAAACTGAAACTTACCTTTGGAAGGGTAGAAAACACTGTGGGGAGAAAAATGCTGGTCACCAACACTTTCTCCTTTTTTTCCACAATGTTTTCAAAAGTCCTTTTCCTTGGGGTTGTTTAAACTCAGGATTGTGAGGTAAATGGTTAATAACCATGTTTTCAATATCTGAAGTAATGACAGAGATGTCACAAATTGTCAAAGTCATCATGTGACAACAAGGCAGACAATGGCAACAGGGCAATGACAATACCTCAACCTTTACTTTAAAAACAGCCTAGCTAACAATAAATATACACTACCTTATTGAGTCCTTCATGCAATCCATCCAGCAAAAACGTTAGAAATTCTTGTGAATCTTGTTGGTCATAGCCTGAAAACATGGGCTGGTGCTTACCAACAACATGCTGTAAAATAAAAACGGTGCTCAAGTTACATGTCAGTATCACTTCATGTCATAATTGCAGGTTTTTAGTGTGCTGTTTGTGATTACAGAGAGCTGAGGAAACATTATGTTTACAAAGTGATAACAATCAACCCTTTACCACACAATCCCGACTTTTAACGACCCTCCGAAAAATGGCTTGTGAAAACATTGTGGGAAAAGGAGAAAATGCTGGTAATCAGCATTTTCTCCTTTTCCCACAATGTTTTCTACCCATCCCAAAACAAATTTCAATTTTTCAGTCACGTTTATTTGGTCATCTGCAAATGCTTTCAATTTGGACTAGTCTAAAATTTTGTCGTTTGGTAGAGAGTTAAATTACAATAAATGTGCAATACTTCTATCTGTTTTAACCAATTACCAAACAATCCTGATTTTTATGACCTTGAGTGAGAAAGCTTTTAAAAACATTGTGGAAGGAATTGTTGGTAACCTGCATTTTCTCCGTTTCCCACAATGTTCATCCCTACCAGAGAATTTAGGCTCATTTATATACCACTTTTGAATTTGTTGTCTGCTGATGTTTTGAATTGGAAAGAATCTTTAATTTGTTGCATGGGAAAGGGTTAATAATGACAAAATTTTGGACTGGTCCAAATTGACAGCATTTGCAAATGACAAATTGAATGCAGCTCAAATGATGATTCCTGTCTTGGACAGGGTAGAAAACATTGTGGTAAAAGGAGAAAATGCCTGTTACCAGCACACAATATTTTCAAAAGCCTCACTTCTTCAGGGCAATTAAAGCTAAGGATTGTGTAATAAAGGGTAAAGTGTGCCCATTAAACAAAATCAAAGTTTTCAATCAAGAAAAAATCATGCAAGTAACTGCTGTGCCAGCATTGCAAACAGTGTAGATTCAAGATCAGACTACGAATTTAGTGGTGAAGGCCTTTGCTTAACTATAAGGAGAGTTTGGTTTGACTCCCACAGCTGGTCCTTTTGGCATGCCTTTTGGCCAAGAACTGAAGAGCTCCAGCCTTATACCACAGAAACCCAAGAAAGACAAATATGTGAGCTGTTGCCGAGATGATTTCAATACTCTTACATACAGTTAAAATACCACTTAACCCTTTACTATATAAATTTTAGACTTTTCCAACCTTAAAGGATTTATTGACAAAAGTATATGAGCTGTGCTCTGACAAAAGGGGGGCTTAATGCATCTCCATGATGCAGTATACCAAGCAAGACATCACCTAGTTATGGATCCATAACATCCATTATGTCAAACAACCGATGGAATCATGGAGTAGAATTATTCCTTGACGAGCAAAAAATTCAAAGATAGCGAAAAGTTTCGGCCCATGTCAGCCTGCGCGGACAGCGCAGGCTGGCATGGGTCGATACTTTTTGCATATGCATTAAGCCCCCTTTTCAGAGAGCATAGCTCATATCTGTTGCTGAAATTAAACATTTAGGTTGTGAAAGAGTAGAAGAGATTACTAGAATAGAAGAAAATGCTGGTTCCCAGCATTTTCTCCTTTTTCCATCATGTTTTTTAAAGTTTTCTTTCTCAGGGCTGTCATAAATTGGGACTGTATGGAAAAGAGTTGAAAATTTAAACAACCTCATTTAATAGAAATCTTACTTTAAAATCTCTTGGAGAAATAAATCTGTATTGCCCTGACCAAAGTGCCTTAACAACAAAGGCAAGGTCGTCCGCTACTTCCCCATTGTTTCCTAGTGGACTCTCTCTGAAACAAATGCACAGACCTTCATTCACCCTTCAACTCCTATGTGTGGCTCAATGTGCTTTGTGGTCAGTTTAGATCAAGATCAGATTACACAAGATGTGCAGTATGATCTTGAATTTACACTATCTGATTTGGGGGTCACTGGTTTAAATTCCCGGGTCAGCAAATTTGATACCAATAGTCAATGTGACAGGATTCCAACTTCTCTCACTGCTGATCATTGTTTTGATGATATTTATGTGGGAAAGCAGCCAGTGGCTTGGAAAGAATATTATGGATAGTACTTGCAAAAGAAATCTCCAGGAAAGCATGGATAGGTGCACTGACAGCAGCAATATAACTGAAATAATGTTGAAAACAGCATAAACAAACAAACAAACAGTTTTAGAAAGTAACCCATTTGGTTTAGTTAAATGCTTTGGTTTAACAAATCAGAACTTGCCTAACTTTGAATTTAAAAAAAAATCCTTGAGAATTTGACAAAAAATGTTATTATGAATGGGACAAACAAATTATTATGAATGGTAGGTAAACATGGGCCCAGATTTCTAACAGCCTTACCTGTTTACGTCGTATAAGTACATATCAGATAACAGGTAGGTCACTAAAGGTGATGTATTGTTTAAACATTGTATTGTACTGTTCATGTAGCATGTGTTCCCAAGATTGCGCAATCCTGTCAGAGCACGACCCTAGAAATATAAGACTCTCTGTGAAACCTGATCCACACTTTTCGGACCTACAGGAATAAGCCTGTCAAAATATTGTTAGAAAAGTAGAAAATGATGGAAAACAGCATTTTCTGCTTTCCCCACTATAACTATTTTCTACCCTTTCACAGAAAAATTCTTCTATTTCAGCCATGTTTTTATCTTGTCATCTGCAAAGCTTTTCAACATTCACAAGTCGTAAACTCTGTCATCTGGTAAGACAAAATGAAGCCCAGATGATGACATGTGTTTTTGTTGGGTACAAAACATTGTACGAAAAGGAGAAAATGCTGCTTACCAGCATTTTCTCCTTTTCCTAAAATGTTTTCAAAAAGCCTTCTTCTTCAAGTTTTTAACACTCAGGATTGTGTGGTAAAGGGTTAAACAAAATGAAAGCAAAATGAATGTTAGATAAAGACAAAATTATATTCTTGATGCCAAGATTTTCTAGATAAAATAAGCTTACTGACAAACTTTGAATTCTGCACAATTTCTCTGTTTGCAAGACTGTTTTCAATTGTAAAACATAGCTAATGCTGTTAGTAACCAAGGGAGTAGAGCCCCAATAGCTCAGTCAGTAGTGTACAAGACTTGAGAACAGGAGGTTGCTGGTTCAATCCGTGGCTTGGCCAATTTTTTTCCGAGGATTGACTATTGTTTCGATGATGGTTATGTGGAAAAGCAACCAGTGGCTTGGAAACTATTGTGCATAGTACTGGTAAGAGAAACTCTAGGAAAGCATGCACAGGTGCACTGGCTGCTGCAATATGACTGAAATAATGTTGGAAATGGTGTTAAACATCATAAAATCAATCAATCAGCTGCTTCTCACAACACTTGCAATATGATATTGGGTCTATACTGTTTAACCTTTTTGTGAGATATTCTAGAAATAAGATAATCTTTTGTTAGTTTCACTGTCAGCATCTTTTGATATCTATTTATTTTCAACTTTTTACTAACTTATTTGAAAATATGTCTGTGGAACAGTAAAAATCAAGCCTTTGAAAGATGTACATACCACATTTCCATATACAGGATTTAAATCTCTTCTTTTGACTGGCATTGGTTGCGGTCTTGGCATCGGTTCAAATCTAAAACAATAAATAACTAAATGAATCATGCCCTGTGAAAAGGTTGTTTGGTTCATCTACAAAAAGTATTCACCCAGGTCAGCCTACATAGTCCACACAGATTGACATGGGTTAAAAATTTTTGCTAATGGTAAGTTGTCTGCAATTCAAAAATTATTCTACCACATGATTCAGTCAGTTTTTACACAAAATATTTTAAGCACTGACTTGTATCATATAGACTCTTATGCACAGCCATGGTGCATTAAACCCCCTTTTGCCAGAGAGCTTCTCATGTATTTACTCCAGATCTAGCTCATTCACCCTTTCCCAAGCAATAAAATTTAGACTGATCCAAATTGATTGCATCTGCAAATGACCTGTCTAAAAGTTGAAATGAATTAAAGTTCTTAGAACAGCTAGAAAGGATTGTGAGAAAAGGAGTAAATGCTGGTAACCAGCATTTTATCCTTTTCCCACAATGTTTTCAAAAGCCATCTTCGACAGGATTGTTAAAACTTGGGATTGTCTGGTCGAGGCTTAACCTGAATGTAAATAGTTTAGCCAATCAGAGTTTTCCTCCTTTCAGATCAAAAAAATCTGGAAAAAAAAGACTAAGAATGTTCCTAAGAATGGTTGGTGAATATGGACCTTGGTAACATATGTTTTCTTTCCTTTTTATTTTTACCCTTTACCTCACATTCCCAAGTTGTAACAACTCTGGCAGAGAAATTCTTTAAAAATTGTAGAAAAAAGAGAAAATGCTGGTAGCTAGCATTTTCTCCTTTTGACAAATGTTTTCAACCCTATCAGAGTCAATTCCATCATTTGGAAATTCCATCATTTGAGGCACATTTAAATTGCCATCTGCAAATGCTTTCATTTTGGACAAGTCTTAGAAATTTGTGGTCTCGTAAAGAGTTAACCCTTTGCCACACAGTCCTGAGTTTCAAAGACCCTCCTGACAGAAAACACTTTTGAAAAAAAAATATGGGAAAAGGAAAAAAATGCTGGTAAAAAGTATTTTCTTCTTTTCTTACAATGTTTTCTAATCAAAGTCGGATTCAATTACTTGAGGCACATTAAAATTGTCGTCTGCACATGCTTTCAATTTGGACAAGTGTTAAAATCTTTTTGTCTGGTAAAGAGTTAACTAGCCTCCTCTTCTGGGTCAAAAAAATAAATGCAGGATTATTTTACCATTACGAAACAATCTGAAATTTAATGACCCTGCCAGAGAATGCTTTTGAAAACATTGTGGAAAAGGAGAAAATGCTGGTAATCAGCATTTTCTCCTTTTCCAGCAATTATTTTTCCAATTTCAAGTACAAATCCCATCAATAGAGCCAAACTGAATTTGACTGCAAATGCGTTCAAAATGGATAATTTTGCTGTGGGTTAACCCTTTACCACACAATCCGGACTTTCAACAACCCTAAAAAGGAAGTACCTTTTGAAAACATTGCGGGAAAAGGAGAAAATACTGGTATCCAGCATTTTCTCCTTTTCCCACAATGTTTTCTACCCGTCCCATAACAAATTTCAATTTTTACGTCACATTTAATTTGTCGTCTGCAAATGCTTTCAATTTGGACTGGTCAAAAATTTTGTCGTTTGGTAAAGATTTAAAGAGTTGACTCTATACCAAAGGACAAAATTTTAGACTGGTCAAATTGGAAGCATTTTCAAATGATACATCAAATTTAGCTGAAATGATGGATATTGTCTGCGAAACTCTAGAAAACTTTGTGGGAAAAGGAGAAAATGCTGGTTACTCCTTTTCCAACAAGGCTTTCAAAAGGCTATTTTCTCAGGGTTGTTAAAACTCAGGATTTTGTGGTAAAGGGTTGAGTGAAGGGTTCTGTACTATAACACCTACAGTCTTGCTTACCTTTTGACTGGTTTACTCCCTCTATCAATGACTGGCATTTTTCTCTGTCTTGATTCATCATCAAGCATCTTTGCAATGTTTGGGGAGGAGTTAGATCTAGATAAGCCCCGCCTCCCAACTGTTGGCTCCTCCTTCAGTTTTGTAGTATAGGTGCTCTCCTTTTTCGTTGAAACTGTTTACAATTGTAAATTGCAGAATTGTGAAGGTTGACATCACAAAGATGTAGATTTCTAAAACAGAATTTCATTACCTTAATTTGAAAACAGAAAAGGTGTGTAAATGACTTGTACTAAAATGGTAAACTAGTTTTTCTCTGAAGAATAAAGAAAGTTTAAAAAAGAAAAACATTGTATGTTTGCCTTTTCTTGCAATAAACTCACTGTACCTGTATTTTATAACAGTTTCACACAATCTTTTCAGAAGCATTCTTCCAGGGCTAGTTAAAACACAGGATTGTTTGAATGGTTCCTTTCTTAAAGACTTTATATACATACAGGTCTTTTGGAAATATGAAATAATAACATTGTGGCGAATGAACAAATTGTGTGTTATTCATAAAGGTAACTGCAAATGCATTTGTTTCCATAACTAAAAAATCTATTGATAATACACAATTACTCTTTTTTTTTTTGCCACAATGTTCTAACTCTATATTTCCAAAAGAGCTATGTATATAAAAAGTCTTTAACCCTTTACTACAAAATCCCGACTTTTAATGACCCATAGAAAGAAGCCGTTTGAAAACATATAGGGAAAAGGAAAAAATGCTGGTAAACAGCATTTTCTCCTTTTCCTGAAATGTTTTCTTAACTTCCAAAAACAAATTTCAATTTTTCAGTCACACTGATTCCATCGTCTGCAAGTGCTTTCAATTTAGGCAAGTCCAAAACTCTGTCATTTGGTAAAGAGTTATGAGGGGAACCATTCAAAGCCAAAAGATGCCTTACCTGGAGCTGCAGGTGGTTCCCACTGGGTGGTTCCTTCATTGTGATTGACATAGTAATATCTTCTAGTGCTGGGGTCCAGCTTCTTCTCCCAGCCCACTTGAAGATTTGGAGATGGCACTGGTTTAGAAGTGCCTCTTGCTGGTTCTAGAAACACAGAGAAAATGATAAAAGGTAATGAAGATTTGAATCTATCGAAGTGCCATGGTCTGGAAAAAAGAGTATTTCATGCATCTCCGAGAAAGTCATTACATAATCATGAATCCATTAAATATACTTTGTTAAACAAATGACTGATTCATGTGATAGAATGCTTCTTGGACCTGCAGATAATTTTTTAAGAGCAAAAAGATTCAACCCCGATCAGCCTGCACAGGCTGACCTAGGTCGGTAATTATTGCAGATGCATTAAATCCCCTCCTCCCAGAGCATGACTAATTTATACAAAAGAACTTGTACAAAAGGTCTCTTAACCCTTTCAAAAACAAGGGCTTTTGTGGAAGCCTTTAGTTTGGTCTCTGCCATCTGTTTTCAACCCTTGTTTGGTAAAGTCTGTAAGTAAAAATCTTATCCATCAAAATAGATTTTGTAGATTTTGTACTCAAAGAGCTTATACTCCTGCCAAGTGCTTTGATATGAACATATTTCAAAACTAACGTAAATTCTGCACAAAACTATTCTCTTTCAAGGGCAGATAAGTCTTTAATGCTTTTATTCTGACATCTGAAAATATTGACTGCACATTTAGTATCACGCTAATAGTTGTGCAAAGGTTGCGTTATAAGACAGAAGAAGGGGAGGTATACCTAAGTGGGAGCCACAGACTGTGACAGACAAACTGCCCCTCATTTTAATCTTTTACCAAATAATCCCATATTTAAACAACACTGAGAGAGAAACCTTTGGAAAACATTGTACCAAAAGAAGAAAATGCAGGTAACCTGCATTTTCTGCATTTTCCGTAATGTTTTCTGTCCTTTCACTAACAAATCCATCATTTCAGCCACATTTACTCTCCAATTGCTTTGAATTCAGACAAATCCAAACTTCTGTCAACTGGTAAAGGATAAAGAGTAGGAAACATTGTGGTAAGAGTAAAAAATGGTGCTTACCAGCATTTTCTCCTTGTTCCACAGAGTTCTTAATAGCCTTTTTTCCCCTAGGCTCATTAAAACAGTTTTCTTTGATACAATATTTACATGTTGACCACCACTTTTTTTGGAAGGATATCTTTAAAAGTCGACCCTGTACCTCAGTTGGTAACATACAGGGCTTGAATCAACAGCTTGCCAATTTCTTTCCAAGGATTAGTGATAGTCATTGGGACTGGATTCATTCCTCTGATAATTTTTTCTAAATGTTTATGTGGGAAAGCAGACAGTGGCTTGGGAAGAATAGTGTGCAAATTACTGAAAAAATAAATCCCAGGAAAGCACGGATAGTTGCACTAGCTGCTGTGATATATCTGAAATAATGTATCGATCTGTCACTTGACAAACTTCAAGACTTGTCTGATTTGAATGCATTTGTAAGATTGCTCAATGTGGCTCAATTCATGGAATTCATCTTTGAAAGGGGAGAAAACATTGCAGGAAAAAGGGAAAATACAGAAATTTTCTCTTTTTCCCATTATGCTGTTGAAAATCTTCTTCCTCAGGGTCATATGAACTTGGGAATGACTGGTAAAGGATTGAGAAGAATATGGTTGTAATAAAAATTACCCTCCATTCATTGTAGTAAAAATTACTCACCATTCATCAGTCTGATCTTGTTATCGGCTATCCTCTTGGCCTCTTCTGCTCTCAGTCTTTGTTCTTCCTCCTTTTCTTCTCTGGCTTTCCTTTCTCTTTCCTGCCTCTCCAATCTTTCCTTGTTTTCCTTTTCTTTCCTTTCAGCTTCCTCCTTAGCTCTCCTTTCCTCAAGTTGTTTTTCCACAAGTAACTGTCTCCTTTTATCCTCCTGCTCTCTTTCTAATTTTTCTTGCAGTTCTTTTTCCCTTCTTCTTCTGTCTTCCTCTTCCTTTTGTTTCTTTGTCTCCTGAAATTTGAAAAGTCATTGACAAAGTATTGTGTAATTTAGAAATATACACCAAAATCGATCAATAGAGGAATTGCATTCATTTTGCCTTAACTTGTTTCAAGCAGCCCTGTGTTTTTAAAACCCTGGGGAAGAAGGCTTGTGAAAACTTTGTGGGAAAAGATGAAAATGCTGACAACCAGCATTTTCGTTTCCTTCACTTTCTTTTTCACCAATTAAGAACAAATCTTATCTCTGAGCCAGATTCAATTTCTCGTCTTCTAATACTTGAAAAAATGACAAGTCTAAAATTTTGTCCTTTGGCAAAGAGTCGAAAACCCTAAGCACAATTTTATTTGCTTTAACCATCAGTGTCCACTGAAATCAGACAGCAAGGATTGTCCAATCTGATCTTAAATCTACTCTTTTATCTAAGGTAACTAAGTTAATTGTAGAGAGCCAAAACTGCCTAAAATTGAAACATCAAGGCATTTTTTCCCTGAACTGAAAAAGACTTGTGTCCATTTACTTTGTCTAGCTATTTTAGGTTTTATTTATTTTAAGGTACCTTTTTTTCTATGAATCTGACAAAGAAGGCTTTTGAAAAATTGTGGAAAAAGGAGAAAATGCTGCCTATCAACACTTTCTTTTTTCCCCCTATACTTTCTATCCTATCAAAGACGAATTTCACCATTGGGCCACATTTGATAAATTTGTTGTCAGCAAATGCTTTTGAAATGAACAAGTAAAAAATTTTGTGGTCTGGTAAAAAGTTTACCCTCTAACTCCCGAGAAAAAATGAGGAAAGTGTATAGAATAAAAGTGAAATCTTAGATCATATCTGTAATTTTATTTGAAACTATGGCCTAAAATTCTCCAAATTTAAAGAGGAAAATCAATGCCCTTTAAAGAGGACCAACCTATTCATGTGGTGGGAAAAGAAAGAAATATGCTCAGTCAAAAGGGGGCTTCATGCATCTCTGTGATGCATCATACCATACAAGACATCACATAATTATGGATACATAAAACACATTTTGTCTAACAACCAACTGAATATTGAGGTAGACTGGTCTTTGACATGCAGAAAATCTAAAGATAGCAAAAATTTTCAGCTCATGTCAGCCTGTACCGACTGCCTAGGATGACCTGGGTTGATATTTTTTGCAGATGCATGAAGCCCCCTTTTCACAGAGCATGGCTCAAAGATAATTAATTTTAAACTTAGCCAGATTTTTTCACCAAATGCATTGCAGTTGAGAATATTTTAAACCTTAAAAAGCTGATGACAGACAGACAACAATAACCTTTATTTAGCTCACAACAACATTAAATTGCATCAGCGTTTGCAGTATTGGACATTCAGAGACATTGGAAAATGGAGAAATTACCCTAATAAGTACTTTCTCCATCTGTTACAATGTTACTACAATATCTAATAGATACACTTCATTACATTGTCTAAATATCTACACTTCGTCTGTACTGATTTGAACTTCTGTGCCTCATAGTGCTCTAATCCTTTACCAAATAATATCATTTTGTCAAAACACTAACGATAAAGGCTTTGGAAAACATTGTGTGAAAATTAGAAAATGCTGGTTGGAGCCTTTTGCTCCTTTTCCCATGTTATAAGCTAACCTTTCAGACACATAACATCATTTCATGTTATTTGCCAATGCTTTCAATATGGACAAGTATAAAATTCTGTTAGCCATATAAAAGGTTGTTTGTTTTGGTTACAACACAAAAATAATTCAAGTACCTTTTTCCTCTCCTCCTCCAATTGAATTTGCCGCGCTCTTTCCTCAGCTTCCTCTATCTCTTTCTTTTTTCTTTCTTCTTCTTTCCTCGATCTCTCCTTTGCTTCCTGCAATATTGTATCCATAGATTTATATAGACCCCTTTTAACATCATTCAGACATCTTTGATGCATAGTCTCTTAGAATACATTTGAGTAATGCTCTGTGCAAAGGGGGTTTAATGCATCTGCAAAAGTATTGACCTATGTCAGCCTGCACATTCCGCATAGGCTGACATAGAAACTTTTTGCCATTTGTAAATTTTCTGCATGTCCAAGGACCATTCTACCTCATGATTCAGTCAGTTGTTAGACAACATGGATTTTATGGATCCATATTTCTGTGATGACTAACTTGGTATGGAGCATTACAGAGATGCATTAAACCCCTTTTTGCCTGAGCACCACTCATCTGTGTTTAAAGGTTATTTTGACATTTTGCATCTTACAAGAGAACAATTTAAGAAACTTTGTGGAAAAAGGTACAAAGGCATCACATGGAGGTGCCAATGCATGGCTGTGATTGCTTTTTTAGCGAAAATTTCAGGTCAAATAAGGGGCACAACTATGTCAAAACTTTTTTCAGGGTTACTCGTTCTATTGGTATGGTTTTCCTTTTTTGATAGTTAGCTCAAGTTTGAAGTAAATATCGTCAGAAATTGACAGAGATATGACAAAATGTCTAAAGATTTGCCTAACGTCAAAGACACAGACAACATTGCTTTGATGATAGCTTGATGGCTTCTTTGTAAACACTAGAGTAAAATCTTACTGACAAACAGCAACTTTTTCTTCTGCCACAAAATTTTCACATGCATTCTGGTATCAAACCTTTGACCCATTGTCACACAATCCAGAGTTTTAATGACTCACAAGATGATGACATTTGAAACATTGTGGAAAAAGGAGAACAGCTGGTAACCAGCATTTTTTTCTTTTCCCTCTAGGTTTCTATCCTTTAAAAGACAGAAACAATCTTAAGGGATACAATGAGTTTGTTGCCTGCAACTGCTTTGATTTCAGACAAGTGTAAAATTTTGTCATGTATTAAAGGGTTAATTATGTAAAATGTCACGCTTTTACAAGAAAGTGTTTCAATTTTCTGCTACCAAATTGTTTTAGTATGTAGACACATAACCCATTATCCTTTAACCTTTAACCCTTTCCCAAACAAGCCCTGGTTTTCACGTGTCTGCAGCACAAATCTTTTGAAAACACTGGGAAAAGGAGAAATTGCTAGTAACGAGCAATTTCTCCTTTTCCCACAGTGTTTTCTACCCTTATTGAGAACTTTCTACCATTTTCATCAAATTTAATATTGTCGTCTGCAAACTCTTTCAATTCTGACCAGTCCAAATTTTGTCGTTTGGGAAAGGGTTAACCCTTTATCATACAATCCTAGAGTTTAATGACTCACAAGAAGAGGGTTTTTTGGAACATTGTTGGAAAAGGAGAAAATGCTGGTAACCAACATTTCTCTTTTTCCCACAATATTTTCTACCCAATCAAAGACATCATTTTAGCAACATATAATTTGTTGTCTACAAATGCTTTGAATTTGGTGCCATTCAACATTTTGTCATAAGTTAACTCTTTACCAAACGACAAAATTTTAGCTTCGTCCAAATTGAAAGCTTTTGCAGACAACAAAATAAACGTGATCGAAAAAATTGAATTTGTTTTGGGAAGGGTAGAAAACCTTGTGGGAAAAAGAGAAAATGCTGGTTACCAGCATTTTCTCCTTTTCCCACAAGGTTTTCAAAAGGTTTCTTCCACAGGGTTGTTAAAAGTCAGGATTGTGTGGTAAAGAGTTAAGGATTTAATGACTATATACATGAACAATATAATACCTGCAGTTCTCTTTCTTTCTTTTCCTTCTCCAGTCTCTCATGTTCTTCCTCTTTCCTCTTTCTCTCCATCCTCAGTCTGTTCACCTCTTGTTCTCGTTTACTTTTCTCCAGCTCTATCTGATCCAACTCTCTTTTCCTGTAAATACAAACAGATAGGAGAGCCATGATTTCCCTGTATCATTCCACTGCCCTTTAAACCTTTACAACACATTCACCTTGTTTAAACAAGCTGGAGTTAAAAGGCCTTTGAAAAGAAATGTTGGGAAACAAGAGAATGCTGGTTACCAGCATTTTCTCTTTTTCCCATAATGTTTTCTAACCTTTTAAAGACAAACTCTATCATTTGAGACACAACTTATCTCTCATCAGTAAATGCTTTCATTTGAACGAATCTACAAATTCATCATTTGGTAATCTGACTTGAATAAATGTGCCATGAAATTGGCTGCCAATGACAGAGACATAAAACCTTTAGAAGTCTGTATGGCAACAGAATTTCATGAAAAAAAATTGATAAACATATTTTTAGCTTTGTGCTCATATCTGCCACTGTTTGAAATGATATCAATTTCAGACAACATTTCAACACCATCCACACTAGAACTGTCTGCAGGTCTTGTTAATGGATCAAGAAAAAAATTCAAAGATCAAAACTCCTGTAAAAGTCAACCATTCATATAAAGACAGCCTTTTCACAAATTCCCATGGTAGACAGGCCTTTATTAGCCCTATACCACATGACAAAATTTTAGACTATTCTAAACTGAAAGTATTTGCTGATGATAAATGTTGCTCAAGTATGTAATTTGTGAAAGGATAGAAAACATGAAAAAAGGAAAAAATGCTGGTTACCAACATTTTCCCCTTTCCTCACAATGTATTCAAAAGCAGTCCATGCCAGCATCTTTAAAAGTCTAGATTGTGTGGTAAATGGTAAATATTTCAGTCACATTGATTGAAAAACCATATAAGGATGAACAACCTAAATTCCAGTACAAACTTCCTCCCATGTTGTTGTTGAGGAGCCATATATCAAATAATTCTAGCAGAAATCTCTGTGACTTTGTGGTCAACTGTCTATCAGAAAACAAACTATAAGGTGCATCCATTTTGAAAGCATTTTCTTACTAAAATGAAAGTTCATACCAAATGCATAGCTCAAATACTAACCACCCCAGCTGGGATTCAAACCCGTGTGGCAAAGGTCCTCATTATTGAGGTTTAAAAGACCAATACACTAACCACTGAGCTAAAGAGAATTCTCCTTAAAGCAGTTGTCAGGTATTGATTTTATATGGGAAGAAGCTATTCTGTAAGGATGGAGTGATCAATTTGCAGACGGTTAAAGGCCTAATAGCAGCCAAAAAAACAATGCAGGTGTAAAGATGCATTTCAATTTAAATCATACCATTAAAAGTATGGAAAATATTATGAAGATGAAAATCTATTATTGTGTGATCGGTCCAAGTGTTAGTCACTGGCAGAAAAATGAATTTTAAAATCAGGCAAAAAGTAACCAAAAGATAGATTGACCTGACAACATTTCACCTAGTTTTGAAATTAATTTCTCTGCCAGCGATTACAACATAGACTAGATGTACAACTACAGATTTTCATCTTGACAATAATTTCCATACTTGTAAATGGTATGATTTAAATTTAATTGCATTTTAACACCTGCTTTGTTTACTTATGACAGCTATTGTTACTTTACATTAAATATGGTTTAACTGCTGTTATTTGCTTTTTAAAAGGGCCAAAATATCGTGGGAAAAGGAGAAAATGCTGGTTTTCTCCATTTCCCACAATGTTTTCAAAAGTTGTCTCCCTCAGGTTCAATACAACAGAGATTTGCCACGTCAAACGGATAACTCACTTTTCAGCTTCTTCTTTTTCTTTCCTTTCATTTTCTGCCTGAGCTCGCAATGTTTCACTTGCTATACCGTCTTGTAAGTTTCTTTTCATTCTGAAACCAAAACAATAAAAATGCACGGCTTAACCCTTTACCACACAATCCTGGCTTTTAACAACCCTAGGAAAGAAGGCCTTTGAAAACATTATGGGAAAGGAGAAAATGCTGGTGATTGGCATTTTCTTTTTCACACAATGTTTCCTACACTTTCAAAGACAACTTTCAAAATTTGAGCAATGTCTACATTGTCATATGCAAATACTTTCAATTTGGACCAGTCTAAAATTTTGTCGTGTGGTAAAGAGTTAAACACCATGAATTTATACAAGGACATGATTGACAAAATGTGAGAGGGGAAGAAAATGCCCTGACCCCCCTCACATACTCCAGCAAATACCTCATTTCTGAGCAGATCCTTATTAGTTAGGACAGTTTTAAATTTTCAGTTTCAGCTTCTAAGAGAGGAAATCCTCTGAAAAGGGTAAAAAATCACACACATATTTATAGTTCTTTTTTTATAAGTATTTATCTCTGGTGAACAATATAGAAACAAGAGGGCCATGATGGCCCTGTATCGCTCCAGTCACTAATAAGTACAAACTAAACACTACAATTCTAGGCCAGATGGTTTTGAACAAGAAGACTTATAAAGTTTTCTGTACAAAAAGCCCATGTGAAAGTTGTGACCCCAGGGTGAAGCCATTTTTGACCACAGAGCTATAATTACTTGAATCTTGGTACAGATCCACAAGATAAAACCACATGCTGAATAATATAAGTCTAGGCCATTTGGTTAAAAAGAAGATTTTCAAAGTTTCTTCAATATAAAGCACTTGTACAACATGAGGCCCCTTAGGTGGGGGCAAATTCTAAACCCAATCTTCTTAATCCCCTACCAAACAACAAAATTCTAGACTTACCCAAACTGAAGGCATTTGTAGACAACAAATTAATTGTAGTTCTACAGATGAGATTTGACTGTAAAAAGAGTAGAAAAGATTGTTCAAAAAGGAAAAAAATGCTGGTTACCAATATTATCCCTTTTTCCCTTATGGATTTCTGAAACCCCCCTCCCCTCTTAAAAGTCCCTCCCCCCTTTAAGGGTGAAATATGGAGTATGGTGCGTGGCTCAAATAATGCACTCTCTAATCATGGCTTACCTCAAAAGATCAACCACGTCAGTCTGTTCCTTTTTCCGCATGTTAACGATCTCCGACAATCTCTCCTCTTCCCTTCTCATATTTTCCAGTCTTGCCTCATCTTGTTTCATCATTTCCTCATGTTTCCTCTGCATTTCTTCCAGCTCCTCTTTCTTTTGCTGTTTCAATTTTTCCAACTCATTTAATTCACTACTTACAGCATCAGTTTGTCTCTGCCTACCATTTTGTAATGTATTTGAATTTATGGACCTGCTATCAGCATTATAAGAATGTAGTTGGTCCCTGGAATCAACATAACTGGGATTTCTGCCATAGTTTGTAATTGGCCCTGCAACTGACTTCACATCTGGGTACAGGGAACCAGAATTTGTAGATTTGATATCAATTTTTGTTACATTTAAATTGGTCTTTGTGGATCTGTCAACTTTTGGTTTGGTGCTTCTGTCTATTTTTGGCATAGAGCCATTAACACTAAGGTCACCATTGACAGTTCCATTTGTCATACTGGCTCCACTCCCAGAGGAGGACCCAGCCATATCTGGCGTGGTGGGCGGTGGGGTAGGTTTCATGAAGGTTTCTTCAAAATCAGGGTAGTCAAAATCCACTAGCGAAAAAATAAAAGGCAAGAAACTGATATAACAATGTTGCTGTCTAACTACTAAAAGAAGAGTACAGATGAAGAGGGAAGCAAATGTTTCCATCCTAAATTGTACTATCATGTATTGAATTTTCTAGCATCCAGCATTTCTAAATTCATTGCTGAACATTTTATCACACAACAAAATATTGAACAAACTGAAAACATTTGTGAGTGACGAATTTACCAAAGTTCAAATTATTTGAACTGTCTCTGAAAGGGTAGAAAGCAATGTGGGAAAATGAGAATATGCTGGTTACCAGCATTTTCTCCCTTTTCCAAAATGTTTTCAAAAGCCTTGTTTTTGAAGGTGGTTAAAACTTTGGGTTTTGTGGAAGGGATTCATCCTTTCCCAAGCAGTCACTTGTTTTTACAAATACAAAGAAGGCAGCTTTTGAAAATCTTGTAGGAAGGAAACGGAGAACAAGAGAGCCATTGGCCCTAAAGTACTCACCTGAGTAAAGTCATCTACAGTTGATAAAGCTGAAGAGATCCTGGTTCTAGTCATGCAAATTAAATGAGTGTAAGTGACCTACTTTTTGAACCAATGTGACTAAATTCCAAACTTGTCTATTAAGATATCATTAAAACAAACATCCTGACCAAGTTTCATGAGTATCAGACTGAAAATGTGGCCTCTATGGTGCAAACAAGGTTTTTCTAAGATTTGGTCTAGTGACCTACTTTTTGACTAAATGTGACCCACTTTGAAACTTATCCAAGATATCATCAAGGCAAACTTTCTGACCAAGTTTCATGAGAATCAAGTTGAAAATGAGGCCTCTTAGAGTGCATACAAGGTTTATCTAATATTTGACCATGTGACCTACTTTTTGCCCCAACATGACCAACTTTCAAACTTGTCTAAGATATTAACAAGATGAACATTCTGACCAGTATATGGCTGAAAATGTGGCCTCTATGGAGCACCCAATGTTTTCCTAAGATTTGGCCCAGTGACCTACTATTTCAGCTGACATGACCCAATTTCAAACTTGTCTGAGATATCATCAAGACAGACAATCTGACCTTGTTTCATGAGTATCAGACTACAAAATGTGGCCTCCAGAGTGCACACAAGGATTTTCTAAGATTTAGCCCAGTGACCTACTTTTTGACCAGACATGACCCAATTTCGATGTTGGCCCAGATATTCTCAAGACAAACATTCTAGCAAACTTTCATGTGTTTCAGGCTGAAAATGTGGCCTCTAGAGTACACACAAGTTTTTTCTAAGATTTAGCCCAGCGACCTACTTTTTGACCCAACATGACTCAATTTTGAAGCTGTCCTAGATATCATCAAGACAAACATTCTGACCAACTTAAATGTGTTTCAGGTTGAAAATGTGGCCTCTTGAGTGCACATAAGGTTTTTCTAAGATTTGGCCCATTGACCTACTTTTGGACCGAACATGACTCAATTTCAAACTTGTCCAAGATATTATCAAGACAAACATTCTGACCAAGTTTCATAAGTTTCGGACTGAAAATATGGCCTCTAGAGTGCACACAAGGTTTTTCTGAGATTTGGCCCAGTGACCTACTTTTTGACCTGACATGACCCAATTTCAATCTTGTCCCAGATGTTACCATGAAAAACATTCTGACCAAGATTCAAGAGTTTCAGGCTGAAAATATGGCCCCTAGAGTGCACACACGGTTTTTCTTAGATTTAGCCCATTGACTTACTTTTGGACCTGACATGACCCAGTTTCGAACTTGTCCGAGATATTATCAAGACAAACATTCTGACCAAGTTTCATGAGTATATGACTAAAAATGTAGCCTCTAGAGTGCACACAAGGAAACTGTTGATGCCTGGACGACGCAAGATGGACGCTGGACACAGCACGATCACAAAAGCTCACATTGAGCAATTTGTGTTCAGGTGAGCTAAAAAGCAGGTAACTTTTCAACAATAAATGACATCACTTCATTTAATTTATGATAAACCATGCTTTCAATATGCAAAGACCAAAACTGTCGTCTGATAAAGAGTTAAGGGTGTCATTAACCCTCTACCACACAACCCCAAGTTTTAACCACCCTCAAAAAGAAAGCTTTTGAAAACATTGTGGGAAAAGGAGAAAATGCTGATAACCAGCATTTTCTCCTTTGCCCTCAATGTTTTA
Source organism: Tridacna gigas (assembly GCA_945859785.2). Lineage (NCBI taxonomy): Eukaryota > Metazoa > Mollusca > Bivalvia > Cardiida > Cardiidae > Tridacna > Tridacna gigas. The sequence goes on from OX244028.2 coordinate 70,061,546, forward strand.
TAAACTTTCAAGGTCAAATCAAATTCCTTCTTCAATATTTATTATGTCATCTGCAAATGCTTTCAATTTGGACCAGTCTAAAAATTTGTTTTGTGGTAAAAAGTTAAGCATGATCCCTAAGGTATTTATGTAACAGAATCACAAAGTTTTGTCAGAGCCTGTCATAGTCAAAGCCAAGCTCCTGTACCTTAGTCTGTGACAAATAGGGTTAGTAATCCAGAGTCATAAGTTCAAATCCCGCTGGGCCATGTTATTTTCGATGATGGTCGATTGCTATTGCCACAGATACATTCCTATCCCTTTGCTCAGTATTGTTTCTACAATGTTTCTGTGAGAAAGCATATGACTTTGAAATAGAGTTATGCACAATAAAGCAAACAGAAGCTCTGTGAACTAATGGATGGGATCAGTGGCTGCCATGATTTGACTGAAACCATGTTGAAAATTTTGTTCAACACAAAGCAAACGAAAAAATTACATTAACCCTTTACCACACAATCCTGAGTTTTAATGACCCTGAGAAAAAGACCTTTTGAAAACATTGTGGGAAAAGGAGAAAATGCTGGTAACCAGCATTTTCACCTTTTCCCTTAATGTTTTCTGTCCTTTCACAGACAAATCTCTCCATATGAGCCATATCTAAATTTCTCAACTGCAAATACTTTCAATTTGGACAATTGTAAAATTTTGTCTTGTGGTAAAGGGTTAAACCCATCCCCTCCACCATCATTCCATGTTTTTTAATGGTCCATTTCACTGATTTAGGAGTCACAGCCATCTGAATAGTGATTCTGACTTACACAGTGATCCCTGGGAAGAATTCACAGTAGGTTGGGAGAGTTTTTTGAAGTCAGGATTCAAACACTTGGTTGGGTAGTGTAACAGCCATTGTTCATAGCCTCCATCTAGCACAAGTGGCTCACTTTTGATTATCACAGTAGAATCATACTGAAAATACACAAGCCTGGCATTAAAAATTTATTGCTGTTTTGAAATTCTAGGGAGAAAAATTAAATCTTTTGGAAATGTTAAATTGTTAATGCACATTTTTATGTGAATCCCTTTAATGTCTCAATTTCAAAGAGGGCTATTTGGATTTATTAGTCAAATCAAACTTAAACAACAGTATTGCATGTGTTTTCCAATGCTTGGCTGCAGTTTCTCGATTTTCAGTGAAAACTTAAAGCCAAAAAAGGGGCAAAACTGTGTAAAAAATACTTTTTTGGTTACCTGCCCCTGATGTATGGGTTGAATGTGATTGGGTTCCCCTTTTAATAGTTAACAACTTATCCAAGTTTGAAGTAACTAGAACTGTTGCAAAGCGGACAAATACCCCCCACTGGCACCTTGTCACCGAAGCAGCACAATCAGAGAAAACAAAGTTCACCTGTGACCTTGACCATTGACCCATGTGACCCAAAAACAACAGGGCAACTCCTTGGGTCATGGGGAACATTTGCATAAAGTTTCAGTGTCCTAGGTCAAACGGCCTCTGAGTTAGAGCATGGAAATGAAAAGATGGACAGACTGACAGACGGATGGACAGACTGATGAACATGGTGAAACCATTATACACCCCCTGACTACGTAGGTTAGGGGTATAAATATCCTCAGTAATAACAGAAGTATTACGAAATGTCAAAGTCTTGCACAACAACGCAGACAACAACCGCAGTAACTTTTTTCGAAAACAGATAAAAATGCTTCATCAGTATGCCAGTATTTTGCAAACCACCAATAAACAAGAAAGAGAAGCTGAAAAAAAAAATCAAGAACATTTTCATGAAGAGATACATATTTTCTCTTTGTATTTTCTGACTTTGCTGCAATGTTTTTACATGCATTCCAGCATCAAAACTTTACCAAACAATCCTTTTACCAAACAACTTTATGTTTTAACCAGCCCTAAGAAAAATCCATGGGAAGATGTGAAAATGCTGATAACCAAACAATGTTTTCCAACAATCATTTCTACGATTTCAGAGACAAATTCCATCATATAAGCCATTTTCTATTCCTCACTCCAATGGCTTAGAAATCGGACAAGTCTAGAACTTTGTCATTTGGTAAAGAGTTAACGCTTTACCAAACAATCCAGTGTTTTAACGACCCTAGGGAAGAAGATATATGAAAAGATCGTAGGAAAAGGAGAAAATGCTGGTAACCAGCATTTTCTCCTTTCCTACAATGTTTTCTACTATTTCAATAACAAATTCCTACATATTAGAAACACCATTTTAATTCTGGTCTGCAAATACTTTCAAATTGACAAGTCATAAATATTTTTTTTTGTATAGACTTAAATCTTTACTGATACTGATTACCCATATTTCACATTGTACTTTTTGCACACTGTTTTTGCTGCAAATGTGCTTCACAAAGTTCTGAGTTCATTCAAAATTTCACCTTAAATAAAGCATCTTTGAGAGTCTGCAAGGTGGTCCCCACTCTAACTCTGTCTGGGGTTGTATTCCAGTCCAACAGTATAATATGATCCATGTTTCCCCTCTGTTTCCATAGTGACAGGGAATCCATTGGCAACGCTTTCTCTATATAAGTCATTGTAGTCCTGTAAAATATGAATTTATTTCCTTACTTTCTTTTATGCTAAGGAACCAATGATGGTCTTGTGGACAGTGCAGATCAAGATCAGACTGTGCAGAATATGCAGTCTGATTATTAGTCTACTCTGTCAAATACTTTAACCTTCACCGCACAACCGTGACTTTAAACGAACCTGAGGAAAATAGCTTAGGAGAACATGGTGGAAAAAAGAGAAAATGCTGGTAACTAGCATTTCTCCTTCTTACACAATATTTTTCACTCTGCCCAACAAAAATTTCAGTTTTGAGTCACATTTATTTTGTCATAACCCTTTACCAAATGACAAAATTTTAGACTTGTCCAAATTCAAAGCATTTGCAGACAACAAAATAAATGTGACTCAAAAATTGAAATTTGTTTTGGAAAGGGCAGAAAGCATTGTGGGAAAAGGAGAAATTGCTGGTTACCAGCATTTTCTCCTTTTCCCACAATCTTTTCAAAAGGTATTTTCTGTGGGGTCATTAAAAGTCGGGATTGAGTGGTAAAGGGTTAAGCAAATATTTCCAATTTGGACATGTGAAAGATTTTGTTGTTTGGAAAAAACTTAATATTATATAAGCTATATACAAATACAAAAATTACAGCACTGCATGCAGGTTTCAACCCTTTGACTACTGCTTTTTCAATGTAATTTTTCTAGGTCATTCAAAGGGCACAAATGTGACAAAAATATTTGAGTGGTATTCTGTTAAAAGGGGGTATAACTCTTTCCCAAATGACAAAATTTTAGCCTAGCCCAAATTGAAAGCATTTGCAGACAACAATTTTAATGTGGCTCAAACCACATAACCAGCATTTTCTCTTTTTCCCACAATGTTTTCAAAAGGCTTCTTCGCCAGGGTTGTTAAAAGTCGGGATTGTGTGGGAAAGGGTTAACCCTTTCCCAAACAACCCCTGGTTTTCACGTGTCTGCAGTACAAGTCTTTTGAAAACACTGTGGGAAAAGGAGAAATTGCTCAAACAAGCAATTTCTCCTTTTCCCACAGCGTTTTCTACCTTTTCGAGACCTTTCTGCCATTTTCATCAAATTTAAAATTGTCGTCTGCAAACTCTTTCAATTTGGACCAGTCCAAAATTTGTTGTTTGGGAAAGGGTTAATACATCTCTGTGATGCATTTTACAAAGCAAGTCATCACATAACTATGGATCCATAAACTCCATTATGTCTAATAACTGACAGATAGAATGGTCCTTGAACATCAGAGAGATTTGACTGAGGAACTGAATCCTTTCGAAATGATTATTGTAATTGATCCCTGACAAGAATTTAACCATAGTGGGAATATGAAGCAACAACCAATGGTTTCAATATTCCTGTATGTTACAGACTTAGCCTATGGGCTTGGCCCTACCTTTGAACTTTTTAAGCTGCCTGAAAATATATCAGCCATGCTCTGTGAAAAAGGGGCTTAATGCAACCTCACGATACATTGTAGCAAGCAAGACAGCACATTATTAGGGATCCATTAAATCCACTGACTGAATCACGAAGTAACCTGGTCCTTTGAGATGTAGAAAAGAGACCAGAAGCAAAAGGTTTCAGCCCAGGTCAGCCTGAGCAGACTGTGAAGGCTGACCTGGGTCGATACTTTTTTGCAGATGCATTAAGCCCCCTTTTCACAGAGCATGTCTCATATGTCTCATTTATGTAGCAGCCTATGAAATACAAAGTGGTTCTTAACAGCCCTCACATTTCTCCTGAATTCTTTACCGAAAGCAAAAAAATTAGACTGGACCAAATTGAAAGCATTAAATTTTGCAGACAACAAATTATTTGTGGCTCAAATAATTTGTATCTGAAAGGTTAAGAGAGAAAATACTGGTTATCAGTATTTTCTTCTTTTTTCTACGACATTTTCAAAAGTTTTATTATCTCATGGTCGTTAAAACTCAGATAGTCTGCTAACAGGTTGATTCTTTACAAGTTGACAAAATATTTACTCTTTAACAAATGACCAAATTTTGGACTGGACCAAATTGAAATCATTTGCAGACAATAACTTTAATGTTGCTAAAATGATGATTTCTTGTTTGATTGGGTAGAAAACATTGTGGGAAAAGGAGAAAATGCTGGTTACCAGCATTTTCTCCTTTTCCCACAATCTTTTCAAAAGGCATCTTTCTCAGGGCTGTTAAAAGTCGGGACTGTGTGGTAAAGGGTTAAACTTGTCCATACTCATAGCATTTCCAGAAAACAACAAATAAAAGTAGGACATGGTTGGGATGAAGGATTTGTCTTTGATAGGGTAAAAACACTATGGAAAAAGGAGAAAATGCTGGTAATAAAAGGTAATAAAACTCCTGATCATTTGGAAAAGGACCAAGAACAAGAGGGCCATGATGGCCCTGTATCGCTCCACTGGCTTATAAATATAAACCATGAAGAGAAGTCTTCACTATATAAGCCCTTATGAAACTTTGACCCCAGGGCTACAGTCAGACTAAATGGGGAATATGTGTATTAGAAGAATAACATGCCGAATTTGGGAGTTCTTGGCCTTATGGCTAGTAACAAGACGGTTTCAGAACTTTTCACTCTATAAACCCATGTAAAACTTGTGACCCCTGGTGCAGGGCCAAACTTGATCCTAGGGCTGTAACTTGGGCCCTCTTTGTAGTTGTCCACTAGATAATGCTATAATTATGCAAAATTGGGTAGCCTAAGCCTTATGGCTATGTACACCAAGATTTAAAAGTTTTCCCTATGTAAGCCTATGTAAATCTTGTGACCCCCCCCCCCCCCCCCCCCCCGGCCCCGCCCAGCATGAGGCCAAATTGACCCCAGGACTACAATTTGGGCACTTTTGGTAGACCCCAACTAGATCAAGCTAAATGCAAAATTTGGTAGCTCTAGGCCTTATGGCTAGGTACAGGAAGATTTTAAAAGTTTTCTCTATATAAGCCTATGTAAAACTTGTGACCCCTGAGGCAGAGCCAATTTTGACCCCAGGGCTATAATTTCAAGAAACATGATGGAGGTCTACTACATAAAGCTACATGCCAAATTTGGTAGCCCTATGCCTTATGGTTTCAGAAAAGAAGATTTTTAAAGTTTTCTATATATAAGCCTATGTAAAACTTGTGACCCCTGGGGCAGATCCAATTTTGACCCCAGGGCTATAATTTCAAGAAACATGATAGAGGTCTACTACATAAAGCTACATGCCAAATTTGGCAGCCCTATGCCTTATGGTTTCAGACAAGAAGATTTTTAAAGATTTCCAATATTTTTCAGTTTTGTTGCCATGGCAACCAGAGTTTTTGAAGGAATCAAATTCTTTCAAGAAATTCTAAAGAGGACCATGGCAGGATCATTTCTGTGAAGTTTCATGAAAATTGGATGGGTAGTTTCAGAGAAGAAGATGTTTGAAATAAAAGTTAACGGACGGACGGACGCACACACGGACGGACGGAGGGACGCACGACGGACACCGGGCCATGACATAAGCCCGCTGGCCTTTGGCCAGGGGAGCTAAAAACAAAAGCCCTAATCTATGCAACTCACCCCGGAGTTATTGCCTCCGCAGGAACACTGATGACATTTTTGTAATTAATTCTGGATTCCTGATACTCTGTTATAGATCTGACATCCATGATAATAAGCTGTGCATCTCGGTCCTCAATCAAATTGTATAACTGTGTACATGATATAACGCCTTCTTGTTTCTTTTCTTCTTCTGAAAGGTATTATTATCTACCCTTAAAGCGCCATTCACAACTATCACTGATTTTGCAGCCAGTGTAGATCAAGACCAGACTGCACACAATGTGCAGTCTGATCTTTGATCTACACTGTCCACTTAGCCGAGACACTTTGGACATGAGAACCCATGAAATATTTTGGTCCTACTCCTAGAATGAAAGTGTCTATTGGGTTTATCTGGCACTCTGAGTGTTAATCGGACAATAAAATCTTAGACTTTTCCAAATTCATCTCAGTCCTCTATCAACTGTATGCCAAGCCCCAAATTCATCTCAGTCCTCTATCAACTGTATGCCAAGCCCCCGTAGCTCAGTCGGTAGCGTACAGGACTTGAGAACTGGAGGTCACTGGTTCGATCCCCGGCTTGACTAATTTCTTTCCAAGGACTGATGATAGTCATCGCTACAGGATTCATTCCTCTCTCACCGCTGACCATTGTTTCAACAATGGTCTCATGGGAAAGCAGCCAGTGGCTTGGAAAGAATATTGTGCAGAGTACTGGTAAAAAAAACTCCAGGAAAGCATGGACAGGTGCACTGGCCGCTGTGATATAATTGAAATAATGTTGAAAACGGCATTTAACACCATACAATCAATCAATCAACTATCAATTGTACATCTGTACACATGATATAACACCTTCTTGTTTCTTCTTGTCCTCTGAAAGGTATAATTATATACCAGACGACAAAATTCTAAACTTGTCCAAATTCAAAGCATTAGCAGACCACAAGCTAAATGTTGCTCAAATGATGGGAACTGTACGTAATAGGGTTGAAGACACTGTGAGAAGAGGAAAAATACAGTTTACCAGCATTTTCTCCTTTTTCCACATTTTTTCAAAGCCTTCTCTGCTGGGATCACTAAATCTCAGAATTGTGTGGTAAAGGGTTAAGTTAAAACCTACAAGCATTCAATTACATGTAATTTGTTCGTTTTTATGGTTATTTAACTCTTTAGCAAACTGCAAAAGTTTAGACTGGTCCAAATTGAAAGCATCCACAGACAACAACATCTTAAATCTGGCTTGCATAATGACTTTTGTCCTTGAAAGAGTTGAAAATATTGCGAGAAAAGGAGAAAAGGCTTGTTACAAGCATTTTCTCCTTTTGCTACAATGTTTTCAATATTAAACTCGGGATTTGTGTGGTAAAGGGTTATTCCTAGAGTTCTTCTTTAAAACAACTATTTTGCCTATATTTTTAACATAGCAATTTTACAATTTTGTTGTTTGGGAAAATGTTAACCCTAACAGCACCGAATAAACCAAAAAATATTTTCAGTCTAGAAATAAGACCCAGATAATCACAATTTCAAGGTTGCTCTTTGTCTAAAGTGTTGCAGCAAAGTGGGCAGGAGAGATCAAAGATCAGGCTGCAAGTTCTGTGTATCCTTATCGTGATCTATACTGGCCACAAAGGGAACTATAGCTGTGACACTCACTTTAAAGATTTGTCCACAAATAATGTTTGTACTTTACAATCCCTACCTTTCAAGGCTGGAGCCTCATCTGTTTGCTTGGCTTCTGTCTGATCTGTGTCTTTATTTTCACTTGAATCTTTATCCTGTTTTCTATCCAAAACTTCAAGTTTCTTAGCAACAGATTCCGCTTCCAATAAATCATATCTGTAAAGAATAGAACCATAAATCATACCTGTAGAAAATAGAACATAACAAAAACATATGAGCCACACAAACATGGGTCTAAACTTTTTGCCATTTGTAATTTTTTTTCATGTCCAAGGACTAACCTATCTCTGATTCAGTCAGTTGTTAGACAAAATGGATTTCTTTTTTATGGATCCATAATTATGAGATGACTTGCTTGGTATAATGCATCATGGAGATGCATTAAACTCCCTTTTGCTGGAGCATGGCTTGTATGTTTTAGAGTGGATAAGCAATCAACTCTTTACCATCCTGTGTTCTAATAATCCTGAAGAACAGAAGGGCCATGATGGCCCTGTATCGCTCCACTACCTTTTAAATAAATATATCATGCTCTAAACCAGCATGGATAGAGACAACTAGAGGCGCTTGAGCGCCTGTATCGCTCCACAGGCCTGATATTTCTATAATGGCGAAAAGAAGTTTTTAACAACTACCATTCAATCCTGCATTTTAGCTCACTGAAGAAAAAAGGTATGGAAAAAACTTGTGAGAAAAGAAGAAAAAAATGGTAACCAGCATTTTCTTAGTTTCCCACAATAATTTCTATCCTTTTTTATATATGTCTTACTAATTTGAAGATATGTTGTCTGCAACAGGTCCTTTCACAAACCATTTTGGGTGGGGAAACATCAAAATATAGAAAATACGTCTTTCTCAGGGTCGTTAAAAGTTGTGATTGTGTGGTAAAGGGGTAATCTAAAAGAACAGCTAGCAGGGCAAATGAATGAATGTTATAGCAATATAGATCAACTTACATCAATACACCAGATAGAATGAAATATGCTGGCATAAAATGAACACCTAATCCCTAATAATCAACTTTTCACAGTCACAGTTAGAATGTCTTCTGTGGCAAACAACACAAAATGGTCTACAAATGCATTTACATAAATCAAATATCCTGCTCCAGGGCACAGATTAATTCTGGTGTACTGAAGTTGCGGGATAAGTTTGACTGGATAACATTAATGCCTTATCACAAATGTAAAGCCCTGTCCCACTTTGTACCAGGTCACCAGGATTTACACCCCTTCTGTCCACTCTGCATTTACTCATTAGTAGGTCAACAAACCTTTATCAGAACTAATAAAAGTGCAGAGGTTCTCTTGTTCTATCTCAAAAGGACTATAAAGTACCTACAACATGGGGGTTTTGTTATTAAAATACTTTTTCTTTTTTATCTTGGCATGGTTACTCAGGCTTAGTAATAAGGCAAAATTGAAAAGCTCAAGTTGTGAAAGGTGCTCAAGCTTTTATCTTATTTATGGCCAGTGATATTTTATTACTAGTACTAACTAATAGCATATCATTGGAGTAAATTGTGATCTTAATACCAAGGAAAATGTGTGAGCTTAAATAGGACAGCCCTGACTAGGTCAAGTCAATCCAATTTTCTTCCTTTTTCTTTGTTAGTCGATAAAACTAACACAATAAATAGTTTTGGAGAAGAACATTTTTTTGAAATATAAGCCTTGTCTATAAAAAAATGTGTTTTTAGGTGTATCATTTTTTTAAAAGGAATTTGGTATACAACCATCACAGAAACAATTTGGCAGACAACCACCATAGGAACTTACCTGCAAAACAACAATGAAATCCAATGAATAGTTTTAGAGAAGAAATTTTTCAAAGATTTTACTTTATACCATAAAAGGAAAATGAGTCTCCCATAAAAGCCATGTTTTTTGACAGATCATTTTTTTTTAAAGGAATTCTGTAAACCTGTATCTAAGGAACATTCCTGCAAAATAATAATGCTATCCAAATAGCGGTTTGGGAGGAGAAGATTTTTAAAGGTTTTTTACTTTGGTTGCCATGGCAACCAGAATTCTTCATGGAACACAATTATTTGATGGAATTTGAAAGAGGACCACCAAAGGAACATTCCTGTGAAATTTGGTAAAAATCCAGTCAATAGTTTCTGAGAAGTTTTTAAAGAAAAAGTTTACGGACGCACGCACGGACGAACGGACGGCCGGCCGGCCGCACGACGGACACAACGCCATGACAATAGCTCGCTGGCCTTCGGCCAGTGGAGCTAAAAATCATTATTTGTTTGTATTGGACTTTAACACCATTTTAACAGCTCAGGTCATATCATGGTGGTCAGTGACACACCCATGTGTTCCTGGCTTTCTCACACCAGTACTTACACAACTTTCTTTCCAAAACCACTGACTACTTTCTCACATGCATTAGAGGTGAGAGGCGATAAATCACCGGAAGGTAAGTTTGCCTCAAGTGGGTATTGAACTCGCAACTACCAGGTCACAAGTCTGATTTAACGGATTTTGAAACAAGAGGGCCATGATGGCCCTGTATCGCTCCACTGGCTTATAAACATAAACCATAAAGAGAAGTCTTCACTATATAAGCCCTTATAAAACTTTGACCCCCAGGGCTACAGTCAGACTAAATGGGGAATATGTGTATTAGAAGAATAACATGCCAAATTTGGGAGTTCTTGACCTTATGGCTAGTAACATAACGGTTTCTGAAGTTTTCACTCCATAAACCTATGTGAAACTTGTTACCCCTGGTGCAGGGCCAAACTTGATCCTAGGCCTGTAACTTGGGCCCTCTTTGTAGTTGTCCACTAGATAATGCTATAATTATGCAAAATTTGGTAGCCCTAAGCCTTATGGCTATGTACACCAAGATTTAAAAGTTTTCCCTATATAAGCCCATGTAAATCTTGTGAACCTGCCCCCCCCCCCCCCCCCCCCCCAGCATGAGCTCTGTGCCTTATGGTTTCAGACAAGAAGATTTTTAAAGATTTCCAATATTTTTCAGTTTTGTTGCCATGGCAACCAGAGTTTTTGAAGGAATCAAATTCTTTCAAGAAATTCTGAAGAGGACCATGGCAGGATCATTTCTGTGAAGTTTCATGAAAATTGGATGGGTAGTTTCAGAGAAGAAGATGTTTGAAATAAAAGTTAACGCACGGACGGACAGATGGACGGACGCACGACGGACACCGGGCCATGACATAAGCCCGCTGGCCTTCGGCCAGTGGAGATAAAAATTGTGCAAAAAGGAGAAAAGTATTTCCTCTGTATCCAAGAATGTTTTTTAACCCTTCAAAGACAAATACTTTCATTTGAGACACATGCTTTGAATTTCGACAAATCTATAGCTTTGTATTCTTGTAAGGAAAAGGGATAGAGCCACTCTGCGCTATTCAAATCATTTTTCTCTTGCAGAAATTTGCATGTGATAACTTTAACTCTCTACCAAACAACAAAACTTTGGACTTGAGCAAATTGAAATCATTTTCAGACAACAAATTGAGAGTAGTTCAAATGATAACTTTTTTCTGATGGGGAAGAAAACATTGTGGGGAAAAGGGAAAAATGCCGGTTAAAGGTGAAATAGCTGAACTTTGCTATGAACAAATTCTTCTTTTGCCAGTACATGTATTTCCAAAAATGGTCTGCTACTAGATGAATAAAGCTACTCAAATAAATAAAGCCTCAATAGCAGCCGAAGTAGACAACACGGGTAGTACATGACTACTATGCCATACTCTGGCAAAAGGGGTTTACTGCATCAGTGTGATCCATGATACCAAGCAAGGCACCACATCATTATGGATCCATAAAATCCATTTTGTATAACAACCGCCTGAATCATGAAGAAGACTGGTCCATTGAAGTGCAGAAAATTTACCAATAGCAAAAGTTTTGGCCCAGGTCAGCCTGAGCGTACTGCCAGGCTGAACTGGGTCGATACTTTTTTTTTTTTTTTCCTCAAATGCATAAAGCCTCCTTTTCACAGAGCAAGGCTCAATGAAATTTAAATTACATCATTTAAAAGGCATGGAAACTATCGTGAAGATGAAAATCTGTTATTATCAGTCAGTCCAAGTGTTTGCTGATGGTAGAAAGATGAAGTTTGAGACTACGTAAACAGTTGCCAGTTCCCTCTTTTTTTTGTTATTTTTCACCTGGTTTTAAAAATCATTTTCCTCCCAGCGACTAACACTTGAACCAATCTTACAATTACAGACTGTCATCTTCAGAATAATTTCCAGACTTTTAAACGATATGATTTAAATTTAGAAGCATTTAAATCCTCCATTGTTTTCTTTTAGCTGCTACCGTGACTTTTACATACTGAAATATAATGTATATTCACCTATTTTTTAGGCTTTCTGACAGACTTTCCGCTTTATCTAGTGACGTTACCAAGTTCTTAGAGCCAATCAAGTTGTCGTAGTAGGTCTGTAAATACAGAATTTGTATAAACTGGAGATTATGTCCTAACCCTTTCCCATACAATCCCGAGTTTTAACCACCCCGAGAAAGAAGGCTTATAAAAACATTGTGAGAAAAAGAGAAAATGCTGGTAACCAGCATTTTCTCCTTTTCCTACAATGTTTTCAAGGGGCTTCTGTCTTAGGGTCGTTAAAACTCGGAATTGTGTGGTAAAGGGTTAAGTAAATCACAGGAAGGCTGATATACTATTTTAAGAAACTGACAAATCACAGAGATGTTTGTACATATCACAGATAAGACTTGAGTACCACATCAGGACTTAATAACCATAAATTATGTATGTAATAACCATAAATTATGTATGGAATAAAGCAGACAGTAAAGATTCAAAAACAGGCTGCACATACTATGCATACTTCTCAGTCAATTCTAAACATGCCGATATAGCATTTTAAAAACTATTTTGTTATAATATCTGGCAATGAAATGGCCAATGTGGATCCAAGATCAGATTGCATGTTGTGTCATATCACTGCAACAGCTTATTTATTCATATATGACCAGTACTTTGGCTCTGATGTGTCTTACCAATTGACACTCACAAACAAAACAATGCTTCACGTGTATCTCAAGAAAGGGAGACAATGTAGATCAAAGATTACACTGTATATTCTGTTCAGCCCAATTTTCCTGATAAAGTTCTATGACTTAACTCTCTACCAAATGACAAAATTTTAGAATAGTAAAATTTTAAAGTGTTTGCAGAAGACAAAATAACTGTTGCCCAAATGATGATTTCTATCTTTGATAGGACAGAAAATATTGTCAGAAAAAAAGAAATGCTGGTTACCAGCATTTTCTCCTTTTCCCACAATGTTTTCAAAAGTCTTCTTCTTCAGGATTGCTAAAACTCAGGATTGTGTGGTAAAGGGCTGGCTCTTCACAACAATGTTATAGACTTGTCTAATTTAAGAGCATTTGCAGACAACAAATTAAGTATGGCCTAAATAATAGGATTTGCCTTTGAAAGAGTGAAAAAAACATTGTGGGAAAAAAAGGATAATGCTAGTAACCTTTTCCCTGCCGAGCATGTGTAGTACAGTCAGCACTGTACAGGACTTGAGAAAAGGGGGCCACTTGTTCCAATCCCCAACTAAACTTATTTCTTTCCCAGGATTGATGACAGTCATTGCACCAGGATTCATTCGTCTCCAACACCTGATTGTTGTTTTGACAATGGCTGTATGAGAAAGCAGTCTGTGACTTTGGAAGAAGATTGTGCCAAGTACTGGTAAAAGCACCCTCGCTAACCCAGGTGTGAAGTTTACGGAATACATCGGAACTGGGTCAACGAGGATGTGGTAAAAGAAACTCCAGGAATGCATGGGCAGGTGCACTGGGCACTGTGATTTGACTAAACTAATGTTGGAATGGCATTAAATACCATGCAGTTCTCCTTTTCCCACAGTGTTTTCAAAAAACTTCTTTCTAAAAGTCATTCAAAAATGTAATTGTTTGGTAAAAGACAAATAGTTTCATGTTAAGTTGATAATACCTTCTGCTTTTTGTAATCAGCTGTTTTCTTAATAAAAGTGACCACATTGAAATACTTCATAAATAGGACATAAGCTCTTTCTTCATCCTGTAACATCTCCTGATGCTCAGCTTCTTTCAACATTTTGTCCGCTGTTTTCACAAGCCTAAAAATGTAAATTATGCTCCGGTGCATGAATAGAGAAGTTTAACCCTTTACCACACAATCAAGAGTTTGAACAGCCCTGAGAGAGAAAACACAGTTGGAAAAGGAGGATTTTCTCCCTTTCCCACTATGTTTTCTAATCATCTGAAGATAATCTATATGTACATCATTTGAATAAAATCAAATTTGATACATCCAAATGCTTTCAATTTGGATGGTTCTAGAATTTTGCCATCTTGTAAAGAGTTAACCCTTTACCGCACAATCCCGACATTTCCCACAAAGTTTTCAGTCCATCCCAAGACAAATTTCATTTTTTCAGTCACAATTATTTTGTCGTCTGCAAATGCTTTCCATTTGGACAAGACTAAAATTTTGGGAAAGCGTTAAGCTGGTAATATTGTTTTCTTATGACCTTTTCCACAATGTTTTCACATATAGGTAGTAAACCTCATTTATGTTGATTGTACCTTTACAAGAATTTTCCAAAGTTTGAAATTAACTTTTTCAAATTTGTTCAACAACTTAATGACTAGGATTTAATACAAATCTTTACATATGATGGGAAAAGGACAACATGCTGGTAACCAGCAATGACAAGGTAATTCCATCACCTTAATCCTATTTTATTTGTTGTCTGCAATTGGTTTTATCATGTATTGTAAGAGCCAAAAATTCTATCAATTTGAACAGGATTACTTGTATTAAGCCTTTACCACACAATCCCAACTTTTTATGACCCTAAGAAAGATGCCTTTTGAAAACATTGTGAGAAAAGTAGACAAGAGGGCCATGATGGCCCTGGACGCTCACCTGAGTCAATAGGCGAAATTCACTCAACGTGCATAATTCAATTTCTGACCAATTGTCAGGTCAATTGAGCTTAAAATGTGGCCTCTAGAGCGTCCACAAGGAATTTCCGTAAGTTGACCTAGTGACCTAATTTATCACCCCACGTGACCCAATTTAGAACTCATCAAAAAATTTATTAAGACAAACATTCTGACCAATTTTCAAGTCAATTGAGCCCAAAATGTGGCCTCTAGAGTGCCCACAAGGTATTACTTTAATTTGAACTAGTGACCTAGTTTATGATCCCAGGTGACCCAAATCCAAACTCATCTAAGATTTTATCAAGACAAACATTCTGACCAAATTTCTGGTCATTTGAGCAATGAATGTGACCTCTAGAGTGCCCACAAGGTATTTCTTTAATTTGACCTAGTGACCTAGTTTATGACCCCAGGTGACCCAATTTCAAACTAACTGAACATGTTGTGCTCAGGTGGGCTAACAACCTTAGAACAGGTTCACTACATACCAAATAACAAAGCTCTATGCCTTCAAGGTTTAGAAAAGAATTTTAAAGTTTTCCTTCTTTGTTCCTATGTTAGAACTTGTGACCCCCGGGGCAGAGCCACTTTTGACCCCAGGGGCATCGTATGAACAAACTTGGTAGAGGTCCACTAGGAGATGCTACATACCAAATATCAAAGCTCTACGCCTTCCAATTTCAAAGAAGAAGAATTTTAAAGTTTTCCTTCTTTGTTCCTATGTTAGAACTTGTGACCCCTGGGGCGGGGCCAGTTTTGATCCCAGGGGCATCATATGAACAAAATTGGTAGAGGTCCACTAGGTGATGCTAGATGCCAAATATCAAAGCTCTACCCCTTCCAGTTTCAGAGAAGAAGAATTTTAAAGTTTTCCTTCTTTGTTCCTATGTTAGAAACTTGTGATCCCCCGGGCGGGGCCAGTTTTGACCCCAGGGGCATCGTATGAACAAAGTAGGTAAAGGTCCGCTAGGACATGCTACATACCAAATATCAAAGCTCTACGCCTTCTAGAATCAGAGAACAAGAATTTTAAAGTTTTCCTTCTTTGTTCCTATGTTCGACACTTGTGACCCCCGGGGCAGGGCCAGTTTTGACCCCAGGGACATCATATGAATCAACTTGGTAGAGGTCCACTAGGAGATGCTACATGCCAAATATCAAAGCTCCACGCCTACCAGTTTCAGAGAAGAAGAATTTTAAAGTTTTCCTTCTTTGTTCCTATGTTAAAACTTGTGACCCCCGGGGCGGGGCTAGTTTTGACCCCAGGGACATCATATGAATAAACTTGGTAGAGGTCCACTAGGAGATGCTACATACCAAATATCAAAGCTCTACGCCTTCTAGAATCAGAGAAGAAGATTTTTAAAGTTTTCCTTCTTTGTTCCTATGTTCAAAACTTGTGACCCCCGGGGCTGGGCCAGTTTTGACCCCAGGGGCATCATATGAACAAAATTGGTAGAGGTCCACTAGGTGATGCTAGATGCCATATATCAAAGCTCCACCCCTTCCAGTTTCAGAGAAGAAGAATTTTAAAGTTTTCCTTCTTTGTTCCTATGTTCGAAACTTGTGATGCCCCGGGCGGGGCCAGTTTTGACCCCAGGGGCATCGTATGAACAAAGTAGGTACAGGTCCACTAGGACATGCTACATACCAAATATCAAAGCTCTATGCCTTCCAGTTTCAGAGAAGAAGAATTTTAAAGTTTTCCTTCTTTGTTCCTATGTTCGACACTTATGACCCCCGGGGCAGGGCCAGTTTTGACCCCAGGGGCATCATATGAATCAACTTGGTAGAGGTCCACTAGGAGATGCTACATGCCAAATATCAGAGCTCCACGCCTACCAGTTTCAGAGAAGAAGAATTTTAAAGTTTTCCTTCTTTGTTCCTATGTTTGAACTTGTGACCCCCGGGGCGGGCTAGTTTTGACCCCAGGGGCATCATATGAACAAACTTGGTAGAGGTCCACTAGGAGATGCTACATACCAAATATCAAAGCTTTACGCCTTCTAGAATCAGAGAAGAATATTTTTAAAGTTTTCCTTCTTTGTTCCTATGTTCAAAACTTGTGACCCCCGGGGCAGGGCCAGTTTTGACCCCAGGGGCGTCATATGAACAAACTTGGTAGAGGTCCACTAGGAGATGCTAGATGCCAAATATCAAAGCTCCATGCCTTCCAGTTTCAGGGAAGAAGAATTTTAAAGTTTTCCTTCTTTGTTCCTATGTTCGAACTTGTGACCCCCTGGGCGGGGCCAGTTTTGATCCCAGGGGGATCATATGAACAAACTTGGTAGAGGTCCACTAGGAGATGCTACATGCCAAATATCAAAGCTCCATGCCTTCCAGTTTCAGAGAAGAAGAATTTTAAAGTTTTCCTTCTTTGTTCCTATGTTTGAACTTGTGACCCCCGGAGTGGGGCCAGTTTTGACCCCAGGGGTATCATATGAACAAACTTGGTAGAGGTCCACTAGGAGATGCTACCTACCAAATATCAAAGCTCTACGCCTTCTAGAATCAGAGAAGAAGATTTTCAAAGATTTTCCTATTTTTTTCCTTTCTGTTGCCATGGCAACCAGAGTTTTGGGTGGAATTCAATCTGTTGAACAACTTTGGTAGAGCTTCACCAAAGGAACATCCCTGCCAAATTTCGTCAAGATTGGCCCAGCGGTTTAGAAGGAGATGTTTAAAGGAATTGTGGACAGATGGACAGATGGATGCCGGACAACGACCCATCACAATACCTCACCTTAGCACTTCGTGCTCAGGTGAGCTAAAAATGCTGGTAACCAGCATTTTCTCCTTTTCCCAAAATGTTTTCTCTCCTTCCAAAAACAAATTTCAATTTCTGGGTCACATTTATTTTGTCGTCTGCAAATGCTTTCCATTTGGACAGGCTTGGAAAGAATATTTTGCGGAGTACTGGTAACAGAGACTCCAGGAAGGCATGGATAGGTGCACTGGCCGCCGCGATATAACTGAAATAATATTGAAAACGGCATTAAACACCATACAATCAATCAATCAATCCATTTGGACAGGTCTAAAATTATAAATTAACCCTTTACTGCACAATGCTACCTTTTAACAACCCTGGGAAAGAGGCCTTTTGAAAACATTGTCAGAAAAGGAGAAAATGCTGGTGACCAGCATTTTCTCCTTTTCCCACCATGTTTTCTAACATATCAAAGAAAAATTTCATCATTTGAGCCACACTGAAATTGTCGTCTGCAAGTGCTTTCAATTTGGACAAGGCTAAAATTTTGTTGTCTGGTAAAGGGTTAAAGAGTTAAACCTTTGTAATCTATAGTTCCTTAGGACATTTCTGTTTTCAAGACATTTGTAGTAAATATGTTTCAGGTGATAAAAGATAAATCAAAGTGCTGTAAGCACTGTAATCGGTCGACACTGAATAATTACAGTGGTTTGAAATCACAAATCAGATGGTAGATGTTTGAACTATGTATTGGACAAAATATCCTACACCGTTACAAATGAGCTACATAGGATCCCACTTTTTTAAACTGTCTTTTACAAATCAGTAGCTTAACAATTGGTTAAAATATAAGTTATGTTTGCCAGCCGACAGCAATAGAACGTAAAAGATATGTGACAATTCTTATCAGCAATACACATTATCAAGTTTTAGATATCACTCATCATGAACAGCAGTACCTACCAACCCTTTAAAAGAGTGAAAAAATACATATATTCTTTTCTGCAACTTTGGTAACTGTATTGTAACATATAAAAGCCGTATAACATATGTCTGCATTATAACTTTGGAATTGCTTACTTTTGGCTGCTTGTAGGCCTTTCATTTTTCCATTTTGAACAAGACATCGTATTCATCTTGACAGACTGTCCTACTTATTTTTTAGCGGGCCAAATCGCCCAGTCCAAACGTCTGCTGGCAAATTTCTCCTACATTATACTTTCAAAGAATGTAGATACCCAATAGCTCCCTAACCGTCAACTCTTTACCAAATGGTAAAATTTTAGACTTGTCCAAATCAAAAGCATCTGCACATGACGATTAAATGTAGACCAAATGATGATCTGAATCGTTGAAAGGGTAAAAAAAACCATGGGAAAAGGAGAAAATGGTAACCTGCATTTTCCCCTTTTCTCACAATGTTTTCAACTTCTTTCTCATGGGCATTAACAAATGATAGTTTGGTTAAGAGTTAAAACACTCAGTTAATCGACTAGCCTTTTACAGTCAGGAAAACAATATCAAACATTAGGCTTCAATTTCATGGTCGTTTTTTTTTTTCCCCTCATATACATCCCAAAAAAACAGACAATTAGATCTAAGATATGAACGTCTGTGATATTGAATTGCATTGCGTTCAAAGAACAGTCTGATCTTTGGCTTTTATTGTCTTCAAAAGCGACTTTACTTGTCCATAGCCAACACAAGTAATTGTATTTGAGTCATTCTAATCAGGAAGAGCATAACTGCGGTAGCCTTGATCTCTTTATCTGAAATGTGGAAAGGATGAGAATCGACCAATGTGGAATAGCTGATGAGACAAACATGTTGCTGACATTTGCACGCTTAGAGCGCTAAATCGTTAAAATAAAAATGTTAAGCTTAGAAAAGCAGCCTAAATCTTGCAGGACCATTGCTGTCTTGAATAGAATAACTCGGAAAACTGGCATGACAGATCCAAGATCTGACTGCATGTTCTGAGCAGTCTGGTCTGAATCTGCACTCTCTGCAAAGACTTTTTCCCTGGTTCGTTGATTCAGATATGGAGAATATAACAGTAAGTGAGCTTATTTGTGTGACCGTTTGAGGGTTTTTTTTTTTAATCCTCGATGAAAATGTTCTATTTGACAAAATTTCGAAAATCTTTTAAATGGGTGAAAAACGCTGTGGAAAAAAGATAACATGCTGAATACATACAGTTTTTCCAACTATATTTTCAAAGCCACACAGGTTTGGTCAAGGGTTTACAGACTGATTCCAGTCTGTAGAAACTCACCAAGAAGAAACATGTAAGTGAGTGTACAATGGTGGTGCCATGGCTGGAAGGAGAGGAAAAGGGACTGTGAAAACAATTCAACCCTTATCCTATTAAAACATTGAAATGAAATTTCAAACCGGTGGTTAAACCCGAATAATTCTATGTCAAACTTTATTGGAAAAAGAAATATCTCCTTATCGGACAGTATACATTCAAGATCAGACTGCACGTTCTGTGCAGTCTGATCTTGATCTATACTATCCGCAAAATAGGTCAGCGAGTCGCACTTAGCAGCCTAGGAGTTGTTAATACATCATACGCTGAAAGATGCGTAATCAGTCAGTACTGCGAATGGAAAGTCTCGGTACTAAGGTTGCAAGCGATGAATCGCCAGTCCATTCTGAAAATGTTTACGTAATGGCCTCTCCGCGAGCGCCATAACCTTTACACAACTCTATACTCTTTGTCCCCACAGCTTCACACGCTTCGCCTCGCTAACATTAAACGACCAGCCGGTTACTATTTCAAACTTACGGCTATTACGAGTTGCATTTACATAAGTTTTCTCTTAGGCAGAGCAATCTAAATTTTCAAATTCTTTTCAAGCAATGTTTCCTGTTGCGATTTTATTCCTCTTAAGACCAAAATGACCTATTATCTTTTCAACACCTGCTACATATACGGAGAGCACTCGTCACAACTCGGCCGATCCCGTAACTACGTATAACTATCAACGGATCACTCGAAATTTGCCGAATGACATGGACAGCAGACGACTACAAGATGTGTTCACATCACCCAATACACTTGATTCGCACTCGTTTCATTCATAAAGTTGCTGCTTACTACTGACCATATTTCTTATACTCGTGTTGAAATTAAACTGCTCCAGTTTTTGCAGGCCAGAGATTTTGATAGTACTGTAATTATGACATACTTCGATACTAAACAAATTGTAACCGCCGTTTATTACATAATTGAAAGGTTATTATGGGATTACTTGGCATTACTTAACGCCTGTTTACCGCTAATCACTATTCCTGCGCTTATCTGGGTCAAAAGTGCGGTTATCTGGGTCAAAAGTAGTTTTTGTAATAAGGTCATCACAGCAGGTATAAGCGTTAAAACGCTGTAAGTAAAAGGTGTTCCGAGTTGCAATTACACCAGTTTGCCCTGAGTAGACGGGTTTCCGAAGTTTTCCATCTCTCTAATCGAGCTACCGCCCGATTAAAAATATATTTGAGCAGCATTCTGGGAAAAGGGAGCTTTTGAAATCCAGCTTTGAAATTCATGATACCAAGAATGTCTGTGCATAACACAGTTCAACTTGGTAAGAATGAATGGTCTTTGACAAGCAGAACACTTAGCTATTACAAAAAGTATTGTGGACTGCGCAGGCTGACCTGAGCCACAACTTTTCCCAGATGCATTATACTACCGTATCACAATTGTGGTTCATATTATTATCATTTATATGTACTTACAGTTTGACATTTGTAGATCTAAATTTGGCTGGCAGTTCGGCCATTTCATTCAGCTGGGCCATACTTTTGGCCACATGAAGCTCCTTTTTTGCTGTCCCTGGCATGTTTTAATTTTTTAACCTGCAAGACAGAAAATGAATAATAAAAAGTTCTGCGCAGTCTGATCTTGATCTACTCTAGGTTCAGCCCTTGAAGAGTTACCACTAAAATTTTGGACTTGTCAAACCATTATCACATCATTAACATGAACACACTGTATAGCAACAATGAGAGTATAATTAACCAAACATACCCTTGGACAAAATGGAAAAACAGCTAATTTCATGTCTTTTTATCCTATAAACTCATTCCTTTTCATGAATACCTCTTAGACTTATCATTTAACCCTTTACCACACGATCCCGACTTTTAACGACCCCACGAAAGAATGCTTTTGAAAACATTGTGGGAAAAGGAGAAAATGCTGGTAACCAGCATTTTCTCTTTTTCCTACAATGTTTTCTATCCTTCCAAAAACAGCTTTCAATTTTTGAGCCAAATTTACTTTGTCGTCTGAAAATGCTTTCAATTTGGAAAAGTCCCAATTTTTGTTGTTTGGTAAAGGGTTAACTCTTTATCAAAAAACAACTAGAGACCCTTGAAGGCCTGAATTGCTTTACTGGCATTGATTTTGCTTTTTTCCTACCATACATAATGAATTCATGATGCACAAGAGGGCCATGATGGCCCTGTATCGCTCCACTGGCTTATAAATATAAACCACGAAGAAAAGTCTTCACTATATAAGCCCTTATAAAACTTTGACCTCATGGCTACAGTCTGACTAAATGGGGAATATTGTATTAGAAGAATAACATGCCAAATGTGGGAGTTCTTGGCCTTATGGCTGGTAACAAGATGGTTTCTGAACTTTTCACTCCATAAACCCATGTAAAACTTGTGATCCCTGGTGCAGGGCCAAACTTGATCCTAGAGCTGTAACTTGGGCCCTCTTTGTAACTGTCCACTAAATAATGCTATAATTATATGCAAAATTTGGTAGCCTAAGCCTTATGGCTATGTACACCAAGATTTAAAAGTTTTCCCTATGTAAGCCTATGTAAATCTTGTGAACCCCCCCCCCCTCCAAGTATGAGGCCAAATTGACCCCAGGACTATACTTTGGGCACTTTTGGTAGACTCCAACTAGATCAAGCTAAATGCCAAATTTGGTAGCTCTAGCCCTTATGGCTAGGTACAGGAAGATTTTTAAAGTTTTCTCTATATAAGCCTATGTATAAAACTTGTGACCCCTGGGGAAGAGCCAATTTTGACCCCAGGGCTATAATTTCAAGAAACATGATAGAGGTCTACTACATAAAGCTACATGCCAAATTTGGTAGCCCTATGCCTTATGGTTTCAGACAAGAAGATTTTTAAAGTTTTCTCTATATAAGCCTATATAAAACTTGTGACCCCTGGGGAAGAGCCAATTTTGACCCCAGGGCTATAATTTCAAGACACATGATAGAGGTCTACTACATAAAGCTACATGCCAAATTTGGTAGCCCTATGCCTTATGGTTTCAGACAAGAAGATTTTTAAAGTTTTCTCTATATAAGCCTATGTAAAACTTGTGACCCCTGGGGCAGAGCCAATTTTGACCCCAGGGCTATAATTTGAAGAAACTTGATAGAGGTCTACTACATAAAGCTACATGCCAAATTTGGTAGCCCTATGCCTTATGGTTTCAGACAAGAAGATTTTTAAAGATTTCCAATATTTTTCAGTTTTGTTGCCATGGCAACCAGAGTTTTTGAAGGAATCAAATTCTTTCAAGAAATTCAGAAGAGGACCATGTCAGGATCATTTCTGTGAAGTTTCGTGAAAATCGGATGGGTAGTTTCAGAGAAGAAGAGGTTTGAAATAAAAGTTAACGCACGGACGGACGGACGGACGGACGACCGGACGCACGGACGCACGACGGACACCGGGCCATGACATAAGCCCGCTGGCCTTCGGCCAGTGGAGCTAAAAAAGGAAAAAAGGAAACACACACAAAAATGGAGGGGGAGGTTTTGTTGCAACTGGGCTTGAACCCAATAAGACAGCATAAGTAGACATGGTGAATCAAACAAATTGTGAAAAAAAACTGAAATACAGTTTCTCAAAACAAATTGTATGCAATCCAGCCAAATTTGATAGGGTATCAGTCCTCATAGTTTTAAACAATCCCTGCAAGTTTCAAAGCAATGAGACTAATAATGTGGACTGTGTTGTGTAAACAATATTAAGTCATCAAATGGCTGCTTTTCCTAAATTAATTGCTAGATTTTCTTCATTTTAAATAGAGTTCAATCCCTTGATGATACAAGTAATCTTTGTAAGTTTCAAAAGAATCTAATCAAAAATGTGACTTAATTGTGTAAACAAGAAATTTATCAAATTTACGTGGCTGCTTTCCCCATACTGATTGTAATTTTTTTTTTCCCCCAAAAGCAATAGAATTCAAGCTACTGATAACATAAAGCAATTGTGCATGTTTCCTAAAAATTCAACCGCAACCGCCGACGTTATCAAGAATTGTAAATTTTCAAATTGAACTGGCTACTTTTCCCATACTAATGATTGAATTTTTTTCAAAATCAATAGGGTTAAAACTGCGGCTGATACAAAGAAGTAGTGCAAGTTTCATGAAAATCCGCCAACAAATGCAGCGTAAACAAGAAATCGAAATTTTGAACTTCAAATGGCTGCTTTTTCCACACTGATTGTCAGATTTTTTTCAAAATAAATAGGGTTCAAGCTTTTGATGAGATAAACTAACTGTGCAAGTTTCACGAAAATCCGACCACAAATGCAGATGTAATTGTGTAAACAAGAAATTGAAATTTTGAACTTTACATGGTGACTTTTCCCGCACTGACAGTCAGATTTTTTTCAAAATCAATAGGGTTCTAGCTATTGATCAGATGAGCAAATTGTGCAAATTTCAAGAAAAACACTGACCACAAATGCAGACTTTATCGTATAATCAAGAAATTGATATGTTGAACTTTAAATGGCTACTTTTCCTACACCGATTGTCAGATTTTTTTCAAAATCTATAGGATTCAAGCTATTGATCAGGTAAACAAACTCTGCAAGTTTTACGAAAATCCGACCACAAATGAAGACTCTATCGCGTAAACAAGTAATTGAAATTTTGAACTTTAAGTGGCTACTTTTCCCACACTGTTTGTCAGATTTTTTTCAAAATCAATAGGGTTCAAGCTGTTGATGAGATAAACAAACTCTGCAAGTTTCATGAAAATACGACTACTAATGCAAACTTTATCGCGTAAACAAGAAATTGAAATTTTGAACTTTAAATAGCTACTTTTCCCACACTGATGGTCAGATTTTTTTCAAAATCAATAGGAGTCAAGCTTTTGATTATAAAAACAAACTGTGCAAGTTTCACGAAAATCCAAACACAAATGAAGACTTTATCGCGTAAACAAGAAAAAGACTAACAGATGGACAGACAGACGAAGGAAACCATACCATGACATAAGCTCTGCTGGCTTACAGCCAGTCCAGCTAAAAATGCAGACTTGTCCACATTGAAAGCATTTGCAGACGACAATATAAATGTGGCTCAAATTGTTGAATTTGTCTCTGATGGGGTAGAAAACATTGTGGGAAAAGGAGAAAATGCTGGTTACCAGCATTTTCTCCTATTCCCACGTTTTCAGAAGGCTTCCTTCTCAGGGTCGTTAAAAGTTTTACTGTGTGGTAAAGAGTTAAATAAAGCTCTGTCATAGATTGTTGAGTATTAGACTTTCTTCTTTTGCCGAAACGTTTTCTGAGGCTGAATTGATCTCTTGCTAGAGGTGTAACGACTTATCGATGTAACGTGATGGCTTTGCTCTCGATAGCAATAGGTCGATAGCAGATTTTCAAGTTGATAACTATTGCAATATTTCATCCGACTATCGGTAGCTAACGATAGTCTTCTTGAAATAGAAAAAAACCCTCTACTCGCAGTTAAAATGTGTGCATATCCTTTCAATATTATTGACATCGGGAGATACTGTCAGTCTGTTGGTCATGTATCGTAAAATAGGCAGCAATCCCAAAAACTAGAGGCCCTTGAGGGCCTGAAATCGCTCTACTGGCAGTGATTTTAAGCATACATCATGAATTCATGATGCAAAAAGGTGAAAGACAAACATCCCCCCCCGCCAAAAAAAAAAGAGGAGGTGTTGTTGCAACTGGGCTTGAACCCACTAAGAAAGCACAAGTAGGCATGTTGAAATGAACGAATAGTGAAAAAAAAAGAAGTACAATTTCTCAAAACCAACTGTTTGGAATCCAGCCAAATTTGATATGGTTTCAGTACTCACTGTATTAAACAATCCCTGCAATTTCAAAGAAATGTGACTAAAAATTAGGACCGTGTTGAGTAAACAATACTAAGTCTTCAAATGGCTCCTTTTCCTAAACTGATAGCTATATTTTCTTAATTCTTAATAGAGTTCAATCCCTTGATGACACAAATAATCTTTGCAAGTTTCAAAAGAACCGGATCTAAAATGCGGACTAAACTGTGTAAACAAGAAATGTAAATTTTCAAGTTTAAATGGCTCCTTTTCCCATGCTGATTCTCGAATGTTTTTCACAATGAATAGGGTTCATGCTATTGATAATATAAAGCAATTGTGCAAGTTTAATGAAAATTAGAACACAAATGCCGAGTTGTTGTAGCGTAAACAAGAAATGTAAATTTTCAAATTTAAATGGCTACTTTTCCCATACTGATTGTCAAATCTTTGTCAAAATTGATAGGGTTCAAGCTTTTGATGATACAAAGCAACTGTGCAAGTTTCATGAAAATCCAATCACAAATGCTGAATTCATCGCTAAACAGGAAATGAAAATTTTGAACTACTTTTCCATTACTGATAGTCAGATTTTTTTCAATATCAATAGGGTTCAAGATGTTGATAAGATAAAAAAGCTGTGCAAGTTTCGCTTAAAACCTGACCACAAACATAGACCAAAACTCTTTACCAAGGAAAGGAAATGGTGAACTTTAAATTGCTACTTTTCCAACACCGATTGTCAGATTTTTTTCAAAATCAATAGGGTTCAAGTTATTGATGAGATAAACAATCTGTGCAAGTTTCACTAAACCTGACCACAAATATAGACTAAAACTCATAACCAAGGAAAGGAAATGGTGAACTTTAAATGGCTACTTTTCCTTCACTGATCGTCAGATTTTTTTCAAAATCAATAGGGTTTAAGCTATTGATGAGATAAACAATCAGATTCTGTGCAAGTTTCACGAAAATCTGACCACAAATGCAGACGTAATTGTGTAAACAAGAAATTTATAAGTTGAATTTCAAATGGCTACTTTTCCTACACTGATCGTCAGATTTTTTTTCAAAATCAATAGGGTTCAAGCTATTGATGAGATCAACAAACTGTGCAAGTTTGACGAAAATCTAAAAATAATTGCACACTTTATTGCGTAAACAAGAAATTGAAATTTTGAACTTTAAATGGCTGCTTTTCCTACACTGATTGTCAAATTTTTTCCAAAATCAATAAGATTCAAGCTATTGATGAGATACGCAAGCTGTGCAAGTTTCACAAAAATCTGACCACAAATGCGGACTTCATCACGTAAACAAGAAAAAGACTAACGGAAGGACAAACAGACGAATTTAAACTGCTGGCTTACAGCCAGTAGAGCTAGTAGTAGAACATTGGGTTACTGGACAGACTGACTGGTAAAATTAAACAGTATACATAGCCTTAATCAATGAGTAAATATGTACATGCCATAATATACTATAAGACACATCAATCAAAACTCGCCTGTTTTATACGAGAGTTCTTCATGGAAATCACTCTATTTTTTATTAAAAAAAAAAAAAACTTTTTGGACATGTATATTGATGTACATTGCAGAACAATCCAAATGACTACTTTCTTTTTCCTGCCTCCAGGAATTTAAACTAGCAGCCTGTTATCGATCTTTGTATCAACCATGTGTACCAGTTTACTGGGAATTATCATGGCATTTGGCGATTGGCTAACATGAATCTAGGTTGCATAATTATCAATATAATTGGATCGCTGCCTGATTTTTTTCTTTGCTCAAAGCTGCATGTGACAAATAGAAACTACTGATAATCATCTGGAAGTAAAATCATGGTTAATTTCACCTCGATCAACCTTCGGCTTTCCGCAGAGGTCTCAACAATGACCCACTTTGATAAATATCTCATCATAGTGCAGAAATTGTAAAAACAATCAAACAATCATTTTTGTTGTAGAAAAAACATCAGTGAAAAGTTCAAATAAAACTAATTGTGACAGTATTGCGATAGTTTCGGGACTATTGTGATAATATCACAATAGGGATTTTACTATCATGATACTATCGCAATAGCTCTTTTCGCCTCGATAGTCACCCGATAGTCACTCGATAGTCACTTGCACTATGAAGCAAGCATTTATGTGTTAACCACTGTGATGATTGGTAGCATGATTGTGGTGTGGTCCAGTTAGCTCATTAGTACAGCAATTACCCTGCAAGGGGTCTTGAGTCAGAGTCCCATATCGGTAGGATAGTCCTCACTGGTATTGCAGTACTTAATTTCACTGAAAATTTACGAAAATAGAAAGAACGTCCCTGTATTATTTTCCGATACTGTGATAAATTGTTGCATCTGAAGTTTTAATAAATGCTGCTATCAAAGTTCAAGTCATGCTTTTCAGACATCTGGGTCAAACTACCATGTTGACAACATATCATAGCAGACGACCTTCACTTGTACGAACATGGAATTAATTATTTTATGAAGAATAATGGAGTAATTATTTCAAAAATTCGACTGGTTACCGGAGATAGGGTAATATTGTAATGCTCAGGGCAATGATTGGAGGAACCAAGACTTAGTGTTACCTAGCGTTACTGATGCTGACGTTTGCTTCCAGAATTTTTTCGTGTGAAGATTGCCTCCAGTTTGTTTTTTTGAAAAGTGTAGATCTGTTTTCTTTTTAATTTTCTTCCTTCATGCTTTTGAGATATTTTACTGATGATTTATGCAGACAAAAATGATACTCAAAAGGAACTCAATGGGTTTCGACTTTTTTTTCAAACAGTATGACAGCTTGTCCTTTTGATAGTTACCAGCAATTCAAGCTGGATTAGAAGAGGTTTATTCGATACACCTGTTTGCTATTATTGAGTACCAAAGAGAATGAATTATATAAGGATAAAATGTGGTACTCTGTAGTTTATATTTTAAGCTAAAACATTATGGGTACAATATAAAATGGCAGAATATCTTTACGCAATAAGTCAAAATTATATGATATACTTACAAAACAGTGAAAACACAATTAACAAAGTAGTATTTGATAACAAACATTACAGTGCTTCTTTACCATAGTCACTGCTTTCTATATATTCATGACTGTAATGACTGATTTTGTTTTTGCTCTAAATATTCACATGTATACATTTGAAAAACAATAATATTCAATAAAAAATAAAGAAAAAAAGTAAATAAATAAATCATAAACCAGACTTTTGTTCATTTGTAAAGTTATTTAGCCTAAAGTGGTTTAAAAATGATCTTTAGAAGGACCTTCCAGTACACCTCACAAAGTCTCCCCTTTGAAACCCCAAATCTCCCCCTTTGAGACTCTAAAAAAACCCTTTGGTGTTTGAAAAAGTTGGGAAGCATGCTATCAATGATGCGGTACCAGCTAGGACTACTATACCTACAGCTTGCTGCTTTTTTCCATGGAATTACTTAATGGGGTCAGTAGTGGCTGATAGACCATTGGGGTCTTGTAAACATGTGGAGTGGGTACGCTCCCAAAAACAGGTTGGGGGAAGGGCAGTGATCATCAGTGGTGTGCAGCGTTTCTGCCAGCTTCAAATTTTTTAGGGTAATTTGTGACTCCCTATCCTAACTTTTGAGGTTCATACAGGAAAATTATGGGTCACTGTTATAACCCATTATCATTCAATCTCATGTTTTCACTAACTCTACGCTGGAAGGTTTAGAAAACAGTGTGGTAAAAGGAGAAATTGCACAGAATGTACAATTTCTCCTTTTTCCACAATGTATTCTATCCAATTAGAAATCCAGAAGCATTTTTTAATGTTATGAGTTATGACTGGTATATAATCTTTATTGCTTGTCTTTTCTGTTTCATTTTACTTGGTTAGTCTGCCATTTCTGTATCGGAGAGCGTCTGGACTACTAAGACCGAATATGTTTAAAATCCAGATATATTCGGAAGCGACGACCAATTGACGCTGCGAGCCGTAACATAAACTGTTAATGTAAATAAACATGGCCGACGAAATTTTCAACCTTCGCTTACGAAACATTCTTTTACACCTTGGTTTCACTAAAAGTCATGGTTTTGTACGAAATTATTCTTTTGGTTGAACTGATATTTTGGTTGTGCCAGAAAAAACGCACAAGGCCAATTCTATTGCACCCTGAAAGAAATAACTGCGTCAAAAACACAAGATATGCGCTCTAGCGGAAACACTGAGTGTGGATGTCAAGTATCCTGGGTAGCCAAGTGGCAGTGCACATGTCCTGCGGGTCCATGGTTTGAATCCCTTACCAACGCACTTTTCTCCATGAAATTCCTGAGCAGCTTCTGTTGACAGTACAGTTTCAGATCAGCATGAAATCAAGATTGATCTTGAAAATTACACCGTATGGTAGCCAAGTGGCAGCGCACACGTCCTGCGGGTCCATGGTTTGAATCCCTTACCAATTGCACTTTTCTCCATGAAATTGCTGAGCAGCTTTTGTTGACAGTACAGTTTAAGATCAGCATGCCAAGAAATCAAGATTGATCTTGAAAATTACACCGTTTGGTAGAGTAGATGTTAAGTATAACTGATCTTGACAAAAACAGAAATCTACTGGTGAGTCCTTAGTCCAAATATTTAGACGTATACATGCTTATTTACCTTTCAACATTTATCATCAGATGTTTCACATTTGATTTTTCTTACTGCATGTAAAGTCTAAACGGGTCCCATTCAGTTCTATGTAGCAAATCCGATCTTCTTTAAAACCAGAATTATAACAAAAGAGAACTTCATTTACCTGTAGATAGAACTTTTTTTTAAAATATTCAGCTGCTGTCTTGATAAATAATGGGCAGATTCATTCAGAATTCAATAAGATCACTCGCAAGTTGGATTGCCGAAAGAGTCGCCGCCATGTTTTTCAGTCATGCAGACGGTTGCATAACAAATAAGAATTGACTTTAACTTTATGAACAAAATCTGTTACAATAATCAAACAAGACCGAAGCGAACAAAATTTCGTTTTGAAAAAAGACATAATACCATTCTGTAAGTTGCATTGACCTGCACATGACGGTTCATTCGGAACAATCGTATCTCTTCCACGGCAATTCATAACAAAACAGATTGGTGTTGAATCGCAATGGATTTAGCTCATAAATAGGCAAGTTTTGGACAAATATCCTTTTTCAATCGAGAAATTATTCATTTATCTTACTTCTGATGTATGGTCGACGTACCTATTTTCGTGGGGTACCTGTTTTCGAACCCGAAATGATATCCAAGTTTTCTCGTGAACTAAAAAGTGAACGACGTCACTGTTTTGTGTGAACCGCTCATTTGAATGTAAACAACAGTGTCACTGCAGCTAATTTATAAAATGCAACAAAAACAAGAAAGTACGAATGTTACTACAGGAAAGCCCGATTTTAGTGTCAAATTTCTTATTACTTTTTTCAACCCTATACGTGCCGAATTTAAATTCTCTTGTCTGATACTTTATTTTAATCCTGAAAAATTCCCGACATGTGACATTGTCAGTCTCGATGCCAAAAAGTCATGTGACCATACTGGAATAATGTGACAAGAGTCCGGTCTATAATTAGATCAGAGAATTTCGTGACCTATTTTGTTCGGTCACTTATGATTGAACAATTTTTCCAGAACATTCGCTGCTACAGAGAGAAAATGTTTCCAGCCCTTTTATTAAGATATTCAATATTTTTCAGATGTTTTACGATAAAATAGTGTTTAAAATAATTCCTAATCTGTCCTCATAGGTGCTTATAAATTGATAGAAGGGACCAGAATGCCTTAATTTATGTTATTTTAGTATTCTGATGCTGCCGTCACGAGAGGGCAAATGGCCGCCATGACACTAATCCATCCTTTTCATCGCGCTTCAAAAACTTAGGATAATTGACTCAGAGCTGCTCATTTCCATTGTTCCAAACAGTCCCTCCTTGTGATAGTTAAGGTTTTTAATGAGTTTTGGGGTACATAGTGAACTTTAGTGTTTTATTTATGAGCTGTTCTATAAATATTGAAAGCCACGAAATGAGGTCATGTTTTCCCATATGTCAATTCAGCTTCCGGCAAAATATTGAAGGGTGAAATATGTTCTTGCCGTTGAATATGCATGATTCAGGCAGAATTTATGTTTTTATGTGCATTTACATTTGGTTTTTTTGTTAATAAAACGTTTTTTGTGATCAGTTCTTCATTTAGATATGCTTAAGCTAAAATTGTCAATTTAGTCCCACGAAAATAGGTAAGACCACCATATATTTTATTGAACAAGTGCACTTGAAAGTATCCAAATTTGCTGTTCAAACAGCGACAAAATTCGATGTCAGAGTTTGCTAAAGGAAACTATGAAGGAGCCGATAAGACCCTACGTACACGATGAATGTCAGAATGAAAAATAACGTACGTAGGGGCTTATAAATAGGACTAGCGAGTCCTCAGCCTCAAGGATATTCTACTTGGGTAAACTCAAAACTCTGGTACCAAACAAACAAATCTTAACCAAATATTTTCGTTATTCTCAACTTACTTTACGAAAGCCTGTCAAATAAGTAGTCACTTTGGTTTTCTATTCGCCGGGAAGCTGTCAAATACATTACGGAAATATTTTTTTTTCCCAATACTCGGCCATGTTTACAAAATTATGACTGAAACAAATATTAAAATTTCTTATTAAACGAATTTTCTTTTTTTAAAGTTGAGTAATTGTAATTTTTTTCTTACTCTTTAAAAGTTAAAAGAAAAATACAGTCACGATAGAAGTGATCATATCCAGATTTTAGAGTATCTTTATCTCGTAATTCTGGAAAACAAAAATAATAGTTTTCGTTCACAGTCTTTTTTTCCATTTGAAAATTTTACTTTTTTTACCCCGGAAGATGTCGTGGCTCTCTACTTTCATTTTTGTTATTGTGGCGCTGTTATTGCAGACCATCCACGTTCAGTGCAAACAGAAGTCATCAGATGTAAAAGAAACAAACGATGCGGAAAAATGGAAAAAGAAGGATGTCAGAGATTATAATGACGCTGATGTTGAACGACTCTTTGACCAGTGGGAGGTTTGTACAAATTGGAGTTAGTTCCCTTTATTATTGAAAGTACCATGAGTAGTTTAGCTTGGCATTTCAATCGTTCTAAGAAACGCGACACAAAATTATATCATAAGGTATGAGCCATGCTCACTGAAAAGGGGGCTTCATGTAACTGCAAAAAGGATCGACCCAAACAAAAAGGATTTTATGGATCCCTAATTACAGCAAATAGTTACCAGTATTTTTTTCTTCTTTTCCCACAATGTTTCCAAGAGCCTTCTTTGAATCTTTCTCAGGGTTATTAAAACTCAGGATTGTGTGGTAAAGAGTTAAAAAATCAGCCTTGCTATAGAGCTAGCTTTTAGAGCGATGAGGTTTGGTGCATATCTCTTCATGACAGTTGTGTGATGTGCTTTGTGGTTAGTGCAGGGACGGATGACCAAGCTGTTGCACATTGCACCATACATAATGGACAGAATACTTATCTTCAAGTAGTACTAGATTCTTTGACAATAATAAACCTGTGAGCTGCCTATTCATTTTCAACAAGTTTGTTCTGAATTTGTCACTCGGTTCTCATTTTCATTGAAAAGTAATTTTCATAAAGTTTGTCAAGCAATATCTGGAGATATGAAGGTTTTACCAGACAACAAAATTTATGGACAGTATTTGCAGATGACAACTTACTTAAACATGGCTGCATTGGTGAGGTTTATCTGTGAAAGGATGTAAAATATTTTGAGAAAGGGAGGAAACACTTTTCAAAAACCTTTTTTCTCAAGGTTGTTAAAACTTGGAGCAGTGTGGTAAAGAGTCAAATGAAAATATAATGATTGGCCACACAGAAAAGCAGTTCTCTCTAATTGTTTATCACTTTATTTACTCTCTACCAAATTACAAAATTTTGGACTCAACCAAATTGAATGCATTTGCAGACGACAAGTTAAGTGTGGTGCAAATGATGATTTCTCTCTTTGATAGGGTAGAAAATGTTGTGCGAATAGGAGAAAATGCTGGTTACCAGCATTTTCTCCTTGTCCTACAATGTTTTCAAAAGCCTTCTTCATGGTCATTAAAGTCAGAATTGTGTGGTAAAGAGTTAAAAGGGTTAGGTCTGGCTTCATTTAGAATAAAGAAGTACAATCTAGGTCAGTTACCAACTTACCATCGTGAAAAAGAAAATATACTGCTATGAGCATCTAAACAATTGTAGGGAAAAAGGTGCTTGAAAACTAGCTGGGCGAAATTCTTTCCGAGGACTGATGATAGTCATTGTCATTCATTCCTCTATCACAGTGCAACATTGTTTTAATGATGTTGACATGGGAAAATTTGAAGCAGCTTGGGTAGAATGTTGTATGAAGAACTTGTAAGAGAAATTCCAGGAAAGCATGGATAGGTGTACTGGCTGAATTTATATTATTGAAATAATGTTGAACACAGCATTAATGCTTTGCCACACAATTCCGACCTGAGAAAGAAAGCTTTTGAAAAAATTGTGCAAATAGGAGCATTTTCTCCTTTTCCCACAAGGTTTTTACCCTTCCCAAATATTTCAATTTTTGAGTCACATTTATTGTCATCAGCAAATGCTTTCAATTTGGACTTATCTACAGCTTTGTTGTTTGGTAAATGGTTAACTCTTTACCACACAATCCCGACTTTTAATGACCCTGAAGAAGAAGCCTTTTGAAAACATTGTGGGAACAGGAGAAAATGCTGGTAACCAGCATTTTCTCCTTTTCCCACAATGTTTTCTACCCAACCAAAGACAATTTGCATCATTTGAATTACATTGAAATTGTTGTCTGGAAATGCTTTCAATTTGGACAGGTCTAAAATTTTGTCATGTGGTAAAGAGTTAAGCTCCAAACAAACGAATGTTGTAGGATGCAGACGAAGATGAACTGGAAGAGGATGAACTACCAGAGTGGAAGCGAGAAGGGCCTAAAATTGATAAGTCGCAACTCAAGACAAATAGTCCTGAAGATCTTTTGAAGATGTCAAAGAAAGGGCGGACTTTGATGTTGTTTGCGACAGTTTCAGGTACCAACCAGTCCTTTCCTTCAGATAACCATCAAAATATTTTTGACACTGTTATAGTTATGACTCTTTTTTCGACTTGAAATTTTCACTAAAAGTAACTGTAGCCAAGTGTTGGAACCCACATGCGGTGCTCTAGTTGAAGTCAAGGGTTAAATGTCTCATTGGCTCAGACAAATGATTTCAGCCAAATAAGAGGCTAGTCTTTGCCTTTAGAATTTGAACATTATTAAACCTTTACCAGATGATTTTAACCTTGTCCAAATTGAAAGCATTGGCAGACAACAATTTCAATTTGGCTGAAATGGTGCAATATTTCTTTGATATGGTAGAAAACATTGTGGGAAAAGGGGAAAATTCTGGTCCACTCTGTCCACAACATTGATACATCTGTCAAAAACAGAATGGTCCAACTGACCTTATTCATTTAGTTTGTCTTGTGCTCAACTTTGTGCAGACGACAAATATTTGGATTTGTCTGAATTGAAAGAATTTGCAGACAATAAATTAAAGGTGGCCAATATGATGAAATTCATCATTGATAGGTTAGAAAACATTGTTGGAAAAGGAGAAAATGCTGGTTACCGGAATTATAGTGTTTTCAAAAGGTTTCTTCCCCAGGTTTGTTAAAAGATGGCTATAAGGGCTGAATAGATATGGTTATAATGATAAGATTTGGTCTCTCAAATGGTAGTAAACATGTTGGGAAAAGGAGAAAATGCTGGTTTCCAGCATTTTCTCCTTCTCCCAACATGTTTTCAAAAGTCTCTCTCCTTAAGGTCATAAAAACATGAGATTGCATGGGAATGAATTGAATTGCACAAGTTTTAAAATTATTTTACTTTTATTTGTGTTCCTAAATACTAAGGCAATCCCACTCAAGCTGAGACAGAAGAGATCACCCAGATTTGGCAAGGAAGTTTATTTAATGCCAACTACGAGATGCAACGGTAAGCTCTAAAACCTTAGTATCCAGGCAAAACTTCTCTTGTACATACATGTTTGTTAGATTGATCTATTCATTGCCAACTGCAAGAAGCTACGGTAACTTTGAAAGACAAGCTATCCAGACTGAAATTTTGGTCTCGAGTTAACATACTGGGTCCCCGGTTTGGTTCCACGACTTTACCGAATGCTTTCCAAGGGATGATGACAGTCATTCTAACAAGATTCATTCTTCTTTTGAAGCTGAACTATTTTTTTGGTTTATGTTTGAAAGCAGGCAATGGCCTGGAAAGAATGCTTGGCAAAATACTAGTATGTAACTGTTTACCGAATGATGATTTATGGTTTTGATGGGGTAGATGGGGTAGAAAACAATGTGGGAAAAGGAGAAAATGCTGGTTACCAGCATTTTCTCCTTTACCCACAATGTTTTCAAAAGGCCTCAGCCTCAGGGCTGTTAAAACTCGGGATCGTGTGGTAAAAGGGTTAAAAGAAGCTCCAGGAAAACATGGATAGGGACACTGACAACTGTCATATAACTGAAATAAAACTGAAAAGGCTGTTACACACCAAGTGAACAAACATAGACTGCATGATGTTACCTTTTCAAATAACCTCCCTTGCTTTCAGTGTAATATAGTCATCACAAATTACCATAATATGCACAAGTTTAAGATATATAGGATCTAAAATAAGTTGGCATTTGAGATAAAGTTTTATTATACGAGTCTAGATAGCCAGCCTTTGGCGAACTTGATAACATTTTTGTAGACATGTTTAATAAGATTTTATCTCAAAAGCCAATGAATGTCAGATTCTTCTTATAAAACCCGATTCGCTTATCTGACAGAAGTATAAAATGAAGTCATATAATGACATCACACTGTGCTTATCTCAAATGTATGTAAGATAAGAAAATTCAAAATGGGTAGATTACACTAAAAATAAGTGAGGTTATGTGATAACAGATTGTATAATTTCATAGGAGCCTACCATGACATCACATTTTCAAGCATTGCATTCCTACCTGTTGTTTTCAAAACACATTATGTGCCAGTCAGTTCAACAAGCAAAACCGATGGTTGTAGTAAAGCTATTGATTGCTTTATTTTTACATTTGAAATCAAGTAGTTATATGTTGGCTTCTTTTGAACGTTTTCTATCTCGAACATTCACCGACATAGAAGACAATGAGTTAGTCTCATTTGTAAGTACATGTATGTGGGTTTGCACAGAGATCTACCAATCAATTTACCACATGTAATTCTTGAAAATACAGTTTACTAAACAACAAAATTTTATTCTTGTCAAATCTGAAAGCATTTGCAGACAACAAATTGAATGTGGTTCAAATGACTGGATTATGCATGACAGGTAAGAAAACATAGTGAGAAAAGAAGTAAATGCTGCTTACCAGCGTTTTCACCTTTTCCTACAATGTGTTCAAAAATCTCTTGCAGGATCATTTAAACTCGGATAAAGCGACATTTGTTAATATTAGAGACAGTTTCAAAAAGATTGTTATTATGCTTGCCAAAGGCTTGCTCAACTCTATACAATAGAATCATAGACTTGTCCATTTTGAAAGCATTTACATTTAAAATTTCAGACTCTTTCAAATTCAAAACATCTGCAGATGAAAGTTTCAAAATTGGTACAAATAAGCTTAAGGTCTCTGATAGCTTAGAAAACATTGTTGGAAAAGGAGAAAATGCTGGTTACCAGCATTTTCTCCTTTTTCCACAATGTTTTCAAATACTTTCTTTCCCAGGGTCATAAAACCCCGGGATTGTTTGGTAAAGGGTTAAAGGAACCAGGATGTAAAACTTTTTTTGTAAAGGAGAAAATGTAGGTTACCAGAATTATCTCCTTTTTCCAAAATGTTTTCAAATGTCTTGTTTCACAGGGACATTAAAACTTGGAATTTATTCTGTAAAGGGTTAACATATCAGCCCTGTACTCACTGTTTCTAAAATTAAACCCATTATGTACTGTTTCCACAGTTTACCTTTTCCCACACAGTCCTTAGTTTTAATGATCCTGAGGGCTTTTGAAAACATTGTTGGAAAAGGAAAAATGCCAGTAACCAGCATTTTCTCCTATTCCCACTACGTTTTGTACCCTTCCAGCAACAAATTTTAATTTTTGAGTCACATTTATTTTGTCATCTGCAAATGCTTTCAGTTTGGACCAGTCTAGAATGTTATTTTTTGGTAACGATTTAAACCCATTATTCACTGTTTCTACAGTTAATCCTTCACAACAAAATCCTGTGTTTTAATGACCCTGAATGAGATGGCTTTAAAGCACATAACTAGTATCTTCTCCCTTTCCAAAAATGTTCTGCACCTTTCGAACAACAAATTTTAATTTTAGAGTCACATTCACGATTTTTTTCAGTTTACACAATTCCAAAATGTTGTTCTTTCCTAAAGAGTTAAAACCATTATTCACTGTTTCCACACTTAACCCTGTTTTTCACTATTTCTTCAGTTCAACCCATTAACCATTGCTTCTACAGTTGAACCAGTT
The DNA here is from genome assembly GCA_945859785.2 of Tridacna gigas. Lineage (NCBI taxonomy): Eukaryota > Metazoa > Mollusca > Bivalvia > Cardiida > Cardiidae > Tridacna > Tridacna gigas. Next base: position 70,099,629 of record OX244028.2, read on the forward strand.
ATTCCCAGTTTCTACAGTTAAACCCATTATTCACTGTTTCAACAGTTAAAACCATTATTCACTGTTTTTATAGGTATGTGGTGAGTGAAAACAGAGTGATATTCATGTTGAAAGATGGAGCACTGGCCTGGGAGATCAAGGACTATCTGATCCAACAAGATCGTTGTGAGGAGGTGACTCTTGAAGGGCAGCGATACCCAGGAAAGGTGAGCTATGTCCCTTTGCTAGTGTATGTTCACTCGAACTCGCATTAAAACTTTACTGAACAATCCTAAGTTCTAAAGACCCTAAAGACTTTTGAAACAACTGTCCAAAAAGAAGAAAATAATGGTTACCAGCAGGGGTGTTAAATTATTTTTTACGTACTCGTCAGGCAGGGCGACTAGGTATAAAAAGTTACTCGCTCTGCAGAGTTTTTCATTCGCCCATTGTTTTTGTGAAATATTTGTCTAATATAATTGGAAGGTATGTATACTTACATGTAATTTAGAATGAAAATAAATGTCAAAAAATGTTATTATGTCTGACTGGTAGCTTTTTATTAAACTGCCTGTTCATTATTATCATGAAATGAGAGGAATACATTTTCTAACAACAACCTGCGTAAATGGAAACAATAGAGAGTGTTCCAGCACACCGCTAGTGCAAGTGGATTATCTACTACGTTACCCTTTCCTGATCAAATGACTTACTGTTTGAATGCAAAATCAACCTAATTATTTACTTATTTATTTTTTTTTATATGTGTAACCAAATTTGTAATGCAATTATTCAATCAATTTACTGAAAACTAGGTCATGCCAGTTCTTCAGTAACTTTAGAAAACCACTGAAATGGTTGGGAATTCCCTCGGCTATTCCCATGTTTTGTCTAGTTACACAGCATACATGCACACTCACCATACAATGCTAATCAATCAAATGCCAGTTTTGCCAAGCCCCATTTGCATCCATGGTAAGCACAAAGAATTTTCGTACAATATCTACGGCTAACCCATCAGGAATCACATATGAGATTTAGTTGCCACCCATAATTTCTAAAGCCACACCTTGATTCTGTGTCAGCATTATATGGTGTGTATTTAATAGTGACGACCGCTTTTCCCATAAGATAAGAAAAGAAGACTACATGTATTAATGTGTAGATGGCCAAGGGCTTTAAGTGCATGTTATATGTCAGGTATTTTTTGTACTCGCCTGAAGTCAAAGATCACTCGCCAGTGCCAGTGGGCAAGATGAATTTTACACCCCTGACAGTCCCGAGTTATAACGACCAGTATTTTCTCCTTTTCCCATCATGTTTTCTCCCTTATCAAAGACAGAACTCATAATTTTCTTTGTCATCTGCAAATGCTCTCAATTTGGTCTAATCCAAAATTTTTTGTATTGTAAAGAATTAACCTATTACCACACAATCCAGACTTTTTGGAAGTTCAACTTTTGAAAACGTTGTGGGAAAAGGACAAATTGCTGGTAACCAGCATTTTGTCCTTTTTTCACAATGTTTTCTAACCTTTCAGAAACAAACCAATCATTTGAGCCACATTTAATTCATCATCTGCAAATGCTGCTAATTTTGACCAGTTGATGTAATATATAGAGACGTCCAACATGAATTTGAAGGTTTGATACATACAGATTTAATGCATGAACAAATACATGTATTATAAAAAAAATTGTCACTAAAGGAAAGTAAAACATTATAGTAGCAATTTTTTTTGTGCCATTTTTTTTTCAAACATCTGCAGCAAGATAAGAAAACATCATCTGTGGAAGGTAAAAAATTCTTGATAAAGACTTTTTTTCCAGGGAGCAAGTGGCAATGGGGAAAAAGCAAAAGAGCAGCAAGGAAAGTCCAAAGATGAAAAGAAGAAAACCAAAAGTACTAAATCTGAAGGAAAGGACAACAAAAGTGCAAAAAAGAAGAAAACAGAATTGTGATGAAAATTACCTCTACTCATTTTGATTTTATGAAAATGATTTACCCCCAGGGATCTTTTATTTTCGATACAGCTGAGAGTCTTCTGAAAGTTAATGACTTGTTTTGGGTTAATGTAAATGTATGATATGAGCGAACACCAAAACTCTTTTATGAAAGTAAAGTAATAAGGATCTTTTACTTTTCCATACAACCGAGTGTTATATAGAGGTTAATTATTTGTTACAGTGTAAGAAAAAGAAAAAAAGTATTATTGAGCCATGCTCCATGTAAAGGGGGTTTAATGCATCTGCAAAAAGTATCGACCCTGGTCAGCCTGCGCAGTCCTCACAGGCTGACCTGGGCTGAAACTTTTTGCTATCGGTCAATTTTCTATGTGTCAAAGGACCAGTCTACCTGATGATTGAGTCAGTTGTCAGACAAAATGGACTTTGTGGATCCATGATCATGTGATGTCTTGCTTGGTATCATGCATTACGGGGATGCATTAAGCCCCCTTAAGCCAGAGCATGGCTCTATTATAGTGAATACTGTGCCTCTTTTATGAGATATCACTGAGTGAACATCAAAGTTCTGTTATGAGATATCATCATGTGAATCATCATCTGAATACCAAAACTCTATTATAAGATCAAACTGATGGGGGACTTTTATTTTCCAAACAGCTGAGTTTAGATAGAGGTTAAGTATTTGTTTTGGTGTAAAATAAAGATATGTTATTGAGTGAACAGAAACACTGTTTTGAATGAGATATCAGGGAATATACCACAATTGGTTTATAAGATCAAACCAATAGGGATCTTTTTTTTCCATACAGCTGAGTGTCATATAGAGAGATTAACTGCTGGATATGGTTGAAAATAAAGATATATCATTGAATGAACTCCAAGACTCCTATATAAAAGATCATTGAGTGAAAACTCTGTTATGAAATCTCATTGTGTGAACACCAACAGAGTTCCAGATAGAGGGAGTGATTATGATTTCAAAATTGAAAATATTAGTTATTCTCCACTGAACCCTATGTTATGGGTATTCATTGGAATCGTCGCATCGAGACAATTCTAATGAGTACCCACAACATAGGGTTTGGAAGAGAAATAATGGATTTAGAATACCATCACTCCCTCTTATCTGGAGCTCTGACCAAAACACTTTTTTTTAGATATCATTGAGTGAATACTAAAACACTTTAACCCTTTATCACACAATCCTGATTTTAAGGACCCTGAGAAACACTACAGTTGAAAACATTGTGGGAAAAGGAGAAAATGCTGGTAATCAGCATTTTTTTCCTTTTCCCACAATCTTTTCTACCCTTTCAAAAACAAATTTTCAATTTTTGAGTCACCTCTATTTGTTGTCTGCAAATGCATTCAATTTGGACAAGTCTAAAATTCTGTTGTTTGGTAAGGAGTTAAAGAAGTCAAACTAATACAGCAGACTGGTGTACAAGTTTATTGTTTGTTTTGTGTAAGAAAGTGAATGCCAAAACAATTTTATGAAATATCATTGAGTGAACACCAAAACTCTTTGTGAAATCGAACTGATAAGGGAGCTTGTATTTTCCATACAGCTGAGTACCATATAGAGGTTTATTGTTTGTTTTAGTGTAACACATGTAGGAAAATTGTTTCAGTGTAAGATCAAAATGAACACCAAAATTGGTATTTTCATGGGTGATGAAGCCATGGTGAAAATTTGCAATGTTGGTGTTCATAGATGAAACAATATTTTGATGTTTCATTGAACAATTTTCCTTTTTCTTACATACTGAAAACTGACAAAAATGAACATTTATACATTCTACTCTATGTATTTTTCAAAGGCTAGAGAACATTGTTGGAAAAGGAGAAAATGCTGGTTCCCAGCATTTTCTCCTATTCTTGCAATGCTTTTGGAAGTCAATGTTTTACACACAATGTTTTTAAAAGTCCTCATCGTAGGAGTTAAAAAATCATAAGACTTTCCTGTAAAGACATATAAGGACATAGTATAGTACTTCCAATTTTAAGGGGATAAATTGGTGCCGTGTATGTAATAGTGCTCAAATGAAATAATAGAGCCATGCTCTGGCAAAAGTGGGCTTAATGCATCTCTGTGATGCATTTATACCAAGAAATTTTTTTTACATAATTATGGGTGTATAAAATCCATTTTTTCTCACAACCTGTTGAAAAATGAGGTAGAATGGTCCTTGGTCATGCAGAAAATTGATGAATATCAAAAAGTTTCAATGCAGGTCAGCCTATGCGAACCGTGCAGGTTGACCTGGGTCAATATTGTTTGCAGATGCATTAAACCTCATTTTCCTATAGCATGGCTCATTGTATAGTTCAAATATGGTGCATACTTCTGTCAAGAGAACATGAGGATGCAAAAAAGTTGGAGTTTTTGAAATACTCTGTGTGATTGTGGGGTAAAGATGATGTAATTTTCAGTGATTAAGTTTCATTTAGATTTGTTTATTTCCATGTTTGTTTAGTGTTTAATACTGTTCATTATTTCAGTTCTATCAGAGAGGCCAATGCACTTGTCCATGCTCCCCAGGAGTTACTTTTACCAGTACTTTGCACGGTATTCTTCCAAAGCCCCTGGTTGCTTTCCCTCATAACCATCATGAGGCAGTGATCATAGAGGGGAAAATTCCTGTCACAGTGACTATCAGCAGTCCTCCAAAAGAGATTGGCCAAGGTGGGGATTCAAACTGGCCACCTCATAAGTTTCAAGCTTGATACATGTATGTTACTAACTGAGCTTTCAGTCTTGGCAAGTTTCGTAAGTAACAAACACTGTATAGCAGCCAGGCCTTAACCTGTTGTGTTCTGAACCCATATAAGGCAATTTCTCTTTACCTCTATATCACACAACAAAAATATAGACTTGTCCAAATTGAAAGCATGTGCAGATGACAATTTAAATGTTAGTCAAATGATGCAGTTTGTCTTTGATTGAGTAGAAAACATTGGGGGAAAAGGAGAAAGTGCTGGTTACTAGCATTTTCTCCTTTTCCCACAATGTTTTCAAAAGGTTTCTTTCTCAGGATCGAAAAAAGGCATCACTGTGTGGTAAAGGTTAAACCTTGTTTTATCCTTTACCAAATAATTCCATGTTTTCATGACCCTGTGTTAGAGGCCATTTTAAAAGATTGTGGGAAATGGAGAAAAAACCAATCAGCATTTTCTCCTTTGACCACAACGTTTTCTAACCTATCAGAGACAAGTTCCATCCTTTCAACCACCTTTAATTTGCCATCTGCATTCGCTTTCAAACTGGTCGAGTCTTAAATCTTGTTATGAGGTAAAGAGTTAAATGAAAATATCTAGCAAATGGGAAATATCCAAAATACTGTTATTTCAAAGTTCTTTTCACTGGAAAAAATCTCAATCTGTGGGACAGATTAGATCAGATTGCACAAAAATATCTCGCCCTTTTCAACAATGTAGATCTAAGATCAGACTGCCTAATCTTGATCTACTCTGTCTGCCTAAGTGCACCGAGTCATGCTTTTCAGCCTTAGGTTTAACCCTTAGGCTGCTAAGCTCGACTCACTGACCTTTTGTTTACAGTGTAGATCAAGATCAGACTGCAGAATGTGCAGTCTGATCTTTGATCTACAATGTCTGACAAGGAAATATTTTTCCCCCAATGAATAACTTTGAGATAGTAATAATTGGGTTTTTACTCACGACTTGAAAGTTTTATGTCAGTTACTTAGCAGGATAAGGGTTAACGCTTTACCAAACAACAAAATTTTTGACTGGTAAAATTGAAAGCAGCTGCAGACGACAAAATAAATGTGACAGAAAAATAGAAATTTGTTTTGGGAAGGGTAGAAAACATTGTGGGAAAAGGAGAAAATGCTGGTTACCAGCATTTTCTCCTTTTCCCACAATGTTTTCAAAAGGCTTCTTCTTCAGGGTGGTTAAAACCCGTGATTGTGTGGTAAAGAGTTAAGTTTAGTTTGAAATGTCTAGTGTTGAATAGAGAAAGGGTCTAAACTCTATGTTGACCTTTTACCAAACATCAGAAGCTTAGACTTGTCCAAGTTGAAAGCATTCGCAGACGACAAATGAAATGTGGCTCAAATGATGGGAATGTCGAGGATAGAAAACATTGTGGGAAAAAGGAGAAAATGCTGCTAACCAGCATTTTCCCCTTTTTCCCACAGTCTTTTCAACAGCCTTTGACCATAGGGCCATTAAATCTCAGAATTGTTTGGTAAAGGCTTTAACCTTTTACTGCACAGTCCAGAGTTTTTAATGACCCTAAAGAAGAAGGCTTTCGAAAACATTGTGAAAATAGGAGAAAATACTTGTAACCAGCATTTTCTACTTTTCTCACTATGCTTTCTACCCATCCAAAAACAAATATTCATTTTTTAATCCTACTTATTTGTCGTCTGCAAATGCTCTCAACTTGGGCAAGTCTCAAATTTTGTTGTTTGATAAAGGGTCTATCAGCCATTTGCCCCTCCAGAGGGTAAGTTTGTTTGTTGTATTGGTGTCTGCTGATGACAAGTTTTAATGTTAAGCAAAAAGAAGTGTTTTGATTATATGATATTTTTCTATTTTTGCATTAAAGAAAAAATTAAACAAGCAGAAATGCTATTTACTGATTTTTAGCTCTACAGGCAAAGGCAAAGGCCAGCCAGCTTAGATCATAATGGTATGTCCGTTGTGCACCTGGGTATGTGTACATGTGGCTTCTTAGGGTTTAATCTCTCTGGTAATGCTACTTAACCCTTATGTTGATGCCACTTAGGCCTTTAACAAATGACAAAATTGTAGACTTCTCCAAATTGAAAGCATTTGCAGCATTTGCAGACAACAAAACAAAATTTAATGTGATGCAAAAAAACAAATTTGTTTTTGGAGGGGCAGAAAACATTAAGGGAAGAGGAGAAATGACTGATTACCAGCATTTTTTCTTTTTTCTGTAATATTTTCAAAAGTCTTCTTTAGGGTCGTAAAACCCCTAAAGGGTCAATTGTATGGCGCATTTATTTAAAAGGCAGTGAAGTGTTACAGGGCCACCATGGCTGTCTTGTTCTATCTATTAAGTGCTGCATTTTTCATGCTGCAGGAGAAAATAATTATAAACTTTTTGGCAGAAGGAGCAATCGGTCATTGCCTTATTGTTTTCAGATGTATTCAAGTATGTGAACTTTAATTCATATTAACTTTTCGACAATACCTTCAAAGCCATCCTTCCCACTGTTCCTATGAATGGTTAATATTATCCACTGCCTGGAAATAAGGTCAGATCAATGCGACAAAATTTTAGACTGGTAAAAATTGAGAGCAGTTGAAGACAACAAATTTGACTCAAAAGGTGATGACTTTCTCTGAAAGGGTAGAACACTGTTCGAAATGGAGAAAATACAGATAATAAGCATTTTCACCTTTTCCTTCAATATTTTCAAAGGCCTTCTCTTTCAGGGTCCTTAAAACTCAGGGCTGTTTGGTGGAAGGTTAACTCTTTACCAAACGACAATATTTTAGACTGGTCCAAATTGAAAGCATTTGCAGACGACAAAGGTGACTGAAAAACTGAATTTTGTTTTGGGAAGGGTAGAAAACATTGTGGGAAAAGGGGAAAATACTGGTTACCAGCATTTTCTCCTTTTCCCACAATGTTTTCAAAAGGCTTCTTTTACAAGGTCGTTAAAAGTTGGGATTGTGTGGGAAAGGGTTAAATGGCATATCCCAAGGTTTACTTACCTCTTTATCACACAGTCACAAGTTTTAACGACCCTGAAGAAAAAGGCATTTGAAAACATTGTGGGAAAAGGGGAAAATGCTGGTAACCAGCATTTTCTCTGTTTCTCACAATGTTTTCTACCCTTGCCAAAACAAATTTCAATTTCTGAGTCAAGTTTATTTTGTCATCTGCAAATGCTTTGAATTTGGACCAGTCTTAAATTTTGTTATTTGGTAAAGAGTTAAGTCTTTACCAAACAAAAAATTTTGGAATTGTATGAATCCAAAGCATTGCAAACCACAAACTTAATGTGGCTCAAAGGGTGGAATTTGTCTTTGAAAGGGTAGAAAACATTGCAGGTAAAGGTGAAGGAGAAAAACTGGTTACTAGCATTTATTCCTTTTCCCACCTAGTTTTCAATTTTTTTTCTTGGGGTTGTTAAAAGTTGCTATTGTGTGGTAAAAGGGTTAAGATGACTTACTTTTTACAAAACCACAAAAATTGGGATTCGTCCAAACTGAGAGCATTTGCAGTCAAATGTTTATAACATGGCTGTAATTTTGAGATTTGGCTTTGAAAGGTAGGACACGTGGAAACGGGAAAAAATGCTGGTTACCAGCATTTTTGCCTTTTTCCACAATGTTTTCATAAGGCTTCTTCTTCAGGATTGATGAAACTTGGGATTGTGTGGTAAAGGGTTGAAAAAGAAAAAAAATAATACTTATACATGTACTTTAGTATACAAGAAATTAACATTGGTATGTCCCAACATGCATTTCTGCTGGCAACCTGCTATATTCTACAATAGTCAAACCTGTTTTCAGAGATCAAGGGAAGAAAGAAGAGTGCTTTCTTACAGCAGGTGGTCTTTTAAAGTAGGTTTAATGCTTACCTAATGAAATTTTGTAGACAGGTCCAAATCGGAAGTTCTTGCAGACAACAAATTAAATGTGGCTCAAGTAATGATATTTTCCTTTTAAAGGAGAGAAAACAGTGTAGGACAAGGAGTAAATGCTGGATACCAGCATTTTCTCCTTTTCTCACATGACAATGTTTTCAAAAGCCCCTTTTCTCAAGGTGTCAAAACTAGAACTGTGTGAAAAAGAGTTAAATTAGATGACTTAAGACAACATGTACAATAAAATAGTGTTCTCCTGAAACAATGGAATGCTTTACACAGGAATTCACTTTGCTGATTCAATTGTGTCCTCATTTTAATCCTTTGCCACACAGTCTTTAGATTTAATGAACCCAGAAACAGAGGGCTTTTGAAACAATTGAGGGAAATGGAGAAAATGCTGGTAAACAGCGTTTTCTCTTTTTTTCCACAATGTTTGCTACCCAATCAAAGACAGCAATCATCATTATAGCTACTTTTGATATGTTGTCTGAAAATTCTTTCAATTTGGTGGAGTAAACAATGTTGACATTTGGTGAAGCGTCAAAAGACCCCACAGAATTGAGGAGGGATATTGTTTTGGCGTTCATCTAGCTGTCCTGTTCTTCTGTCTAGGATCCTGTATGACTCAGGTGTAAAGTGTAGGGCTTTTAATCTGGAGGCTCTGGGTTAGAGCCTCACTAGGAGCAATGGGCTTTTCATAGGGTGTCCTTCAGCAAGACATTTCAGAGCCCTAGCCAAGTACTAATGAAACCCAGAACATGCATGAATAAGTGAGCTAAATATGGCTAAAATAATGTTGAAAGGGGCGTAGAACACCATTCAATAAATCAATCTGTCTGGTTTTTATTGGAACAAAAGAATGTTGCTTTTTGTGATGGATGTCATTTCACTTTAGTAACTTAATGACAAGTGTTATTAAAAAGAATTATTGACGTATATAAAGATAAATTTACTGTGATAAGACAGTAGAAAAACACAGTTCATTAGCATGCTGTTACATCGTTTGGGTATTATCTAACTGTTTAACACATGGTACCCACTTTTAATGACCCTTGTAGAGAAGACTTTTAAAATCATTGTAGGAAAAGGGAAAAAAAATGCTGGTTACCAGCATTTTGTCCTTTCCTGCAATGTTTTCTACCCCTCCACAGACAAGTCCTGCAATTCGAGCAAAACGTAACTTGTCGTCTGCAAGTGCTTTCAAAATAAATGAATTCAGAATCATGTTGCCTTGTAAAGGACTGACTCTGAAACAAGATTGTATACTAGACCTGTCCAAACAAAACACATTTGCAAAGACAAATTGGATTTTTTTATTTGACACAAATAATGGGATTTGTCTTTTAAATGTAGAAAAAATTGTTGGAAAAGGAGAAAAGGGTGGTTACTTTAATTTTTTCATGTTCCCACAGTGTTTTCTGAAGATATTTTCCTCCGGTTTATTTTAACTTTACATTGTTCAGTGTAGGGTTTACCACCTGTTACTTCAGTTACATTTGGTAATTGACTTGGTAAAGGTAATTAGTGGGAAGAAATTATCCATGATGTTTAGATGTACAATAGAATTTTAGATACCATAATATTCAGTTGGAGTAGAAAATAATTTTTATTTAAAAATCAAAGGACTCAAAGTCCTTGAAAGCGGATTTGTGGAACAGTATTACCGGTAAGCTATGATATGGTTTAATGTCAGATTAAATTTCCATTACTTGTCATGCATGTACATGTATAACTAGTTAGTGGACTTAGCAAGGGCAAGGAAAGTCCAAGTTTTTCTGCCAAGTGAGACGCACAGTAACTGTTATTCTATTTCATGAACTTATTAAGGAGTAGCAATTTTATCAATCAATCCAACGCGGTTTTCTGCTGGCATAAAATTTAGGACTCTATACACGTGTAGGATTGTATATACAGTAGTGACAAAAATGAGGTTGGGGTGTACTGGCTGAAACTTAAAGTAGAATGAGTATAGAGTGCAAGCATGTATGACAATACTTGGTTCAGGTCAAAATGAAAGTGATCAAGCATGCATCATTACGCACGATGTATTTGGTTCCAGCCAGTTTGATCACTGTAAGTGGATTTGCTATACAAATCCGCTGAAAAAAGTTTACATTATATGTACATAAAACACACGCATGTTAATGCATGGAAAGGTGTACACCATGTTTCCTGTGATATTTAAATGTACAGGAGAAATTCAGATACTTTGATCGATCGATTGAACAGTACAGGTTTTAAGCTGCTTTTAACATTATTTCAGTCATATCAAGGCGACGGCTCACATGTATGTGTATGTTCTGATTTTCACCAGTACTGGGCTGAAGTGTCAGGAACTTTGAAAACGATTGATTTAGTTATAGCATTCTTTTTCCTTTAAAGGAGTATATAAAAACCTTTGATGTGTCACTATCAGGTAAGTAGACAAGTACTTAATTTTTAAGCCCTTAAGCAAACAATGTGATAATTTTACCATCTTGGAGAAGAAAGAACTCTTTGAAAACCTTTTTGTCAAAAGAGGAAATGCTGATTCGCAGTATATCCCCCTTTTCCAACAGAGTTTTCTCCTCTTGCACAGAGATACTTTGCAAAACGAACCCAAGTTTTAACGACCCTAAAATTTGCAAACACTGTGGAAAAACAAGGAGAAAATGTTAATCTGCATTTTCTCCCTTTTTATGTAATGCTTTTCTTCATTTTCACATGAAAATTCTATCATTAGTGCCAATGTAATTTGTCATCTTCAAATGTTTACAATATGGACAGGTCTAAAATTTTGACAAAAATCTAGAATACCATATTTAGTTTTGAATAATAAAAAAGCCGGTTTTACCCGTGATACCGAAACCGGAATATGTTGGGCAAAACTTTTACATAGACACCGGTTTATAATTAACCGGAAATAAGGCGCCGTCTACCGGCGTTTCTGGGAACTTAAGAAAATCACAAAGGAGCAGGGATTCAACAATTCAAACCATATTTATGGCAAAAATGGTACGCTTATACTAATGTAATTATTTGCTAATGGTAGATCATATCACGGAGCATTGTATGAATATGTTGACAATACGTTTTTATGTCTCACGAACTGTAAAGCAGACATTTGAATGTCCATCATGTGAGCTGTCAAAAAGAAAAAAAAAGTTCAAAATTTCGACCCACTGAACGTGAGACTGAACTAGAAATGAATGTCACTGCACTTGGCTCTGCGGCTCATGACTCAATACTTTCTTATTTGATGACCTTCAATTGATTAATAAGGAATTTATTTTACTCCGCAAGGGAAACTTTCTAATTCACCTGAAGTCACACGACTACAATGTAGACTTGTCGGAATTGGAAACCTTTGCAGACGACAGTTTAAACGAGGCGCAAATAATAAAATTTCTCTTGTATAGGGTAGAAAACATTGTGGGAAAGGGAGAAATACTATTTATTAGTATTTTCTCCTTTTCCCAATGGTTTCCAAAGGCATTTTCCTCAGGGTCTTTAAAACAGATGACAGATTTTTTAGGGAAAGACATGCTCAGCGAATTGGACTTACAGTGTAAATCAATTGTATGTTTTGGTAACAAGGTAATTATTTAGTGTTAATGCACTCTGACATTTTTTACATCTAATGCATGGCTTTGGTTTGTTCAACATTTGAATTTTCACACACTTTAAGGCATAATATTTTTGTTGTATTGCTCCAACAATCTGTCAGTGAAATAATACCTGAAATTGCTGTATATAATTTTCAATTTTCAACCATAGATGAATGATACTCAGTCCAAAACTTGTACCCATTTCACCTCCTGTAAAACAATCCTCAATTTTCATGAACATTTCTAGGTAAAAAGTTTTCTTCTGGAAAGACTTCCAAACCGGTCAGTAATCAGTAGAGTGCCTTTAACTGCTTTCATTGCCTTTGCAGTCAGTGCAGATCAAGATTGGATTGTGAGAAACATCGAGCATGAACTTCCATCTTCACTTGCCGCTTTTCTAAGACATTCTGAACAAGAACAACCTTGAAATCGCTAAAATGAGGGGTTTATTTCATTTCTTCACGGGTTAAAAGTTTGGATGGTTTACATGTACTTGTGTTTAAAAACATGGGTAATACAGGTGAAAATAATGTGGCAAAGGAAGAGAGTGAGTGAGAGTAACAGATAGTGAGACCTTGTTCAGATTCTTTTTCAAACTGCAGGAGTAGTATGTGGTCTGAACATGCCCTATCCCCTTAACTTTTAGGTGTGCAGCCTGATGTGCAAATTTCTTGTCCTTTATTAGTGTTTCAGGTTATGTAAAACTAGGGTTTATCTTTAAGATCTATGGGAAAATTCTTTTTCGTTTGGGTAATGGGAGGTGTTAAAACAAGCTATTTAAGACACTTATCTACATACAAAGTACAGTACCCCCTTCGCTCCAACTATGAATTAGAACTTCATATGATTTTTAATGGGTTGATGTTAGTGTTGTATAGATGAACGGCTTGAACACATTAAAACCTGTAGACAAGGATTTGTGTCTTGTGCCAGACCAAATTTTAAAACATTGTGGAAAAAGGGGAGAAACAAAACGGGAAAAGATAACTTATTAGACAAGCACAAATAAACATAGTCAAAATCACAAGAAGTTTGCAGCAAAGCATTATCTAGGTCTCCTGTCTCTCTCACTCCCTCTCTTCATTTGCCACAATATACACATGTATTCACCTGTATCAACTTCATTTCTGAACTCATATTGAATATCCATGATTCTAATCCTAAAAGCATTGAATAAATTGAATGGCTGTCTTCATTTTAGAAATAACACACCCAAATAGTAATTTCAAGTTGTCCTTTGTCATAGTCTGTTAGAAGAACAGCAGTGTAGAGCAACGATCAGACTCCCTGTTTTGTGCAGTCTGACCTTGGTCTGAATTGGCCACAAAAGCAACAACTGTACATAGTGAAAGGCACTTTAGGAATTAATGGCTAGTTTGGAAGTCTGCCAATTCGTCTATGGAAGAAAATATTTTCACACAGGTAGCAATAACAAGAACAGTGTCTTTTTTGATAAAAAAAATTTATAAAACTTCAGGATTGGCTTAAACTGAGAGCCGGTAACAGGAGATACAACAGATACAGGTTTAGGACTGGATATTATTCATTAAACTGAAAATAGGATATGGTGCTCAAAATTATTAATTTTAGGTATTTATGCATGCAGCATGGAATGAGCAACATAACAAAAAATATGCTGGGAAACAAGTGGACATTGCAAATTAAAAAACAAATGTTTGAACAAACCAAAGTCATGTATTGGGTGTGAAGAGCATCATGGTGCATTTACACTATATAACAACCTTATTACCGAAACATCCAATAGATTTACTCTGTAAGTCCAATTTACCAAACTTGCCCATTGTTTTCTCCAGATGTAAAATTTTGCGGGTCATTTTGACCCCCATCCAGAAATTTGGGGGTCAAATGTCAAACTTTGGGGTCATATTAATTTTATTTTGTCTCATTTTCAAATAAATGATTAATAAATAAGTTTTCGATATTCTTTTCTTTGTGTTTCCTTGAAATCACTGAAATATCAATATGTTCAGTCATACAGTGAACCTTGTAACTTACTGTGGAATATGACAGGTTTCATTAAAAACAACATCAAAAGTCCCAGATTTTGGAAGATATTTTGTGCCATGTAAAAGTCAAGAACCAGTACTTGGGAATCTTGACATGATACCATTGTCTTTAAATTTACTATTGAGATCAGCCTATTTGCTTTTTGGTGCTAATGACATCGTCAAAAGCTGCCTTTTTTTTTGTGCTGACGACATTTTACGCCGAGGAATAGTCAAGGTTTCTTCTACGCTTGAAATGAGACTCATCTGGTTCCCAATTTATCAGCTCTGGTACAGCATTTGCGTTTTGAATTGGATTCCAATACAACTGGTTCTCCATTTATAAAGTATAAATTGGAGCATAGTGGAGATTGCATTCCGGAACCAGAGAAATTTGTCATTCAGATTCTTCACCTTTTATTTTTCAATTATATACTCAGAAAATGGATTTCTACATAAGCGCATCAGGAAAGACGTGGCAATAAAATTTTGGCGAGACAAGTGAGTAAAAAAGGCGTCAAAGACACAAAAAACACGCCCTGGAGAAATCACAGCATGTCTGTTATCCAAACATGTGTAAATCTTTAGAACTGGGGATTTTGTGGTAATGAGTAAAATTTGAACTTCTTAATTTCCTCTCATATTTGCCATGTTAGAAAACCCATCAAAACTGCTTAAGACACCTCTTGCTTTTCTTTATAGAACCTGTGATATGTGGTAGACACTTCAACACAAATTTTATTTTAAGACTGAAGTGAATAAACAAACATTTGAGGAACGCTGGCAATGGCGAATCTGACAAGCTTTCGGGACCCACACATCACTGTGTATCACAGGTTTAAAACGGTTACTAGGGACAAAATTTGAAACTTCCATATTGAATGCAGTTGTGTATCCAGTTAGTGTGCTTCAAATGATGGAATTTTTATTCATGAAAATATAGTGGGAAAAGAAGAAAATACTGGTCACCATTACAAGAAGTGTTCAGATATGAATGCATCTAAGCACCTAAAATTTGATTCATCATAGGTTTCACTGAAATTTTTATTTTGTTCCCTCAAAGTATTCACCTCCAACAGATATACTAAGTTTCAGTCTTCAGATCCAATCTTTGAAGGCATTTTCATGGTCTTTTTTGAAAGCTGTACTGGCTGTAAGCCAGCAGAGCATATGTCATCGCATGG
Organism: Tridacna gigas; assembly: GCA_945859785.2. Taxonomy (NCBI): domain Eukaryota; kingdom Metazoa; phylum Mollusca; class Bivalvia; order Cardiida; family Cardiidae; genus Tridacna; species Tridacna gigas. The sequence goes on from OX244028.2 coordinate 70,114,948, forward strand.
TTTCTATCGTTCATCTGTCTGTCCGTTAGTCTTTGACTTGTTTACGTGACAAAGTCTGCATTTGTGGTCGGATTTTCGTGAAATGTGCAGTTTAAATTTATCTTATCAATAGCTTGAACCCTATTTATTTTGAAAAAAATCTGACAATCCGTGTGGGAAAAGTAACCATTTTAATTTCAAAATTCCAATTTCTTGTTTACGCGATAAAGTCTGCATTTGTGATCAGATTTTCATGAAACTTGCACAGTTTGTTTATCTCAACAATAGCTTGAACTCTATTGATTTTGGAAAAAATCTGACAACCAGTGTGGGAAAAGTAGCCATTTAAAGTTCAAAATTTCAATTTCTTGTTTATGTGATAAAGTCTGCATTTGTGGTTGGATTTTCGCAAACTTGCACAGTTTGTTTATCGCATCAAAATCTTAAACCCTATCAATTTTGAAAAAGATCTGACAATCAATATGGGAAAAGGAGCCATTTAAAGTTGAAAATTTACATTTCTTTTCTTCGCAATTAAGTCCACATTTTTATCCGATTCTTTTGAAACTTGCAAAGACTATTTGTATTAACAAGGAATTGAACTCTATTGAAAATGAAGAAAATCTAGTTATCAGTTTAGGAAAAGCAGCCATTTAATGACTTGGTATTGTTTACTCAACACAGTGCGCATTATTAGTCACATTTCTTTGAAACTTGCCGAAATTGTTTAATACAAAAATGAGTACTGAAATGCTATGAAGTTTGGCTGGATTCCAAATAATTCGTTTTGAGAAATTGTACTTCAATTTTTTTTCATTATTTGTTTAATTCACCATGCCTTCTTGTGCTTTCTTAATGAGTTCAAGCCCAGTTACAACAACACCTCCCTTTTTTAGGTGTGTTTGACTTTTTCCTTTTTGCATCATGAATTCATAACATATGCTAGAAAAAAGGCAAAATCTCTGCCAGTAGAGCGATTCAGGCCCTCAAGGGCCTCTAGTTTAGGTATACGGTGAAGACACTGGAATATTGCAGAACCAAGGTATTTGCGCTGAACAAATTTTCGACCTGAAAGGTATTTTTTTAGATTTTTGAAACAAAAAGAATTGACATGGGGCAAGGTCAGGTGAATACGGAGGATGGGGGAGCACAAAGACATTTTCCTGCTTCAGAAAGTCTTGCACCTCATACAAAAGACAATGACTGAAACTGATGGTTTACACATTTTGAAATAGAGTTGACAGAAAATGAATTCCAGTGTTCATGGTATACCTAAAAAAGACTACGAAAATGCCTTCAAAGATTGGATCCAGAGATAGAAACTTTGCATATCTGTTGGAGGTGAATACTTTGAGGGAACGAAATAAAAATTTCAGTGAAATCTATGATGAATCAAATTCTAGGTGCTTAGATGCATTCATGTTTGAACACTCCTGGTATTTTTGCCCTTTTCAGTATATACTTTCTAAAGCCCTCTTCCCCAAATTATAAAATAAGGAATTGATTAGTACATGGAGTTTGAATTCATTGTTGGTTAATATGGCATGTGTACATGAAAATGTGATTTCCGCCGATCTAGCATAAAATAAAAATCCTTGAAGTTCATTGATTATAGGTGAAACTACTTATACGATAAGTTATGGCAGTAAATTTTGAAGTCAGTGCTGACTTGTAAATAAGGCAGTTTTCTGTAAAATTAGTATGATCTTGTAAGTTAACATTTTTGTTTATTTGTTATCTCATAATAAAAATAAGTTAACCCTTTCCCAAACAAGCCCTGGTTTTCACGTGTCTGCAGTACAAGTCTTTTGAAAACACTGTGGGAAAAGGAGAAATTGCTCATAACGAGCAATTTCTCCTTTTCCTGCAGTGTTTTCTACCCTTTTTGAGACCTTTCTGCCATTTTCATCAAATTTAAAATTGTTGTCTGCAAACTCTTTCAATTTGGACCAGTCCAAAATTTGTCGTTTGGGAAAGGGTTAAATAAGTGAAGAGTCAGAAGATAAGAACTGATACTTTATCATAGTGAAGAACTGTTAACCCTTTACTGCACAATCCCGACTTTTAACGACCCTGGGAAAGAGGCCTTTTGAAATCATTGTGGGAAAAGGAGAAAATGCTGGTAACCAGCATTTTCTCCTTTTCCCATAATGTTTACTACCCTCTCAAAGAGAGATTCCTCCATTTGAGCCACATTGAAATTGTCATCTGCAAACACTTTTTATTTGGACAATGCTAGAATTTTGTCGTCTGTTAAAGGGTTAAAGGAACTTTGGAACACTTGGATAGGTGCACTGGTTATCTTGACTGAAAAAATTGTTTAACCCTTTACCAAACAAGCTAATAGTTAAACAACCCTAGGGCTGAAGCACTTAGAAAACATTCTGGAGAAAAGGTGAAAATGCTTTCATCCTTGCAAGACAAATTATAAAATCCATTTGTCATCTGCAAATGCTTTTAAATTAGACAAGTCTAACATTTTGATGTCTGGTAAAATGTTTATATGGCACGAAACACAAAAGAAACAGAACATGCAGGCGCACATCGTTTGTCATTGTAGGTTCAGGCGCAAGGAAGAGAATGCCTTTCCATATCATGAATACGTCTCAAATAAGGGAAAAGTTTTCATGATGAACGATGCAGATATTATGGCCAATGCTTATGCAGCCTATGCGCAGAGTCTGGTTACGTTTGGATCGGCTGAGAAGACTGGGATATTAGATCAACTGCAGTCGTTCCTGAAAACTAATGGTGTTGGATCCCATGTTCCTATAAGCTCTAGTTCCATAGCTTCGTCAGAAAATTCACAGGTAAATTATTGACTGTGAAATTAACTTATAAAAGGTATCCTTTTTCCACAATGTTTTCTATGCTTTCAAAGATTTTGCAGTCATTTCGGGCTTATTTGTTATATTGCAATAGATCTTCATATTGCCATTTTTATGGGGAAAACATCTTATCGGACATTGTAAATCCATGATCAGGCTGCATGTTCTCTGCAGTCTTATCTTGATGTACACTGTTCGCAAAAGGTCCTTGAGTTGCACTTAGCAGCCTAAGGGTTAAACGCATATCACAACATTTTAGCTACATGTAATTATTTGTCATCTGCAAATTGCTTAACCCTTTCCCAAACAAGCCCTGGTTTTCACATGTCTCCAGTACAAGTCTTTTGAAAACACTGTGGGAAAAGGAGAAATTGCTCGTAACGAGCAATTTCTCCTTTTCCCTCAGTGTTTTCTACCCATTTTGAGACCTTTCTGCCATTTTCATCAAATTTAAAATTGTCGTCTGCAAACTCTCTCAATTTGGACCAATCCAAAATTTGTCGTTTGGGAAAGGGTTAAGTTTGGACAAGTCAAAAATTGTGTCTCCTGGAGAAGAGCATACATGGTTGTTTTTAAATAGTCTGCTGCTAGATGATAAATGTCACCCGCAGGCGGTGATGTGTTAACTCTTTACCAGAAGGCATAATTTTAGACTTGTCCAAATTGAAAGCATTGCAGACGACAAAATAAATATGACTCGAAGATTGAAATTTATATTTGGAAGGTTAGAAAACATTTTGGGAAAAGGAGAAAATGCTGGTTACCAGCATTTTCCCCTTTTCCCACAATGTTTTCAAAGGTCTTCTTCCTTGAGTCGTTTTTAGTCGGGATTGTGCGGTGAAGGGTTAACCCTTTACCACACAACAAAAACGTCGACTTGTCTTAATTGAAAGCATTTAAATGTGGCTCACAAGACGGAATTTGTCTGCCTTTTGAAAAGGGGAAAATGCTGGTTACCAGCATTTTCTCCTTTCCCCACAATGTTTTGAAAAGGCTTTGTCAGGGTCATTAAAACTGGGTAACATGATAACATAGTGGCAGAGATTACAAAATAAGGGCTTTACAATCCTGGAGCTTGTCCAGAAGTTTCAATAAGGTTTGGAAGTTATCGCTACAGGAACTACTGGTCTCTTACCAGGACATTCGAATTGTTTTATTGGCTTGGGAAGAGAATTACAGGCATACATTTGATTGATTGGTGTTTAATGCTGTTTTCGACGTTATTTCAGTAATATCCCTGTAGCCAGTGCACCTATCCATGCTTGCCTGGAGTTTCTGTTACCAGTACTTTGAACAGTATTCTTCTGCAGCTACTGATGCTCTCCCAGATAACCATTGTCAAAACAATTATCAGTGGTGAGAGGAATGAATTCTGTCACATTAATGACTATCATCAATCCCCTGGAAAGAAATTGGCTGAGCTGGGGATTCAAACCAGCAACCCCCGTTCTCAAGTCTTGTTCAGTAATGACTGCAGTACAGGGGCTCGGCAGAATTACGCATAAAATTAAATACCAGAACTTGATAGATATGATGTCTTGCAACATTTCTGAAATGTTGTAAATATTAATAGAGGATACTTTTTCATAAATTTTATTTGTTTCTAGCAGAGTCAAGACAATTTCATGGAACTTATCATGTAAATGGTAGCAATAATTATTTTAATGTCTTGAAAGGTTAGACATGGCTTTTTATCCTGCATTTTGGAAAATATCTGAAGCGGGATCGGGTATTTCCAAACTATGAGCAATTAACGAATTAGCAAGATTTTAAAAATGGTCTCATCCCTCCTTGGGACAATAATGATATTATGTGACATCATAAACTTTACACCATATTTCTTTTCTCTTTTTTAATGTTTTGAAGGATACAGAAATTCTCCAAAGAAAAATCAGTAATTACTTAGATTAGACAGGTCGGGGAATTACTGTTTTCTTTATTTTTTCGATCTGTATTGCTAAGAGTGTAAACTGCTCCTGCTTCTCCCTCGGCTCTATATTTGCAATATTTTACATATAAACCAGGGTGCCCAATCACGTACTGCAGTACGTAATTCACGTATAAATTCTACCCCGCGCGTACAAATTTTTTATTCTTACGTGCATGCATGTACTGTCAAAAGTATGCACTTGCATGTATTGCATCTGCTGCAGAAAAATGTCATCGCAACAAAAGCTGTTAAAATATTTCACAGTGTGAAGATCTGAGAAAGGTAGGTTTACACAAGTGATTCTACCATTACACATTTTGTTTTATTTTGCCCTAACATGGCATGGTCTTTATTTGACAGAGTTTGAACTTACAATGATCCAATCGGCCTGCTCCTCTGTGATTTTAAAATAGCCAGATCTATGAACATCACCTTCGACAACGAGCATCAATCTGTATACACTTACTTTTTTAAGAAGTTCTAATATACTTCACAATTTTGAGAAAGGAATAAAGGTGAAAAATCTCCCATAAAGGCGGGCGATTATCAAAACTCATGGCCGTGTTTGGCTTTTGAACCCTGACTGCTGTTGTGATTATATCTAAGTATGTGCATGCCCTGGAGACATGTGAAGTATCCATATGATCACCAAATGCACAATTTACTAATTTAGTTCAGATCCCATTCATTATGGTAAAAGAGCTAGGGTGTTAAAATTCATTAATAAATCTGAAACCGCCCAAAGTTACTCTGTACCCCCTAATTTTTCTTTGTACCCCCAATTCAAAGCCTAGGGGGTACAGTGTACCCCCAATTTTTAGCTCCACTGGCCGAAGGCCAGCGAGCTATTGTCATGGCGTTGTGTCCGTCGTGCGTCCGTCCGTCCGTCCGTTTGTCCGTTCGTCCGTGCGTGCGTCCGTAAACTTTTTCTTTAAAAAACTTCTCCTCAGAAACTATTGACTGGATTTTTACCAAATTTCACAGGAATGTTCCTTTGGTGGTCCTCTTTCAAATTCCTTCAAATAATTGTGTTCCATGAAGAATTCTGGTTGCCATGGCAACCAAAGTAAAAAACCTTTAAAAATCTTCTCCTCCCAAACCGCTATTTGGATAGCATTATTATTTTGCAGGAATGTTCCTTAGATACAGGTTTACAGAATTCCTTTAAAAAAAAATGATCTGTCAAAAAACATGGCTTTTATGGGAGACTCATTTTCCTTTTATGGTATAAAGTAAAATCTTTGAAAAATTTCTTCTCTAAAACTATTCATTGGATTTCATTGTTGTTTTGCAGGTAAGTTCCTATGGTGGTTGTCTGCCAAATTGTTTCTATGGTGGTTGTATACCAAATTCCTTTTAAAAAAATGATACACCTAAAAACACATTTTTTTATAGACAAGGCTTATATTTCAAAAAAATGTTCTTCTCCAAAACTATTTATTGTGTTAGTTTTATCGACTAACAAAGAAAAAGGAAGAAAATTGGATTGACTTGACCTAGTCAGGGCTGTCCTATTTAACCCTTTCCCAAACGACAAATTTTGGACTGGTCCAAATTGAAAGAGTTTGTAGATGACAATTTTAAATTTGATGAAAATGGCAGAAAGTTATCAAAAAGGGTAGAAAACACTGTGGGAAAAGGAGAAATTGCTTGTTACGAGCAATTTCTCCTTTTCCCACAGTGTTTTTAAAAGACTTGTACTGCAGACACGTGAAAACCAGGGCTTGTTTGGGAAAGGGTTAAGCCCACACATTTTCCTTGGTATTAAGATCACAATTTACTCCAATGATATGCTATTAGTTAGTACTAGTAATGAAATATCACTGGCCATAAATAAGATAAAAGCTTGAGCACCTTTCACAACTTGAGCTTTTCAATTTTGCCTTATTACTAAGCCTGAGTAACCATGCCAAGATAAAAAAGAAAAAGTATTTTAATAACAAAACCCCCATGTTGTAGGTACTTTATAGTCCTTTTGATATAGAACAAGAGAACCTCTGCACTTTTATTAGTTCTGGTAAAGGTTTGTTGACCTACTAATGAGTAAATGCAGAGTGGACAGAGAAGGGGTGTAAATCCTGGTGACCTGGTACACAGTGGGGCAGGGCTTTACATTTGTGATAAGGCATTAATGTTACCCAGTCAAACTGATCCCACAACTTCAGTACACCAGAATTAATCTGTGCCCTGGAGCAGGATATTTGATTTATGTAAATGCATTTGTAGACCATTTTGTGTTGTTTGCCACAGAAGACATTCTAACTGTGAAAAGTTGATTATTAGGGATTAGGTGTTCATTGTATGCCAGCATATTTCATTCTATCTGGTGTATTGATGTAAGTTGATCTATATTGCTAAAACATTCATTCATTTGCCCTCCTAGCTGTTCTTTTAGATTACCCCTTTACCACACAATCACAACTTTTAACGACCCTGAGAAAGACATATTTTCTATATTTTGATGTTTCCCCACCCAAAATGGTTTGTGAAAGGACCTGTTGCAGACAACATATCTTCAAATTAGTAAGACATATATAAAAAAGGATAGAAATTATTGTGGGAAACTAAGAAAATGCTGGTTACCATTTTTTTCTTCTTTTCTCACAAGTTTTTTCCATACCTTTTTTCTTTAGTGAGCTAAAATGCAGGATTGAATGGTAATTGTTAAAAACTTTTCGCCATTATAGAAATATCAGGCCTGTGGAGCGATACAGGCGCTCAAGCGCCTCTAGTTTCTTTGTACCCCCAATTCAAAACCTGGAGGGTGCATGTACCGCTAAATTGAATACCCAGTGGGCATAACAATGTGTAAATTGTTCTTGTCACATGTTAAAAGCGCTTGAGAAGCGTGTTCGGAAAAGCCCTTACCTGAACTTACATGTGAGTATATTCATGAACTAAAGCCGGTTGAATAAGAATTGGCCGTCTTTTTAGCATCGTAAGCTATCACAAGAATAAAATGCATGTAATTTAGAGCTCAATATATCTGAGTTTAACTTTTTAAATGTTTATTACATTGCAGACTACGTATATCAATATAGACCAATTTCAGTTTGCTTGTATCGAGTTATCTGATTTTCAGTTTGCATCGTTTGTCATGTTCTGAAATGTCGGCGTTTAAATAGTCCCAAAAACTAGACATTATCAACTTTTTCGAAGATCTATAAACATGAAGTTCTAGCCAATATACATTTCAGCAGCCAGAGTGTTGGTATGATGAAATTTTCAGGACTTTTTTTAAAAAACTTCGAAATGTTCAGAAGCACCTGACATCTGTGTTCAGCAGTGTTGACTCTTTTGGTAATACTCTATGGTAGGAACTTTAAATCTCAATTTCTTGTTATTGATTTTGAAAAAAATCTGACAATCAGTGTAGGAAAAGTAGCCATTTAAAGTTTAAAATTCAATTTCTTGTTTACGTGATAAAAGTCTGCTTTTGTGGTCGGATTTTCGTGAAACTTGCACAGTTTATGTATCTCATCAATAGCTTGAACCCTACCGATTTTGAAAAAAGTCTGACAAACAGTGTGAGAAAAGTAGTTTAAAATCTCAATTTCTTGTTTACGCGATAAGGTCTTCATTTATGGTCAGATTTTCATGAAACTTGCACAGTTGCTTTGTATCATCCACAGCTTTAACTCTATTGATTTTGAAAAAAAAAAAAATTCAGTAATCAGTACGGCAAAAGTAGCCAATTAAATTTGAAAATTTACAATAATTCTTGATTACGCGATGATGTTGGCAGTTGTGGTTTTCATTTTTTCATGAAACATGCACAGTTGCTTTTTATTATCAATAGCTTGAATTCTATTGAATTCTATTGATTTGGGGGAAAAAAATGACTATCGGTTTGGGGAAAGGAGCCACTTACATTTGATAATTTACATTTCTTGTTTACACAATTAAGTCACATTTTTGATTAAATTCTGTTGAAACTTGCAGAGATTACTAGTAACATTAAGGACGTTGAACTACATTAACCCTTTCCCAGACAAGCCCGGGTTTTCACATGTCTACCTTATCTGGACAAACCCGGGTTTTCACGTGTCTATCTTATCCGTACAGACCCGGGTTTTAACGTGTCTACCGTATCTGAACAAACCCGGGTTTTCACGTGTGTCCTATTCAACGTAAAAAAAATCGGCAATTTACATTACCAAAACTATTTACGATGTATGAAACAGTAAGTATAAGATATCGTCATTATTTTGACAGAAAAAAAACTGTATGGTTGTTCTTCGAAAAAAAGAGTTATTTGAAGTCAAACAGGACTGGGGGTCCAGAAATATAACCGTGTACATGTGTGAATGGCGTACGTGATAAACAGCGTCGTCTATTTCGATGGAAGGTACTGGAAAAATAACCGCGACGTCGTCACGTAGTCAAAATTACACCTTCAACAATGTTGCATATACTAATCAAATTTGAACAAAAGTTTAAATCAGATATTTCTTACCAGTCGGAGGTGTTAATCCATCTCTTATTTACGCGTAAATTGACCCGAGAAAAATCACAAAATATTCAGTAGGTCTGATTTTCTGTTTACTTTACTCAGACGTGAATGAATAAAATGAGCCACAATGAAATAACTGTCGCAACACGATTAAATTGTGACTTACGAAATATTAGAAAAATGGAAATTTCTTTTTCTGACGTATATTTCCTTTATCAGATAAACAAATAATGAGGGAAGAACAAGAGACCAGAACCTGTGCACTGTACAGCCCTAAATTCAACAAAAGTTGATTAGATTTTATTACCCTCCCGACTGAAGTTTTTTTTTTCGGAAGCGTTGTGATATACACTTTATGGACTTTAATTATCGATTTTTACTGTTTGTGTCTCGTGGCCAGCTGCACCGTTACATAATATTACGTAATGAGACAGCGGTCATCTACGGATTATGAATGGGCGGTATAGATCTACCATGCGATCACAAGGTTGGTGAAAAAAAATGAACGGGTAAGCCAATTAAATTTCACATTCAAATTAATCAATTCAATTAGCCAATGAAATTTGAGCGATTCAATCCCCAAACTATCTATTTTCTTGCAGTTGGTTTGAGAATATGAGCTAATACGCAACAAAATTTCCTCCTTAGATTTTCGAAAATAACGGTAGCATTTGAAATCGTGCACTATGTTTCAGAATTCAGGGTCTGAATTTAATTTTGACACTGATATTTTGGATTTCTCTGGGTTATCGGCTGAGGAATCTTCTGATCCGACGTTGATGAGATAGATGAGGCACTGGAGGCCGATCTCGAATGGCAGTTTGCACCTCCGACAGTGTGTTTTAATTACTTATTCTGGGGTTTTTCATGTAGTTGAAAGCATCTACTTGAAAATTACATTACGCCATCGTTCAGTTTTTACACAAAGTTTAAGATACACATGATTTGGCATTTATATTTCCAAACAGAAAATTAATATCGTTAGGCGTTCTTTTCTTTTTAGACGAATGCGTACATCAGTAATAACGAAAAATATCGCTACGAATCTTATCCTTAAAAGCCGCAACATCTCGGAGTATGGACTTTTGAATAAGACAGAGTATTCCAAACATGACGTTGTCAAGGGCGACTGAAAAACAGCAACTACACTTTAAGCTTGAATTATGATCTTTTAGGCCAAAAAAATGGCAATTTACATGTTTATCAACATTTGCATGATGTTTAATCGAAAATTACATCTTCTTAACCTTGTCCATGTTACCGATAATGTCAAACACGGCGTTTTTTTCCCTCGATCTGCTTCAATGAAATCTTATGTCGATCTACTAGCGACATGTTTTTCTGTTGCAGGTTGAAACAGAGGCCCTCTTTCTTTGGGTTGTAAAATCTCTGATTTCTTTGTTTAAGGGCTAACCCCTTATGAAACAACAGATTTTACATTTTCCACATTTAAAGAGCCTGCAGACAGCAAATCAAAACCTGTTCCTTCTGAATGTCAGCTTTCCAATTGGGTAGAAAACATTGCGGGAAGGAAAAAAAAATTGTTTCCCACAAAAGGCTTCTTAGAAAAGCTGACATCTGTCATGGATTTATTTATTAAAGGAGTCACTCACTTGTTCAGCATTTATTAGTATGTTCTCTTTATTAAAAAAAAAAAAAAAGATTTCATAGATTTTTGTATTGGTAACCTACAGGAAATATGATTACTGAAACATTAAAACAATCTCTTTAGACTTTTAAACCCATTACAAAGTGAAATTTGCATTTTGACTGCATAAAAAGAGTATACAATGTGAAAGATAATCTAATTTTCCAAAGACCTTCCTATAATAAGATTTGTTCAATTATTTAACATAATTATAAATCACCATTTTCATGACCCTATTGCATGAAAATAAAGGAAAAAAATTGTTAAAGAAATGAGAAAAAAAAAACACTAACTTTATTCTCATTTTGCTGCATAATTTGCATTAAAACTTTAAAAAAAATCATACCATGAAAAAGAGCAGCCTTTTCTCTAAAAACTTTTTATATACCAAAATAGTGTGAAATAAGAAATAATAGCTCTATTTTAACATTTTTTAGGACATGCGTGAAAAATTGTCAAGAAATTAACAAAATCCAATATTCCCTGTTCAGATAGGACCATAAAATGTCTTATCTCCATATTTGGTATAGGTTATTGATTTTTCCAGGTCACTGTTCAATAGAGGTAACAGTTTTGGCTACCTCTCCATCTGGGAAAGGGTTAAAAAATGAAGAAAATCTAGCTCCATTTGATGACTTAGTATTGTTTACTTAACTCATTCCACATTATCATCAGACCTGGGGTCATTGTAATCTGTAATCCTGATTACATGTAATCGATTACAAAATCTGGGTAATCGCAATGTAATCTGTAATCTTGAGTTTTCATGATTACATGTAATCGTAATGTAATCGATTACATTGTAAAAATGCCTGTAATCATGAATACATTTCAATTACTTTATGATTACAATGGGAAAATATTCTTTGCGACTTGTCAATGGTGGGTTTCTTCCATTACAGTTGCGGGGGGGGGGGGGGGGGCTTCTCAAAGATTTTATGCAAAAAGGGTGCTTTAATTGACTAATTATTGTTTTAAATATATTTGAAACAAATAAAGAACTGAGATAACTTCAAAGAGAGATTTTCAAAAGTTTGCATGGTGACCAGTCCCAATTAATGAAGAGTGGATATAATTTGTTTGATTAATTGCAATATTTATCACCTTATTAACCCTTTCCCAAACGATGAATTTTAGACTGGTCCAAATTGAAAGAGTTTGCAGACAACAATTTTAAATTTGATGAAAAATACAGAAAGTTCTCCAAAAGGGTAGAAAACACTGAGGGAAAAGGAGAAATTGCTCGTAACGAGCAATTTCTCCTTTTCCCACAGTGTTTTCAAAAGACTTGTACTGCAGACACGTGAAAACCAGGGCTTGTTTGGGAAAGGGTTAAAGAAAGTTTTCACAGTTTTGTGAGAACTCAATCATCCCATACTATAAAATATCACCATATTTTTGGCTGAGGTTCTGTTCATTATTGTACTGATAGAAATAAGGATACAAACTCTGGTGGAATTAAAGTGAATTTTAGTTTTGATCAAGTGAAAATCAGTAGACATGTCTGCTAAAGTTTTTGAACATTTTGACATTCCATCTAGTGACACACTAACTGGATCTGACCCTGTTAACCCTTTCCCAAACAAGCCCTGGTTTTCATGTGTCTGCAGTACAAGTCTTTTGAAAACACTGTGGGAAAAGGAGAAACTGCTCGTAATGAGCAATTTCTCCTTTTCCCACAGTGTTTTCTACCCTTTTTGATAACTTTCTGCCATTTTCATCAAATTTAAAATTGTCGTCTGCAAACTCTTTCAATTTGGATCTGTCCAATATTTGTCATTTGGGAAAGGGTTAAAGCTAAGTATAAATACTGTGCAAGTACCATATCAGGATCTATAAAGACAACCTCAAACTTTGTCACCCATTTGAAGGCAAGTCGCACATATTTATGATTTAACCCTCTTTCAAACAGCTCATTGTTTTCATGACCCTAGGGTCAATTATTGTTACGGAAAATACTAATTGGGAAAAGGCAGGCTATTTCTGATTTTTCCAAACAGTAATAAATTTGATATTGTAAGGGCCACTGATTGTTTAACCCTTTTTCACACAATCTGGATTTTTGAGGACCTAACATTTTCTCCTTGTCCCATAATGTTTTCTAGCCTTCCCATTTTGCAAGTTTTAATTTTTGATTCACATTTAAATTGTCGCTTGCAAATGCTTTTAACTAAATGTAGCTTTGTTTTTGTCTTTCATGTTGCAATTATCTGAATTATTAGTCTGGAAAACATAAAGAATATCTCCACTCTTTCAGAATCTGAATCAATCAAAGGCAATTAAAGGTAAAAAGATACAAATGTCTTTCAGTTTGCCTGAGTAATGAATTCTTGAAACATTATGTGAAAAAAGAAAGTGCTAGTTATCAGTCATTTTTAGCTCCACTGGCCGAAGGCCAGCGGGCTTATGTCATGGCCCGGTGTCCGTCGTGCGTCCGTCCGTGCGTGCGTGCGTCCGTCCGTCCGTGCGTTAACTTTTATTTCAAACATCTTCTTCTCTGAAACTACCCATCCAATTTTCATGAAACTTCACAGAAATGATTCTGCCATGGTCCTCTTCAGAATTTCTTGAAAGAATTTGATTCCTTCAAAAACTCTGGTTGCCATGGCAACAAAACTGAAAATCTTTAAAAATCTTCTTGTCTGAAACCATAAGGCATAGGGCTACCAAATTTGGCATGTAGCTTTATGTAGTAGACCTCTATCATGTTTCTTGAAATTATAGCCCTGGGGTCAAAATTGGCTCTGCCCCAGGGGTCACAAGTTTTACATAGGCTTATATAGAGAAAACTTTAAAAATCTTCTTGTCTGAAACCATAAGGCATAGGGCTACCAAATTTGGCATGTAGCTTTATGTAGTAAACCTCTATCATGTTTCTTGAAAATATAGCCCTGGGGTCAAAATTGGCTCTGCCCCAGGGGTCACAAGTTTTACATAGGCTTATATAGAGAAAACTTTAAAAATCTTCCTGTACCTAGCCATAAGGCCTAGAGCTACCAAATTTTGCATTTAGCTTGATCTAGTTGGGGTCTACCAAAAGTGCCCAAATTATAGTCCTGGGGTCAATTTGGCCTCATGCTGGGGGGGGGGGGGTTCACAAGATATATATAGGCTTACATAGGGAAAACTTTTAAATCTTGGTGTACATAGCCATAAGGCTTAGGCTACCAAATTTTGCATAATTATAGCATTATCTAGTGGACAACTACAAAGAGGGCCCAAGTTACAGCCCTAGGATCAAGTTTGGCCCTGCACCAGGGGTCACAAGTTTTACATGGGTTTATGGAGTGAAAAGTTCAGAAACCGTCTTGTTATTAGCCATAAGGCCAAGAACTCCCAAATTTAGCATGTTATTCTTCTAATACACATATTCCCCATTTAGTCCGACTGTAGCCCTGGGGTCAAAGTTTTATAAGGGCTTATATAGTGAAGACTTCTCTTCATGGTTTATGTTTATAAGCCAGTGGAGCGATACAGGGCCATCATGGCCCTCTTGTTCCTTTTCCCACAATGGTTTCTAATAGAAGCATCCTCTTCTTTGCCCATTACCAACCCGTTGCAACCCAGTTCCGATTTTAACAAACGGCTTGAGAAAACAGTGGGAAAAGAAGGTCAGAGAGCAATTAGCTTATGAAACATTGTGATAAAAGGAGAAAGAGCTGGTCATCAGAAATACAGCCGATTTCTTTATTAACAATTTTTCAGTTATATTGCCTGGATAATAAATTTTGAAAACATTACAAGAGGAAGGAAGTGCTAGTTTATTAGTTACAGTATAAAGACTTCAATTCTGTCATCTGCTAAAGTGTAATTATTTAAATCTCTATCACACTATCCCAACTTTTAACGACCCTAAAGAAGAAAGCTATGGAAAAAAAACTGTTGGAAAAGGAGAAAATGCCGATAACCAGCATTTTCTCCTTCTCCCACAATGTTTTCTACTCTTTCAAAGAGAGAAATCATCAATTTAGCAACTTTTAATTTGTCTTCTGCAAATGCTTTCAATCTGGTAACATAAAAAATTTTGTCATTTGGTAAAGGGAATTATAATGAGGTCTTAAAAATCAGTCATGTGGTCAACAGTGATAAAGGGTGGAAGAGGTGTCAAACTGAGATAACAGTATATAGCCCCCAAGCTTTCCATGCCCCCTTTGCTTTTATCAAAGAAAGACTATTACCAGTACCATTTAGGACAGTATGAAATATGAACATAAGTTGTATGATAGTCTACAAAAACTGAAAATGTTCCAGTGAAATTTACGAAAACCCTTGGGTACAAAAAAATTGTAGCTGGGTTAACTTCGGGCTAACTCTTTACCAGACAACAAGATTTTACACTTGTACAAGTAGGGTGAAAAACATACAGGAAAAGGGAGAAATGCCTTTTCTTCTTTTATCTGATTTTAATCATCAGAATATTCTCCTTTACACTCAGTGTTTTCAAATGCTTTCACTCTGTCACTCAAGGGCATAATAAGTCAGGATAGTTAGGTAACATATGAGGAAACCAGGTGACTCCTCCTACAGTTTTGCTGCTATGATATTGAAAGTTTGTTGATACATTGATTGCATATTGAAGTTGTGCAAGATGCAGTTTTCAAATATCTGCACCAAGTGTCTGCCTTACTATCGACCTTTGGTCCAACAGCCAGATGAAAGGTTTGCTCGGTATAACCAAACACTTTATTGAAGACTGGGCCATGAGGACGGTTATGATCACAGTCACTCAAAGAATTTTCTTTAACCCTTTAACCCTTTCCCAAACAAGCCCTTGTTTTTATGTGTCTGCAGCACAAGTCTTTTGAAAACACTGTAGGAAAAGGAGAAATTGCTTGTAATGAGCAATTTTTCCTTTTCCCACAGTGTTTTCTACCCTTTTGGAGAACTTTCTTCCATTTTCATCAAATTTCAAATTGTTGTCTGCAAAATCTTTCACTTTCGAAGAGTCTAAAATTAGTCATTTGGGAAAGGGTTAATTTTAATTTTAATAGTTCTTGTCAAATATTAAGTTATCACTGTGATTAAGAGAGAAATTTTGGCTGAGTTAAGAGCAGTTGTATTCAAAGAATGTAAATATGTTTTTGTATTCGACTATCACTCTCAAGTTAAAAAATTAAAATGCTGCTTTTGGTCAAAAATAAATTGATCATATTAATCTTAACATGATTGTAAAGTGAGAATATTAGTACATGTAGTAATTATTAATATCTCCTTTTATCATAATGTGAAAGAATAGTTCTCAACCTTTTATATGGACTGCAGTATGTCATATTAATGTAAAAATCAGAATGTAATCACAAGTAATCATAATGTAATCATGATTACAATGCAAAAGTAATTGTAATTGTAATCAATTACATTGAAAATTTGTGTAATCATAATGTAATCAATAATCATAAAACTTGGGAGTAATTGTAATTGTAATTGATTACATTGGTATGTAATCAACCCCAGGTCTGATTATCATTCCACATTATTAGTCACATTTCTTTGAAGCTTGCAGGGTTTTTTTAAAACAATGAGTACTGATACCCTATCAAATTTGGCTGGATTCCAAACAGTTTGTTTTGAGAAATTGTACTTCACTTTTTTTTCACTATTTTTTCGATTCACCATGCCTACTCATGCTGTCTTACTGGGTTCAAGCCCAGTTGCAACAACACCTCCCCCTCCATTTTTTGGTGTGTTTCCTTTTTTCTGTTTTGCATCATGAATTCATTATGTATGCTAGAAAAAAAGCAAAATCAATGCCAGTAGAGCAGTTCAGGCCCTGAAGGGCCTCTAGTTTTGTGTAACAAAGCCTAAGCAAATTTACCCTCTACCACACAATCCTAATTTGCAGCAACCCTAAGGAAAGCTTTTGAAAACATTGTAGGAAAAGGAGAAAATGTGGTACACTTCCAAAGAGAAATTTCACTGAAAGAGTCACATTTAATTTGTTGTTTGCAAGTACTTTGAATTTGGGCCAGTCTTAGCCTGTCTCAAATTTTGAGCATTGTCATAAAAGGGTAGAAACCATCAGTTACTGGCTATTCTTCTTTTTCCATGATGTTTTCAAAAGCTAAATACCTCAGGGTTGTTAAAAGGTGATTGTTTGCTAAAGGGTCAAACATCCACTACAGTTCTGAAAGATACAATGCTGTTTATTTTTTTATTGTTTGTCGGAATTCCTTTATATCTTATATATTTCCATTTTTATAGCATATTTGTGCAGATTTTTAAAGCTTTGTCTTTGTTGTTAGGGTATGGACACAAATAATGACAGAGATGATGGCGTAAGACCAGCTTGTAGATTTTGTGGTAAAACTTTTGCACAAGCTAGTTACATCAAAGCTCATGAAAGGCTTCACACTGGTGAGTCATTTGTTGTCACTGTACTTTTCCTTGCATTTTACAGACCATTTTCACAGAACAATTTGAAATGGCAAAATTTTAGATGCGTCCAATATAGAAATGAGCCATGCTCTGTGAAAAGGGGGTTTTAATCCTTTACCACACAATCCCAAGTCCTAACAGCCCATGGGGAGAAGCCTTTTGAAAACATTGTGGGAAAAGGAGAAAATGCTGGATACCAGCATTTTCTACCCTCCCACAATGTTTTCTACCCTTTTAGAGTTAGGTTTCGTCAAGTGAGCCACATTTGATTTGTCGTCTGCAGTGGCTTTGAATTTGGAGGAGTGCAAAATTTTGTTGTTTGGTAAAGAGTTAATGCACCTGCAAAAAGTATCAAGCCAGGTCAGCCTGCAAAGT
This sequence comes from Tridacna gigas, assembly GCA_945859785.2. Lineage (NCBI taxonomy): Eukaryota > Metazoa > Mollusca > Bivalvia > Cardiida > Cardiidae > Tridacna > Tridacna gigas. The sequence goes on from OX244028.2 coordinate 70,132,536, forward strand.
CAATTTTCTCTTTGTCCAAGGAACAGTCTACCTCATGATTCGGTTGGTTATTAGACCAAATAAATTTTATAGATCCATAATATGATGACTTGCTTAGTATAATGCATCACACAAATGCATTAAATGCCCCTTTGCCAAGCATGGGTCAAATAGTTTTGATGTCTATACCAACACTTGGCTTAATACAAAGAAATGCTCCTTTTCTCACGATGTTTTCCATAATGTTGAAAATTGATTAGGTTCTTTCCTACAGACGTCTGTTTTTAACCATGTATTGAACTATGACCCTTTGTTAAACAATCTCAGCATTTAACAACCCAGAGGAAAAGGTTTTTGAAAACATTTTGGAAAAGAAGGAAATGGGAATAAAAAGCATTTTCTCCATTTTTCACAGTGTTTTCTACCCTTTCAGAAACAAATCCCATATTTGAGCTGCAATTTAATTTGGCTTGTGCAAATGCTTTCAATTTAACCCTTTACCACACAATTCCGAGTTTTAACAACCCTGTTAAATAAGACTTCTGAAAACAATGTGGGAAAAGGAGAAAACCAGCATTTTCTCCTTTTCCCAAAATCTTTTCTAACCTTTCAGAAACATGACAAATCATTTGAGCCACATTTAATTTGTTGTCTGCAAATGCTTTCAATTTGAACCAGTCTAAAATTTTGACGTTTGGTAAAGAGTTAAACAAGCCTAAAGTTTTGTGGTCTGGTAAAGACATATCTTTTTTTGTGTAAATTGAAAAAAGATTCTTTATGGACAATGACTGTGGTTGCATTTTAGGAGAAAAACCTTACGTCTGTTCTGTGTGTAACAAGGCCTTTAGCGATGCCAGTAACTGGAAAAAACACGAGAGAATGCACTCCAGACAGATGCAGAATGCCATTGATGATGGTGTGGTTCCTATGGTAACTAGCAAACCCACAACACCAGAGCCAACAACCCCAAGCTCTCCTTCGATATCTGGCACCCAGTTTTCTACGGCAGCTTCATCGACCAGCCTGAGTCTCGCGTCACAGATTTCTTCATTTTCTGTCCAGCTAGCCCACATGTCCACTACGCCTTCAAACACGATTGCTTCTCTCTTCCCTGAGGTGAGTCTGGTCTCCTCTTTAACTCTACAAAATTCTCCCCATAATTCAAACTCCTCGTCTAGTTTGCAGAATTGTGAAGATGGGACAGATCTCTCACCGCCTTTGAAAAAAAGTAAAGAAGATTCATTAAACTGCAATATATGCGGGAAATTATTCTCTACCCCTGCCAGCCTATCAATGCATAAAAAGATACATACAGGTGAGAAACCCCACATCTGTTCTACCTGTGGAAAAGCTTTCACACAGATTGGAACCCTGAGAGCCCATGAGCGGGTTCACACCGGGGAAAAGCCCTATGAATGTAACTACTGTGGAAAAACATTTGCACAATGTGGAAGTTTCCGTATGCACGAAAGAAGACACCAACGAGATCTGGTGGATAGTTTACAGAAATGTTTTATATGTGGTGCTAGCTGCGCTAATCTTGAAGAACTGCAGAAACACATGATGTGTCACCCTGGGGCTCTGAGTCTGCCTAACCTGCACCCGGGGGCTCTGGGCTTTCCAGGTGGGCCTTTGCCTATTGGGTTTGGGCTTCCTCATGACCTAGATGCCAAGATGGATATAAGCAAGTCTGAGCCATCAGAGATGAGTGAAATTGAGAAAGCTTTTAACTTGTACGCTGGCCAGCCAAAATCCGCCCCTGCTGTCTCTCTAGCTGAACACTTCCAATTGCCCCCGTTTGCATCAACTGCCCATGCTCTGATTCAAAGATCCCTGTCACAAGGAAGTGACCCAAACACTGCTGTATCAATGTTTTTAGCGTCCAATGGTGGGGAAGGTGTGAATCTGTTTGGTCCTGCCTACAACCCTGCTGGCATCATGTCTCCAGCACGGATGACAGTAAACAACAACGACAGATCGCTATCTGTCCATCACGAGCAGCATAAAGGTGAGGAAGTTGAGCCTGTCAGCACTACAACCAGGAGTCGCAAGTACTCATCTGATTCACACACATCCCTGTCAATACCTGATGGACCGTCCTCAGACATCGTTCCGTCCCAGTCGGAGCTGTCAAAAGGTGAGAATGGAACAGAGGAAGGAGAGCATGATCATGAAACAGATGGACCAACTCAGAATCAAAACAAAGCCCCATCAGAGGATTCAAGTCTCACAGAATCTCGTTCGACTGAAGATGGTCATTCAGATGACCAGGTTTGTCATGGAATCAGTCGGAAGAATCTTAACCGCCGTTTGATCTCATCTTCGAATTCTCGAAAACAAAAGAGACCAATGAGAAGGCTGAGCACAAACGCTGTACTGGAGCAAGAATGTTATCAACAACAGTTTAACGAAGACGGAGAGGAGATAGTAGATGAAGAAAAGCTGACCAAAGATCAAATGATGGTATCATTCTTGCTGTCCAAAGGAGAGGTCTACAAATGTGAGCATTGTCATATTATCTTTGAGGATTGTACCTTGTACCTGCTACATAATGGATTCCATGCCAATGACACTGACCCCTTCAAATGTGTTATTTGTAAGAAGTCATGTGACGGACGAGTAGAGTTTAATTGCCATCTAACAAGTCATATCAAATAAGTATTAAAGACTTCGACATGCAAACATGATAATAAGAGCTCTCCAGCTAAAGACGACATTTCTGTAAGGAATCAAAATCTCTGCGTTTAATCCCTCTTAAAAGAAACAGATACATCAAGTACAAAATATAAAAAAACATTAGCATTAAGGAAGCTTTAGAAAGAAGTAAAGCTGGAATTATTTCATGAAATTTTGTGACATTCTTTATTGAAGAAAGTCTAGATCTGGAAGGAAAGATTGTGCCTTTAGATAAATTTATCTCCAGATGGTAAAAAATTTAACTTCATTAGGATGGTCACAGAAACAAAATTGTCTGGAGACTTTACTGTATTATAATCCAGAACCAATTCTTTTTATATCAAAGTTTTTTAACAAAAAAAAATTGAACAAACTGTTTCACAGCAGGTAGAATGCTTTCCATTTTGTTATATGGGTTTAAAAAGGGTACAATTTATTGTGTGTTATCTACAACAGGACAACCTTTATGCTTTGACACAATGTCTCATTTGTAAACTGTCATAATAAACTACAAACATATTGAAGCTTTATGTCCTGAATTCAGGACAGTTGTGGAAGTATATTACTTCATACAAACGATGGGAACAAGGATGTTTATTCTATGAGAGGTGATATATATTAAAGTATTGAAACTAGTTATAGTGATAATAGTTGTAGAACTAAGTTTTACAGACTTTTATGGATGGTTTTTGGATGTGGACATATTTTGCAGCATAGAAATTTTGGTGGAATTTATTCCCAAATAAATGAAGGCTTGTTTAATACTGCCAGAAGAGGTTAGATTGTTCTTTTTGTAAGAATACATACATTTGAGACCAATTTTTTTACTGGTGCATATTATATTATATCGTACATATCTGATGACAAATATTATAAGCTGATCATGTACATAGGCCAGAATTGCTGCGTTAAAACCCAAAAGAACTCTTATGGCTGATTTTTGTACATACAAAATATTGTTGTTACTATTTTGTCAAAAAAAAAAAAACTGTGCTTTTTTAATTGCCATTATGTATTTTACAGTATTAGCTTCATGATTTTATTTTGTTGAAAACAAGCGGAGATGAACATCATTTTTGATAATAAAAAAAAAAAAACCAAAGAACTTAACCCTTCACCAGACAATGAAATGTGAGACTGGTCCATTTTAGAGCATTTCTGGAAGACAAATTACATTTGGTTCAAATTATCAGATTTGTTTTTAAAAAATTAGAAAGCATTATTGGGGAAAGAAGAAAATGTTTACGACCAACATTTTCTCCATTTCAGACAATGTTTTTCCAAAGCCCATCTGCTTAAATGAATTTATTTGAAATAAGCCAGATGTGATTGTTTGGTAAAGGGTTAAAAATAGTTACTTTATAATGGCTGTTTTGTAAATGTATATTTAGAAGAGTCATTCTGTCATGTTATAATCCCATTATTGCACAAAATATGACTTTATACATCCCTCTGTTAGAAAAGGCTTGATAAAGTGGTTGGAAAATGAGCAATTGCAGTTATATGCGATTATTCCTTTTCCCTGAACGCTGTACGCATACTCATGATAAGCACTTTTCTTAACTTTTTACCAGACAACAATATATTAGACTCGTCCAAATTGAAAGCATTTGCAGAAGATAAAATTAATGTGCTTAAAAAATTCAAATTTGTTTTGGAAAGGGTAGAAAACATTGTGGGAAAAGGAGAAAATGCTGGTTACAGCATTTTCTCCTTTTCCCACAATGTTTTCAAAAGGCTTCTTTCTCGGCATCATGAAAACCTGGGATTGTTTGGTAAAGGGTTAAGCCTTTTACTAAATTAAATACAGGTCAAACAACGGGTAGAAATCATTGTTTGAAAAGGAGCAAATGCTTGTTACAAGCATTTTCTCCTTTTCCCACAAAGATTACCCAGTTTTTCTTTTTTAAGAGTGATTAAAACTTGGGATTTATTGGTAAAGACTTTCAACAACACCTTGTATTAAGAAGCTAAGTTTCATATGTGTGCTCAAGTAGCTGCATAAGATAGGTTGAGCTAATGACCTTGTCACCTGACCATACAATCCCCAGTTTTAATAATCCTGAACAATTAGCGTCAACATCCTGAACAGAAAGGCTTTAAAAATGTTGTGGGAAAAGGAGAAAATGCTTGCAGTCGGCAATTTCTCCTTTCCTCACAATTTTTTTCTACTCTGTCATGGAAAAATCTTAACATTTGAACCATATTTGTTGTCTGCAAATGCCTCAGATTTGAACAAGAATTTGGTCATCTGGTATAGGGTTTAAAAGAAGGCATTGTTAAAAAATGGTTTAACCTCTTACCCTGCCGTTCATTACCATAGTTCAATTTATACAGAGTGTAAAGCAAGATCAGCCGGAACACATGTACAGTTTCAGTCATATAAATCTTGTTTAGCGTCAATAAACTTAATGCAATGTATTTTTATAATTATCACAAACGTTTACTTCGGCAGGATAAGGGTTTTAATCAAAGAATAAGAAAAGATAAGTAATAGGATTAAGTTCTTCTCCAAACTGTATTATTCCTTTACCAAACAATCCTGAGTTTTAATGACCCTGTGGGAAAAATCTTTTATCTAGCATTTTTTCCTTTTCCCACAATGTATTCTCTCCTGTCAGAGGACATAAGCTCATCTGTACCAATTTTAGATTTGTCATGTGTCAGGGTCCATATTCACCAACCATATTTATGCTAAAGAATTTTCTAAATTTGAAAGTAACACAACTTATGATTGGCTAAATCAATTGCTTTAGCAAATCAGAGGTTGTGTTATTTTCAAATCTAGCAAATCCTTTAGAATTAGAAGAAGAATATTTGTAGGAATGGTTGGTGAATAGGGACTGAGAAGATGTTTTGAATTCGGAAGAGCCAAAATTTAATGTGTGGGAAAAGGTTAAATTGATAATTGGAGCACTAAGACCAAATGTTTCTCTTGTAAGGAATCTCATGATTTATTTTTGTGATGTTGGGCTTCATGAGGTTATGTCTAAATTAACTCGTTTGGTGCCTTTGTTACCTTGCTAGAGTAGATCAAGATCAGACTGCACAAAATCTGCAGTCTGGTCCTTGATCTAAGATGTCTGACATGCTAAGATATTCTGGACAGATCTGTTATATCATTTTAAATTGGGTATAGCATTCCCAGGGTTAACACTGGATTAAACCAACAACTCTATTTAAGTATCGCAGAAATTGAAATCTGAGTTTTAACAGCCGTACGGAAGAAGGCTTTTAAAAACATTGTGGGAAAAGGAGCATTTTCTCCTTCTCTCACAATGTTTTCTGCTTTTATAAAGACAAATCACATCAATTTATTCACATTTATTTTGTCACCTGCAAAGCTTTCAGTTTGGCCTACTTCGAAATTTTGTGGCATGGTTAAGGATTAAAATGGGGTCCAAACTGTAGAGATGTATTCAATGTGTATCAGAGATGTTGATAAAGGGAAAGTTTGTAAGTGTAGCGTGTTGAGCACTTGCACTGCCATGCTACAGACCTAGCTTTTGCAGCAAGCTTGTAGTGTTTGCTACCTGACCTTGTGGTTGTGGGTTTGAATCCTGACCTTGGCATGTTATTTCTTGGCCCCTTACAACCCTTTAACTCTTTGAAGGTCATGAATAACTTTACAAGCTCTTGTGGCCAATGTAGATTAACATCAGGCTGCTCAGAATGTGCAGTCTAAACTTGGATCTACACTGTGCAGTGCCTTGTTAGATATTCGGTGTAAACATGCATTATGAATGCAATTTGTTTGTCTTTAACTGCAGACTTGCAAATTCACCCATCTTTATTTGGCGTATTTAGGATTAAGTGTTAATATTCATACAAACTTATTGATGTGTTTGATAGGCCCATAGGTAAAATTCTTGCTTGTAAAGAAGGTGGAATTTTGTGTAAGAATTAAGAGACATGAATTATCTCCCTTTATAAACATTTCTGTCACATAGATTGGTTGATTGATGGATCAGATTCTCACAAGGGTCCAATGATGGTTTTTGTTAAGATTTGGTACAACTTTTGTATGTGTGTTCTACATTTTGTTTTTCTCCTTGAATTTTCTATTTTCATGCATGGCAAAAGTAGGTTACACCCCAAGTCTAAAAGTGGTGATTTGGGAAAAGGGGATTTAACCCTTTACCAGACGACAAAATTGTAGCCTTGTTCAAATTGAAAGCATTTGCAGACGACAATTTCAGTGTGGCTCAAATGGTGCAGTTTTTCTTTGAAAGGGTAGAAAACATTGTGGAAAAAGGAGAAAATGCTGATTACCAGCATTTTCTCCTTTTCCCACAATGTTTTCAAAAGGCTTCTTTACCAGGGGCGTTAAAAGGCGGCATTGTACGGTAAAGGGTTAATGCATCTCAATGATGCATTATATCAAACAACTCATCTCATAGTTTTAGTGCCATAAAGTCCATTTTGTCAAATGACTGACTGAATCATTAGGTACACTGGTCTTTTGACATGCAGAAAATTGACAGATGGCAAAAAGTTTTGACCCAAATCAGCAGGCTGACCTTGGTCAATACTTTTTTGCAGATGCATTAAATCCCTTTTCACAGAGCATGGCTCAATTTACTTTGACACTGAGAAAATCAATAAGCTGTGTTTGTATAAGTCTAAATTGCTGGTTAAGTTTCATGTAGTGAGCATTTGAATGAAATTAAACAAGTAAAACCATGGACAAATAAGATTTTGAGCCTTTGTGCTCTACTTGAGGCACTTTTGAGGACAGTGTAGATCCAAGATCAGAATGCACATTTTGTAGGTCTTTGATCTAGACTGTCCGATATGGTATTTTTTTCTGCTGAATTCATCTTTGAAATTGCAGTATTTGGGGTTTTACGATTTAGTGGAAATTTTCGTTTCATTTATTTACCGGCTTAAGGGTTAACAAACAGTTCTGTGTTCTGACCTCCCTTAGAAGAGAAGGTTTTTGAAAACATAGTTGGAAAAGGAGGAAATGCTGATTACCAGCATTTTCTTCTTTGCCCGTAACCTTTTTCTATCTTTTGAAAGATCTAATTATCAAAAGCACATTTAATTTGTTGTAAGCAAATGCTTCCAATTTGGACCAGTCAACAAGTATGTCATTTGGTAAAGACAACCTTTTTAGACTTGTAAAATTTGTTAAATCTTACAAATGAGAAATCAGATATGGCTCAAATGATGGGATTTGTCTTTACTGAGATAGAAAAAAATGTGGGAAAATGAGAAGATGCTGGTTACCAGAATTTTCTTTCTCTACAATGTTTTGAAGTCTTCTTTTTTCAGGATAGTTAGAGCTCAATTTTGTTTGGTTAAGGGTTGATATAACTTTGTTAAGGTTTAGTTAAATGTATTTACATCTTACAATTTACAAAGGGTGCCATATCTTCGTTTGATATATAAAAAAAGAAAATTCTGTGCTTTTCTATTTGTTCTATTATAATGGGTTAACTGCATTTTGGTGCTGTCTTTTGTTACGTTTTCATTGCTTTTTTGTACAATGTTTTTTTTTTTTCTTTTTGGATTGCATTTAAGGTTACAACTTTCATGTCTTTAAACCATCTCCTTTATCAAAGGAAAAATTGTTATCATTTGCTGTTTTGTAATTTTATTTACTTAAGTTAACTTTAAAAAAAAAAGATCTGATTTTCCGTCTTAGTAACATTATTTTAAGTTTTTGTTAAGATCTGAGTAAATTCAGGACCATTATCTTTTTCTTTTTTGTTTTCTTTTATTTTTTTTCCCAACACTTTTCTGTTCATGAATTTTGTGCATCTGTTTTTTTCCTCTATGTCGATATTTATGTTCTCTCAATACATGACATTTTTGTTTGTTTTTCGATTTTAGCTATTTCAGTTGACTCTTTACAAAATGAGAAAAAAAAATTTAGAGCCATCCAAATTGGAAGGGTTGCAGAAGGTAACTTAAGTGTGGCAGGAATTGTAAGATTTGGGTGTGAAAGTGTAGGAAACATTGTGGAAAAAGGAGAAAATGTTGGTTAGCAGCATTTTCTTCTTTTCCCAGTGTTTTCAATAGCTTTCTGTCTCAGGATTGTATGGTAAAGGGTAAGTCTGTCTTAAGCAACCACCCAAGGAGCTTCTTTACCACATGACAAAGTTTTAGAATCATCGATATTGAAAGCATTTTTTAGATGACAAATCGAAGGTGGTTCAAATGGTAGAACTCTTCTTTGAATTTGTTGTAATTCAAGACTGCAAACGCCCTTTAACCCTTTCCCAAACGATAAATTTTAGACTGGTCCAAATTGAAAGAGTTTGCAGAAGACAATTTTAAATTTTATGAAAACGGCAGAAAGTGCTCAAAAAGGGTAGAAAATACTGTGGGAAAAGGAGAAATTGCGTGTTACGAGCAATTTCTCCTTTTCCCACAGTGTTTTCACAAGACTTGTACTGCAGACACAGGAAAACCAGGGCTTGTTTGGGAAAGGGTTAAGTTTATTACGCGCTTAAGGGCCAAGGCTCTAGGGGCTGAATGTTCTCTGTGCTTTTCTTTTATTCCTGTTGATATGAACTGTCCAGTTTCGTTCTGTGTTCATACTTATCATGGTAAAACCATGTATCAACCATTACTTGGTGCAATCTTTAGTGTCATAATTTTTTTGGTTTTATTCTTTTAACTCTTCACCAATCGGACAAAATTTTAGACTGGTAAAAATTGAAAGCATTTGCAGACAACATATTAAATGTTACTCAAAAATTAAATTTGTTTTTTTGTAGGATAGAAAACATTGCAGGAAAAGGAGAAAATGCTGGTTACCAGCATTTTCTCCTTTTCCCACAATCTTTTCAAAAGGCCACTTTCTCAGGGTCATTAAATCTTGGGATTGTGTGGTAAAGGGTTAAATGTCTTCACCAGATGGGGAAAAAATAAGGGGAGTTGTCTACAAAAGGCCATTAAGGTTGTTGGAAAAAGAGAAAATCCTGGCGTCCACCACTTTCCTTCTTTGCCCACAATGCTTTCCAAAACGTTTTTTATGAAGGTTGTCAGAACACAGGAACGTTTGGTAAAGTACTGGGAATAGAACTGCAATATTTTGTCATCCGTTTCTCTGTTTTTTGTATCCAGGATTTATAGATGGTGTGCAACACACAAAAAGAGGCCTTCAGACATATGCGTAAAAGTGCAACGTCCCAGATCAACCTGTGCAGTCTGTGACTAATCCGAGACGACACTTCCCGTTTTTGTGTGATTTTCTGTTATCATGAATGTCTACTGTATGAAAAAATCTATGTAGTCGTAAAGTGCCGTCTCGGATTAACCTGCGTGGACTGCGCAGGCTAATCAAGGACGGCACTTTAGGCAAATGTCTGAGGGTCTCATTTTGCATGTTATGGTCCACATGTGATCTAATTGCCTCATTGGCAGAAGCTGGGGCTTTTGTAGACAGTATATATCAAGATTATGCTGCTTACAACATGCAGTCTGATCTTGGATTGTCACCTTCTGCTCGTTTAATCAAATGTAGAAGAGAAAAGTCTTCATGGTTGAGAGGGTTAAGTTTATATATATGACACAGAGATGAAGTTATCAAAGTATCTTGATGGATCATGTAGACCAAGATCAGACAGCACAAAACAATCAGTTGATTTTAGTACACTCTCCAATGTACTTGTTATTCTGGTCCTTACCTCAGCCCCATCCAGAAAAAAACTTGAATTGCCAATTTTTGGAAATAAACTGCAAATTTGTATTATCTGATCATGCCTACTTCTCTGTTTGTCCTAATAATGTTGGAGGTTGTAAGATATGAGCCATGCTCTGACAAAGGTGGGGTTTAATCATCTCCATCATGCATTATATGAAACAAGTCGTCAAATAACTATGGATTCTTGATATCTACCTGTATTTAGTCTAACAATCAACTGAATCTGAAGGTAAAATGGTCCTCTGACATGCAGAAATTCTGCGTGCACGGCGCAGACTGACATTGGATAATACTTTTTGCAGATACATTAAGCCTCCTTTTGACAGAGCATGTCTCATTTGGATGTATTCATATGTGGATTAATAGGAAATACAAGTGCGAATGAAAAAGTTAAATTTACTGATAAAGCGTGAAGTCTTACTGTAAGCAATAAAGTTTGTATCAAGATTGCTTGCTTAAATTTTTTTAAGTAAGTTTTGGGAAAATCATTGCATTCTTATGTAGCGATTTTTCTTTTTGTGCTTGCAACATATTTTATTATTTGTTAATTGTTTTGTAAAAAGTATACATATTTTTTTGTTTCTTACAGTGTTCCTTATGTGGACACTGTGCATAAATGTACAGTATTATACCGCTATACATTAGCATTGCTTTAGAAATGTCGCCATATTTATAATGAAAGTGAAGCAGGAAACTCAATGGTTTCTAATACATATACCTTAACCTTTATCCTGCTAAATAAGTGAAATGAAACTTTCAGGCCGATAGTAAAAACCCAAACTTTGTCATTCAAAGGTATGTTTTGGATAAGATATCCGCTTATCAGACCGTATAGATCCAAGATCAGACTGCAGGTTCTGTGCAGTCTGATCTTGATCTACATTGTCCGCAAAAGGTCAGTGAGTCACTCTTAGCAGCTCAGGGGTTAACTCTGCACAGAACAACAAAAATTTTGGCTTTTCCAATTCTGAATCATTCACAGATGACAAATTTGATGTGACTCAGTTTGTGTGGATTGTCTTTGATAGAGTGGAAAAATGGTGGGAAAAGGAGAAAAGGCTGCTTACTATTGTCTATAATGTAGATTAAGATCAGACTGTACAAAGTATGCATTCTGGTGGTAACCAGCAATTTTTCCTTTCCCCACAATGTTTTTTGTCCTTTTCCAGACAATTTTCATCTTTTGAGCCACAGTTTATTTTGTTGTCTACAAATGCTTACAATTTGGACAAGTTCAAAATTTTGTCATTTGATAAAGAGTTAAGGTGTCAAGGAAACCAACACACACTTTCAGTCTGAAGTAAAACCTCCAATGAGTGCTTTTGCTCAGAATGTCTTGGCAAAGCAGACAGTGAAGATCAGAGATCAGACTGCACATTTTGTGCAGTTTGGTCTTGTTCAACTCTGGCTGCAGAGGCAACACTGTATGAAAGGGCTCGCCATGGGTTAAATTTAGGACTATATGAGATACGATTGTTACTGTTGTCATTGATTTGCTAAATCTACAAATTTGTAGATTAATGTATTTTTCCATATACCACATTCATGAATTCATTTAGTTTTGCTGAGTTTAACTCTTCAATCATTTCAAAAACAAAGAAGCAGTTGGTCTGCATAGATAATTGCCTCTTTTCATCCAATATTTCTAAAGCTGTCTTCATTATATAATTATATTGATAGAAGATGCAGATAAGGATTCTGTAAACAGTGAATTTATATTAATTTCAGTATGTTACATTCACAGTATAAAATCCTTTTTCCTATCTGCTGGTTACTTTTATGTCAGAATATTTTTGTTTTTGCACCTTTTTTGAGTTGTGATCCCCTATTTTTGGTTGTGTTGAATATTTTTGGTTTATTTTGGGCATACAAAGGTTACAAATTTTGAAATATGTTTGGCCATCTACCACATAATCCCAAATTTTTATGACCCTGGGGAGTAAAGCTCTTGAAAACATGGAAAAAGGAGAAAATGCTGGTAACCAGCATTTTCTCCTTTTCCCAGAATGTTCCCTACCCCATCAAAGACAAATTCAATCATTTGAGCCACTTTTGATTTGTTGTCGACAGATATATTTAATATGGGTAACTCTTAAATTTTGTTGTGTGGTATAGACTTAACATACACTTTTCACAAATTACTTACAAATTTTTTTCACATTACTTTATGAGGGTGACTTTTTGCATCTGGCAGCAGATTACTTCATAAATATTGAGTCACAAAGAGAAAATGCTTTTATTGGATTTTATTCATTTGCTGCAATGTTCTCATATCACAAGTATTTTGTTATAGAACCATTATTCATGGTCATTATCGCTACAACTGAGGATGTCCTGAAAAGTAAGCTTTGTATCAAGAGATTGCATAACTTAGACTTTACCAAATTTAAAGCATTTGCAGACAACAAACGAAATGAGGCTCAATCAAATGTGGCCCAAATGTCAGGAGTCCTTTCTAAAAGGGTAGAAAACATTGTGGGGAAAAAGAGAAAATGCTGGTTACCGACATTTCTCTTTTTCCAAAAATGTTTTCAGAAGCCAACTTCATTGAAGTGGTGAAAACACAGGATTGTTGGATAAAAAGTTTAGTGATAATTACATATTAGCCATGCTTAGGCAAAAGGGGGCTTAATGCATTCCTGCATCATACCAAGCAAGTCATCATATAATTATGGATCCATAAAAACCATTTTGTCCGACAACTGACTGTATCATAAGGTATACTGGCCCTTTGGCATACAGAAAATTGACAAATACCGAAAAGTTGCGGCCCAGGTCAGCCCGCGCGGACTACGCAGGCTGACCTGGGTCGATCCTTTTCGCAGATGCATTGAGCTCCCTTTTCACAGAGCATGGCTCATATATTAGTTAACTGTCAGTGGTATTGCATGTATACGATGTAAACAGTCCAAATGACTATTTTGGTCAATGTCTGCAAACTCAACCAATATAACTTGGCTGATATCAAATCCAAAATGGACAACAGATCCCTATCAATAATATTAATAAGACTGTCATGAATCAAGTAATTTCTGCCCGACGCCCCAGACCTCAGGCTTGTAAATCGGCCAATTAGAAATTAGTTGATTAATAACATTTTTGCAATAGAAAGACCATCATTTACAGTAATATGAAACAACAGCAAACAAAATTAGGTTAACTACATTGATACATCAAAAAAATACGGTGGCAATGGCATTATTACCAGTAATAATATTTCCTTTTGCCATAATGTTTTCAGAAGTTGTTTGTTGTAAGGACAAAGAAAAAAGTTCTCTGCATGAGAAGTGACTTTTGTTGTTTCTGATGCCATATTTTACTACAACACCTGTGTTTTCTCACACTGCGGGTTTCTTATGTTTTTTTAATTAGCATCAATATAATTATTTTCTTGAGTTGAACTTTGTTAGCATATCATTGCACCTGTGGTTTTTTTTTTGGTTTATTTTTATTATCTTTTGCTTCACCTTTTGAGTTTTCAATATTTTTTGCATCACTTTTTGAGTTTTCAGTATATTTTGCAGTGTTCTCATCTTATAGTATCAAAAAAAGCAATATTTTATGTGTGTGAGGTTTCTTTTTTTTGTGATCTTTGGGTCATATTATACCATTCTGTGTTACTGAGTTGTTGATGTTGTTCTGAAAGTTCAGAATAGGTTTTGCACTTTGTGAGACTGTTTGAGAAAATACATTACTTTTTAATTCCTTTTGGATAGCAGCTGAATGCATTTTACCATTTCATGCCATTGTCGGAACTTTCTGGAGAATGCTGTATGTTCCTAATTGTTAGTGATTTTTTTTTTTTTTTGTTTGCAGCATTTTAGGGAATAGGAATCTCTTGTTCGAAATGTGTTTGTAAAATTGGTATATACTGAAAAAAATGGCAGGTAACTTTCTACCAAAAGGTTCAGTGTTTAACCCTTACAATGCAGAATTAATGAAATGGACCTTTTCAATGAGGAACAATATCAAAAATACTGTCAATTTGAGGTAGTTTTTGGCCAGAATATGTAACGAAGTATTGGACAGTGTAGATACAAGATCAGATTGCACATTCTGTGATCTGTGACTTTGATCTTTACTGTCAGCCAAAACAACTTATTTCTTTACAAAACGACAAAATTCTAGACTTGTTTAAAATGAAAACATTTGCAGACAACTAATTAAATGTCACTCTAATGATGAAATTTTTCTTTGAAAGGGTAGAAAACAATGTGTGAAAAGGAGAAATGCTGTTTACCAGCATTTTCTCCTTTTCCCACATTGTTTTCAAAAGCCTTCTTCCTCAGGGCCATTAAAACCTTGGATTGTGCAGTAAAGGGTTAGGTCAGTTTCAGGGCTTTACAGGTTAAGTGATCTTGAGGAATAAAGCTTTTTGAAACTTTGTGCCGGGAACCAGCTTTTTTCTCCTTTTTTCTCACAAGATTTCTTCCCTTCCAAAGATAAATTCAATCATTTGAGCTGTATCTTAAATGTGTCTACAAGTGCTTTCGATTTTGACAGGTATAACATTTTCTTGTTTGGTACATAGTCAACTTATTACCAAACAACAATTTTTTTTTTTGACTTGTCCAAATGGAAAGCTTTTGAGAACGAGAAAGTAAAGGTTGCCCAAATGACAGATTTTGTCATTGATAGGGTAGAAAACATTGTGGGAAAATGCTGATCACCAGCTGGTTACCAGCATTTTCTCCTTTCCTGCAATGTTTTCGAAAGCCTTCCTCCTAAAGGCTGTTAAAAGTAGGGATTGTGTGGTAAAGAGCTCAATGGAAGTAGAAATGATAATGCTGTAGAGTGTGGGGTGTCTGTTTTGGCACCTGTAACCACCTATTTTCAGCTTGTTGACAATTCAGGTTATGGTTTTTTCAAACTGCTTAAAGATTTTGTCCATTACGATTGGTGCTTCTTTGTATTTTTAACTGTGAGCACACTAGTTTTAATTTTCTACACGATTTTTTTTGTTATGAATCATAGAATATTAAGAGTTAACTTTTGGGGTTTTTTTTGGTTGTTTTAAATGTCAAACAAATTTAAATAAGTTCACAGAATGTTTGTTTTTTTTTTCCAGTCTGTAGTGATAACATCAGACAAAGGCTTTTTACATTAGAAGTATTTTTTCCAAGGTGGTGCTTTCTTATTCCTTTCTATTTTATTTCATCTTATTTCTAAAAACTGCAGAGAAGTCATGTGACTAGAAACTGTATAATAGTTGAAAGTCTCTGAAACAAAATTATATTATTCTTCTGCTGCCCTTTTCTTTTAACCCTTATCCTGCTAAATAAGAGAAATGAAACTTTCAAATCAATATTATAAACCCAAATTTTCTTATTTCAAATAGCTTTGGAGGAAAGATATCTTCTTATTGGACAGTTTAGATCAAAGATCAGACTGAAAGTTCTGTGCAGTCTTATCTTGATCTACCCTGTCCGCAAAAGGTTTGTGAATCACGCTTAGCAGCCTGAGGGTTAATCTCTGGCAAATCTTTTATGGATTCATACATTTAAGTTCAAGTAAATCTTTACCAGACAATCCAGTACTTTCATCATGCTGAGGTAAAAGGCTGATGAAAACATTAAGGGGCAGGAGAAAATGCTGGTAACTAGCATTTTCTCCTTTTTCCACAATGTTTTCTACCCTTCCCAAAACAAACTTAAATTTTTGAGTCAGATTTATTTTGTCATCTGCAAATGCTTTCAATTTAGTCCAGTCTAAAATTTTGTCATTCGGTAAAGAGTTAAACTCATAATAAGCACCTTCAATACTGGTTTGGTTGCCTTTACTACCAGTGTGGATGTAGATCAGACTGTATAAAATGTGCTGTCTAATCTTTGATCTACACTCTCAGCTTTGCAGAGACATTCTGAAGAAAAGCTGTCTTGATAGTGCACTAATCTGAGTATTTCTCAACTGTAAATTAGTACTGGGTTTATTGCCAACTCTAAGGTTTAACCCTTTCCCAAACAAGCCCTGGTTTTCACATGTCTGCAGTACAAGTCTTTTGAAAACACTGTGGGAAAAGGAGAAATTGCTCAAAACGAGTAATTTCTCCTTTTCCCACAGTGTTTTCTATCCTTTTTGAGAACTTTCATTTGCCATTTTCATCAAATTTAAATTTGTTGTCTGCAGACTCTTTCAATTTGGACCAGTCAAAAATTTGTCGTCTGAGAAAGGTTTAAAAGCACATGAGTCCTGCTCTATGAAAAGATGGCTTAATGCATCTGCAGAAAGTATCAACTCACGTCAGCCTATGCAGACTTGGGTGGAAATTTTCAGCTATGAATGAAAATTCTGCAAGTGGAAGGACCATTCTATGTCATGACATGGTCTTTTTTTTTTAGACACAGTGGATTCATATTATTCCATGAATAATGCAATATGAAGATGCATTAAGCCCCCATTTCCGAGAATGCAGCACATATATTGAAGTTGATACTTACTGGCCATAGTTTGTAAACACTGATAATATTATAGTGATTCCGCATGGATTTGAATGATCAAGGTTTACTCTTCTTCATGTAATGTATTTTGTATATAAAGTAGATCTGCTTTCAGAGGTAATGTGCACTTGTTACATGGTTTCAAAAACCAAAAAAATATGTTTTTACTGTAATGTTATATGATGTATTATGTTTTAGTTACCATAGATGCTTTTTGGTTGTTTTTTGTCATGGGAAAATTTGATTGAAGTTTACTTTTATTGCCAAGTGTTTCCAGCTAAAAATGAGTAAATCAGGGGAGAATTGGTGGAAAGGGAAATGGGGAGAGAGAGAAGGGGAAATAGGAAAATATCACAATAAGTCCGTTTTCTTTCAACTCTTTACCACACAACCCCGACTTTTAACGACCCTGAGAAAGAAGCCTTTTGAAAACATTGTGGGAAAAGGAGAAAATGCTGGTAACAAGCATTTTCTCCTTTTCCCACAATGTTTTCTTCCTTTCACAAAACTAATTTTAATATTTCAGTCACATTGATATTGTCCTCTGCAAATGCTTTGAATTTGGACGAGTCTAAAATTTTGTCGTTTGGTACAGAGTTAAGACTATACATAGAAATTTGCAATACTTTTCCCATTTTCATAAAGCTTCACTTTGCTGCAGCAAATAATTTCACAAACCATTGGTAGAAAATAACAAATTATTTGTAGCAAGAAAAAAAAAATGCATCTTTTTTCTACAATGTTTTGTGTCCATTTTTATATTGGAACATATGATAGAATTAAGACTTATCCAAAATTTAATAGCCTAGCTGCAGCAGCATAGTCAGTAGCATGCATGACTTAGATCGGGTCACTGGCTTGAATCCCCAGCTCGGTCAATTTCTTTCAGAGAATTGATATTCAATTCAACAGGTTTCATTCTTCTCTCATCAGTAATCATTGTTTTAAGGATGGTAGATTATGTGGGAAAGCAGCCAGTGCCTTGTGAAGAATATTTTACCAAATAGTGGAAAGAAAACTCAGCAGGAAAGCATGGATTTTTTCACTGACCCACATGATACAGCAAAAATAATTTTGAAAACCATGTAAAACACACTACAGTCAATCAACCAAAATCTAATAGCCTGCTAAAAGATTCAAAGTATGGTTTGCATGAGAAAATACAATAAAGCAATGGGGTTGATTAAAGCTGTAACTATTATCTATACTTGCAATATGTTACATTTATCTAGAGATAGATAACAAGAAATGGATATTAACCCTCTACCATGCAATCCTTAGTTTACATCATTGCCGATGAAAAAAGCTAATGAAAAAAATTTTGGAAAAGGAGAAAATGCTGGTAACCATTTGAAAAACCAAACCAATCATTTTAGACATGTCTAATTTGTTGACTTTACCGTAAATGCTGTCATTTTGGAAAAGTCTAGAATGTTGTCTTTTGGTAAACTGTCTTCATCAGAGGACAAAAATAATAGACTTATCCTAGTTTAAAGCATTTCTATAAGGCAATTTAATTAAAGTTGGTTCAAGCTGGTTACCAGCATTTTCTTCTTTTCCTACAAGGTTTTCAAAAGTCTTCACCCACAGGGTTGTGCAAAAATAGGGACTGTTTGTCAAAGGATTAATGAGCATGCAGGCTGCCACATTCTTCTTACTGTTTATCAGTTCGCAGGTGGCTTTATCTGGAAACTATTACAAAGAACGGAACAACACCTTTTTGAGATTTACCATTGAAATTAGGTAAAGATTTGAACAGCTGCAGCTTTTTGATCTAATCAATTTGAACTTTATTTTTAATTACTTGCGTAACCTTTTGAGTGCGCTCAACAATGTTATTTATTTAGAGGAAAGGGATTAGAATACATACATTGTGCAGTCTGCTCTTTGACTGACTCCGTGTGCTTATTTTTAGCTTGACTGTTTTGAAGAAAACATCGAGGTATTATCGTAGCCCTGGCGTTGTTATTGTCGGCATCATCTTTCAAAAACTTTGACATTTTATAATATTTCTCTTATTTCTGAAGATATTTACTTCAAACTCGGACAAGTTGTCACCCATCAAAAGTGGAACCCATTCAGTAGGGGCAGGCAACCATCAAAATATTTTTGAAACAGTTATTTCCCTTCTTTTGACTTAGAATTTGAAAAAAAAAACTTTGACATATTATATCTCTGTTATTACTGAAGATATTTACTTCAAACCCAGACAACTTGTTAACTATCAAAAATGGAACCCATACAATAAGAGAACATAACCACCAAAGTATTTTTGACACAATTATGCCTCTTTTTACTGAAAATAAAGCAACTGCAGCCGAGCATGGGCACCCAGATGCGGTGCTCTTGTTAGCTCCACTGGCAGAGGAAAAAAGTCTGTAGGGTCTGTAGTTGCCATTCGGGGTCTCATTGGCCTTTTGTTTAGTAAATTTTGACCAGCTGGCTATTATATGGCCTGGCACAGGCATGGTGTTTGGCTGTTTGGTGAATTAAATGACTCAAAGCAAGGAACATGAATCTTGAACAAGACTGCACTGATATTGTTTACACAGTTCTCAGTTGACAACATTTCATTTGGAAAAATTGTTCTTATCTGCAATTTATCAACTTACTACAGTGTTTACTCTACCAGTCTGAAGCAGATGCACCAAATTTTGTGAAATGGAGAAGCAGATTTTTTTGTTTTTCTCTCACAGTACATCTTCAAGGTACCAAGGTAATTAATTTAGCAGTGACACTTGGCAATAAAGTAAACACCCTGAGCACAAGTTGGAATCTACACTGACTGCCTATACAAAAAAAAAGTACATTTTAGGAGCTGATTACCTCTTTATCAAGCAATCTTGAGTCTTAAAGACCCCAAGGAATAAAGCTTTTTAATTAGCATTTCCTCCTCTTTCCCCACAATGTTTTCTATCATTTCAATGATAAATTTTGTCGTTGAGCTAAATTCAAATTGTCATCTGCAAATGCTTTCAATTTTGACAAATGGAACATTTTGTCATCTGGTAGAAATAGAACAGTAAATGATGAGAAAAAAAAAAACAATCCAAGATCAGCAAAATAGTGGCTGATGGCTTTTTGAAAATTCAGTCAATTGTGCAAAGCTGGAACATTTCAGTAGACAGATGATTACAAACTAAATAACATTTGCATAGATGGCTTTGAAAATATCCTTGTTAAAATAGATTTTACTGTTTACCACATTATCTGGAATTTCAACAACCCTGAATAGGAATGCTTTTGAAAACTCAGAGGGAAAAGAAGAAAATGCTGCTAAGCAGCATTTTCTCATTTCCCCACAATGTGTTTTACCCTATCAAAGACAAAATCATAATTTGAGCTACTTTTTAGTTTGCAAATGCATTCAATTTGGTCTCAAAATTTGTCATTTGGTAAAGAGTTAATGAACATTGATTAAATTTGAAGTCTTGAATTTATATGGAAACATTATGCCAAACAGAGAAAATTGCTTTCTAACAGGCAGCTTCTCCTTTTATCATTAATTTTTATTTTTTTTACAAGATGCCAATAACTCTTCATTAGGAGGCAATAAGTTACTGGTAACTCTTTCCCAAAATCATGAATCTGGTCAGAAACCAGTAAGTGTAGATTTCAAACAGTGCTTTTAGGCTGTCTACTTAAAAAAGCATTTTATATATATGGTAGGACCAACAAAGTATCATCTATTGTCACATTTAATTTTAAGTCTGTTCGGTGAGCTCTACTGTCCCGATAGAAATGCAATTGGAATATCTCTGACTCGGACTATTTCATTCGTTATATATTTTGCACTGTGAGACAGTGATTTCTTTTTTTTCTTTTCGGTCAGAGATATTGTGATTGTGGATTTTTTTTTTTATCTTTTTCATGATAGATCTGCAATATTCTTCATTTATATGATGGGAAATACTTTCAAACTGTCATTGTAGTTTGCAATGAAGGCAGGGTTCTTGTTATTTCATGCTTGGCAAGCGTGGTACCCAGCATGGCTTCTTTCAACACATTTGGCTTGTCAAATTAATTTTAGCACAGTTACTGCTTTTGATACATGATTTCACTGAGACCACTCGTTAACCCTTTACCAAACACTCCAGGGTTTTCACTACCTAGAAGAAGAGGCCTTTTAAAAAACATTGTGGGAAAAGGAGAACATGCTGGTAACCAGCATGTTCTCCTTTTCCTACAATATTTTCTATCCTGACAAACAAGTTCAATAGTAGCATTTTCAGATATATTGTCTGCAGATGATTTTGATTTGGAAGTTTCTATAATTTTTTTTTTTTATTTGGGAAAGAGTTAACACTACCAAATGACAAAAGGCTGACCTGGCCGAAAGTTTCTGCTATTGGTCAATTTTTTACATGTCCAAAGACCAGTTTAGCTCATGATTCATTGGGTTGTTAGATAAACTGGATTTTATAGATCCATAATACTGTGATGATTTGCTTGGTATCATGCGTCACAATGATGCATCAAGCCCCCTATTACCAGAGCATAGCTCATTTATTTACGTACTGGTATATATACATTGGAAATACAGGTTCAACCTTGCCCCAGTGCAGACAGGATGAAAGTTGTTTCTTTTCATATAAATGAACTCTTGTCTCTTTTCCTATTTGCCTGTTTTATACTCCATGGCAATATCTCCCAGTCAATGGCATTTAATACTTAATTTTCTGTTTTTGAAGGGATTTTTTTTATGTTAAATTCTTTGTAAAGACAATATTACATTTTTTTTTTCCTTAAAAGGCGCACTAGGAAAAAAATCGTAACCTCTTGTAAACTTTTTTCATCTTTCGGTAGACAACTTTTGAAAACACTGAGACAGAAAGTAGAAATTTCTTGTAACAAGCAATGGCTCCTTTGCCACAATGTTTTCATTTGATATAATGTATGAAACCTTAAAGAATTATTAGGTTTTGTTACCATTTTGAATGTAGTGTCTATAAGTATATTAACAATTTACCACACAATCCAGAGTTTTAAGGACCCTGAGGAAGAAGCCTTTTGAAAACATTGTGGGAAAAGGAGAATATGCTGGTAACCAGCATTTTCTCCATTTCCCACTATGTTTTCTACCCAATCAAAGACAAATTCCATCACCGGAGCAACGTTTAAACTGTTGTCTGTAAATGCTTTTAATTTGGACAAGTCTACATTTTTGTTGCGTGGTAAAGAGTTAATTGACCACAATTGCAAGTACCTATGTTTCTTAAAAAAAAATAGGAAAAAAAAAAACCACCTTTTTTATCTCATGATTGTTATTGTTTGAAAGTAGCTATATAAAATCTTGCGCCCTTTCAAAATTAAAAAAAAAAAAAATGTCGAAAAGAAAGGAGAAACAGATAATGATAATAAACTCTGCCATATGGTCCCTTTTGTTTGTAATTGCATTTTAGTTGACCTACCATGATTCAGTATCAGCCCTTTTCCACTTGATGATTTGATTACCCCTGGAACCCATTGTCTCAGAAAACATTATTACAAATTTACAGGATTTTTTTTTTGTGAAAAGTGATTCTTTTTCATTATGTAAACTTTGATCTTCACTTTTTTGCTCTGTGGAAACCTTATGGGCAACAGCAACCTTGATATTGCACTTGGCAGGGTTTCTGTTCTAGTTGGAAAATGTGCTTGGGGTTTTATTGGCATTTTAATTAACCCTTTACCAAACACTCCAAGGTTTTAACAACCGTGAGAGAGAAGGATTTTGAAAACATTACTGGAAAATGAGAAAATGCTAGCAGGTTGGTTAGCAGCATTTTCTCATTTTCCCAAAATGCTTTCTGCTCGTTCAAATTCAAATCGAATCATTTAAGCCAATTCAGTAAGTCATTCCCAACTGCTTTTAATTCCCATTATTGGCAATTACTGCTTCTGAGGTGAAAAGTAATTCTTGGCTTATCAGTGGAAAAGGGTTGACTGAGACATTCTATTGATCGTATATAATTCAACACTTCAAATGGTGCCATTATTCATTTCCCTTTAACTGTCTCTTTCTTATCAAAAGTGTGTGTATACATTGTATTATTTGTCATGATATCATTTCTGAAGCATTAACAAATTACAGAGTATTTATCTATGTGTTGTAAACAAAAAGTAGTTATTTTTGTATTCGAAAATCTTCGTCTAAAGTCATTTTTTTTTTAATCAAAACACTGACAATACTGTTGTATGTTTCTGATTTTTTTTGCAGTTAATTTATTTTCCAGACTTTTATTAAACTTGTGAAAATGTGAAGCTTTTGTCCCACAGCCATTGATATAAAGGCATATAACCCTTTATTACACAATCCCAAGTTTGAACAACCTGAGGAAGAAGGCTTTTGAAAACATTGTTGGAAAAGGAGAAAATGTTTTTTTTACCATCAGTTACTCCTTTCCTCACAGTGTTTGCTGGTCTTTCAGAAGCACATGCTAACGTTTGAGTCCTAATGTATTTGTTGTTCACAAACGTTTCAGTTTGGACCAGTCTAAAATTTTGCAATGTGGTGAAAAGTTATAATAGGGATCTCAAGTGAAGTGGCCCACACAAAGTCAATTAAATTATTTATAATATTGTCAATTTATGGTACTTGTTAATTAGTTTGAACATATATTAGCCGAACAGAACAAAATTTTACTCAAACTTGTACATTACATACGCCGTCTAGCTTACTACAATACAACATAGTAAACAAATCAATGTTGGAGATTTAATATATTGATAAATATTGACGAGCGTAGAAATTACAAGTTTATAAAAAGATCCTTCTTAGTCAAGTTCTTGATCTAGTACCAAAGCTTGGTTAATTTTTACTTCATGCTATACACTGTTTAAATGAACAAAACGATTGTGCTATTTATAGGAAAAAAATATGATCGACATCATTAAGTAAATATTAACCATAATATTTATCATGTGTGGGCCACATTACAATCCCAACTTGTCCGTAATGATTTGGTATACATTGTCCATCACAAGTGGACACTGTAATAGTTTTCTTTACATGGGAAACTGGGTTGGGGCCTTGAAAAGACTTTGACAGTGATTTTTCAAGTTCTATATTGGCTGTCTTCTATTCGTGTACTTAGAAATATGATTAATTTTATTATGTCTATTGGACAAAAGTGCTTTAGGTTTAGCTGGGTGTTTTATTTTAGCTTTATACGAAGATTTTCTTCTACAGTTTTACAAACGATATAGGCAAATTGCAATAGAAGACAGATTGTGTGCTTTATATTTTTCGCTTCCAAGCACTTTAGCTGGAATTTAGACATAAATAAAAGCTTTTATTGGAGTGTCTGACTTTGTCAGTTTTATTATTACCATAATGTAGCCCATACAGAAGAAAAAAATATGATGAACATGTTTCTGCGTGAATATATAGTTAACTCTTTTTCCAGACGAAGTAATTTTAGAATTGTCCAAATTGAAAGCATTTGCAGACCACAAATTAAATACCTCCTGAAAATGAGATTTGTCTTTGAAAGGGTAGAAAACACGGTGAAAAAAAGATAAAATGCTGGTTACCTGGTTCGCTTTTTCCCCACTTTATTTTCAGCAGGCATATTCTTTGGGGTCATTAAAACATGGGATTGTGTGGTAAAGGGTTAACCCTTTACCAAATGACACAATTTTAGAATTGGCTACATCGAAGGCATTTGTTGATAACTTAACTGAATTGATGCAAAATGATGAGAGTTGTGGTTAAAGGATTAAACATTTTAGAAGAGGGGGAAAAATCTGGTTACCAGCATTTCCTCCTTTCCATAAAATGGTTTGAAAGGCCATCTTCCTCAGGGTCGTTACATTCAGGCTTGTTCAGGAAAGGGCCAGTTTGCTGCTTTCAGCTGACCAGTATCGAAAACATTGTGGCAAAGGAAGAAAACATGTAATGAGATAGAGGATATTTTTTTTCTTTTTTGAAGAATCGAAATTTATTTCATTGAGTCAACATCATCCGTAATGTATTCGAGAGTGGCGCAGTCACGCGTGAAAATATTACCGCGTGATGTTCACGTGATGAAATAAATTTCATCTTTCTCCAGAAAAAAAATATTCTATTTATTTCATGCTTCTAACCCCTTTTTTGTTGGGACTTGCGAAGTACAGGGGAGCTCTAGGTATTTCCGTTTGTTTGTATTTGGTTTGTATTGGAGTTTAACGCCATTTTAACAGCTCGGGTCATATCATGGCAGTCAGTGACGCACCCATGCGTTTCCTGGCTTTCTCACACCAATACTGACACAACTTTCTTTGCAAAGCTACTGACTACTTTTCTCATATGCATCAGAGGTGAGTGGCGAAAAATCGCCGGAAAGAAAGTTTGCCTTAAGGAGGTATCGAACTTGCAACCACCAGGTCACGAGTCAGATAGACAAACCACTGAGCTACCCGAACGGGTAGCTAACTCAGTGGTCAGCGTATTTCCGTTCTAGTCAGTAAATTCATTGGTCGACACGGTGAAATTATCAAACCATAATTCACCATTATTTCCCGAAAACTACCGAAAAGCATAAAATGATAATCAATCCTTTTGCTGGAGTGGTTTTAATAATAATAAATTAGCTCGAATACCTTGATTCATATAGATTATCCATAGTTAAAAGGAATGCTTTGGATTCTTTTTCTGCACGATGAAAAAAAAAGGTCTGAAAATATATTTCCCTTATACATTCTCTTTAACATCTAAGAATCAGGAAACGGTTTGTATAGATCCAGTGAGTCGTAATGATTTTAATGTACAACAACTCCCGACCCCACAGCCACCCCCAGCCCCTGCGTATACTGTACAAGCTTCTTAAGCTACCCGCATGTTTTCGCTGGTGATACACGAGTTAATCTCCTCTATCAAACAGTCCTGTGTCTGAACGATCCTTAGATAGAAGGTTTTTGAAAACATTGAGGTAACCAGCGTTTTCTCCTTTCCCTTCAAAGTTTTCCTCCTCTTTTAACCCTTTACCACAAACTCCCGTATTTAAACGACCCTGAGGAAGAAGCCCGTCGTAAACATTATAGAAAAAGGAGAAAATGCTGGTAACTAGCATTTTCTTCTTTTTCCGACAACGTTGTCCACCCTTTCAAAGACATGTCTCGTCATTTCAGCCATATTTATTTTTTTGTCAAGTGCAAATGCTTTCAAACTGGCCCAGTCTAGAATTTTGTCTTTCAGTAAAGCACGGGTGGGAAACTTCATATTCGGAGCCAATGGCTCCGACAAGAAAATGTTGTGTTGGTCTTCCTGTTCCGAAATTGTCGGCTTAAAACAACTGAAAAACGGGTATGCTTGTCATTCTTTATAATTATGTGTTCTTATGGCTTTGAAATTCCAAAAAAGGAGAATGTCATGCAATGCTCAAGTCTTTCAACTTGTTTTCTACATTACGGAAATCCGTATGTGAAATGAAATCCCAAAATGCCATACGTTTTTTATTATATGAGTTTATGTGTTGGCTGCACTTACGACGAAAGCATTTCAAATATAACATATAGACCATTCGGTTAATCAAAAGCTTGACAAACGTATTTTCAAAATACAGACTAATGATAGACAGTATTTTTCAATTGTGACAATATGTCCGTGTATTTTCATAAATTCGGTCACTTTCCATCGAACAAATGTATTTAATTTCGGACTGAAGGGTATTTCCGGGAAAACAGAGCTTATGTATTACGTAATTTCTAACAAAAAACTAATTTTTTAAAAGGAAGCCCTCATCAGTCGGTGCCGACTTAACATATTCAGAGCCGGTTCACACAATCAGAGCCCTTCTTTGTTTTTATCATTTTTACGCTATTTCTTTTCAATTCTTCACCAGCAGCGATTATAACAGTTCAAAATACAAATTCACGCTTTTAGGACAGAAAACCTCTCTCATATTTGCTAATTTAATGGCAATAACAGACTGAATCTAGGTTAGTAGAATAATATTGGGCATTCCAAGGCAATCGATTTAAAAAATTGATAAATTATGCAAAAATCGGACTTCTCTTATGCAATCAACCCACGCTTATAAATTTTATGATAGGCTTATGCAGTCCAACCACACTTATGCTTAACAAACCCACTTAACCAAACTAACCAGGCTTATGACTAACCAACGAGCTTATGCATAACAAACAAGCTTAAGTTTTACCCTCCTCCTTAACCAATCCCCCGTCGCTTAACACACATGACCGCCCTTAACAATTTCATGTAACATTAACATGCTCATAAAATTAAAAACAAAATGGGATTAACATAACAATCTGATGAAGGCCAGCAAACAAATGGCATAACCTTTTTTATAAACATTTTTTACTTAAATTAAATTTTTAAAAAAATAAAAAAAAATTATTTTTATTTGTTATACTACAACAAATAAAAAATTTTTAATATGTTTTTGGTCTTGCTCCTTGTTGCTCATATTTTTTTCTTTCTTCTTCACTTAATTTTTTATTTTTTTTTTCTTCTTCTGTAATTTTTATTTTATAATGTCCCCTAGCTAAAGTATCTCTCTGATTATCTAAAATAAATCTTTTATCATCATTTGCACTTAAGGCAACCTTGTTTATTTGTTCTGTGTATAACACATGATTATAACTTCTAATTGTATGCATCTTTCTATATTTTTCTTTCTTTTCTTTATCAAACAAACATCTTCTATAGTCCTTATGACTAATACTATCTGCAATTACATTTTTCTTTATTCCCTTACATCTTTTATTTTTTTTACGGTTAAACATTCTATAACTATATAATTTTGCTCTTAACCCTACAAACTCATCAATAATTTTACCACCACATTCATCTTTAAACATTCCAATTACTTTTTTATTAATACCTGTTGGTATTCCAGATTCATGAACATTAGGATAATTACTTGTATCAAATCTTTCTTCTATATCATTGGCTATATCCTTATAAAAATCTTCTGTCTCAATCTCATACATTAAACTATCTGTATCAGTAAATAAGAGCTTGGCTTTTTTACCATATTTTACCTTAATATAATTATAACGAAAGTCATACATCAAAGTTTTACTTAAATCAAGAATACACATACCTAAATAAACTGGTTTATTAAAAGTTAAGTGTGTCTTCTTCATATGCACCCCTATTAAGTTTTCGTCAAAAACTTTTACGTGTCTAAAGTTTGGTCTTGCAGCTAATTTTTCTGCTTTTATTTCATCATTAACTAACTTAAAATCAATTCGGTTTCTAATGTTTTCCATTGTCTTACCAAACACACTATTGTTCATTAACTTAAAGAAGTCTTTTTCAAACTCATTTTTTCCTTTTGCCCTAAGTTTTGTATTTAAATCGATATAAGGTTTTAACCAAGCACTTTCTTCAAATATTATTCCTCTATGAATATTTGTTATTTTTAAACCTAAGTATTCGTATAATTTTAAATTTTTACTATGAATAACATATTTTTCTTTATCATTTAAGTTTGGAATTAATTTTTCTACTTTTCCTATTTTTACCCTTTCTGGTGCTAAAGGTAATCCATTATGTGAATCATGTAATTTTTTAGGATATTCTAAATCTACTTCTAATATACAAGGGTGTCGTCTCCAATTTTTTAATTCTATATTACTCATCCATTTAAAACCATGTGTAGGAAGAGGTTCAGACATTGCCCAACCATAAAGATTATTAGCATCTAAATAGATAATATACTTTTTTAGCTTTTTTTGCTTAAACTTTTTTTCCATATATTTATTATTTGCTCTTGAATATCTATTACTAATCATTGATACTCCTCCTCTAATACCTTTTTCAAACATTAAGAGCATATCAGGGTCTGATAAAAGTTCAAGATTTACTTTAGTTTTCTTTAATGCTGCATCCCATGCTAAACCTGGTGCTGTAAGATAGTGAGCAGGGTCTAAGTCATAATTTTTATAACAAACACTTCTAAAGTTTTCAAAGATATCAGCTAAAAGTAAAACATCAACTTCATTATATAAATTATGATAATCCTCTAAAGTTTTCATATTAAATTTTTTCCAAACATTTCTCGCGTGTTTTTAATCTTTATGAGATATATGTTTATTACTTAAACTTAAATAAAACTTATATTTTGGCGGTAATTTTGTTTCTTTAAACTTTTCTAATGAATCCATATATTCATAAGGATAAACCCCTTTTTTAATTACTAAATCAAGTTTATCTCCTGAATAATACTTTTTAGCATTATTAAAATCATTTTTATCTAAATTTTTAGCAAGTTCATCTAAACTACTATCCGTAAACTTAAAACTATCAAGAAACCTTATTTGATGATAAATAGTTTTAGTTTTTCCATATTTGTCAGTATAATCTCCAACAGGTATATTTTTATTAATACTGATATACATTTCATCATTATTAGGTATGCAATTAATACTTCCGTCAGTTTCAGCAAGATTTTTTATAAATAAATGACTATCATATTTACTAAGGTTATGGAAAAATACAGGGGTAAATTTTGGTTTACTATATTTAAGATTACATAAATTATGAGCGGCACCTCTATATTTACCAGTATAATGGCAATGGTCTCTAACCTTACGATTTTCATCAGTAAAATCTCCTTCACCACAAATCCAACATAAAGTTTCTTTTTTATATCTGTCTATTTCTTCTTTGTTAAATATTATTCCTTTTTTTGGTATATCGGCAATCTTCTTAATATCTTCTATTAACATTTCTACAAATTTTTGTTGTGAATTTTCTCCTGTATATTTTACTAATTTTGACTCAAATACCTCTTCATCAAATGATTTAATATAATAACAAAAACTTGATGGTTCATGTTTTTGTGTTTTTGTTGTATAACTTTCTTTATTATTTTTTGGATTATCTTCATCTAATGGTTTGATAAAACCTTCAAAATCAGCATATACAACAAATGGAACCTTTTCTGATTTATAAAACTTTTCAAACTTTAACATTTTTCCTTTATCAGGTAGTTCTATACAAACAGGTTCATGTTCTTCACAGTATTCCATATGTTTATCCAAGGATTTTTGACACCAAAAAGAATTTAAACATCTTAAACAAAAAAACCTTTTACCATGATGCTTTGATGTTTGAGAGGATAACAAACGACTAAGGCTTTTAACTAAACAGTAATGTTTTACTCCGTTTTTTTCTATTAAAAGTAGGATAATATCCTTTTCTCTTTTATACACAAAATTACTAATTCTAAGAGGATAAATTTTTTTGTTTTTATAACCAAGAACTGAAATGGACATTGTTAGATTTTGTTTTTCAAATTTGTCAATATCTTTTAAACTAACAGGATATTCTATTCCTTCCATATTTAATTCTTTTACTTGCTCTTTTAATTTAGAGTCAACCCTTTCTGGATGTTCCTTTTTTGGATGAATATCCCTTATAATACAATAGGGAAAGCATTTATTATCCTTATTTTTAATATTAATGATAGCATTTTTAAGGGCTAATTCTCTTGGCAATGGAATGTATGACCTTGCTCTCAAAGGATTATATGATACGGTGTGTAATTGTAAATCTAGCACCCTATAAAAAATCTCCATCCAGTTTCTGAAATTCTTAAAAGTCTTTCAAGATCCTCTAAAACCTCTTCCATCATAGTATCATATAAATCATTTGCATCGGTCCCTCTTAGATTAATATGAAATGAATCAGAATGAAAATTAGCATTTTTTGTTTTTAAACCTTCTTCTGTATCTTTTATTAAAGTACATTGAAGAACTAATTTTACTTTTCTACCTTGGTTATTATTTAAAGTATTTACTATTTCATCACGTGTAAGTTCTAAAAAATCACGTGGTCCATAATTACTTATACCTTCTATTGTATAGCGTTTATAAAATCCTCTTAAAGCAGATTCTCCTTCTCTAATTACAACTTTATCTTTTTCACTATATAATTTTTTAATTTTATTTTTAAGTGCATTAAGTTCAGGTGAAATACTAGGTTGTACCACTCTAACATTTTCTAAACTTTTTAACAAATCATTAACTGAAGTAGTTGGTGGTGTAATAGGTCTTTGCCTTGATGTAGATGGTAACGGTTGAGCAATTGATGGTTGTAATACTGGGTCATTAGTAGTTCCAATATCTATATCTAATATAGAAGGTCCAGTATTAATTAAAAGGGTAATTAATTCATCACGTCTAAGTCTTGAGTATCATCTTAATCCCCTATCCCTTGCTAAATTTCTTAATCCTCTTATTGTGTATCTATCAAATACTCTATCCATATTTTTTAATATAAAAAATATATCCTTAAGTCAAATTTTATTATTTAAAAAAAAAAAATGATAAAATTATTGAATATCAATTTTATATTTACCATTCCATACTCTTCCATTCCAGTTTTCAATAGTTTGAGGACATCTATCAATCAACTTACTAGCCTTGTAAATTGATGGAAATGTTGTTTCTTCTCCAGTTTCAACATCCTTTAAGGTAACTTTTTTTGGATTACTAGCAATATTTTTTAATCTATCATAATTAGGAATTTTTTAAAAATGTTTTTTATCTTCCTCTTCAGGATATAACCCATGCTCTTTTAAAACATCAATATATTTTTTCTTGTTCCAATAGGAATAAAACTTAATATTGTTATCTGTTAATTTTTTTTTAAAATCAGCAATCTTTTTCATTTTTATATAACATAAAAAATTACTTAATACACTACACTCATTTTATTTCCATCACTCTGAAAGTTAATTAACCTATCACTAAGTAAAACTGCAAATGCTTCAGTATTTGGTGGTGGATTTGGAGCAGGTTCCGGATCAAATGTTGCTTTAATGTGAATATCAGTTACAGAATACTTTAACCTTTCACTCTGCTTTGATAGGTCAAACACATACAAAGGAAAAGGGGTTTTATAATCTGAAGGAGTAATATTAGGGTTTGATACTAATTCATCCATGTTAAAAAACTTTTTTCTAAACGAAGCAGCTTCACTATAAATTCTGCTAATTTGATTAGAGGTAAAATTTAAATTATAATCATATATCGGATATTTTTTTGAACCTAACATTACATAAATATTTCTTACATTTAGATGGTTAAATATAGCAGGGTTTTGTTCTTGGTCACCGTTTTTACCAGATTGAAAACCAACAATTAAAAAACGTGGCACTTCAGGAGATGATTTAGCTGATAGCCTCCAAGTAAAACTTGTTACTGTATGTAGAACCGCAATAGAGTCGCTTTGTATCATTCTATACCCAACTGGAAATTTTTCTTTTTTCTCGATAAATTTATAAAGTTCCAACTTGTTACCATCTTCCGGTGTTACATGAGGCATAAACCAAGATACCTTCAGTAAATTAACTTTACCAGCATCGGTACCGCCAGCTCTAAAAATTGCGTCGTTGTCATCATTTCTTGTTAAGGTTAAAGTTTGTTTCATACCATATAAAACTTTGTTGTAATCTTCACAAAAACCGAATATATGTTTTAGGGGTATCCTGAAACTAAATGTTCCAACTGGAAATGAACTAAAAATATACTGTTTTCTTACTGAAAAACCACCATTAGTAGCACTGGCTGCATTGGTTCCGGTATCCTTATACCACAGCTGGTTTAACCCTTGTGATTTAGAAAAGTCATCCGGGTATTTTAACAGGCCAAGCATTGTGGTAGCTTGACCAGGGTAATTAATGGATTCTATCTCTTGCCCACTAAGTTGATATCTGATATTTTTAAACAGATACATCAGACCATTATTTGTTAATGTAACCTCATTAGCCGCCCCATAAACGGTATCATCATTTTTTACTAATTCACCTATAATTTGTAAATAAGATTCAGAAGGATGATAAAAAATATCTTGAGTTTCGATATTAATCCTAATATTTCCTCCAGAGTTGTTAAGATTGGTTCCTGTAATAGGTTCATACTCATGATATTCATATTCATCAATACTATCATCTTTTAAAATCGGTGCTTTAATGTTTAAAATATCCATTTTTATTATATGCAATTATAATTTTTAAATCAAAATTATAATTGAGTTGTGTTTTTAATATTCTAGCCATAGTTGAGGGAATGATTTGTTTTCATCATTTACAAAAACACCCTTGAGTTTAATATTTTTAAGTTTTTCTACAAAAAGCTTTTTTCTCATTTTAGGATAAATTCTATTTCCGTAAAGAATGGTTACCTTAGATATATCATTTTCTTCTAAATATTGATTTACATCTTCTTCAAATTCCTTAATGATATCAGCTTTTTCAGGTGACAATTTTAAAACAACCTTTTTATAATCATGACTTGTATTGGTAACTTCAAGAATTTCACAATCTTCATTGAGTTTAAAATTTGCAAAAAGGATACCAACCCTTTTTGTATTGTATTTTTCATATTCAGTTATTTTAAATTTAAGATTTGACATTCTTTTTTATTTAATGTAATAATTTGCTTAAGTTAAATTCATTTTCATAATACTTCAACTCCGGAACCCTTACTATTTAATTTCTTAACTAAATCTTGAATAGCAATGGCACTACCATCTATTAAGGTATTAATATTTTGCGCTGCAGGCTGTGTTGTTGTAGTAGGCTTTTGAGTATATTTTTCTAAAATCTTTTTAGATTTTGGTGTCAAAGCCTTTTCAACTAACTTTTTACCTGCATCAACCGCGGCACTCTTTCCAACCTCTAACGCTTTCTTTGCTCCTTCCTTAGCTACACTCTTACCAACATCAACTGCTGAAGATGCAATTTGTTTAGCTGCGCTGCTTGTAAAAAGCCTTGTAAGAAAATTAGCTAGGGTATCAAATATCCCTACTCCTCCATAAGCATAATTTCTTTTAAATCCTCTCTTTTGTGATGTAATCATTTTTATAATATAGACATTAAATTTTTATAATGCTTTGAATTTAATACACGTTGCCTTTTTAATTCATCACAAATACTTACAAGCTCATTTCTTACACCTGCATTACCAGCTTTTTTACTTGTCATTAAGAGGTCTAATCTTTCTAATAGTGAGTTAGGGTCAGATGGGATAATGGTAATTCCATCTCCACTGTATGCATCATACCAAATGTGAGTAAGCATTTTTTTCCACTTGTCTGTTCTACTGCTTTTTGGAAAAGGACTTTTCGGGTCATTATTGCGATGGAGGGTGTTGCTTTTTATTAATATCTC
This sequence comes from Tridacna gigas, assembly GCA_945859785.2. NCBI lineage: Eukaryota > Metazoa > Mollusca > Bivalvia > Cardiida > Cardiidae > Tridacna > Tridacna gigas. The sequence continues at coordinate 70,166,393 of OX244028.2, forward strand.
CTTGTATTTTTCAAAATCATCATCAGTATATTTTTCTCTGTCCGGTCTTTTAGCCACAATTAACTCCCACAGACCAGGTGTGCCTTCATAGGTTTTATTTGCAAATAAAATATCATTTCCTAAAATTTCTAATTCCTGATTGCCGATATAAAATTTACCTTTTTTGTCATATATCCAATACGTTGTATCAGCTTCATCCTTATTGGTAAATCTTCTTAGTTGCTTTGCTGCAAGTGGTCCAATAAGTAATAATGGGTCTTCTTCTTCTTCCAATCCTTCCAACATTCTCATAGTCTCAAGTATTTCTTCAAAATCTTCATCCGTTTCCGATTTCTCATAGGCTTTTATAGAAGGAAAGGATTGAAACGTAATAGCATTAGGTAAGTTTTTGATACCCTCTTTAATAGGTTTAAGCCCTTCTGTAATCTCTTTTGTTGCAGCTTTTTGTGTTTCTGTAATAGGTTTAAAAAACATTGAAAGGTCTGTTTGTAATTCAATTTCACCTGTTCTCTCTGCAAGTTGGCTATCACGAATTCTTTTCTTTGTTGCGAGATATTCTTTTACAATTTGGTCCCTTTTTACAGGGTCAGTTATCTTTAAAAACGACATATTTTTTTTAGTAAAAAATTTTTTTATCTTATTTTTTAATTAGTATTACCTATCTCACATGCACAAGAAAATTTAAACTTAGGTGGTTTTAGTTTTAGTCTTAATGAGCTCCATTGTTTCTTTCTACTAGTCTGCGGAATTCCTCCCGTGCTTCCTGTTTCCCCTTTTCGATTAAGCTCTCCTGTTCCTCTAGCTTGCTTTTTTTCTTTGACTTAGCCCGTATCTCTTCCTTCATCACCTTGTATTTTTCAAGTTCATCCATGATTAAAGTAAATTCTGAATGGTCTATTTTGTTGTCTGATATTGCTTTTGATATATGTGTATGAAGAGTATCAAGTTTTGCATCAGCTAACATTTTAATCTGAAGATGTTTTTCTGATTTTGTTCTGGTTCTTCTAACTATAAACTTACCTACTAATGCTGAAAGTCCAACAGCTAAAGCACAACCTTCTAAAGCTATCGTTGCAGGTATCGCTACCACGGTGCTTAATAGGGCTATTCCACCTGCTCCGGCTCCTATTGCTGCTGTGGTTAGTCCAGTTTCAACGTTATCTATTGTTTTACTTATCTTTAGATACTTTTTACTTAACTGTTCTCTAATTCTTACTTCATTTTCAAGAAAATCCTGAATCTCTGATATCTTCTTAAGTCTAAAGGATTGACCATGGTCTCCTGCTGATAGTATTGGTTCTAGTGTTGGTGCATTTGGTATATTTCGTGCTTCTGGTAAGTTTGGATAAATCTTTTCTGATAGTTCCATTTATTAATTACAACTATTTTTTTTTAAATAGAATAGTAAAGACGACACAAAAATTCATTCTCCTTTATTTTTACTAGGTTACCAGAGTTGTTTGTAATTGTGGTAATCACATTATCATTATCCTCAAGAATAACTTCATTCGTTAAACTAAATTGTCTAATTTTTAGAGCATAAGATAGAGAAATTAAAACGGCACCCCTACTCATCATAAAACCAAAATTTAAAAGAATGGTTTTAGTTTCACCAGCTTTTAATACTATAGGTTGTTGAGTATAAATATCCCAAGTAGCAGGATTAACTTTTTTAGCTGGATACTTAACTTCTACAGGTTTCCAAAAAATAGTTTTTGGTTGAAACATTTTAGGTTTAACTCCAAATTTATGCACATTCATATTTTTGATTTTATAATATTGCTCCAAATATAGGAATATTTCCAAATGGGCTATTAGGTCCTAAAAGAAGACCTTTTCCATCATAAATTTTTCTACCTTGTTTTAAATACAATCCATCACCAACAGAACCTAATCCTTTACCTTTAGCCGGACTAAGATATAAACCTTTACCATCAGTTTCTACTTGACATACACAGCCACTTTTTTTAAGGTAAAGACCGTTACCCATTGCTTTTTGAACACCTGAAGAGGCTAACCCAGATAGGGCACCAACTCCTATAGCAGGTAAAACGGTCCTTGCTAATGTAGGTAGAACTGATGAAGCTAATCCTGCTAACAAAGGTAAAAATCCACCTTCTATTTTCATGTTATGTTTAAGTTGCTTAATTGTCATTCTAATTGTGGTTCCCTTACCAGCTTCATAAGCTTTAGTAAGTTTATTTACTTGTAACTTGGTTAATGCTATTACATCGTTACCATGCAAATCTTCATAATTTAAACGAATACTTACAGGACAACTAGCTTTAACAGCATGATTTAGCTTTTGCTTTTGCCCTTCTGATATATTTACTTTAGCGTTAATGTAGTTTGTCATTTTATATTAACATATTTTTTTATTTATCTTGCTTCTCTAATATGAAATCTGATTGTTAAATTTTCACCTCTAAGATTTAGTAATGTTCCATCTTGGTCTGTAATTGATACATTAAGGTTATGTATTTCATTTAATGTTAACGGAAGATAAACTAAATTTACTGGATTTTCTATTATTTTATACCCTGGTGATACATTTGGAAAAAAGCTGTAAATAGTGTTTTTTTGAGAACCATTAACATAACTACCAGAAATTAAATCAATATTAACAAGTAAGCTATTAATACTTAAAATATTTACTACTTTTTCAGATTCGTGAAATCCTTGTAGATATTTTGCTTTATTAAATCCTAATACTTTTCCGACACTCCTACTTTGGTTAAAATCTACCCGATAACCATTTTCTACGATGAGAACTGATTTTAAAGTATTAGTGTTTGCGGAGATATTAATATAATATTCTTCATTAACTGCGTCATAATGACCTTTTTTCCTCATTTCTTGTTGTATTACATTATTAATATCAACTAAATCATAGGAACCTTCAGGTATTTTTAGTTTTACCCATGTTGCACCATTGTCAGGTGAATAAACAAAAGTACCGTTGTTTTTATTAATATTTGGAAATGAATAGTAAGTTTCAAGATTAACCAATGCTATTTCATATTCTTTATCTTTTTCTAATTGAAGTGGTGGAGTAAATCTTGTTTTAAACTCTGTTTTGTTGTCACTTACTATAATTTGAAATGATGTTTTATGGTCAGTGTTTTTTACGATTTTTTCAAGCAATTCTTCCATTTTTGTATATACTAAAAAGTTATTAATATGTGTAAAAATATATCTTTTTGCTTAAGATATATTTTATTATACAAAATCATGTTGTTTAAAAAATTCAGAAGACCTACAATATTTAAAGTATTTATTACTAAATCTTTTACTAGTATCTAAGCTAAATAAAAAATTTATCTCAGAAATTTTATTTATGTTAGGAATTATTTTTCCTATAAATTTTCTATATTTTTTATTAGTTTTATCTAGTTTTTCACTTTTTAAAATCTCAACCAATTTATTTATTTGTAAAAGTAATTCTGCAACATGATCTTTAATAAAAAGTAAATATTTATCTTTTTCACTTAAGTCTTTTTTATCTTTTACAAAAAGTTCAAACTCTTTTTTTAGCTTAAGTTCCTTAATTCTTTTTTTTACAATTTCTTGTTGTTGTAATTTTAACCCTCTCTGTTATTTCTTCTATGGTTTGTTTATTAAATATTAAAATCTCTTCTAAACTTAAATCATGAAAATTATTATTAGAAAATCCAAAAGTACTACTATAACAAGCCATTTTTTATAATTATACTTTAAACTCTTCTTAAGTTTTTTTCAATTTTTAATAATAATTTTTATAATTTTTAGGTATATAAAAGTTGTCAAATCTATTTCTATATTTACCGTTATATTTGTTATTGGTTAAATCGGTGATAACAAAACCATGGGGTCTTTCCCAACAATTTTTACAAAAATTAACAAACTCAGTTTTTGTCATATCATCCCCTACATGGTCGCTAAAAATATGATTAAGATTTTTTAAGTCTTGCCTAAACAAGCATATAAAATTTGCGTTTTCTCTAATAGTTTGACGAGGTAATCTAAAATAATTTTGTGATAGATAAAAACAATCAGCATTACTATGTCTCCCTCTTACATAATAGCTTTCACATTTGTTTTGTCTTTCTAAAAGTAAATCGTCAAAAATCATTAAGTTTTTATTTTCCTCGTTTAAATCTCTGGGATCTGGCACATCACAAGCATTTTCAAAAAATTCACAGTTAATATCAGATTTTTCTTTAATTGTTTTGCTCCACTCTTCAACTAACGCTGTAGGTGAAACATCATAGTTTTGAACTTCATTTTTAAGTGAAAACAACCTTAATATATATTCTTTTGGTATTTTTTCTTCAAAAGCTTTTTTAAGTATGCGATATTCTGGTTGAAACAAACTTTTACCAAAAACGCATAAGTTGTTATAATCTAACCAATCAGGTCTTAACAAAAGGTTAAGTAAAAGTGTAGTTTTACCACATCCTGATTTACCTACTATTGAACCTCTAATACTTCTTGGTAAAAGGGGGTGGTTAAATCTTTTTGCTAACGCTTCATTCCATGATAAATTAACAATATCCATTTTATATTAAAAAAATTAATTTAATATAAAAAAATGTATTGTGTTAAGTGTAAAAAACAAACTGAAACAACCGATTTTGAATGTGCGGTAAGTAAAAATGGTAGAAATATGAAACGGGGTAAGTGTGTTGAATGTGGAACAACTAAAACTCAATTTACTAAAATAGAGGGTGGGTCGTTATTAAACAAGGTTATCAATAACTTACCTGTTGAAATGCACTTACCTGGTCATAATTTTACTGGTCCAGGCACCAAATTAAAAAAAAGATTAAATCCTGATTTAACACCTAAAGAATGGTCAAAGCCTGTAAATCGTGTTGATAAAGCAGCATATCATCATGATATATGTTATCTTAAACATGATGATACAGCAACAAGAAATTCTGTTTGTGATAAAAATATGCTTAAAGAGTTAAAAGGTATCTATAATCCAACAAGTAGGGAAAAAATGGAACGTGGTTTAGTTTCTTCATTAATTGGTACCAAAAAAAGATTTGGTATGGGAATTTAAAAAAAATGACCAAAATATAACGCTAGCAGAAGAATTACATAAACCTGTAAAAAGAAAATTTAAGAAAAGGAGAGTTAGAGTAAATGGTATTGATAGGATATGGGCTGCAGATTTAGTAGATATGCAAGCATTTTCTAAACTTAATCGTGGTGTAAAATATCTTCTTGCTGTCATTGACATCTTTTCAAAATATGGATGGCTGATACCATTAAAAGATAAAACAGGAAAATCTGTTTCTATTGCATTGAAGAGTATTTTTAAGGAAAGAAAACCTGAGAAAATGTGGGTGGATAAAGGTAAAGAGTTTTATAACAAAGAAGTTAAAGACTTGATTGAATTGTATTCTACTGAAAACGAGGAAAAATCAAGCGTTGTTGAGAGATGGATTAGAACAATGAAAGAAAAAATGTGGAAGTATTTCTCTGCTCACTCAACAAACGTTTATATTAACGTATTACCAAATCTTGTTAAAGAATATAATAACACAAGGCATTCTTCTATTAAGATGACTCCAACTGAAGCAAGTAAGAAGAAAAATGAAAATAAAGTTTGGAGAACATTGTATCCTGATTATAATCAAGTAAAAGAAGATATCAAACCAAAGTTTTCTGTTGGAGACAAAGTAAGGATAAGTAAAAAGAAAAAGACTTTTGAAAAAGTTTATACCACAAGATGGACTGAAGAGGTTTTTACAGTTTCAGAAGTAAAACATACATCACCTGTAACATATAAAATTAAAGATTTAAATGGAGAAGAAATAAAAGGTACCTTTTATGAACCTGAACTACAAAAAACAATACAAGAGTTGTATAGGATAGAAAAGGTTATTAAAAAGGGAAAAAAGAAATCTCTTGTAAAGTGGAAAGGTTATTCTGATGGATGAGTTTAATTCATGGGTTGATAACAGTGCTATTATAAATATTTAAATATATATAAAAAAATGAAAGATATAAAAATTGATAATGTAACTTTAAAAAATAAACCTTTAAGTAATTTTGAACTAAATGATGCTGCAAAAAAATTAAAATTAAAAAATTTTAGAGGAACATTTTTAAGAGATACCCTACCAAAAAACAATAAAAAAAAAGAATGTGGTATATTAAACCTTGATGACTCCGGCGGCCCTGGTACTCAGTGGGTTGCATGGTTTAAAGATGGTAAAAAAAAAAATTTATTTTGATAGTTATGGTATTCAACCACCTAATGAAATTATAGATTATTTAAAACATCCTATACACTACAATACTGACCAATTACAGCATGCAGGGGAAGTGTTTTGCGGTCATTTATGTTTGTTCATTCTTAAAGAATTATGCGATGATAATAAATTTCAAGATGTTTTAAATAAACTTTTTTAGTAATATTAAAAACGATGCCTGTTGATAAATTTGGAAGAATGGATGATGTTAAAACAAGCGGTGATGGTGTGCCACTTGCTTACATAAGTAACAACTTTTTACGTAAAGATGGAACAACCGCCGTTACCGGTTCTATAAATATGAATGGCAACACATTAACGAGGGTTAGTAATCCAGTAAATCCACAAGACGTTGCGACTAAGGATTATGTTGATAATACAGCAGGGGGTAGCGTTGAATCACCACTATTAAAAGAAAATGGAAATTTTCTTGCTACTGCTCCTATCAATATGGCTTTTAAAAAAATACATAATCTACATGACCCTGAAGAACCGCATGATGCTGCTACAAGAAGTTATGTGGGTAAGGTTAGTAGAGAAAGTGTCATTGTTAAACGTAATGATGGAAGATTTGTTGCTACAGGAAATATAGATATGAGGAATTATGGGTTAATTAACGTCCTGACACCGGCTGAACCTGATGATGTAGCAATAAAGGGGTATGTTGATAGTCAATCCACGCCGTTTTTGTATAACTCCATTGATAACTTTTATACTGCAATAGGAGAAATATCTATGGGTAACCGACGTATCCATTTTGTTGCTTCTCCAATTGAGAATAGCCATGTAGCAAATAAGCTTTACGTAGATACTATTTTTGAGTTAGCTACTGCGGGTGAAAAGGCTTTAACAAAAAACCAAGACGGGTCTTTTTCAATGGCTGGTAAAATAGATATGGACGGTAACTCAATTACTGGCTTACCAAATCCAATAAATCTTAACGCCGCTGCTAATAAAAATTACGTTGATAATGGTGGTGCTATTGTAAAAAATCCGGATGGAAGCTTTACAGCAATATCTGATGTAGATTTTCAAGGTTTTTCTATAAAAAACGCTGCGGCACCTGTAGATGAGAGAGATTTAGTAACAAAATCCTACGTGGATGGAAGGGTATCGCTTCCTAAAACAATTATAAGCGTGTGTGCCGAGGAACAAGGTCCTTTAGCAGACGGTAATTACGAGTTTTCTTTTGGCAATGGAAGCACCGGAGTAAGCCATGGGATAGGGGGTTATTGTATGTCTGCTCCTGGTAGAATTATAAGAGGGACTTTAATGGTTGTTAAAGGTAATGGTATTCTAAAAGAAGAGGCAAAAGTTAATATAGTCGTAAATGGAGTTGAACAGGTTGATTACTCCATAGTAAAAAAGAAAGGAGAAGGTTGTAGTTGTGTAGTTTTTCCACAACCTTTAGTAATAGACCAATGTGATGTTATAAACTTTATAACAAGGTCAAATAACCCCAACACAAAAAACGCATATTTGACAATACTGATAGAGTTGGACTTGTAAAAAAAAAATTTAACCCAGTAAAGGGTTAAATATTTAAAAAAAGGTTTATCAATACACACCAATATCACGTGGTATAGTATTTCACAACTTTTTCCAATATTTTGTAATGCACTTTAGACTGGACTTTTGAGGGAAGTTGTCCTATGTTATGATATTAATAATTTTTTGCTGTTTTTTCTAAAAATGAACTGTATATGGTAATTGTATAAAATATGATTTTTTATTTAATGATAATAAAGCAGTCTTACTTCCTTGTTGTAAAAAAAAAAAAAAAAAATTACTAATAACACGGTAACCTCTGGCGCGGTCTAACAGCCCGTAAGTTAATACCATAACACAATGTTGTAAGGCTGCTGTTAAAAAAACGTTAAACATTTTTTAGAAAACAGGGTAAAAATGTTTGTTAATATTATAATGTACTACCATTTTGGTATGTTAAGCAAAAGTTAAAGGGTTGAACACTAAATAACTTCCTCTTTCGTTTTCGGTGAGGAGGCATGAAAAAATGGTCTATATCATGGTAGTAGTTTAACGTTTTTCAACATTAGCTAAGACAGGGATATCAAAGTTTAAGACTCTCTGCGTTTGGGGTTCGCAGAATTTATCCTCGGATAAATACGTCCTCCGATATTCCTGTTAAAAATTATTTATAATTTACGTTTTATATCACTATCTGTTTTACAAACCGGACACTTGTTTGAATTTTCGTTTAAATCATCACAATCATTACATATAGGTATATGACCACAATTGCAAAAAAGTATATTAGGTTTTTTACTCATACAAATTGCACATTCTGGTGAATAAAAGGTTTTCTTTTCATTGATTTTTTGTTTTTTAAGATTTTCAAGAACTTGTCTTAAACGTGCTGCATCCTGTTCATCTTGTTCATCTTGTTCAAGTTCAAGCGCTTCCTGTCTTGCTCCTCGTTCTTCTTCACGATTATATTCATCAAGTAATTCTTGTTCATTTTCAGTTAGCTCTCTTTGTAGTTCTTCTTCATCTTCACTTTCTTCTTCCTGTTCTTCCTCTTCATTGTCATCACTATCTTCTCCAAATGTTGTTTGTTCATAAACCATAAAACGTATTTTACGGTGTGTATCTTTATCTTGAAAAGCATTACCACCATCAGCTAAAGCTTCAACATAATAACGATATCTATCTAAAATATCATTTTTATTTTTATTAAAACAAAATGATTTAAAAGATGTCATATAAATACCTTTTTCTTTATAAAACCAATCAAGAAATACACCTAATTTTAACCATTCTGTTTCTCTTTCTTCAATCTCTTTTTTTGATTTACTAAATATATAATATAATTTTGAATCTAGCTTAGTTAAAACAGTTTCATAATTTATATCATCTTTTGATAAAGGTAACTTTTTCTTATACATAAAACCATTTGAATTTAAATAAAAATCATGTTTTTCTTTTATGGTTTCTTTTAACTTTAATTTAAAGTCTCTGGTAAGTTTGTTTAAAATATTCATCTTACATAACATTTATACAACTTAACATAGAAAAATTCAATTTTTATTTTAAATAAAAATTTTTAAAAAAAATTTTAATTAAAGAAAAATTTTTTATTTAAAAAATCCCTTAACCCTTACTCTCAACATTTGGGTTTTTTCCCCGTACAGATATAGCTTTCCATCTTTAAATATTTAACCTATCAAAAGGTTAAATATTTTATAAAATTTCATCATAATCATCTAATTTATATTCTTCATCACTTTCTATATCACTATTTTCTGTTCTTTCATACAAAATACGAGTGTCAGTATCTGGAAAGATATTTTCACTCATTAAAAACCTTTCATTTGTCTTAGGTTGTTCAGTAAAATATCTTTCAGGATTTGATGATGTTTCTTCCTTTACACTATAATAAATCCTTGGGAAAAAAATATACTTAAATATTTTATCTTCATAAGTGTAATTATCTAAATTAACTCTTATTTTCCATAGTTGGTCGTGGTGTCTTTTTTCCCATTCTTTTTTTCCCTCTTCTTCCTCCTCTAAATTAGACAATTCCATTTTGTGGTTATCTTCACATCTTTCTATTTTATCATTTATATATAACCACATTGTGCTAGCATTATAATATTTTACTAAAACACTAAAGTAATAATATATGCATGCAATATAACCTTCTAAATTTGATGGAACCATTCTTTTAGTAAAATTATCCTTTTCATAACTCAACTGATACTTTTGTCTTTGGTAACTGATGCGTTCGGTAAGTGGGTTATGAATAAAACATTTGTGATTTTCAACACACAATGATATTTTATTTATTTCTTCCTCGGTAAGCTTGTTCATTACATTCAAGTTTATATTTTATACATGTCTATCATGCATATATATTTTATGTTCAAACAATAAATTTTTTTCAATTTTTTTTAATTTTAAATTTTTTTTTTTTTTTTTTTTTTTTTTTTTTTTTTTTTTAAATATTTATTTATTTATTTATTTATTTATTTATTTTTTTTTTTTTATTTATTTATTTTTTTTTAAAAATTTAATTTAAGTAAAAAATGTTTATAAAAAAAGGTTATGCCATTTGTTTGCTGGCCTTCATCAGATTGTTATGTTAATCCCATTTTGTTTTTAATTTTATGAGCATGTTAATGTTACATGAAATTGTTAAGGGCGGTCATGTGTGTTAAGCGACGGGGGGTTGGTTAAGGAGGAGGGTAAAACTTAAGCTTGTTTGTTATGCATAAGCTCGTTGGTTAGTCATAAGCCTGGTTAGTTTGGTTAAGCGGGTTTGTTAAGCATAAGTGTGGTTGGACTGCATAAGCCTATCATAAAATTTATAAGCGTGGGTTGATTGCATAAGAGAAGTCCGATTTTTGCATAATTTACCAATTTTTTAAATCGATTGCCTTGGAATGCCCAATATTATTCTACTTAGGTTCTTGACATATTATTTCGGCTACGGTCAACCCACGGCACAATTCGATTCGACAATACTGTACACATTCTACAGCTTTCCGTAGTGTAGAAAACAGGTTGAAAGACTTTAGTATTGCATGGCATTCTCCTTTTTAGGAATTTCAAAAACATTCGAACACATGATTACAAAGAAAAGACAAGCTTACCTGTTTTTTAGTTGTTTTTGAGCCGACAATTTTAGGAACCGGAAGACCAACGCAACAATTTTTCGTCGGAGCCATTGGCTCCGAATATGAAGTTTCCTACCCGTGAAAGAGTGAAAACTATATCTTGTCATCGTTGATTCACATTTCATTTGTAGTCTGTCAACCCTTTCAGTAGGATCAAGTCTAAAAGTAACCATTTACCATACAAGCCCAAATTTTAACGATCCTGAGGAAAGGGGCCTTCGAAAACATTTTTGAAAAAAAGAGAAAATGCTGGTCACCAGCATTTTCTACTTTTCCTACAATGTTTTCTACCCTTTCAAGGTCAAATTTCATGGTATGAGTAACGTTAAATTAGCCGTCTGCAAAAATTTAATTCTTTCAATTTGGACCAATCTAAAAGTTTATCGTGCTGCATAGAGTTAAGTATACGCTGGGCATTTGCATCTTGGACAACCGTCGGGAGCCAGAACTATCCCGTTGTTACATGGAGCCACACAACGTGTAGGAGCACATGTGATTATGGCTGTTGAAGTAGAGGGCATGAATGTTGTAGCAGGGAGCTGCAAGTGTAGTTGGGCCAATACTGTAAAAGAGATAACGAAAGATGAAAATGATTAAATTTACCATTAATAGACTGAATAATACAACACCAACGCGAAGAAAAGTTTTTGTCAATTGATACGACCATTTTTTTTTTTTTTTAGCTGACAACTGTTTGTCATTCCTACTGTTCCTTTTCTAAATATACCTTACAAGCTCAAAATTATTATTACGAAAAGTTTCAACATTATAATACCCCTACCCATACAGAACGACAGAGTGGGGAGGTTGTCGATATCAAGACAGTTCCTCGACAAGATTGTTCTCCGTCGGTGCGTCCGTCCGTCCGTGCATTAACTTTTTTTTCAAACACCTCCGAAACTACCCATCCAATTTTGATAAACCTTCACAGAAATGATCCTACCATAGTCCTCTTCAGAATTTCTTGAAAGAATTTGATTCTTGAAAAAAACTCTGGTTGTCATGGCAACAAATAATCTTGTCCGAACCCATAAGGGCTATGGCTACCAAATTTGCAGCTTCATCTAATAAACCTCTACCAAATTTATTCAAATTATAGCCCTTGGGTCAAACTGACCCCAGCAGGGGTCACAAGTTTTACATGGGCTCATATAGTGAAAATTTTAAAAATCTTCTGGTTCTTAACCATGAGGCCTAGGACCACCAAATTTGGCATGTTGCTTCATCTAATGGACCTCTACAAAGATTCTTCAAATTATAGCCCTTGGGTCAAAATTGGCCCTGCCCCGTGGGTCACAAGTTTTACATGGGCGTATAGCGAAAGCTTCAGAATAGAAATCTTCTGGTTCTAAAATAAAAAGCCTAGGGCTGCCAAATTTGGAATGTAGTTTCATCTAATAGAATTTTTCTAAGATTCTTCAAATTATAGCCCTGTGGCCAAAATTTGCCCTGCCCCAGGGTTTACAATTTTTAAAGTTTTCAACTAATTTGGCTTGCACTTTGGTGGAACCGACCGTAATGATGGAATTTGCTATGCATAAATTCTCATGACAGGAAGATTTCCATTAAGGATTCAGTCAAATCGGTTTAGAAACTGGTCGAATAAAACGCACAGACAACATGATTCCAGCATACCCTTCTGCTAACCCCTTTTGCTTTTGGGGATGGGGCGGTATAAAGAGTCAATCGGGGCTTTACTCCGCAAAGTTTTCTACCATTTCAAGCATCATTTGAGAGTCATATTTGATATGTCGTGTTGCAAATGGAGCCTTAAATTTGAGAATATATAGTAAATTATGTGTGCTTACGTGTACATTTTAAACAACCGTTCTCCATTTTTGTATAAATCTTCGGACAGTTGGATGGATAGAACGGACAGGGAGTTCCTGTTAAAACAACAAAAAAACCCATTCTTATCGTGAAAGGAAAAAAAAGACGTTACGACAAATTTACTTTGCCTTTCTCTCCATATCTAAGACGTTACACTATTACCAAACAATCTCGAGTTTTAACGACCCTGAGGAAGAAGGCTTTTGACAACATTGTGGAAGAATGGAGAAAATGCTGGAAACCAGTATTTTCTCCTTTACTCTCAATGTTTCATACTCTTCCATAGACAAATTGCATCATTTTAGCCACAACTGATTTGTCGTCTGCAGGTGCTTTCAAATTAAACAAATCAAAGTTTTATCGTTTTGATGATAGATGGATTGGTAATACATTGGCGTTTTACGCCGGTTTCAATTCATTTTGTTTGTTTCAGTCATATCACGGTGACAGCTCATATATTCATGTGTATCCATGGTTTCGCCCTAACTAGGATAGGGCGCTGAAGTAGCTTTCCCAAGGACGCTCCTAGGAAAAGCCCATTTTTTTTTCCAGTGAGACTCAAATACTGTGATCCCTACACTTGACCACTGAGCCAAGCAGGACCTCTTCATCCTTTGGTAAGGGGATAAATCTGTGGGGGTCTCATCTCGTTTATTCTCAGTCAACTTATCAACTCGTGTAAGAAATACAGCAGAAGAAATTGAAGGACATCCATGCTAACCGTATCCTGCTAATTAAATGATGTAAAACTTTCAAGCCGACAGTAAAAACCGGAATACTGCTCTTTCAAACTTTATTTCTGAAGAAAAACATCTCCTTACCGGAAAGTGTAGATCAAAGATCAGACTGCACGTTCTGTGCAGTCTGATCTTGATCTACACTGTCCACAAAAGGTCAGTGAGTCGCGCTTAGCAGCGTAAGGGTTAAATATGCATTTCAAATTCAATTAATGTTTTTATTTTTAAAACATGAATACGTATGAATACTGTTGCAGAATTAAAAAGATCTTCCTGTTCTGAAGAGATATAGGTATTCTGGTTTTCAACAGTTACGTCCCTTACAAACTGTGGAAACTACAAGACTTACCTCCCTTACAAATTGAGAAATTACAGGGTTACTTCCCTTGTAATTAAACCGCTATGGTGGAAGAACATTTCGATAAAGCTAGGAGGAATAACGGGGAATAATCGAAGAGGCTTTTTTTTTGTCGCTCGCCATCTTCAGCCAGGGATCGTGTATTACATTGTATTACATCCCTACTCTTTCCATAATTTGTTTTTTCAAACGAGACCGACGAAAAGACGAGAGTCGTCTTGCGGGGGGGAAGGGTCAATAGATACCAGGTTTGTGTATCAGTAGTATAAGCAATTTCTCCTTCTACCTCAATATTTTCAATACAATTTAGTTCAGCGATTCTTTCCTTCAAAGTTTCTGCTTCGTGCCATTCATTAGCTTTAGAACGGTCATGAAATACATAAAGCACCATACGAGTCAACTTAATATCAACCGATAGAATGTAAGACTTGTCAAGTCGAAGTTATTTACGGACGAAGTTAGAGATAATACTTGAGTCATACTCTGTGAAAAGGGTGTTTAATGATTCTGCTAAAAGTATCGACCCGGGTCAGCCTGCGCACTCTGCGCAGGCTGACATGAGTCGAAACTTTTTTGCAATCGGACAATTTTCTGCATGGCCATGGACCAGTCTACCTCAGGATCGAGTCGGTTGTCAGACAAAATAGGCTTTACGGATCCATTATTATGTGATGCTTTACTTGGTACAATACATCACGGAGTTGCGCTAAACCCACTTTTCCAAGTGCATGCTTCACATCTTATTTCCAACAGTGAAACGCTTCAAGTTATACGCGCGTTTTGACTTGGACCCTAACTACCGTAGCCCCTTACTACCGAATTGCGATGCAGTGTCCAATAAGCATATTTAGGCTTTCACTTTTTCATTTGTTATTCTCGTTTTGTCTACGTTAGAGGAGCCGTGTATGTCCTGATGGTATCGCGCTATCTCGCGAGACTTGTTCATTTTCTTACAAGATATGCACATGAGGGCTCAAAGAGAAATAGCCCCTATTGGACGGGAGATAATGAATACTACTAGTATTTACGGGATTTTTTTTGTAGAAAATCTAAAAAAAAATGCGATATCACGTTTCACTATGATTTCAAAAACCTTCTTCCCCAAAGAGTTTACTCTTAAGCACACGGCAAAATATTAGACCCGTCCGAATTTAAAGCATTTGCAGACGACAATTTCGATGCTGCTGAATGATGGGATTGGTCCCTTACAGGATAAAAAAAAAACTTGTTAGAAAAGGAGAAAATGTTGGTAACCACAATGTTTTATTACTTTTGTTCTTTGGATAGTTAAAACTCTTGGTTGTTTGATAAAGTGTTAAAACATCGCTTAGCGAAGAAAACTACCTGAATACCCTTGATTCTGTGTTTTCGTTCCTACAAGACTTGATTGAGCTTGTCCAAGTCCACCTCCAAGACTATTTCCATTGGTACCCGTCAACGTCCCGGAACTCTGTCCAGTACTTCCGGTTTGGCTGATATGGGAACCTGATCCTAAAAGTGTGCCGAGGGATTGTGAGAGTCCAGCGGATGCTTGGCTACCAAATGGAGAACTAGCAGGTGTTCCAAAAGGGACGCCGACTCCAGTTGGGGATATAGATGTTTGTAACCGGTTTCCTGATTGGCCAAAATGTTGATTTCCAGAGCCTGAGCCTGGTTGGTCAGATGTCCCTGCTCCTGCTCCTAATTGGACTGTTGAACAAATATTCTATAGGTACATGCTTGTAACATTAAAAGAGAGCCATGCTCTGTGAAAAGTGGGTTAAATGCATCTGCACTCCGCTAATGCAGTTTGCTATTAATCAATTTTCTGCATGTCAAAAGACCAGACTACCCCAGGATTCAGTCAGTTGTTAAACCAAACTTGTTTTATGGACTTCCTTAATTTACTGCATCAAGAAGATGAATTAAACCCCTTCTGCCAGAGAGCGGCTCAAATGTTTGTTTCAGGAATTGCCATCACCAAATTTAATTGCTGAATGTAGTTCGATATATTCATGCTTCTCTATACGTATACCATGTATATGTTTCAAGGGCAAATCAACAGGTTTTAGAAAATGTTAATTTTCAAAACTACTTTTATCAGTTGGTACTTTGGTAATGTTATATTTCTAAAAAAAGGTCGGTATAAGTACTTTATTCCAATTTATATTTCTGCTTAATACTTTTTACGACATCGCTTATTTTCCTTAGTTATTTGTTGCGTCGGGTTCCGGCCCTTAATTCATGACGTCATAGGCGTACTTGTTTCAAATGGAAGTTGTTTACCATAGCAACTTGAGCGATATTGAAGACGAAGAAATAGACAATTCTTGTCCAGTAAGAACGTATATGTTCGAACAAGTGTGTAAAGAAAGTAATACACTTTCGGAGGATGAGAGGGTCGGTGACAATAAATTTTTGTCTGTTGATGACTATGAAAGTGACGATCTGGTGTCGGACGTTTCAACATGGCGAGTATCGTGCGTTGGAAAATACGAGGCGGATAGTGCTTACTGAAGCATTGATTTATAAATGGTAGAGTTGCGTAAAATTTCATTTGAAGCAGTTCGGTCGGTCGATGGGTGAATAGTACAAAAAAAAAGGGGGCGGGCGGGAATTGTTACTTTCACATTTTGTGGATTGTTAATTGAAAAGCTTTTCAAACACTGGAAAAAGCTTTATACCTTTATACACAATATCTTCTGTCCTTTCAAGGACGTATTGTGATCCATATCTTATTTGTGATATTCAAATGCTTTGGATTTGGACAATTCTAAAATCTTATAATTTGGTAAAGGGTTAACCTTTTACTCCCTTTACTAAACAGTAGAATTTTAGTCCACACTGAAAGTATTTGCAGACGACAAATGTGGCTTTGACAATGGGGAGGGTCTGAAAAAGGGTAGAAAGCATTGTAAGAAAAGGAAAAAATGCTGGTTTCCAGGGATTTCTCTTTTTCCATTCATGTTCTCAAAAGCCGTCTCCGTAAGCATGGTTAAAAGTCCGGACTGTGAGGTAAAGAGTAAAAGCATTGATTGGTGAAGCTGGTCAGGAACATTCTGATTCCTATTAACGTTTTTTCCACTTTACAAAATATAAATTGTCTAAGTTGAAAGCATTTGCAAACAACAATTTTACTGTGCTTCAAATGATGAAGTTTGTCTTGAAAAGGGTGGAAACATCATTAGAAAAAGAGAAAATGCTTGTTACCATCATTTTTTCCTTTTCCCACAATGTTTTTCAAATGCTTTGTTTCTTAGGGTTGTTAAACCGCAGGATTGTGTGATGAAGTGTAATTTCAGCAAAATGCAGATCTGTATTTTTTCTTCCATTTGCATATTACCAGAGAGCATGACTTGTATCAAGAATTCAAATTTCAAAATTTTCATACTGACACATGAATTAAAAAGATTGGCCTCAATAGTTTGGAAGATATCATATGGATGCGAACAAGGGAATACTTTGCAAAAACCAGAATTACATACAGAGGTTGTTTGAAATGAGTTTACAAATCACTTTTCAAACAAAGTGAAGACAGTGACACTGTCACAAACAAACATAACAGTGAAAAGGGGTGAGATATGCAAGTGTTATGTAATCATTTCCTGTATTCTTTGAACTTGTTGTGATAATTGACATTTATGACCATGACCAGTGGAAGCAAGGGCCCGAGTTCACCCTTTACCGAACAAACCTAGTTTTGACCACATATGCCCTTAAAAAGAAAGTGTTTGAAAATCATTGTGAGGAGAATATGGGGTTTATTGGCCTCCCTTCAAATGAATAAAAGAAGGCAATTCATTTGAATTTGAATTGTGGGAGGCCATTAACCCCTTTACCACACAATCCTGATCTTTAACGACTCTGAGAAAGAGACCTTTTGAAAAAATAGTGGGAAAAGGAGAAAATGCTGGTTACCAGCATTTTCTTATTTCCCGACAATGTTTTCTACCCTTTGAAAGGCAAATTTTATGTTTTGAGCCACATTTAATATGTCATCTGCAAATGATTTCAATTTGGACAGGTCTAAAATATTGTCGTTTGTTACAGAGTTAAGAAAATTTGGGGGTCCAAATTCAAGGAACCTGGCAGGCAAGGTAAAAACCCTTCAAAACCGTAACCAGCATTTTCTGCTTTTCCAACAATTATAGTTATCTTCAGAAAGACAAATAACCCTTAACCACAAAACCCCGACTTTTAACTGGCCCTAGGAATATTGCTTTTGAAAACATAGTGGGAAATCGAGAAAATGTTGGTAACTAGCATTTTCTCCTTTTTTCGCAATGCCAACGACAAAAATCATCATTTTAGTCACTTTCATTTTGTCGTCTGGAAATGCTTTCAATTTAGGCAAGTCTAATATTTTGTGGTCTGGTAAAGAGTTATCATCAATTATATGATCAAAATTGAATTTATTGTCAGCAAAATTTTGAAATCAGATGAATCTAAAATTTCGTTTTCTGGTAAAGAGTTACGCTTTAGCACATAACCCAACCCCCAAACCTTGAGGAATAATGCTTTTGAAAACGGGTCACACAAAAATACGCCACAACATGAATTTGAAAACATTTCGGAAAAAAAAAAGCAGCTAGATCTAGTTAGGAGCATGCCAAGTGTTCGTGTTTCAATTTAGTGATGTGCAAGGTCAAATTGTAACCAAACGACTGCTCGTGTGGTCAAAGGCCGTCTTCACCAGCCATTCTGATTTTTTTTAGTTCTGAACCCCAACATTACGAATGATAACCACATGTTTACGTTCTGCCTCAGCCAGTCAGATGGCCAGTCTTGAATTTTAATGATGGAATGTAATATTCAGACATGTTTTTCATGGGAGGGGCGGGGGGGGGGGGGGAAAGATGACGATCTTGGATTTTTACTCTCAAGTATTATGTGGAGGACTCATCGGTTCCACCAGAGTAATACTACTTCTAAATGATTTTAAGATTGTTATTTTAAAGTCTGAAGTGTTTTCTCTCAAGTTTCTCCTTTGAAACAATGCTTCACTTTAATTTAATGCCTGTAGAAAATAAAATGTTCTTGTTTTTATTAACGCAACATAAAAACTTTCTAATAATATATTACGTCTTTTTTTTTTTTACCCACCCTGTATATACAAGTTAACAGTAACCTTTTTTTTTTTTATTATTTAGGGCTTTCTTATACGAGTGTTTAAACAACGTCTAAGATAAAAGATAATGCGTGTATTACAGTTATATTTCATGTACATGGGGGATAATATCTGTACAACACATACTACTTTTGTTTTGGACATTTTTCAAACAGGTGCCTATATTCTATTGTTAAATGAATGGAACAGAAATTTCAAGCCAATGGTAAAAAAACAAATATTGTGATTTTACGGATCTCTTCGCCGGGAAAGATTCGACGCACTGGTAAGTGTAGATCAACCATCAGACTAAAAGTCCTGTGCAGTCTACTCTTGATCTACATTGTCTGAAACAGCCGATTAAGTCTCGCTTAGTGGAAAAAGGCAATAAACGTACTTTGAGTACATCCGGAAATACAAAATGGACAGCCGTCTTTGGGGTCTATGTCCAGGCATTGCGTGTCGCATTGTGATACCACGTGACTGTCACACCGCCAATAATTGGTTCCCGCAAAGGAGGCAGAGCTTGACCCAGACGCAAATGAGGATCCAGGTGCATTTCCAGATGTACCTAGACTTCCTGTGTTTGATTGTCCGCCATTGTTTCCCATCCCAGGAAAATCTAGATAGAGACAAATAACTTTTTCCTGATGCAGGTAAAGCATTTACCTTTAGGTTTACTGACTGTTTTACATTTTCTTCATAGGCGTAATTTGTTAATTTCGCTCGGGGTACAACTAACGTCATACCCAAGTCTTGCAAATATGTTGGAACGGCGCTCTGAAAAAAAGGGGTTTCATGTATTTCCGTGATATATTATACTAAACAAGTCATCACATAATTCTTGATCCATAAAATAAATTTTGTCAAACAAAAATCAGGGAGTAGACTAGTCCTTTGATATGCAGAAAATAGATCATTAGCAAAAAGTTTCGATTCAGATCAGTCTATAAATGAATGGTGCATAGACTATAACAAAGTCTACCATTCGAGCCACACTTGAGATGCTTTCACTCTGCAAATGTCTAAAAAAATTGTATTGGTAGATTTACAGAGTTCATCATAGGCACTTACAGGTAATTTATTCAATAAGAAAACACATCGGTATAATGATAAAATAAAATCATAACAGCTATGCTCTGTGAAAAAGGGGCTTAATGCATCTCCGTGATACATTTTACCATGCAGGACATCACAAAATTAGGGAACTGTAAAATCCACTCTATCGAACAACCGACTGTATCATGCGGTAGACTGGTCCTTTGACATGCAGAAAATTGAACAATAGCAACAGTTTCGGCCCAGGTCAGTCTGTGTGGACCGCACAGGCTGGCCCGAGTCGATACTTTTTGCAGATAGATTATGTTCACCACCACCCCTTTTTCACAGAGCATGACTCATAATAATAATCAACTCGATCGATCTATACCCACTTGGAACGTTATATGGTCCCGATGCTAAACTACCATGGGCATACAAACTTGCTTCGTTAACCAGTGACGTCATATCATGAATTGAGTGGTTTTTGTAGCCAATCGCTGTGGACATGTCAGCTGGGTTGTACATTAAGTAACGCTTCAATCTCGACGTAAACCCACCTACAAGAAAGACAAGACTGTCGCAGCAAATTTTAGTATTAAAGATGTACATGCCACAGTGTTTCCTGTTTACCGCTTTGCGCATGTTTCTTTTTTGTAAACTCTTTTATATTTCACTGGGTTAGTATGACAGAGACAGTGCATTTTTATCTGTAATGTGTCGGTTGCTTCTTAAATATCTGAAAATGACAGACGCGGAAGAAAAATGAATGATTTATAAATGATCGATATTTATTATAAAGGGGGGGGGGGGGCCATTCAGTGTGTCAATAACTTTTAAAACTGCACCGTACTCTTAAAAATGCCCCGCTTGATATATTTTTTTTAAATTTTTTACAAGATATTAGAAACCATCATTTCTGTGCGACATTTTGAGAAAAATCTGTCCACTGATTTTTTTTTTTTTTTTTTTTTCAGAAAATCGATCAGAAAATAAGTCTTTTTTTCGATACCTAAGAACATTTCTAATTACTACTGAGATCTGGGTAGTGCCTTAATTCTTTCGATTTGTTCTTTTTTCTTTTGGCAAATATATGTATCAGAATTCTAGGAATAATCATTTATTTGAGCAGTATTTGTTACTTTAAGAACCTTTTTTTTAGGTTTGAAATTAAAGCCTACTTTTTTTTTTTGTAATTTTGACAGGAATTATCCCCTGTATCTTTGTATTTTATGACTTTATGCTGTGACATATGATTTTCTTCTCATTTTTTTTACTTTGCGTACATTACATTATCATCTGAGTGAAAATGAAAAATATATATATATGTCTATCATCAATAGTGGCGAGTTCTGACTGGCTGATTTTTTTTTATGCAGTGCCGGAACTACTTTTGCTGTCAAAGTAATTTAAACAAACAGTATACACGATTTCATAATGTTTTTCTTTCTAATTTTTTACCGAGTACAAAGTTCAAATGCTAGCTAAGTTTATTTTCTCTGTATATCACAAATTGAAAAAAAAAAAAAAAACAATAATAAATTTTAAGAGAGGACTTAAAACTCATTATCAGTTTATTGGATACGAATTGTCTTATTTTCAACTTACTTCCAGTGTATTTAACTTCTAATACGGGCGAAAAGGCCGCGAAGCGGCCTTGGAGCCCGTCTATTGGTAACACGTACGAGCGCCAGTCTACAAATCAGCCCAAGGCCATAAAAAAAATAACGTCCGAGATGTTGTGGAAACAACGTAACGTTTAAACGATGATAACATTAACCGGAAGAAGCAAACCGAAGTCGTTTTTTTTTTTAAGGGGGGTGTTTACATTTGTCACGTGACGCTCTCTACGGAAAAATGGCTTCCTCGTTATATCTGCCGGCCTCTCGGGGTCGCCCTTGACCTAAACCTAATACTGATGCATTTGTAAGGCATTGAAACGTATGCATGAAGAGATTATTGTATTAAGATGTCTTAATTCTACCGACAGTACATCTGATCCTATTCAGAGGTGAGTTTGGAGAAGTAATGCGTTCGATTGTAAACACAATGACGTCACGGCATTCTAAATCGAAAATTATTTATCTCGCTCTTATTGTTGATAATTGTTGGTTTCCTGTCGGCTCTATGGTAATCTTACGACAGAGTATGTTCTGTGACACTACAGACTAAGAAAACACAGTTAGTTGTTTAAAAGAAAGTCTTTAATTAAGTACTAAGAATTTCAGTCCCAGGTTCTAAACAATACTACTAGACCTAATGTCTAATAGGAGCAAATGCGAGAGCTAACTGTAAAGTACAAGAGTTGTAGCGTGCAAGAACTAACTCAAACAGAATCTAACTCTAACTGCCACATTACCTAACTCAGACATTAACTGACTTGGACAGAGAACAGCTCGGTATTTATAGTCAAACACCAAGAGCTCCTGTCAATCATTTCCAGCAGAACCAGACGCATGGCATGTCAACAGTCACAAGCTTACTATAACATACATCGTTTTCCATGTATAACAGTGCACAGGTATGGGCATTGCTTGACAGATACATAGAATTAAAGCTATTGTGGATGTCAAAACATGCAGTAATACAACAGTTACAAGATATTCGTTTTAAGTAACCACCATTAAGATCTAATGGAGATTACTAATTAAGGACTAATTATCATAAAGAGGTACATGCAGTGTCAATTAAGAATACATGCAGGTACATGTATTCTGCATTTCAAGTAAACAATATTGAGGCCCTAACTATTCGGTGAGGCCCTCCCCAATATTGTAACATTCCTTCCCCTGTTATTTTTTTTTTTTGTGTGTGTATAGGTTATGCATAGTGTAATGAATATGTATATAACACAAACAAAGCTAAATCAACAAAGTTGAACAACAAAACACTGTAACATATTAATCGAATTGAGGTGTAACTTTATGAAAAGAGAGTGTCCTATGAAATATAGTGCTTGTTCTAAGGTCTCCAGGACTGGAACATCTGTGTGCCATCACTGATAGTCTACTCTCATCCTTGGTTGCAGGAGTATATCATCTCCATCCCATGACTGGAGTTCGGGTAACATCACGTTAACAACCTATAAATTTGACGATAGTTGGTGGTAGCTTGTCACGAATTCATTCACCAATATATACAGTTATATACAGTTATTTACATGTCTATTTAGTTCATATGATTAATCTTGAGTTCACATAGTTGGTTGCAGGAGTAAGTTTTCTCCTTCCCACGACTGGAGTCAGGGCAACTTCACGTTGACAACACTTGTATTCGTCACATGGACTTGGCTGAGACAAGTCCCAATTTAGGATAAATAGAGTTCTCTTCATTCATCTGGTTGGCGTTGTGTTCTGGCAGTAGTGGTGCTGACGGTGGAAAACCTTCCCGTATCAATACATCTTCAGACACTACCCATTTGCAAGTTTGTGCACCAGAACCCATCTTGCTACAATTTAGTCTGGCCAACAAGCATTTAACAATTGACTCATAGTTACGCATTATTATGAAGATTACAATTAACGAACCAATGAGTATTAGCAAGTACCCCCAAATAGGAAAAGTATATCCCTCATCTGCAGTTATACGATCAAATGAATTAAGTTCTTGGATAAAGCTACCCAATGGAATTTCATGAAGTGACTTTAGCTGCTGAGGTAATTGAGTTATGTTGAAATCAGGTCTTTGATGCATGAGAGGTTTCCAAATTTGAAATGTCGAAAGATTAAATGAAGCCTTCAAGTCATCATATGGATCGTTAATTTCATACTTCGACTCGTTATGATAAAACGCTGGTAAATAAAGGTAATCATTTGAAGCAGTACAAGAAGCATCTAATTTAAGAAGTCCAAGCGGAGGGTTAACGCTATATGTTGAATCTCTTAACCTTGAATTTTGACACACGACAGTGAATTGTAACTGTGTAGTGGTGGTTAGGACCCACATTCCACTGAATAAATAAGTTGCCAAGGGTAATATACTTGATGGTTTAATTAGTGTCTGACAGAACTTTTCCACATTGACTGATTTGTTCAGAAATAAAGCAACTAAACAACTTCTGCTAAGATTAATTGGGTAGATTGGACTATTAAGCTTACAAAAAGGTCTGAATGTATTGGAACATTGTGCAACCTCGGTTTCTTGTAGAAAAGCGAATTTTGTCTTGTCACCATTGATTGCAATTGCCTTAGATTCAAGATCATAACGTGCCACCATTCCTGTATTATCTGCATTGTTTGTAACATTAAATGGAACTGGTATATTGTGGATAGTGTAAATTTCGAATTTAGAGTTTGAGTCAAGTAGCGGCAATGAAACAACTACATAGATGTGATTACCATCGAGTACTGTTCTACAAGTTAACATACTATAGAAATCCCAGATGTTCTTTTCAGGATCACTTGGTAAAGTTAAATAGAAAGGCAAATGCAACTTGATTTCAAGAAGTACTTTCCTGAATTCATGTGGTTCGATTGTGCTTGGACTTAAATGTCCTAAGGATAGCATGTTTAACTGTAACTGTAATTTTTCCAAATCAGTCACTGCTTTATGCATGAACTCTGTTAGTTCTGCAGTCAATCTATCTAATTTCATATACGCTGTATTCAGCATTGACAGTTTCATAAGCTCTTTTAGTACTTGGTCATTAGCCTGTTTCATTCTTGCTTCAGTAGTTTTTAATTGATCTATTAAAGTATTTATTACAACCCTATTCTCCGTTACTGCTGTTCTGGTAGTATTTATGAGTGTTAAACTTTCTCTTACAATATGGGAAAGCTTATTTTGATTTTGAGCTAATGTTTTTATATTTCTCCTTATTGAACTGAGGTCAGCGTCAGAGACAGTGCCAAACAAAAAGCTTAGTGCTGACCCTATGAATGGCAGAAGAGATCGTTTATCCCTTACCTGCAATCTTTTGATCGTCGCAAAAGTTTTAAAAACACGTTCATATGTAGTGTTCAGTGATTTCATTTCCAATTTTAGTTCATTTATTATTCCGTTAAAGAACATTTTGGAATTTATGAAGCCTTGACCACTATTTCTGGAATGCATGTATTCTGTAGCAGTGATCGACTCTTTTGCTTGAAGGAAATCTGCAGCTAGTTTAGAGATTAACTCTTCATACGGATTTAAATCAATTACAAACGTAATTATCCACCTAGACCGAGTGGTTGTAATTTCATTTAATTTTTGAAAAACGACATTCTGTTGTATTAGAAGGGAATATGTTAGGCCGACAGATAGTAGAAGGAGAGCATGAGACACAAGCAATAACAGGGGAAGGAATGTTACAATATTGGGGAGGGCCTCACTGAATAGTTAGGGCCTCAATATTGTTTACTTGAAATGCAGAATACATGTACCTGCATGTATTCTTAATTGACACTGCATGTACCTCTTTATGATAATTAGTCCTTAATTAGTAATCTCCATTAGATCTTAATGGTGGTTACTTAAAACGAATATCTTGTAACTGTTGTATTACTGCATGTTTTGACATCCACAATAGCTTTAATTCTATGTATCTGTCAAGTAATGCCCATACCTGCGCACTGTTATACATGGAAAACGATGTATGTTATAGTAAGCTTGTGACTGTTGACATGCCATGCGTCTGGTTTTGCTGGAAATGATTGACAGGAGCTCTTGGTGTTTGACTATAAATACCGAGCTGTTCTCTGTCCAAGTCAGTTAATGTCTGAGTTAGGTAATGTGGCAGTTAGAGTTAGATACTGTTTGAGTTAGTTCTTGCACGCTACAACTCTTGTACTCCAGAGCTATCTTTTGTTCTAATTAAGAGGGAATGCAATTATAAGGGTTGAAATATATCATTGCCAGCGTTCATTGAAGTATAAACTGAAATAGCCTAGAACATGGCAAACATAACGCACTACGGGCGTTATTTGCCATATTTTAGGCTATTTCAGTTCATACTTCAATGAACGCAGTCAAAGATACATTGAACACTATTGACGCAAGAGTCATTATCTCTCATCAATAGGTAAATGATAGTTCTTCATCTACATTGGATGAGCAGCTGGTAAATTACAGACACTCATTGTTAGGTGGATCAGCTATCCTAGTACAATTGAAAAAATATTGAAAGGGATTTTAATCCCTTCCATCCTAGCATCTACTTAAGAGTCATGCCATATACATGTTTATCAGCTTAGTATTGTTATGTGAAAAGGGGTGTAATGTATCAAAGAAAGCTGTCAATTATGAAAAGAATGAATCATGTAGGCTTACAGTTCACCTGTCTATTACAGGAGGCTAGGATTGTATGTTGTGTTTGTACTGAAAGGTTTGACAGAGAGAGATCTATGTGTCCAATATAACTGAAAAAATGTTGACGCAGTGTTATATCTTATATAACCTTTAGCAATTAAATGAAACTAAAAATTAAACAAATTTGTACCAAAACCCCATTTCACAGAGATCTGCCTATGACTTATTTTCAGATTTAGGATGCACCATGTTTGTTTTTCATTTCATTTTCAGATGAAACAATACATTTTTACAACTGATTCAAGGGGGGCATAAAGATGTACCTTCATTTCATAAGTCAAATACCCACTTGATAATTGTTCCTGGTGCCAAAATATCAACCCTTAAAACTTTAGTTGATAAAAAAATTTTCTCTCTAAAACAATCTTTTCATGATGACCAAACTTTCTATGTTACAATAGCAGCTGGAATTTGTGACCTCACTAAAAAGAATGTATCACTCTGGAGGAAGTGAACTTGTATACACTCACAATGAAGATAACATCAATAATGTCAAATCTCAGCTTAAATATCATTATTCATTAAATTCAGCAAAATATAAGATAAAGCATGTGCACATTGCTCCTGTAAACATTTCCAAGTACAATGACTTTAACATGACAAGAGGTAGGCTCAACTATATGTGCCATTCATCAAATGTTCAAGACCAACAGCTGCTTCTTGAACAAGACACTTCTTCCTTAACCCTTTCCCAAACAAACCCTGGTTTTCACGTGTCTGCAGTACAAGTCTTTTGAAAACACTGTGGGAAAAGGAGGAATTGCTCCTAATGAGCAATATCTCCTTTTCCCACAGTGTTTTCTACCCTTTTTGAGAACTTTCTGCCATTTTCATAAGATTCAAAATTGTCATCTGCAAACTCTTTCAATTTGGACCAGTTCAATATTTTTGTTATTTGGGAAAGGGTTAAATACGTATATATCTTCTCTTAATGATGAGTATGATAAACATTCTGTACGATGGGATAGGGATTTGTTGTTATGTAAAACTAAAAAAAGAGGTAGAAATGGATCAAGTAAAGTAAAGACAAAAAGAATTTCTTATGACTGTTTGTATGATGGAGTGCATCCATCACCAGAGTTATATAGAAAATGGTACAATTACCTTTGTAACTCAATCTTTAAAGACTTAGAAAATGACAGAATAAATACAGAAAGTAATCATAATTTTGATAATTCATGGGACTTGAAAAGACACAATTTCAGCTATGAATAATTTACTCATTGCCAGACGACAAAATTTTACACTGGTTCAAATTGAAAGAAGTTGCAGACGACAAAATAATTTACATTACTTTTTTTCTTTAACCTATTAGAAAATGACTAAATTCTAGACAGGTTGAAATTGAAAGCTTTTGCAGATGACAACTTAAATATGGCCCAGTCTGTGAAATTTGAGTCAAGAGAGATTAAAAAATATTGTGGGAAAAGAAAAAAATTCTGATTACTAGCATTTGTTTCTTTTTCCACATTGTTTTCCAAAGCTGTCTTTCTCAGGGGTGCTAAAATTAGTGATAGTGTGGTAACGGGTTAATACAGTAGAAAACATTAAAGGAAAAGGATAAAATGCTGGTTACCAGCGTATGTTTTACACAGTATCTTATTTGTTGTCAAAAAGCATAAACATGATGAATGTATGCAATGTAAACCATTAAATTTTCTGTATAAATTATCACTATAATAATTTTGATCAATATTTGTGGGTGACATGTAAGTCACTAACAATACCATGCTTTTGTGGTAACTTACTGTAAAGTTTGAATTATAATTACTATACACTGTATATAGTTTGTTTGATTTTCTGGTTGTTTTGTATCAATTATCAAAAAAATTGTATAGTTGATTATAATATAAAGACGAATCTGTAAGTAATCAGTTAACTGTGGGTGACATGTAAGTCACTGAATTCTGATCTAAACTTCATTCTGTCTTCACATGTAATTTGTTGGGATTTGTTTAACTCTTTACCAAATGACAAAATTTTAGACTGGTCCAAATTGAAAACATTGGCAGACGACAAATTAAATGTAGCTCAAATGATAGAATTTGTGTCCGAAAGAGTAGAAAACATTGTGGAAAAAAGAGAAAATGCTGGTTACCGGCATTTTCTCCTTTTCCCACAATGTTTTCAAAAGTATTCTTTCTACAAGGTCGTTAAAAGTGGGGATTGTGTGGTAAAGGGTTAATGCTACTAAATGGTATAATCATAAAAGGCCATACATTTGCTAACAAGATTCTTCAGCAATAATCAGTTGACTGTGGGTGACATGTAAGTCACTAACAGAATATCTGAATTCAAGTTCATAAGTTTTTGTCTTCCAATGTAAAATTGTCACAAATAATTCTTAACAGTATTTAATGGAATCCTTACCTCTATTTAATGGCATTATTAAGATATAATCATAATTTAATAAAAAGATGATATGGAGAAGGTTCAGCCCCCCCCCACCCCCTCCCAAGTGAGAGAATGGTTTGCCTGTGAATAAGGTAATATTAAAGATGAAGTTGGATTTATGTTTTCTTTATTATCAGTAAAGGAGAAAGATCATTAATTGTCAGTCTCATGGAGTCATTAAATCTTAACTTTTTTTACTGATGGAATTCATTTATCTGTTAGCCCTAATAGTAACAACAATTTACATTGATAAAATTTTTAAAAAATCTACACTTTTCTGAAAGTCCTCTTTTAGTGGGAGGAAAAGTACTTAATGTCATCATTATGTTTTAATCAAATTATATTTATTGGTTAAATCTCTTGCATCCTTTTACAGAAGTAAACAATCTGATGTATGCCATGCACCAATAGATCTGCTTTGTAAGTTATAGTTGAAATTAGTTTGCTATATTTGTTTGAAGTTATATGAGTTCATTTGTTCTGTTTGTTATTATGTGCATGGTGTAAAACATTGAGTTACTTTGCTGTTTTGTACTAGATCATTAGTATGTAACCTGTCTATAAAGGTCTAAAGAGGTACAAATGATGAATTATGTCGTCATTTGCATTTTCGCCCGTATTTAGGCTTTGCCTATTTTCATATTAATAAGTCAACTAAATCTGCGATGTTCAATGCTCTGATGACGTCAGGAATTACACATTTTTAAGGTCATGAACGAGCGTTTTCCCGCGCTATGAAATACCATTGAAATGGACATTAGAAACTGCAATAATGGATTTACAAGAATGCAGTTAGAATTATTTATGTCCGTGTTTTGTTTTCTGTGATAATAAATTATATTTATGGAGATTTCTTTTCCTGTTGTTTTCAAGGAGGTGTGGGAAAAAAAAAAACCTAATCACACTTCGCGGTTTCATACAGCGTGATTAGGATTTTTTGTGTTTCACAGTTTCATGAAAAAAAAAAAAAACCTCTTCTTTCCTTAAAGAATTATCGGATCCTTCAGATGGCCATTAATATTTCAAGACAGTTGCAAGCAGTCAATGATCCGTGCGCATATCCTGATAATTTAGTACTTGCATCTGCACAAACACTCAATGACACCTAAAGGATCATGACAAAAATTCAATGACGGATGGATTAGCGTAAGGATTTTCATAGCCTATATTTACTAGATGGTACACTTATCAAGAGGTGTTCGGTCGAAATTTCATATAGAACATGTACAATAGAAAATGTTAAATTGCATTTTTTGGAACACGTCTGGTAAGATAAGACAAACGAGCTGCTTGCAGCTAGAGTATATCAATATTTTTCTATTTTAAAACAAAACCGGGGTTTGTAAATAATTTAATCCTATAGCGCCAAATAAGTGGACTTTTTTAATCAGGGGAAACACCCGTTTTTCCGCCACATTGACGAGCATTACAACAATGAGCATATATATATACAGGATTGGGAAAAAAATTGAAAGAATGTAACATGTGCTTAGCGCTTTATGCGGTTGTGATGAGAATACCGTCATGGTTTATGATGGATTAATTGGTGTTTATCGCAGCTTTCAGCATTATTTTAGTCATATCACGGCGACAGGTCACATATTCATGTATATCATGGGTTTCACCAGCTCTGGGCTAGGGCCCCAAAGTGTCTTGCCCGAGGACACGCCGACGAAGGATCTAATGCTTCCACTGGGGCTTAAACCTGGGACATTCAGGTTACGAGTCCTACACTTTACCACAGAGTCACGCAGCACCTCAAACCCCTACGGTCTAATAATGGCAATGTCGGTCTTATCCCAATGACTACCTCTATCAAACAAGTAACCGCATCGAGCTATAATTTTACGAATTTCACTAAACTGCGTAAATTTACACAAAAAAAGGGATTGTAGGTATATGTATATGTATATACATACATATGATCCCTGCTTTACCCAAAAGTATTCAAGGTAAGCCGGCGTAAAGTTATCAAATCATCAAGTTATGCAGTTTAGTGAAACTATTTTTCAGACTTGATTACCTAAACTGCGTACGCAAATTTCGTACGCTCGCAGTTTGGTGAAAGGCAGCCCAGAAAAGGAACATGAATGTTAAAGTGAATCTGTACAAAGCAAGCACTGAGCCTTTACCCTTAGGCTTCTAAGCGCGACTCAATGACCTTTTGCGGATAGTGTAGATCAAGCTTGATCAGACTGCACAGAACGTGCAGTCTGTTTTTCGATCAACACTGTCCGATAAGGAGATACCTTTTTTTTTCCAAAATATACCCTTGAAATTAGCAAAATTTGGGTGTTTCCTATCGGTTAGAGAGTTTCATTCACTTATTTTGGCAGGATAAGGGCTAAGTACATATGTTTTAAGTGCCCTTTAGGTCCTTGTCTATTTATTATTGATGGTCATTATCGGCGATACGAAATTCCAAAATCTTTCCCAAATCTACCTAGATTTCTCCCAGATCTTTCCTAAATCTACACAAATCTCTCCCAAATCTTTCCCAAATTTACTCAAATCTGTCATAAATCTTACCCATCTATTAATCAAATATACGAAAAAGAAATCGCAGATATGCAATGCCGGTGTAATGCAGAGAAATGACCCTCCCCTACAAAATGACCCATGGGTCATTTCACTACGTAGAATAATGACCCGGGTCATTCCTCTACGTAGTGAAATGACCCATGGGTCATTTTGTAGGGGAGGGTCATTTCTCTGCATTACACCGATATGACCCTCCCCTACAAAATGACCCATGGGTCATTTCACTACGTAGAATAATGACCCGGGTCATTCCTCTACGTAGTGAAATGACCCATGGGTCATTTTGTAGGGGAGGGTCATTTCTCTGCATTACACCGGTCGATATGGATCTGTGATTTTAAATTGACTCTTTAGTCAGTTATCATACAAAAATCTCTCTGATGTGGAAAGTTTCATCACTATTTATGACCCGTCACACTTAAAGGTACATGTACATGCACCAAATGGGATCTGCGTAAATTAAATAAATGAAAGAAATGACAGCAAGTGCCGGTCGAAGTGGATCGGTATTTTTAAAATCGCTCCTCGGTTAGGTAGAATAACCAGTTATCATACAGAAATTCTGCCTGATAATTAAAGGTCAGCCGGCGCGGATTGCACAGGCTGGCCTGGATAAATCTTTTTCGTAGATCCAAGATGTTACCTTTTTGTGTGACTGGTCACAGTAATTTGATATCGATTGTTTTAAACTTAACCCTTAAAGCGCCTTTCAAAACTATGGTTGATTTTACGGCCAGCGTAGATAGAGATCGGACTGCACAAAACTTGAAGTCTGATTTTTCATGTACATTGTCCGCTTGCTGAGACATTCTGTACAACACTATCCTTGAAAATGCAATTATTTAGGTCTTGTCTCCAAACTGAAAATGTTCGCAGGGTTTATTCAGCGCTCTAAGGGTTATAATCGCAGGTTTCAAGGGCGGCACGAAATTCCCAAATCTACCCAAATCTTTCCCAGATCTCTCCCAAATTGCCCATCGTGTGAAAACAATTTGTCAAATACACCAACACTCGTAATACTGTCGAATGTTCTGTCAATTGAAAATTGCATAGGTCGATGGCCGCTCATAGCAATCGAACACAGAAAGTCTTGATAGCAAGACCGACGCTCAGAGTTATGACCACAGACACTATCAAATTTTTCACCAGTTTTTAACAAACATAACGTATAAGCTTTGAAGGACCGCTTTATTTAACGTAAAAATTGTGAATAATCTCTACTTATATGCACTAAAATGATGTTAAAACTTCTAAACATAACAAGGACGCTAAGAAACAGGAAAATAAACCACTTTACATCTTTTAATGAGATAGAAGTTCGAAATTTATTTACTTTAGCCCAATTTGTAATGTTATTGGTTACATTAGGGTAGATTTGGGAAGATTTGGCTAGATTTGAGAAGATTTGGGAATTTCGTGCCGCCCCAATAGACAGCACGAAATTCTCAAATCTCCCCAAATCTTTTTTGGGAAAATTTGGAAGAGATACAGCTAGATTTGGGAAAGATATGGATAGTTTTGGGTAGACCTGGGAATATTTGGGAATTTCGTGCGTAATTGTGATGGCTGGTAAATGATATATACATCTATGTGTAGTACCTGTCATCAGTTGGCATTTAAATAAAATTATATCAAACGAGTCTATAAAAATGTTATAAAGCGAGACTTTCGTGAGCTTATAGTATTTTCTAGATGATTTTGAAAAGATTTTATCCATTTGTCAACTAAACAAGGCGAATAGTCAGTAAAAACAAAGAGAACCATGCACACGTGGTAATTTATATGAATTAAACCCGATTCACTTTTCTGACAGAAGTATGAAATGGTGTCAAATAATGATGTCCTAAACGTATGTAAGATAAGGTAATTTCGTAATAGATACAGCACTGAAAACAATGGAGTTATGCGATAAAAAGACAACAAAAGATACTAATCCATGGAAAATCAAAATTCTAGGGATCTTTATGTAAGGTTTATCTGCGGGACAATTTAGATCAATCACTTACATCATCTACGGTCTGATCTCCATTCAGAACAGTTCAATATTCTGGAAGATATTTTTACCTTCAGAACAATCAACAAATTTTAAGAATGAGCTTTTTACTCTCAACTTAAGCTTCAATCGTAATGTTTATAGGGTTGGTTTTTGTTGATGTTGTTGTTGTTTAACAACGCAGATCAGTAATAGACATTCTTCTGTGGACAGCTTAGATCAAGTCAGACTGCACAGACTGCGCAGTCTGATCTTGAATTTACACTGTCCGCTAATATATGAAACATTTCTACGTGGAAACACCCCTTAAAATTGCAATGTTTAAGTCAGCTTTTCGATTGAAAAAGTCCATTTTGTTTGTCTAGCACTTAAATGCACCAAAAACATGCTTTAATAGTCTAACTAGCGTCTACATGATACTTTTTTATCCGAAAAAAAAAAAAAAAAACGTTAAATTACCTGAGCATACACATCCTATCAGAAAAACATACAAACATAATATACTTTTCTCCATGGTTTTAAGCTATCTACTTAAAAGAATCGTATCTTTTGGCTAGATGACCTTGACTTCAAAAATTTAATCTTCCCACTTATAGACAGTGCTTGGTCAGACGAAGGTCAAACCTGGTCGATTGACCCTTCCCATATAAATGTTTTTACAAAAGTGTCTGTATCTTATCATTGGTATTAAACGTGTTGACCAAAATCTTATGATTCGAGTCTTGGCGAGCATTTTATAAATTTGATTTAATGAATCTGATCAAAATCAAACACATAAAATCGAACATACGATTCCATTCATCACCTGAAACGAATGCCAGACAAACGAGCATGCTGTGTCATCACCTTCAGCCAATATACCGTTTAGAAAGAGATGCATCTATTACGGGGTAAGATAGTAGAAATTATGAAGTAGGTAACCCCAAAGGAATGATTTTGAATCGACTTATTGATTCACAAAATGAATCGATTTATTTGAATAGAATGCGTCAATGCTAAAGCACCCTTAATTGGAAGCTCTACCATAAGCTCCATATATGAATGTTCCTACAGGTTCTACAGCAGAACTACCTTGAGGGGTCTGAATGATTCTGATGTGGATATCATTTCAGCAAAGGGTTGCGTTCCATATTAAGGTTAAACCTAAGCAACTCTCGGTTTACAATCCTTACACTTTACAAATGCTTCTTATTAATTTGTAGTCCTCTCACACAAAGTCATAGAAGTATACGTCACTTGACTGGAATGAAAATCAACAGACATCCAAGGGATAAACGATAGAATCAAGTGATACCATGTAAATTCAAACCCTCATTTGTGTCTTTGGGATCCGCTGCAGTTTGTACAGTCTTTATAACAAAGCGGATTAGTCTCAACAAGGACAATTTTAGTGATTAATAGGTGATCCTGTTTAAGCTATGCAATATCTTTGTCAGTCTAGGTGTAAGAATTTCAGGAAAATAAAGTTAGAACCCATTGGACCTCAAAAGAAGAAGAAGAAAACAAAATAAAACCCGAGCTTCATCGAACAAAGTAACAATAGATAATGATAATTTACCACATACTTATAGATAACATTAAGGAAAAGGAAGTTTAATTAGAAAATCAGTATTAAAAAGGATTTCCGTGTGGACATCAATCAATCATACCTTCCAGAAGAGCAAAAACTGAAGATATATTGTGAGTTTAAATCTTTCCAAAACTACAGATTAAATCAAGTTTGGAGACCATGATCCTAGAATGCACCTGAATACTGTTTGAACTATATAATAAATGCTCCAGTTGCATTTTTGCTGTTGATGGAGTGTTGCATGGGAGACCTGAGCTGTAGAGACTGTCTCATCTATTTACATGACGTTGTAATATTTTCTAAGGATACTGGGTCCCATTGCGATCACCATGATGGACTTTTTTGAGTACCTGGTCTCCTATAACTGAGAAGTTAGTTTAAAGAAATGTGAAAATGAAAAGGTCACTTACTTTGGTCATGTAATGCCAAAGGAAGGAATTCAAACAGATCCAGACAAGACTGGGAACGTTGATAACAGGCCAATTCCGAAAACAGTTAAAGAAGTAAGGAAGTCTCTTGGAGGTAGGTGTTATACATGTAAATTAAATTGGTTCTTTGAAAATGCATTTGACCCTGTTTTCACAGAGCATACGACATATTCTTTTAACTCATCTGGTTTGGATCAGGCTTCTATGGGTTTAGCACGCTCTTGTTAAATCTTTCAATTTGATATGCTTAAAGCGATTCTGGAGGGAGTCATTCTAATTGACTGCAAGTTTTTCAGGAGCAAGTAGATGGCCATTGTGTAGTGAATGAAAGATTTAAGGATATTCTAGATCCACTTCAGCCTTTCCCCCTACCTCTCTTTTACGTTCACCATGTTTTTTTTTTATTATTTGAACGATTGAATCAAAGCAATGCCACATGATTTCTTTTCCTTTTTCTCATGCACTTTTACCACCGCTTTCTCCTTTTTAATGAGTACATGCATATCAATATTGGTGGTTATTTTAAAATTTAAGTCATTTTTTGTCTGTTTGTTTGTTTGTTTGAGCAGTGCATTACCAATCAGTTACAGTGTAACAATGAGGAAGGTCAAGTTTAAATTAATTCATACAGGCTTTTATGAATGTTTGACATACATCAGCAAGTGAGGTAACATCGGTTTAGAAATACAATTCATGATGATCACCAACTGTTATACAGTTGAAATTCTTCAATGCTTCATGTGCATAACCATGATCATTTTTTTATTTTTATACTCTTAATGTATAAGAATGTAAACATTTTCTATATGTGGTAGTTTCGTGTCATAAGATTTTCTTTAGCTGTCAATACATTCACATCGATAATTCTTTTTGCGCAAAACTATATCTGTTTTATCACCAAATGGATTTTAAGTTACTTTCAACGCTTACTTTAAATAACTGCAAAGATGAGTCACTTTAGGCACTATGACACATTTATGCTGCAGCTGGTTTGTGAGTCCTATGAGGACTTCAAAGCTTTCCTCAGATCGCATGCGACCATGGCTCGTGAGATGGTAGACATATTGACTCTAGAATCTCCATGCAAAAAAAAAACAGGGCTGAGGCAGGCAGTAATGTACAGGTTCCTTGCCACTTGTGACTTCTATCGCAATTTACTTCAGAGTGCCACACAGCACCGTATCATTGCTGGTTCCAGAGATGTGCCGTGACATCTTAAATTCGTGTATAAATGAAGTTATGGCGATGCCGTCGACTCCTGATTGCTGTCTAGAGGTAGCAGGTTACTTCCCTGTACGGTGAAACTTTCACAACCACCGGCCGGGAGCCATAAATAGCAAGCTCATACGCTCTAAGAAGCAATCATATATCAAAAGAAAAAAACTTTGTCCTTACACGAATGCCTGGAACTACATAAAGATTGTAGTGTCAGCGTACCGTCTTCATGTGGCCTCTGTACAGAAGCCATACAGGCTCTCCATGCGGAGATTGCCAGATGACCTTATAATCTCCGCCTAGCCTCCTTATGGCTTTGCTTCGGTCGGACGTTACGTTTCTTTATCCAATAGTAATGGTATTTATTTTCAGTTTCAACATAATATACATCTAGGTCAAAACTTCATCTCTAAGTCAATTATCGCTTCACCATCATGACCATCAACATTACCATTTGAGCCGTGCTCTGTGAAAAGGGGGCTTAATGCATCTGCAAAATGTATCGACCCAGGTCAGCCTGCGCACTCCGCACAGGCTGACCTGGGCCGAAACTTTTTGCTATTGGTCAATTTTCAGCATTTTAAATGACCATTGTATCACAAGATTCAGTCAGTTAGTATACAAAATGAATTTTATGGATCCATACCTATGTGATAACCTGGTTGGTAAGATGCATCACGGAGATGCATTAGGCTCCCTTTTGCCAGAGCATTGCTCATTCATATATTGACGTTTTGGTCAGTGTCTTCGGGGGAAAGATGTCCAGTGATAGTTAAGAAAATGCATTTGCATCGCTTTATTTCAAATTTCGCAACATATCACACAACACCGGCATTGACAAAGCTACAGTTCAATAACATTGACAACGAAGATGTGATGGGCCATTCGCCATTTAAACTTGAAGGTAAACAGGAATCTGTCGTCATCGAAGCGTGCTATAACGTTAGAGTAAAGTCTGATGCCACTTGTTCGAATTCAGGGTCTCCAAATGGTTTACAAGTATAAATCTCGATCTGAAATAGAAGAAAATTCGAGGATACACAAAAAAAAGTTTACTGACACAAAGTGCAAAACACAATATGACATTAGAGTCTTGCTTTGGCAAAAGGACGCTTAAATGCAACTCCATGATACATTTTACCAAGCAAATCTCACAATTGTGGATCCATAAAATCCATTTAGGCTAACAATCGACTAGATCATGAGGTAGACTGATCCTTTGCCTTGCAGGAAATTACCAATAGCAAAAAGCTTTGATGCATGTCAGCCTGCGCAGTCTGCTCGATTCTTTACACCTGTACATTATACCTTATTACGACATGTGAGTTTTTATCAATGAAGTATTTCGTTCGTTTGAAAACTTTGTTGTATTAAGAATTTCGAAAATCACTAGTCTAGCTAAATTAATCGATCCATCAACTGATCGATAAACTTTTGGAACGGACCATCATACAATCTTATTGAGAAAACATCAGGAAATGGATCAACTAATCGATAATCAAACACACAACCGGTCAGTCAGTTGCCAGTTTCTTGACCATTTGATCCATGCTCTGGCAAAAGGGGCTTAATGCATCTCCATGAAGCATGATGCCAAGCAAGTCATCACATGACCATGAATCCATAAAGTCCATTTTGTCTAACAATCAATGATGTAAACCGGTCCTTGGACATGCAGGGAATTGACCAATAGCAAAAAGTTTCGGCCCAGGTCAGCCTGTGCGGACTACGCAGGCTGACCTGGGTGGATACTTTTTGCAGACGCATTAAGCCCCTTTTCACAGAGCATGGCTCATTTCTTTTATATGCAGAAAATGACAATTTCATATCTTATTTCAAAAAAGAAACTTGCAGTTCAGGATTCACTTTTTTTTCAAGTGGGGGGAGGGTATTATAAAAAGGCCGATTTACATACCTTTCTTTTTTTCTTCATGGTCAAAGTTTATCGATATGCATTATTTCGATGGGAGTGTGCAATTGATTGAATATGGCCTTAGTGGATTATTACATCTATGTGCATTTTCATAGTTTTAATATAACCCAGAAAGCCTAAATCTTATCGCTTCTAGAATTCCTGTTAGATTAAAAAATAATGAGAACTGACCATTCATGTCACCTTAAATACTGCTGCTATGAGCCTATTAACCTTTGTAAACACTTTGGTGAAACATATGCTACCATTCCGTTATAGTCAAATTTTATATTCTTGAAATATTTTCAGTGTGTTACTTGTAAATTGTATGTTTGAACATTGTCTGTATGGTAATGACTGAATAGGTTAACTGAATATTCCAATTTTTTCCAACGATGTATGTTGAAATACGTGTTGACTTGACCTACCAGACTAATTGATCCCTCGTATGTCTCCCCAGATGGACAACTGCCGAAGACAAAACCAGATTGTTGCATCACAAGTTGTTGAACATCTGTTAGAATATAAAAAG
Source organism: Tridacna gigas (assembly GCA_945859785.2). Lineage (NCBI taxonomy): Eukaryota > Metazoa > Mollusca > Bivalvia > Cardiida > Cardiidae > Tridacna > Tridacna gigas. Next base: position 70,205,197 of record OX244028.2, read on the forward strand.
AAAAAGCAAAATGGAAGCGGAAATAAATCGTTTACCTTCACAGACCATTAATCACTAAAAACTTCAAATGAGCGGCGCTCTGGCAAAAGCGGTTTATTGCATCTTTGTTTTGCATTACATAAGTGAGTCGTAGCATAATAAAGGTTCGGTTTGTCAAAATGGAGACTGAATCCTGTGGTAGAACAGTCCTTTGGCATGCAGAAAATGAACTAAAAGCAAAACGTTTCGATCCAAATCAGTCTGCGCTGCGCTGACTGCGCAGGCTGACCTACGTCGAAACTTTTTTGCAGATGCATTTAATCCCCTTTTCACAGAGCAAGTGTTGCTCAAATGTTACTCTTATTCATAGTTCCATTACTGTACATCTGATTGGCCCCGAGATGTTCTGTGTCGGACAGATCTGATAGGATGAGATGTTATGTATCGGTCAGATCTGATTGGCCCCGAGATGTTCTGTGCCGGTCAGATCTGATTGGCCCCGAGATGTTGTGTGCCGGTCAGATCCGCTTAACCAAGATGTCCAAATTTTCTTACGCAGCAAGGACCAGGAAAGTTACCACATAATATTCCATATTTATACAACATAATTTTCCTTTCATTGTATACCCACCACTTTCAACAGCAGAGCAATGCAATTAATGTCAATTTTATTCCAATAGGTTGAAAAAATACTGATTCAGTGGGAAGTAACATTTTGAGCAATCAAATCGCAAACCAGTATGTAACTAATTCATACCTAGGATAGGTCATTAGACCATATTCGGAATCGTGTTTGACACACGGATATTTCCGCATCGTGTGTGACATTTATTCACGTGTAATGCATGTATCTGAGCCGGAAAGGTTAAAGGTAAATAATTAAACTGTTTTCAAGCCCAGTTCTTTCATTTGAATTTTTTTTGAGTTTCAGACTTTCGTTCTATCTCTTTTTGCGGAATTAAATTCTTGATTTTAAAGTTTCTTTTTATTTAAAGCATTAATAATATTGAAAGTTTGCTCATAAATTCGATTTTACAAGCATGAGCTAAAAATTTTAAAGAGAATTCTTGTATAAATCTGTCTCACTAATCTTTGAGAGAACATTTGGAATTTCCATGAAAAGCATCTCCAGGAATTTTTATAGAAGGTATATTTGCTATAGGAGGTATGTTTGCTATAGAAGGTATGTTTGCTATAGGAGGTATGTTTGCAATAGGAGGTATGTTTGCTATAGAAGGTATGTTTGCTATAGGAGGTATGTTTCCTATATGTGGTATGTTTGCTAAAGAGGGTATGTTTGCTAAAGGAGGTATGTTTGCTATAGAAGGTATGTTTGCTATTCTTATTAAAATGTAGGATATTCCGTGTTTCCCGAAGAAAGCCCTTTTTTGAAACCTTGTTTGAAAAGAGGAAATTGCTAGTAACAGGTAATTCCTTCTGACAATATTTTCCTCCTTTTTTGACAATATTTTCCCCCATATCAAAGCCATACCCTGTCATTCGAGCATATCTAAATTGTCTGTTAATGCTTTCAATTTTGATAAGTCTAACCATTTTTTGTCTGTCAAAATGGTGAAAGATAGTGCCACTACAGTTCTTTGGGGGAAATATTACAGGCCGCCCTATATTTTAAATACTGGAACAGTCTACAAATTTAGACGAAACGAAATACAGTCTGAATTTGACCTATTACTTCCGATGGCAGGAACTAAACTTGTTATTGACCAAGCCGTTGAAGTGACGGCAAACGTTTTGAGTAGTTAACCGCACTCAACACATGAAGGTTATTTCGCACATGTGTCAGACAAAAGACAAGCTAGGTCCATCACAAACTTTTTCTTAATTTTTCGGCTCAGGAAAAGACGTCTTTTGGACACAACGTGGAAAAGGGGAATGTACTGGTAAACAGTATTTTCCTTTTTCAGCAATGATTTCTTGAAACCTATCTAAGAGAAATCCGATCATTTCAGCTACATTTAATTTGTCGTCTGCAAACCTGTCAATATGGAAGTGTCTACAGCTTTCACGTTTGATAAAGAATAAACTTACTTGACACGTCTTCCTTGACGGACTGTACCAAAGTGCCTTCAGTATAAACTCCGGCTGCAACTTCTCCTTCATCTCCGCAAAATATTATCCATAACTCATGCGCTATGTCTAGCTGTAATGACAATTTCAATAATTAAGACGTACTGATCTTTAAAGAATATAAATGTTGGTATTTGCTGTGCATCGTAGCTATCACTGCGACGTCTAAATGTGGCCAGCAACGTGCGAAATGAGACCTTCAGACATTTGCGTAAAGTGTCGGCGTAGTCCGCACAGGCCAATCCGAGACGGTTCTTTACGACTACATAAGATTGTTTCATACACTAGACTTTCGTGAAACAGAAAATCGCACAGAAACGGGAAGTGTCGTCTCGGATTAGTCACAGACTGCACAGGCTGATCTGGGGCGACACACTTTCACGCAAATGTTTTGCACGCATATCTAAACAGAATACAACAGAACATAATCTTCATTAAAAGCCCAGTAGTGGCAAAAAGTAAAGAATGTGGGTGTTAAAACGCATTCAAATCTAAATAATACTATTTTGTAATATTAAAACTTATTTGAAAATGACATTCTGTTATCGTTGGTCGCAGACAGAAAAAGAAATTCTCAAACAAGGTGAAAAGTAAACAAAAGATAGAGAGACTTGGCGACCTTTTACCAAGTTTTAAAATCCATTTTTATGAGAGCTACAAACACTCGGACCGACCGACCGTACAATAACATTTTATTTATGGTTGTAATCGGTAGTCTATCGGGAAATAATGGTGGATTATGGTTTCACCCTTTCGACCACTGAATTTACCGAATGATAAACACACTGGTAAGGAAGTACTAAAAGGTCCCCTGTTTTTCGCAAGTCCCGACCAAAATAGGGGTTTAGAAGCATGAAATAAATAGAATATTTATTTTTTCCGGTGAAAGATCGAAAATCTCTTGAACATCATCCGATAATATTTTCACTCATGGCGGCGTCGTCTGTGAATATATTACCGATGATATTCACTCGATGAAATAAACTTCGATCTTTCACCGAAAAATAAACAGATATCCTCTTTGCTGTCTTCACCATGATTTCTACACTTTTAACCCTTTACCACACAATCCCGACTTTTAACGGCCCTGGGAAGAAACCTTTTGAAAACATTGTAGGAAAAAGAGAAAATGCTGGTAACCAGCATTTTCTCCTTTTTCACAATGTTTTCTACCTTTCCCAAAACAAATTTCAGTTTTTGAGTCACATTTATTTTGTCGTCTGCAAATGCTTTCAATTTGGAAACGTCTAAAATGTTGTCGTTTGGTAGACAGTTAAATGGTAAGAATGTTAGACTTGCACAGACATGGTCTGTAACAAAAGGTATAAACACAATACATTGTAATTTAAATCAGTAAACCGAAAAGAAGATGCAGTCCAACCTGTATTAATTGAATGATTGACTGTATGGTGTTTAACGCCGTTTTCAACATTATTTCAGTTATATCGCGGCGGCCAGTGCACCTATCCATGCGTTCCTGGAGTTTCCTTTACCAGTACTACGCACAATATTCTTTCCAAGCCAATGGCTGCTTTCCCACATAACCATCGCCGAAACAACTGTCAGCGGTAAGAGAGAAATGAATCCTGTCGCAATGACTCATCAATCCTCGGAAAGAAATTGGCCGAGCCGGGGATCGAACCAGCGACCTCCTGTTCTCAAGTCCTGCACGCTACCGACTGAGCCACGGGGGCTCGGGCAACCTGTATTAAAAAAGCGCCTATGGGACAGTCAAGATATGCTTGCTTAAAACACAGGCATGTTTAATAAAGGCACATTTCAACATATTATCTTAGAATTCAATATAACGCTTGCTGAAGACAGGTAACTTGCGTAATAGAGGTGTCCACTAAAGACTTCTACAACAAATTACGAATACAGTCTTTGCATACATCCATGTACAAAATGGATAATACACACATGAGAGGGGTTTCATGATTAAATAAATATGAGCGATGCTCTATGAAAAGGGGGCTTACTGCATTTTCAAAAAAAAAGCATCGATCCAGGTCAGACTGCGCAGTCCGCGCAGGCTGACCTGAGCCGAAACTTTTTGCTTTTGATAACTTTTCTGCATGTCAAAGGACTAGTTTACCTCTCAATTTAGTAGGTTGTTGTACAAAACGGATTTTATGGATCTATATAACTGAGATGTCTGGCTTGGTATCATACATTGCGGTGATGCATTAAGACCCCTTTTGCCAGAGCATGGCTCAAATATGAGTTGTCTTTAAGACGGCTATTCATGTTATTGATGAGTATATACATTTGAGCCGTGCTCCTAAAGAAGGGGGCTTAATGCATCTCCACAAAGCAAGACATCAAATAAATTTGGATCTATAATATCCATTTTGACAAACAAGCGACTGAATCATGAGGTAAAAATATCCTTTGACATGCAGAAAATTAAAAGATAGCGATAAGTTTCGGCCCACGTCAGCCTGCGCAGATTGCGCAGGCTGACATGGGTCGATACTTTTCGCAAATGCATTAAACCCCTTTTTCACAGAGCATGGCTCATTTATCTTTCAGCTAACCAAATATCAATGCAATAATACCCATGCGATATTTACTTTTGATATACCACGGATACTTATAGAAAAGCGCCAGTTACCCATGTTTGTGTGATGTCATATTGGTCGTCTTTTTATACTTCTTTTAGAGAAGTAAATCGGCTTTATTCATGAGTATCGTAAATATGGCAAAACCTCAATTCGAGCGACATGAATATTTTGCAGAATAAATATTTAAAAGAATCTAAAGACAAACGAAATCTAGTAACCATACAGTTGCGAGTACTAATCCGAGCTTTTCCAAAGCTAATCTTTGGGATTTTCAAATATTTTGCCATGTCCAATGCATTTCCCCTCCTAAATGGACGTGGATTAGGGCAAATGAACCAGCTAATTTGCCTATTCTGCTAAATTCGTTTTTATCGTTGTTAGAAATAATAAATACCAACATGGATATTCAGTTAGTTTTCATGAACAGGGTGTAAGGCGTTGTACAGAGATCTAAAGCTCGTTTTAATTAAAGAGGTATATAATGAAAGCTTACTTCCAAAGTTCCATTGACGTTAAGTGTAACTGTTTCCATGCTGTCCGCACTTGACATAAAAGCGGTATCCTGGTACGTAAGAGAGACAATAACATTCGTTACGTTGGCATTCTGTCCGGCCATCGTTCCCTCTCTTTCAAGAACAACCGATATCGTATCGTCAAATCCGTCAACTTCATTGTTAGCTTCAAAGCAGTTTCCAACCAAGCACTGTTCAGAAACTATTTGAAGAAGAAATCATTTCTATCAGCCGCTTTTGACCGCAACATAAGACCTTTCCTCAACTAACTATTTACCAAACAACTCCAAATCCAAAGCATTTGCCAACGACAAATTAGATGTGGCTCAAACGGTAAAATTTGTCTTCAGTCCTTTACCAAACAATCCCGGGTTTTAACGGTCTTGAGAAAGAAGCCCTTTGAAAACATTGTATGAAAAAGGAGAAATGCTGGTCACCAGCAGTTTCTCCTGTTTCCACAATGTTTTCTATCCTTTCAAAGACAAATATCAGTTTTTGGGTTACATTGGATTTGCCGTCTGCAAATACTTTAACTTTGGTCAAGTTTAAGATTTTGTCGTCTGGTAAAGTGTTAAAATAGTAGAAAACATTGTTTGAAAAGAAGAAAATGCTGATTACCAGCAATTTCTTCCTTTCCAACAATGTTTCAAAAACCATTTTTCTCATAGTCGTTAAAACTCGGGATTGTGTGGTAAACGGTGAAACTATTTCCATGCAAGTGAACGTGTCTTTGCACCCATAGAAGGCAGTGTTAAACCATTCACCAAACGACATAATCTTTGCAGCCGACAAATGTTTGTTTGTGTAGTAGTTTAACGCCGTTTTAACACCTTAGGTCATATCACGGAGGCCAGTGCACCAACATAAGTGTTTCCTGGCTTTCTGACACCAGTAGTGACACGACAATGTGTTACGGGAGATCATTCCTTCCTTACAGCATAGTTTCCTCCCGTATAAAATCAATACCTGATAACTGCGTTAGAGACAATTCTCTTTAGCTCAGGCGTTAGTGTATTGGTCTTTTAAACCTCACTAAACGAGGATATTTGCCCGCACGGGTTCGAATCCCTGCCATTGCGGTTTGTATTTGAGCTATGCATTTGTTGCGAACTTTCATGTTCGTAAGATGGGGACTCGTCCGGGACTGGCCATTGAGCCATTTGTTGTCTATAAAATTGCCCGTTATTGGCCATTGAGCCATTTGTTGTCTAAATAATAGACTTCTTGCCTATTAATAAGGCTTTCCGTCATCAAATGATGACTTCTCTCAAGAGGGGATGTGTTACGGGAGATCACTCCTTCCTTATAGCATAGCTTCTTCCCATATAAAATCAATACCTGACAACAGCGTAATTGAGAATTCTCTTTAGCTCAGGGGTTAGTGTATTGGTCTTTTAAACCTCGATAAACGAGGATCTTTGCCGCACGGGTTCGAGTCCCAGCCGGAGCGGTTTATATTTGAGCTTTGCACTTTCATGTTCGTAAGAAATGACACAAGCCATTGACTACTTTTCTTACATGCATTAGAAGTGAGAGACGAAGAATCGCCTGAAAGAAAGTTTGCCTCAACCGGGTATCGGACTCCACCAGGCGCAGCCAACAAATGAAATAGGAGTCATACGATTGGATTTATCCTTGAAAGGGTAAAAAACATTTGGAAAAAGAGAAAATGATGGTAACCAATATTTTCTCATTGTTATACAGTGCTTTCTTATTCAAGGCCGGTAAAACTCGGGATTGTGTGGTAAAGGTTCAAACATATTGTTAGAGAAATAACGATCGCTTTTTACCGAAACTTCTAATGCGCATGCGAATATACAATGGTTAGCAAAAGATAAAATTAGCCTAATTTTGTAAACGCTTTCTCTTGTTTCTCCAGCTATTTATCACAATGTTTAAAAACCAAGCGTTTTTATATGTTCATTCAAGCTAGATTTAAAAAAGAAAAACCCTGGAATGGGATGTCAAAACGCGAATTAAACGGATTATGATTAAACTGTTAGTCTTGTGCAACAACCTTCTGTAAAACGGATGAAAACATGTTCGCCCCTGCATCAACAAACAATGATATTACTCCAGAAAGGCGTCTTTAATCTTTTTAAAGTACGGTTAGGTGAAAAGTGGCCATTTATACTTTCTTCTTTATTTGTAGAACGCAGGTTATTTAACATAACGTCATTCGAATTCTAGAATGATTTATAATCAACAATTGAACGATCTTTGGACAACTGATGCACCAGCGTAATTGCAGTATTGGCTTTTTATTGAACTTCACTCAAAAGGAGTTTTCCGTGGTGTATATTTGCTGTGGAAAGATGCAGAATTTGATCCCTGCTGAAGGCGCCGGACGAAATACAACCAATGCAAAATTCCTAACTTGACAGTAGGAAACCGAGAAAGCATGGGAATTAATAAGATTTTTTTTGTAGTGATCATTCCAGTGTGCACCCTTGAGCCAGTGGCACATAGTTTTCAATAATGGCGCACAAAAAATTGGACCTTGGGCTGACCTGGCACGCTTTTTTCCTAGAGAAACTACACCGACTTAAAAAAAAACGCGCTTCTTAATCGATTAGAAAAACCAATTTACAAATCGAATGCGCCTATGTAAAACGCGTGACAGGTAGGTACCAACAGTCATTTATTACCTTCGCCACAACTCGGCCGATTCCACACCTACATCTAACCTCGTCCGTTTCCATTTTGAACTATTAGTCACATGATCTTAAACATGGCGGCGCCCATGTAATCGCTTAGCAAAGACATGAACAACCATGGTGAAGTTTTTCACATCTATGGCTCTGTCGATGAAAGCTCCCAACAGAATTGATAAACCACGCTAAAAATTGAATGTACAAACTGTTTGCCGACGGAAATATTCTTAGAAAGATATCGATAGAAAACTGTGACTCTTTTTTTTTCTTTTTTAAGAGGAGCCTTACAATTATAATAACGGTAAATTGGTGTACTTTCGGCGAAGAAATGTACCGTGTAGGTGCATATCAAGCTACGTGATACAGCCGGGGTACTTGATCACCGGATCACCCGAGGTATGCCGAATGTTATTTGTTACTCTCAATAAATCGAAAAAAAAAACCACATAAGATCAGGCCAATTATTTCTTTTGCCATAAACATGTCATGTAAGCGAAAGAAGACTTTTTAGCCTTTGTAGATTGACGTTAAAAGTTAAATCAGGGTAAAAGCGGCGAGTCTGATGAACCGAAGCCGTCGACGCCGGACTGACTATTCAGACCTGGGTCCGTATTCACCAACCATTCTTAAGAACGTTCTTAGTCTTATTCTCCAGAATAGTTGATATTTGAAAATAACACAACTTCAGATTAGCTAAACCATTTGGTTTAGCCAATCAGACGTTGTGTTACTTTCAAATTTAGAAAATCTTTGAGAATAAGACTGAGAATGTTCTTATGAATGGCTGGTGAATACGGACCCTGAAATAAGAACGTCTAGGGAAATAAGCCATGCTCTGTCAAAAATGGGCTTCACGCATCTCCGTGATGCATTATACCTAGCACGTCATCACATAATTATGGATCCTTAAAATCCGTTTTGTCTTACAATTGGCTGAATCCTGAGGTAGAGTGGTCATTGCACATGCAGAAAATTTAACAAAAGCATAGGTTTCGACATAGGACTGCGCAGGCTGACTTCGGTCCATACTTTTTGTAGATACATAAAATCAACCTATCTCCTGTCACATAGCATGGTTCATATACGAAAGAAATCGGTTTGTTGTAAGACTTGGCTTGAAACATTTTCTTGGTTGGACTACGATAATAGGAAAATTAAAAAAAAAGTTGGGTTTACGTAAGACACAATAGAAATTGAAAAGCCTCGAACAACAGATGAGCTTAAAGGCATCAATAATTTCGGAGATGAGCCTGATTACAACCCAGATCGATGAAAGCGAAATGCCCTGCGACGTCAAATTGGACGTCATTTTGAACATTTGGTGACAATCAATGTATATTTTGAAAGGTGCTGGCGGACTTTATTTATTCAATGCTACTTTTCAAAATATGCATGCCAGAAATTGTATTCTTTAATTTATTAAATGATATATAAATTATTGTGTTACCTTTATAAACAATATACCCAACTGGCCAAAGCATATTTGAAAGTGTAACATGCACATGTATTATGAAATACCCTGTACTTCTTACACCACTACAGGTTAGCGACCATAATACAATACTCGCAATGGAAATAGGGAATCTGCTTCTGTCTTTGTAATCAGACAAAGCAGAATACTAAACTTTAAAGACCAGCCGCTGTTTATCGCAAAAACTATTATTATGAGAACCAGGATTTAAGTACACTGAAACACGGTTCCTTACGATGTGGCAATTTCATAGCATTGGTACTTAACCCTGTACAAAACAATTCCGAGTTTAAACGACCCTAAAGAAGAGGACTTCTGAAAACATGGTTATCAGCATTTGGTCCTTTTCCCACAATGTTTTTTACCTTTCCAAAATAAATTTATATAGTTGGCTCACATTAATTTTGTCGTCTCCAAATGCTTTTAATTTGTACAAGTTTAAAATTGTGTTGTCTGGCTTAGAGTTAACACTTGCAAGACAACCTGTTTTTTTTTTTTTTTTTTTGGTATTTCGTTTTGGAACTGTTTTAATCATGGAAGCATTTCACAGGTGTAAAGCTTAAGTACACATACAAGTATTGTAGCCTCTGAAAGCTCTATTTATTGGAACCATCGGTTCGAAATCCGAACTTCTGATAACCCAGTTAATAACATGACTCTTGTTCCGTGCCAGGGTTGCGTTTCAATGAACTGCATAGATTTACGCAAATTATTTGGGATTGTATATATACACACACACTATCCCTGCTCTATCCAAAGGTATGACCTGGCTTTAAGTCATGCAAATATCTACTCAAATCGTAAAGTTATGCAGTTAAGTGAAACTTGTTTTCAGATTGAATGCTTGCTTGCCAAAACTGTGTACGCAAATTTCATGCGTACATAGTTTAGTGAAAGGCAGCACAAGTGGTCTGTTTAAAATACCACTAGATGACAGAGTTTAGACGGTCTTTTCTACTCTTCTCAATGTATGTTAGCCCTGGAGCAACAAAAATGTACTTGGTACTGATCCGAGATGCTGCAATGACGACAAAAGAAAAACACAACAACAGTTTTACTTACCAGAAGAGCTGTTGTCGTCCTCTGTCGGTGTGAACTCAATGTGAAAGACAGCAAATTTACCTGCGAAGGAAAGAATCTTTTATCAACTGCATGCACGAATATCCATACTTACAAGCCGGTAAAATTGGGTTTATCATTTCATGCCTAGTTATAACAACAGCGGACATGCCTTTGTTAAATCTTTATCAAACAACGAATTTTCAGACTATCCCAGTTTGAAAGCAACAAAAAGCGACAAATAGAATGTAGCATAAATTTATGGGATTTAGCATTGAAAGAGTAGAAGACACCATGGGGAAAAGGAGAGAATACTGGTTACCTGCATTTTCTTCTTTTCCCACAATGTTTTTAAAAGTATTTCTCGTCAGGGTGGTTTAAACACGAGATTGTTCATTAAAGACTTAAACTGTGTGGCAGCATTTTGATTGCTTTGAAACTAAACTATTAGAACTTCTGCTGCACTAGAAGTATTCTGTTTGTATGGTGAATAAAGCCATAAAGTCATACATAGCAAAAGAAAAAGAAAAACATTTAAATGCATCCTGTCAACGTTTAATGATTAAACAAATATTTTTTTTTTCAATATCTTTACATTTAGAATTTTTGAAATCTGTATCTTGTTTTCGAATTGCCGAAATTTTACCGAATCATATTAGCACATGTTATACATTTTTTCTTTTACTAAATCCGAAAAAAATAGGAAAAAAAAAAAACAACAACAACAACAACAATGAAAACGTTTGTGGGCTTACAAATAAAATCCCTTTTTCGGTCTTTCCGTCTGTTTGCGGGTTTAAATATAATATATATTCGTACTACAGATTTAGTGCTAAGTTTTGCTGTTATGTTATGAAGGAGTTTCCAAAAACTGTAGATGTGAACAAAGATAATATTTACTTTACCGTATTCAAGCGATGAAAAATAATCTACCCTTAAACTAAGACAGTCCTGTGTGTAATGCACGCTGTTTTTATCATCCACAAAAACACTTGATTTGGGATATTCAAAGACACACGATGAGCATAGACCAGGATAAGATTGTCAAATTTCGCATGTGCAGTCTGATTTTTGTATTCACTCTGCTCTAACTACATTGATATTTGCGTTCGTTCAACAGAATAAAAGGTTCGTGAAGTTGGCAGCCTAGCAGCGTGAAGTTGGCAGCCCAGCAGCCTAATTTTTTTTTTTTTATTTCTTAATGATTGTTATATTGACCTGAACTTTTATATAGGACCGTTTACAACCATTGAAACTAAATTTCAAGAGATATTATCCCGATATTAATGCCTCGGATAATTCAATTTCTTAAACTTATTTCGACAATAATGTCGCTAAACAAGGTTTGCATGTATCAAAATAATCTTTACAACGATTGGAACGTAAAAGTTAAAGAAATTTGGGTTGTTGTCAGTTTAGGCTGCTGGCATTCTAGCAGCCTAGCAGCGTGAAGTTGGCAGCCCAGCAGCCTAGCAGCCTAATTTTTTTTTTTTTTTTTTTATTTCTTAGTGATTGTTATGTTGACCTGAACTTTTATATAGGACCGTTTACAACCATTGAAAGTAAATTTCAAGAAATATTATCCCGATATTTGGTTGCCTCGGATAATTCAATTTCTTAAACTTATTTCGACAATAATGTCGCTAAACAAGGTTTGCATGTTATATCGGGATAATATATCTTGAAATTTACTTTCAATGGTTATTATCAAGTTTTATATTAATGAGTATTGTTAAAAAAATTCCCAACGAAAACAAACGTTTGTACTCTGTCTCTGTCGATTTAAAGAAATGCGTTGATTCGATTAATAGAAATGCACTATGGCTAAAATTATATGAACACGGCATTCAAGGGAAATTAATTAGGATTATACGAGATATGTACAGTACAGTCAAAGCATGTGTGAAAAATGGTAATTTACTTTCAGAGTTTTTTGAGTACACAGTTGGATAAAGACAAGGGGAGACAATATGTCCGATTTTAGTGTCATTATTTCTTGAGGACTTAGAACTCTTTTTTGTCGGAGAATCCAAATTCTGGAATCAGTATTAGTGAACTTTCTATTATCATTCTATTATTTGCAGACGATAGGGTTATTTTGGGGAAAACTCCATCAGAACTTCAAACTAACACAGCTAAACTGAATAAATATTGTGACAAATGGGGCTTAGAAGTGAATGTTGGTAAAAGAGAGGACCATTAAAATTAAACGAAATTAGGACGTACAAGGGAAAGAAAATAGATAATTTTAGTTATTTGGGGACGTTATTTCATTACACTGATAGTTTTGCACAAAACCGAGAATATCTCACGTCAAAAGTGCTGAAAACCCCGAACGTTCTTTTGGTAAACTGTACAAAATTTAATTTGTCAACCAAAATTCTTTGTCATTTGTTTGACGCATTCTTTGGTTCTATTTTAGGATATTCTTGTGAGACCTGGGGACAAAGCAAATCTAAAGAAATTGAACGAGTACATCTTAAGTTTTGCGTATACTTCGTGTTAATGAATGAATGAATGAATGAATGAATGAAGTTTTATGGCCCGTCGACATCAAAGTTCATATTGGGCGCACTTACAATTAATGCAGTGTTTTTTATTGAATATACTGTAAGGTTACGAAATTAGATTAAAATCTATACCGTGTAAACACTAAGAGCAAATAATTATACTGGTATTACGTATAAAAAACAAATGGTCAATAGAACCTAAAATTACATCTTTTTATAGAGATTTACCTCTTTCAAAAACTCAAAAATAGACTCCAAATTTACAGTATTAGATAAATTGTTCATACTGTCAACATGAAAAAACCTGTCTCTTTTAGGCGCAAGGTCTATGCAGTCTACAAGTATATGTTTAACAGTAAGAGGTGCATTGTAAGAAATACATTGAAGTGCTTCTTCTCCTTTGAGGAGGCATGAGTGCGTCAAAAATGAATGACCAATGCGGAGACGGGCCAATATAATTTCCTCACGGCGACTTGTCCGCAACCCTGGAAGCCATTCGCCAAGGGCTGGCTTCACTGTAAACAATTTATTATTTTGGTTTACTGGGTCACTTCGTGTTAATAATAGATCATGTAATATGGCAGTCTATGGGAATTAGGTAGATACCCTTTGTATATTACCAGATACATACATACAAATTGTAAAGTATTGGTTTGAAATTATGAATTCAGATAACATAATAATACAAAATGTCCATAATGATGCACACTGCGATTATCTAAACGGGAAGAAAAATTGGGTTTCAGACGTTAAGATTATTTTTGATGATTTTGGTTTTTCTGAAGTTTTTATCAATTCTATATTTGATGTGAAGCAATTCTTACCTCTTTTAAAGGAACGCGAGATAGATTCCTTTAAGCAATAGTGGTTTGCAAAAATCAGTAACAGTGATATGCTTATTCTTTACAAACATATTAAGACAAATTCTGGAAGTGAAGAGTACTTAGACGAATTACCCCTTTTAACCCGTTCATACATCTGTAAATCAAGGATTTCAGCCTATTTCCTTCATATTCAGACTGGAAGATTTTCGAGAAATAGAATACCGAGATATGAGAGCTTATGTCAAATTTGCCAAAGTGGCGAAATTGAATATGATTTTCATTTCTAGCTAGTTTGCCCGAAATACAAACACTTTCGCCAGAGGTACTTAGATAAGTATTTTTACACTAAACATAGTATGTTTAAACTTATCTCTTTACTGTTGGGTAACGACCTAAACGTATGATCTATTATCAGTATTATCTGACGTCAGCCTTTTCATTGCGATTTAATACACTTTACAGTTAATATTATCATTTTCTAAACAAAACTTTACAGTTACATGATGCTCATACAATATCATCCTAATTTGATCCTTTATACATACTGTGAAAGTTACCTCAGCATTGTTGCTCAATATGTAGTTTACATAATCTGAGAGAGAGAGAGAGAGAGAGAGACAATGAATTTATTTGACTATTGATAATAAACATGACTATGTACTATGTACACGTCGAATAAAATGTTGTTCTGTTCTGTTCTAAATCCATTTTTTTCCCGAAATTGTTCTGATATAGTCTGTTTCGTCATGGTTTTATAAATTAACCGAAATCAAAAAAATGAAATAGGAAATAGACGTGGTTTGTTTTTACATATCGGATTTAAAGAAAAAAAAAATTGTTATGATACTTTATTGATTTGATCATTTGATTGCAAATGGTCTCTCCAATAATTGTAATTTTTTATTTAAGAAACAAATCTAAGGAATTTCGTTAAGAAGGAAGAGAAAGGACACCGCGGGAAAAGATCACGTTACTTGAAAAGGTATCAGGAGAACTCCTACCCTGGAGAACTTGTACCATAATCTCGAGAGTTCTCCCGAGAACACGTACCCGGGCTACGAGTTCTGTGGATAACTCGTACCCCACAAATAGATATAAAGATAGTTGATCAGTATGTTTTCAAGTTTTATTTTTCCAATAGTTACTAGCCTGTAGCATTTTCTTTTTTTTTTTTTTTAGTTTTATACAAAATTTGTATAGATTAATAATGTAGATTTGATGAGGGAAAAAAAAAGTGTGCATGTGCAGAAATAACACGCAGAGTTGCTTCTAGGATGCGGGATTGCGAGAATCCCGCGAAAATTAACATCTGGGCGCAAAATAGTTGTGCCTCTGCGCCCTACTTACCGCACACTTAAAAAGAGTCTGTGGTCATTTGACATATATAAAATTGACCAAAAGCAAAATGCTTCGACCCATGTCAGCCTAGGCGGATTGTGCAGGCTGACACGGTCGATATTTTTTGCAGATGCATTACGCTCCCTTTTTTAAAGAGCATGGCTCAGTTGTGTATTTTCTCAAATGTTTAACCTTTAGCCAACAACCTCTTCATTTTACACGTTTGCAGCAGAGAGCTTTTCAAAATATTGTGGGAAGAAGAGAGAATGGTAAGATTCTTGCCTATTCAATGGAATAAGCAAATTGTTATTTAGTGCTTGTTTACCAATTGACATCATACCCTTTGACTCTAAAACAACGTAGTTACAAGTTTTCATATCAACTTGACACACAGTCGGCACTTTTTTTAAAGGCTTTCCAAGTAACTACATTGTATTTGTTATTACATGACATTGCTAAAGTGTACATATTTTATTATGTATTAAAGTTTTGTATCATTTTTATTTTCAATCTTGCTAAGTTTACCTGAGCACAAAGTGCTCGCAGTCAATTGATCATTCGCCATATTGCCTCCTCAGGGATAACAGATATTACAAATTACATTACTTATATAGAAAAAAATGCAATAATTGGTATGTGTATGGTAATAATTGATATGGTATGCTAAAGGTTGTCTTTTGAGTAGTTTAACTTGGCTGTAATTCAAGAAAACAAGTTTTCTCATGAACATATTGTGTTCTGTTTACTTCCATTCTTCATTTCTTTTGTGACTTAAATTTTGTTTTGCAAAATGAAAAAGCATTTTTCATTGAATGATATTGCCTATGTTGCTCTGGTAATATTAATACATAGATATTCATGAGAGCTGGGTTCTTTTGCAAACTGTCGGATTATTGGGTCAGAAGTTCCTTGCCCTTAAATTAAAAAAAAAAAAAAAAAAAAAAAAAAAATGCATTTTGAGCTTGTCAAGAGCTTACTGCATGTATTTTTGGAAAATGACATTAAAAAGAATAGCTTTACTTATATCAGCTCTCAATTTCATTATGCCCCCACAACTCTTTGTAAAAACCTGAGCCTGTACTTAAATGCCAGTAGAGCGGTACTAGCCCTTATAGGCATGTTGTTCCTAGTATATGTAACAATGTGGAACATGTCCTCTTTTGTGCCTTACACCAGCAACATATAAACAAAAAAGTATTTTTTTCCTCATTCATTTAATGCCTTACTTGTTTGTTGACATGTACCAAAATATATCGAAATCAAAAGCCAATAAAGTATTTGAAAACATTGATGCTGACCTCTCCAGCCTTCTTTTTTTTAAAGAAGCGAACTTGTATTACACAAACCTTATTATACAGACACCCTTAGTTTAAATCTCTGATCTCGAGAAAAATTTGTTCGACATTTGCTAACGGCCAATGACCAAATGCTGTCTTGTCATTTGCATATTTTTTCTTTATTTATCAACTGTTTAGATGTTAACGCAGCCAGATACTTGTGGATATGCATTTACTGTTAGCAATGAGTTGATTAAAAGAGGTATATATATATAGACTAATTATCGTTAGTCGAATTTGTTGGTAAACCAAAGATGGCCATGCCCTGTGAAAATGGGCTTAATGCATCTGCAAAAAAAAAAAAATAGAATACCGATCCATGTCAGCATGCGCAGTCCGCAGAGACTGATACGGGAGGAAACTTTTTGCTGTTCAAAAATTTTATGCATTTCCAAGCACTATTCTACCTCCTTGTCTGGTCAATTTTCATACTAAATGGATTTTATGGATCCTTCATTATGTGATGCTTTGTTTGGTATAATGCATCAAGGAAATTCACTAAACCCTCTTTTGCCAGAGCGCCACTCATACATGAGCCATGCTCTGGCAAATGGGGGCATAATGCATCTCCGTGATCCATGATCTATAAAACAACTGACTGAATCATGAGGTAGACTGGTCCATGGACATACAGAAAATTGACCTGGGTCGATACTTTTCGCAAAAAGAATAAGCCCCATTTTTACATAGAACGGCTCATATATTTTTCATTGTAAGCAAAAATAAACTGTACAGGTACATTCAGTAAAATGTTACAATTTGGCGTTTAAATGTAGGCATTATCGTTTCGCAATCGGGAACTCCGTCATTTTTTTAATGATACCAAATATGACGTCATCGTGCCTATTGGAATATAATTGAAGATTAACGACCAGTTATTCACCATGTGACCTTCCTACAGGCCACTGCGAAATTCTGGCGCGAAACCTAATATAGCCTATTTATTTATTTATTTATTTATTTATTTAAGTCTCATTTGCGCCAAGCCCCGTAGCTCAGTCCGTAGCGTACAGGACTTGAAAACAGGAGGTCGCTGGTTCGATCCCCGGCTTGGCCAATTTCTTTCCGAGGATTGAAGATAGTCATTGCGACAGGATTCATTCCTGTCTCACCGCTGACCATTGTTTCGACGATGGTTATGTGGGAAAGCAGCCAGTGGCTTGGAAAGAATATTGTGCGGAGTACTGGTATAAGAAACTCCAGGAAAGCATGGATAGGTGCTCTGGCCGCCGCGATATAACTGAAATAACGTTGAAAAGGGCGTTAAACACCATACAATCATAATCAAGTCTCATTTGCTTGCATTTCCCTCAAACAGGTGCATGGTAATATCCAGTTAAAACATGTACAATGCCAATCTTAAGTAGAGATATAAAGAAACTTCACGTGTGTTGAGAGGCCCTGCGTGGCTCAGTGGTAAAGTATAGGATTCGTAAACTGGAGGTCCCGGGTTCGAACTTCACTGGAAGCATTGGGGTTTTTGCGGGAGTGTCCTTGGGCAAGACGCTTCAGAGCCCTAGCCTAGTATTAGTGAAACCCATGACATACATGAATTTGTGAGCTGTCGCCGTGATATGACTGAAATAATGTTGAAACCGGCGTAAAGCACCAATCAATCAATTAATCAATCAATCAATCAATCAATCACATGTGTTGTATAAAATCTATGGTAAAAACAAAAATTTCAGTTTCTCTCTCATTGTATCTTCTCTCGATCTTCATCACCAACATACCATTACCTCTTATTTTTTCACTCTATCTTATACCGTTTCAGTTCTCTCTCTCTCTCTCTCCTCTCTCTCAATTATTAAGAAAATAAAAAAACAAAAAAAACAAAAAAAAACTAGAAATAGGTGTGTCAGAGACACGGATGCCCCCGCTAAATGGTATTGGTCACAGATATGTCATATGAGAGAATGAGTAGGTATTACAGAAAATTGTTGTTGTGGAAAACAGCTTAGACAGGGTTAACATTGGTGGTATATCACTTCTTGTTGACATAGCAGCCAGCAGCCATTACATAAAGACGAAAAAGAGTTTCATGACAAATTCATTCAAAATTTCAATGATGCCATAAATCATGGAATTTTTAAATAGAAGTTTATATTGATTTTAGAATGGATCAAACACAATATTGTTGTTGTAATGGTACAAACTTGAGCCAAATGTTCTATGATAATTGATGAATCTATTCTTAAATGCACCGGTTACGCTGCATGCAACTGTGACCTTGAACTTGGGCATATCAGAACAAACTTTTTGCATGGCTCTAAAACTCTTAAAGCACAACAGCTATACAAATTTACTTGAAGTCTGTCTGTTAATTTAGTAGATATGCTCTGGACAATATCAATTTTGTCTTTTGACCTTTAATGTTGACCTTGACCTTGAACCCATCAGAAGAAAATTCTTGCATGACACTAGTACTCAAAATGGAGAACAAGTTTGCCAAGTTATTTTGAAATTCATTGATAAATGTAGAAGTGGTGCTCCGGACAAGGTCAATTTTGTCATTTGACCTTCAACTGTGACTTGACCTTGGGCGTATCGAAACAAACTTTTCGCATGACACTAGTACTTGTTAAGGAGAACAAGAGTGCAAAGTTTTTTTGAAATCCATTGATAAATATAGAAATTATGCTCCGGACAAGGTCAATTAAACATTTGACCTTCAACTGTGACCTTGACCTTGGGCGTATCGAAACAAACGTTTCGCATGACACTAGTACTTGTTAAGGAGAACAAGTGTGCGAAGTTCTTTTGAAATCCATTGATAAATGTAGAAGTTATGCTCAGGACAAGGTCAATTTAAACATTTGACCTTCAACTGTGACCTTGACCTTGGGCGTATCGAAACAAACTTTTCGCATGACAATGGTACTTGTTAAGGAGAACAATTGTGCAAAATTACTTTGAAATCCATTGATAAATGTAGAAGTTATGCTCCGGACAAGAATGGGTCACACACACTAACGCATGCACACACACACACACACACACACACACGCGCGCGCGCGCACACACACACACGCACGCACACACGCACACACTAACACACACACACAGACGGACACAGGTAACTCTATATGCCCCCCATTTCATGGCGGGGGCATAAAAAAGATTATGTACGAGGGTTGTCCAATTAAATCGTACAAACTTGATATAAAACGATTTCTGAACGTCCAATTGCAATACTTTTTCACGCATTTATTATGACCCGCAACATGCGAAATGAGACCTTCGGACATCTGCGTAAAGTGTCGTTCCGGATTAGAACGCATAGTCCGCGCAGGGGATTGCGCAGGCGAACTCGAGATGGCACTTTATGACTACATAAGATTTTTTAATACAGTAGACTTTCATGAAACAGAAAATCGCACAAGTGTCGTCTCGGATTGGTCACAGACTGCACAGGTTGATCGGGAGACGCATATGTCCGAACTCCCCTTTTCGCGTGTTGCACGCCAGTATTATTATTGTCTATTTACGGGAAACTATCAATGAATTTCAACAAAAAATAAGTTAACGGGAAATCATACAGGGGCTTTATTAAATACCGGGTCGTTTCTGCGGCGCAGCGTAAATTTTACGACAAAACCGAATTCGAGCCTTAATCAACGCGCGCTTAATTAAAACTTTCGTTAATTGTTTACGCATACATTAACGGCATTCATTTTGTTGTCATTTTGCCAAATTCGATGTGCTTGACGTCACTGGTAGCGGTACAGCGCAAGTTGAATGTGCACAATTCAACAAAGAGGTCGCGCTAAAATGTCGAAGTCGGAAGATTCCTCGGCGCACCGTACAGTTATTCGTTTCTTTGTTGAAGGACTCCAACCGACACAATGAAGATGTTAAGGAACACGGTGTTGCACAAAAATGTCTCCCGGGCCCTTGTATATAAGTCTCATCGAAGATTTTCTTCAGGAGATTTTGTAAATGGCGCAGCGGGGACGACCAAAAAGCTTTGATGTGTTATTTCGAAAGCCATAAACGTATCGTTATATAGAGTGCGCAACAGACGAAAAGGGGCCTTCGGACATATCCGTAAAAGTGTGTCGTCCCAGATCAGCCCGTACAGTCTGTGACTAATCCGAGACGACACTTTCCGTTTTTGTGCGATTTTCTGTTTCACGGAAGTTTAATGTATGAAAGAAATCTTATATAGTCGTAAAGTGCCGTCTCGGATTAGCCTGCGCAGGCTAATCCGAGACGACACTTTTCGCAAATGTTCGAATGTCTCATTTCGCATGTTGCGGGCCAATTAAATAGTGGACATCGTTAACGTCGCGACATGCGCATATGAGCAGCATGTGATATATTTCGAATTTGTACAAAATAATTACTTTATAACATATTTTAAACAGAACTGTCGCAAAGCAGACAAATATCCTCCCACCAGCACTTTGTCACTGAAGCAGCACAATCAGAGAACGGAAATGATGTTGATTTTCAAAACAAAGATCACCAGTGACCATGACTTTTGACCCATGTGACCCCAAAACGATAGGGCACTTCCTTGGGTCATAACAAAACTTGTATAATATTTCAGGGTCCTAGGTCAAACAGCTATTGAGTTAGAGCACGGAAACGATTTTCAAACAAAGTTCACCTTTGACCTTGACCTTTGCTCCATGTAACCCAAAAATAATCGGGCACCTCCTTGGGTCATGAGCAACACTTGTATAAAGTTTAAGGGTCCTAGGTCAATCGATTTTTGAGTTAGAGCAAGGAAACAAAAAAGTTCACAGACGGACGGATGGACGGACGGACGGATGGACGGACGGACGGATGGACGGACAGATAGACATGGTAAAACCAGTATACCCCTCTACTTCGTGCGTGGGGGGGGGGGGGGCTTAATGTTTTTTTTCATAGAATACTCATCATAGTTTAATGAAATGAATGATAGAATCTCGTAAATCTGTGCTTCTTAGTTTTATTATTTCCAGTGTATATGATTTATAGGGACAGTTCTCGTATATCAAATGTAAATTCAAGTGCAATAACCAACAAAAAAAGGTGAGCCGTGCTCTGGCAAAAGGGAGCTTAATGTATCTCCGCAATGCGTTATACCCAGCAAGTCATCACATGATTAGGGATCCATAAAATCCATTTTGTCTAACAACCAGCTGTATCATAAGGTAGAATGGGCCTTTGACATACAGATAATTGACCGATAGTGAAAAGTTTCGGTCAAGGTCAGCCTGTGCGAACTGCGCAGGCTGACCGGGACCGATACTTTTCGCGAAAGCATTAAGCCCCCTTTTCACAGAGCATGGCTCAGATTATTAATAAAGATAGCTCCTTGTCTACTAGATATTTCCACCAGGATTTTGAGCCTTAAGATTGGCAAAAATGAGAAAAAAAAGTACATTTTATCACTAGCTCTATGCTGGTGGTTCTTTGAAACCTATCCTTACACATGATATGCTTTTTGAAGTCTGATTGAACGTAACTATATATCACTTTAACTCTTCAACAGACGACAAAATTGCAGGCACATCCAAATTGAAAGCAATAGCAGACGACAAACTGACTCTTGCTCAAATGGTGGGATTTGTCGCTGATATGGTAGAAATAATTGTGGGAAATGTAGAAAACGCTGGTTACCGGCCTTCTTTCCCATATTTTTTTTTCAATAGCTTTCTACGCCAGTGTCGTTGTAAAAAGAAACTTTGTGGTAAAGGGTTAAGAAAATATCTTTGAAAAAATCTTATCCTTCAACAACCTTTCCTTACTTACTGATGGTTGCAATCTCTTTGTACACTAAATTCAATAATATAACATTTTAGAAACTAGCCCCTTTCACACCTGAACTTCTTGGGAAGGTAACAATGTCATCTTGATAAAACACTCTACTCTAAAATCAACTGAAATCAAAACTACTGCTTAAACCTTAACTCTTTACCAAACGACAAAATTTTAGACCAATCCAAATTAAAAGATTTTGCAGACGACAAAATAAATGTGAATCAAAACTCGGAATTTGTTTTTTGAAGAATTAAAAAAAAAAAAAAAAAAACATTGTGGAAAAAGGAGAAAATGCTGGTTACCAGCATTTTCTCCTTTTCCCACAATGTTTTTTCAAAAGGATTCTTTTTCAGGGACGTTAAAAGTCGGGACTGTGTGGTAAAGGGTTAAGCCGCTAAACAAATAAAACGAAACCTCCACCCAATAGTAAAAAACCTAAATGTTGCTCTTTCGAACTTTTTTTCTATTTTTTGTAAAAAGATTTCCTCATCGGACGGTGTAGATCCAAGATTAGGCTACACGTTCTACAAATTCTACAAAAGCTCCTTGAGTCGCCTTTAGCGGCCTAAGAGTCATTTATTTGATTTTCGATTATCTATCGTCGCCACCGGTTGCCCATATGGGCGACGACGCGAAAAGATGGTTAGATTTGTAACGGGGGATAGTTTAGGATGAAACCCATCCTAAGTTTCACCTGGCTCTTTAACGTACTCGGTGTATAGCACCGTTACACGGGAGCTTGGTTTAATGTCTCACCCAAAGGACTATTGGTAAGTTTAGGTGACCAGCCTTGTGGATCTAACCCACACCCTCCAGTGGCCAGAAATCTGACGGTCACAAGTCTTATGCTCTACCATCTGAGCTATTGGGGCTGGTCTAAACTAGAACTGTCGCAAAGTGCCTTGTCACTGAAGCAGCACAATCAGAGAACGGAAATGATCACCAGTGACCTTGACCTTTGACCAATGTGACCCCCCCCCAAAAAAAAAAAAAAAAAAAAGTAAGGGCACCTTCTTTGGTCATGAGCACGACTTGTATAAAGTTTGAGGGTCCTGGGTAAAACAGCTATTGAGTTACAGCACGAAAATCAAGTTCACCTGTGACCTTGACCAGTGTGATCCAAAAACAATAGGGCACCTCCTTACGTCATCAACAACAACTGTATAAAGTTTTAGGGTCCTAGGTCAAACGGCTTTTGAGTTGGAGCACGGAAATGAAAACAAGGCGGACGGATTGACGGACGGACGGATGAACGGACGGACAAACAGACATGGTGAAACCAGTATACCACCTCTACTTCGTTAGTGGGGAAGGGGGTATAACTAGTGCTTTACAGAAGACTTACCGATATATATACCAGCCAGACCCGCAGCGTTGATGTAAGAATCAGACTGGTTAAAAATTGCTCCTTCTTCAGTAAAAGTGACATTGTTACTGATTGCCCACACTTGGTTCCCATCTCCGTCCTCTGGATTAAAGTCTACTCCAGTAAGATTAACGCTAAGTATTTCGACACAGTCATCTGTAAATAGATTCAGCTTCGTAGGTATATGTCAGAGTTTGATACAGTTAGGATACAATGTTGACAGATTTAGGTTGTAATATGGACAAGACAAAGACAAACTTAATTATGAGGAAAACCGGTCATCTGATATGCAGAAAATTGACCAATAGCAAAAGTAGATTGCTTGAAAATGATGTGTAATCTAAAGTCGGGAGCGGACGGAAGTGACGTAATAGACCAGTATCAAGAGTACTTGTTTCTTAGAATTTCAGTCATTAGCGATGATCTTGTGATTCTATATATTATTGCGTGTACTAAAAGGGGAAAAAACCGGTTACAATCTAGAGATGTTTGCATCGCAAATAAATGAATAAATAAAATTGAGTCATGCTCTGCGAAAAGAGGTCTTAATGCATCTGCGAAAAGCATCGGCCCCTGATCAGCCTGTGCAGGCTCTACCGGGTCGAAACATTTTGCTTTCGGTAATTTTTCTCCTGCATTTTACCCCCCCCCCCCTGTTTATTTTATTGAGCTTTTAAGGAACAGTTCCAAGCACGTGCAGTTTTAAACAAACAATGAAAATGCCAAGGAGGCCCTGAAACCGAAACTGGATAAGACAAAATAATCCCAAATAGATTAAAAACACATACACCACCACTTAAGAAGAGAAACAATGTGTGTAAGAAAATTTATTAAAAAGATGAGTTCTGAGGTGCAACTATCCCGTTATGGGAATATCGCGATATCTCATCAAACGATGGCAAAACTCGGGCCTCTCATCGTGTTTTTCGGAGGTACGGATATTTTCGAATACAGAAATAAACATTATGGAAATTAACGAGCAGCAAAATTATTTCACAAACTTAACCTATTCTTTATAATTTTTGGCGCTATCACCAATCAATGTCCTTTAAAATTTCTTCTTTTTAAATTTCGACTCCCGATGATTTTTTTTAACAAATACAATGTTGTTTCGACACACGGTATTTTCTTTTTGCGAGAAGTGGTCAGCATCACCCCTTCACCTTCCCGCTTCCAAACTTCCTTAATTTCGTTAATCATTTGTAATTTGCTGCATTTTCTCCAAGGATGCTTTTTTTTCCACATTAGATTTTATTAGTTCCAGTGTCCAAGATACATGCATATAAGCCATGCTCTGTGAAAAGGGGGCTTAATGCATCTGCAAAAAAAACCTATCGACTCATACCTGCCTGCACAGTCCACGCAGGCTGACGCGAGTCGAAACTTTTTGCTATCTGTCTGTTTTCTGCATGTCCAAGGACCATTCTGCTCCCGGATTCAGCCTGTTATTAGACTAAGTGGACTTTACGGATCCATAATTATGCGATGACTTGCTCGGTATAATGAATCACGGAGATGCATTAAGCCCCCTTTTGCCAGAGCTTGACTCTTATTCAGTTGCATAGAATGTACATACATGACCAATCCACCCATATCTTACAAGTGGTCTCAACTCTTTACCACGCAATCCCGACTTTTAACGCCCTGAGGAAGAAGGCTTTTGAAAACATTGTGGGAAAAGGAGAAAATGCTGGTAACCAGCATTTTCTCATTTTCCCACAATGTTTTCTACCCTTCCTAAAGTAATTTTCAATTTTTCAGTCACATTTATTTTGTCCTCTCCAAATGATTTAAATTTGGACCAGTCTAAAATTTTGTCGTTTGGTAAAGAGTTTTAATCAGTTTGTAAATAGTAGGGACGTTGTGTAGTCCAGGCATTTAGCGACCATCACATAACAAACCCTTTGACTACCATTTAGACACAAACTTAGTGTATATTTTAAGTCTTTTTTTCTAACTAAATTTACATCATAAGAATATTCTGTGCCGATTTATTTCCGTGTTTATAATTTCAAAGGTACGCTGTATTCCGAGTACTCTTAGGTAGGGTT
Organism: Tridacna gigas; assembly: GCA_945859785.2. Classification (NCBI taxonomy): domain Eukaryota; kingdom Metazoa; phylum Mollusca; class Bivalvia; order Cardiida; family Cardiidae; genus Tridacna; species Tridacna gigas. The sequence continues at coordinate 70,230,704 of OX244028.2, forward strand.
CCATTGTTTGGAAAGGGACGAGCTATAACGAAAAAAGACTCACTGGAGACATTGTTGAATGCTTGTACACAAGAACACAAATCTTGACTCCAGCACTGTCCCGGAGGACATTCGTACACATACATTTGCTCTACTCCCATATAGGTATAGATGGAATCTGGCGATTCTTGATAGGGACATTCTGAAAGCGAAAAGAGAGATACTTAACTATAATCTCAAGATGTAAAACTCTATATATAGCACATAGATTGTGTGGAAATGGGTTAACCCTTTACCATGCAACAAAATTTTAGACCTGTCCAAATTGAAAACATTTGCAGACGACAAATTTAATGTGACTAAAAAAGTTAAAATTTCTCTTTGGATGTGTAGAAAACATCGTGGAAAAAGGAGAAAATGTTGGTTACCAGCATTTTCTCCTTTTCCAACAATGTTTTTAGAAGGCTTCTCCCTCTAGGTCGTTAAAACTTGGGAATGTGTGGTAAATATATTTCATTCAATAAATGAATGGGGCCTGGCCAAAAATTCTTCCAACTTAGATTCGCCCCCCCCCCCCCCCCCACCCAATCAAATGAGAGCAATACACATAGATATTAGATCCCCGTGTTAAAACCTTCCTCTACACCTCATTGCCACACAACATTTTTTTTCAATCAATAGTAAAGAAACTTAGATTTGGCCCTTCCCCTCCCTTCCCCCACAATCAAATGAGCAATACAAATAGATATTAGATCCCCGTGTTAAAACCTTCCTCTACACCTCATTGCCACACAACATTTTTTTCAATCAATAGTAAAGAAACTTAGATTTGGCCCTTCCCCCCTCCCCCATAATCAAATGAGCAATACAAATAGATATTTGTACACCTACATTGCCACACAACATATTTCAATCAGTAGTAAAGAAACGAGCAGTGCCGTGGCAAAAGGGGTATCATGTATCCCCGTAATGCATTGTACCAAGCAAATCATCATAGGGTCAAGGATCCATAAGATCCATCTTGGTTAACAACCAACTGAATCCTAAGGTAGACAGGTTCTTTGACACGCAGAAAATTCACCAATAGCAAAAAGATTCGACTCAGGTCAGCCTGCGCCGACTGCACAGGCTGACATGGTTTGATACCTTTTGCAGATGCATTAAGCCCCTTTTTGAAAGAGCATGGCTCACATATATTTGTGTCTGAAACGCCCTTCTTTGTCTTAATTACCTCTCAAAAAAACGCACTTTGTAAAACCCAAATCAGATTTCCCATTCCGTGTAGTTTATATCGATCTACACTGTAACCAAGACAAAACATAGGCCTTTCTCCTTGAAAAGTGGATTAAAGCACCTACAAATATTATCGACCCATGTAAGCCTGCGCAGTTCTGATCAGGCTGACTAGGTTCGAACCTTTTGCTACTGGTCAGTTTTCTGCATGTCAAAGACCTGGGTCCGTATTCAACAACCATTCTTAAGAACATTCTTGGTCTTGTTCTTCAAAATTTTCCAAATTTGAAAGTAACACACCTTCTGATTGGCTAAACCATATGGTTTACCCAATCAGAAGTTGTGTTACTTTCAAACTTGGAAAATCTTGAAGAATAAGTTCTAAGAACGTTCTTAAGAATGGTTGCTGAATACGGACCCAATCTTCCTAATGCTTCAGTCGCTTGTTATATAAAATGGATTTTACGGATCCTTAATTATTAAGAAGACTTGCATGGTATCATGCATCACGGAGATGCATTAGTCCCCTTTTGCCTGAGCGCGGCTGAAATTGTTAAGTTGCCGTAAACACTATAAATCAATCCATTGTAGATATTCCGTACACACTGAGGCACAAACAATTGACTCGTCCAGAGTAAACAGGTGTAAAGGGTATGCCGGGTCGCAAAATTCGAGATTTTAGTTTAATGCACAGGCATAGTATGTATGCTCCTACACTCATTTAGCCAGACAGACTTGCTGAAACATTTGATATCTATTTTTTTTTACTAAAATTGACCTGTCACTCAATTACTTTCGTCAACACTGGGTGAATTTTGCGGGGTCATACTCAAACTATTATGATAGAATTTCATATTGGGCTAGCTAACAAAGAGATGACCCCGCGAAATTCACAGAGTATCAACGAAAGTAAATGAGTGACAAGTAAATTTTGTTGTGTAGTGCTAAAAGATATTTAAAAGAAATAATGATAAAATAATAACCCAAGCCTGATTCGAACCTATTACCCCAGAGTCGAGAGCCTATTACCTTACCATACTAGCTATCTATCTGTACCGTTGGAAAGACGTAATTTTTGTAAATTATTATCTGAAAACCTATATTTAGGAAGTTCGAACCGACTACTAATGAGGGTCAAAAGGAATATTAATAAGCGACAGGTTAATTCTGTTGAGGAATAGAATTTAGTTCTGTTCACGCATGGGCAATTACACCTTAGTACACAGTCCCGACTTTTAACGACACCGAGAAAGAAGAAAGAAGGCTTTTGAAAACATGGTGGGAAAAGGAGAAAATGCAGGCAACCAACATTTTCTCCTTTTCCCACAATGTTTTGTACCCTCCCCAAAACGCATTCCTTTTTTTTTTCAGTCACAGTTATTTTTTCGCATGCAAATGCTTTCAATTAAGACTAAAATTTTGTCGTTCGATACAGAGTTAAACAAATACGTGTTCTGCCTATTTACTTGGATCTGTCTGTCCAGCCTCTGTGGTATATCTATAAGGTGAGCCATCCTCTGGAAAAAAGGCGCTTAATGCATCTCCGTGATGCATGATACTCTGCAAGTCATTATATAGATATGGATCAATAAAATCCACTATGTGTAACAAATGACTGAATCATGATGTACACTGATCCTTTGATGGGCGGAAAATTGACGAATATCAAAAAGTTTCGGTCCAGGTCAGCCTGCGCGGACTGCGCAGGCTGACCTGGATCGATACTTTTTGCAGATGCATTAAGCCCCATTTTCACAGAGCGTGGCTCATGGTTATTGTATTTGTAAAAAAAAAAAAGATATAAAATTTAATCACCGAAGCTAGGTGATTCAGTCTGTTCACAGTTACAATTATCTTCGAGTTCCTTCTCCGTCAATGACGCGCAGACATCTTCACTGTCACAAGCCTCACTGGTACAATCTGTGCCGTTGAAACAAGTATCAGACTCGCAACACGTAGGGTTTGGAACGATCACACCACCTACCTTAATATACAAATCATTCACTGTAAATCAAATGTGGCAAATTGTCGAAATTTGTCTTTCTGTTTCGTTGGAAAGGGTGAAAATAATCACTTGTTACGAACATCTTTGTCTTTTCCAGTGATGTTTTAAAATACCTTCCTAAGGGTCGCTTATAAAAGATGTCTAAGGAACCCAACCCAATGAAGCAAGGAACTTATAACACAGGGAGTTTGAACTTGATCACGTCTAGAATCAGTTTTAAGACTTATTTACAACTAATAAGAAAAGAAAAATGCTTAAAGTTACATCCTTACGGCCAGAGAGGAAAAACGAAGTTAAAATTTGAATGACTGTAGAATGGTTCAGAATTTAGTTAGCCGTATAAAGATAGAGAGTTTACCCATATAAATGGTGTAACGGATCCATATGTATGAAATCTTCGATATAAAACCGGAAAGTCACAACATTGTATTCTTTGATAGTCTCCAGAAAATGAAATGCATTTTCTATCGGTCGTAATCTAGGCAACCTTGCACGCGTCAGGGTCAACATTTGGCATGAAGATACAAGAAAGATTATAGTTTGATTATGTTATAGTTTGATTACGACAGAATAAAGATGAAATGGGTTAAAAATCTGGCTGAAAACGAGTATAGCTATGTCTTCAACTTGACCTGCTTCTTGTTACTTTGGTTTCTGATGTTAAGCCTTAAGCTGCTAAATAAATGAAATGAAACTTTACAATCTGATAGAAAAAAAGCAAAACTTTGCTATTTCAAAGGTATATTTTTGGGAAAAATATCTCCGTATCGGACGTTCTGTGCAGTCTGATCTTGATCTACACCTTCCACCGAAGGTCACTTAGTCGCACCTAGCAGCTTTAGGGTTAACTTACTACTTAAAGAAGAAACCGGGTTCATCGGAGGCCCACAAGCAATCAGAAATAATTGAAAGGAACACCAAATGGCAAGGCAGTCAACGAACAGTTCAGGATATTACTGCTTTGACTTTTTATAAAACAGTGCTGAGTTCTAACGACACATTTATACTCCTTTTCAGCCAGTTTTAACCCATTTCATCTTTATTTTATGAAACTATAATCATTCCTGTATATTCATGCCAAATGCTTCCCCTGACAGCTGCAAGGTTGCACAGATTACGACGGACAGAAAAATGCAATTCATTTTTCGGTAGCCTTCAAAAAATCACTGTTTCCATTTCCGGCTTTAAATGAAGACAAATCTTTTAACTTTCCCTATCCCATACGCCATATATATTGGCTATTTATCTATATTTACAGAGCTGACCAAATTATGAACCATTATACACACTTCAAAGTTTTGGCAGCGTTTCTTCTCTCTGGCAATAAGGATGTATCTTTCACGAGCCTTAAGAAGAAGATTTAGTGAAAAAAGGAGAAAATGCTGGCCACCAGCATTTTCTCCTTTTCCCACAAAGTTTTCTTATCTAACATAAGGAAATCTCGTTTTTCTAAGTCACATTCATAATGTCAACTGCAAATGCTTATATCTTGGACAAGTCCAAAATTATGTCGTTTGATAGAGTGTTAATTAATTGAATGGTGCTTTACGGCGCTTTCAACATTATTTCAGTCATATCACGGCGACATTTCACTTATCCATGAATTTCCTGGGTTTCATTAGTACTAGGCTAGGGCTCTGAAGTGTCTTGCCCAATGACACTCCCACGAAAGACCCACTGAGGCTCGAACTCAGGGCCTCCACTTTACTACTTAGGCACACAAACATTCACATAGAAATAATAGGTAGATATTTTATTTCACTTGTACATAACAATGTACATCATGGTATAATACTTACTTGTGCGCTCAGTACAGAGTCAGAGCAGACCGCACAACACCTGCAGTCTGATCTTAGAATTGTACTGTCTTATATTAATTTTGCTAAGCGTTCCTTTAATTGAATACAAGCTTAATAAACGTACATGTATTCAAAATGGTATTGTACTCTTTAGATTTCATCAGATTTACAAAGTGAAACATACTTCGTACTAATTAAGAGTACTTACATCTTCACATTCGTTACATCCTCTACGGTGATCTGTCTAGTGCCTTAAATCTTTTCGATTAAACCTTTTAACTGCTGGCAAACATTACATTTGTAAGAATAATCGTTCATTTTTAGCTGTATTTTTACCTTAAGAAACTTGGTTTTAGGTTTGTAATTAAAGCCTATTTTCTGTAATTTTGACATGAGTTATCCCCTTAGAAGAACTGTATCTTTGTATTTTCTTTTTAACTTTTTACTTCGCATACATTATATTATCATCTGAGCGAAAAAAAAAAATCTGTTCGTTGGAAAAAACTGTGGCATAATATTATGTCCTTAATAGAATGCAAGCTTGATAAACATATATGAATTAAAAATGGTATTGTACTCTTCAGATTTCATCGACTTGTACATACGTCGTACTAATGTACTTACATCTTCGCATTCGTTATATCCTTTACAATAATCTGTAGGCACCTCGAAAGGGTTAGTTCTCGGAACCAGATCACCGGCATTTAATCCATTACATGGGTCTGAAAGATATAGATATGAGTCATGCTATGTGAAAATGGGTCTTAAAGCATCTGCAAAAAGTATCGACCAGGGTCAGCCTGCTCTGACCGCGCAGGCTGGTCATGGCCGAAACTTTTCGCATTTGGTAAATTTTCTGTAAGTCAAAGGACCATGCTACATCAGGATTCAGCCGGTTGTTAGATAAATTGGATTCTGTAGATCCATAATTATGTGATGACCTGCTTGGTATCATGCATTACGGAGATGCACTAAACCCCCTTTTGGCAGAGCATGGCTCATATGTAGTCTTTGGTCTGTTTGCTCCTTAACTACGGCCTCTTCAGAAGTATTAGCTGTAATACGAAGGCAATAAAATACTCGTAAGGTTGTATATATTCAATTCTACTGAGAAAAGTTTGGTATTAACCCTTACCACACAATCCGGATTTTAAACATGGCAAAAAAAGGGCTTTTGAAAACACCGTGTTTTCTACCCTATCAAATACAAACCTCAGTCCTTAAGCCAGGTTCAATGTGTTTTCTGCAAATGCTTTCAAGTCCAGGATTGTCCAAACAATTAGTGCATTGTTGAAGCTCAAGATATGGAAAGACAAGAACACTGCACTAATTTCCAAAATCAGGCTGATGCATTCCTTGAACATTTCAGTCTTCCAGTATGCTTATGAGATGGACCTTTAGAGTAGGAGAGAAAGATACAATCTATAGAAATTATATGCTTCCGAGGCTTTTTTTGCATCTCCTACAGAGATCATGTTACAAATCAGGAAGTGAGGAACAGAATCTGCATACCATTTAGCCCTATGAAGATCTTCTAACTACTGTGAAAAAACGCAAACTGAGATGGTATGGGCACATAACAAGATGAAAAGTACTTGCAAAGCTGATCCTACAGGGCAGTGTACGAGGAGGGAGAAGGAAAGGCAGACAGAAAGAGATGGGAGGACAACATGACAAAATGGACAGGTTTAAAGCTGATTGAAGCCCTTTGAAAGGCTGAAAATAGAGAAGGGTGGAGAAAAGTGGTTGCTCGATCATCCTTGGTGTCCCAACGGTCATCTAGACTAAGGGATAAGTGAAGCGAAATGAACAAGCGCTACGGGCAGAATTATGTCAAAGCTACTCGCTGCTTCTTCACCGCCCCCCCCCCCCCCCGCCCCCCAACAAACTCTCTCTCTCTCTGTGTCGCTCTCTCCAACCATTCCCCACAACCACTAGTAATCGATTTAAAGATACTTCCTTACAGCTAGAGAAAAATGAAAAAAAAAAAAAATCTGTTAAAATTTGATAGACTGTAGAATGGTTCAGAATTTAGCCAACTGTGTAACATAGATAAATTACCGATATATAGGGTGTAAGGGATAAATACATATATAGGAAATTTTCGATTTAAAACCGAAATTGTCACAATACTGATTTGTTTGATGGCCTCCAGAAAATGAAATACATTTTCTATCCGTCGTAATCTATGCAATCTAGCAACCGTCAGGGCAAAGTTTGGCATGAAGATACAAAAACTGATAATAGTTTAATGAAAAAGAAAAATATAAAATATGAAATGGGCTAAGAACTGGCTGAAAACTAGTATAGATGTATCTTTAGAGAAGCAAGAAGGCTATAATTCCTCCAGCAATGACAATCACCAAACCTTGAAAATATTTTCCCAGGCAAGAATTAGACGTAAAACCTAGCCTCTTAGGGCTAGCGTTCATGCACATAGCAAGTATTGTGTAGAAATTAGTTACCGATACACAGTAGGAAGTCTGAATGGTGTGGTTTACAGACTTTTTATGTTTCTAGTCTTAAGTTATCCCTGTCCTCGAAAACTCACGACAAGCAAAGTCTTAAATTTTGGTAGTTTATCTCTTTTCCACATAACAAAAACTTGAAGTTGTCCAAATCCAAAGCATTTACAGTTGACAAAATTAAATCTGACTCAGATGGTGAGATTTACTTTTGAAAAAAAAAAAAAAAAAAAAAAATGTGGAAAAAGGAGAAAATTCTGCTAACATGCAATTTCTCCTTTTGTCACAATGCTTTCAGAAGGCCCCTTTGTCAGGGTCGATAATTTTTGGATTGTGTTACAAAGGGTTTAGTGAATCTTAAGGGTAACAGCTGCATGTATGATACTTACTGGTATTAGGTCGATCAAAACACGTAGATAACTTGTTGTTATAAGATACACAAGTCATTGCTTTCAAGGAGAAGCTGGTTCCGCAGGGACAGCACTTTTTGTAAGCCACATATTGACTGGCCATGGAGGAAAGCTAGAAAAAAGCAAGATGATTGTAAAAGTACATTTCACTTACACCAAAACGAGATGAACCATGCTCTGGTAAAAGGGGGTTTAATGCATCTCCATGATGCATTATACTAAGCAAGTTCTAACATAATTATGGCTCAATAAAAGCCATTTTGTCTAACAACCGGCTAAATTATGAGGTAAATCTAGAATGATCCTTGGACATGTAGAAAATTTGCATAAAGCAAAAAAGTTTCGACTAGGTCGGCCTGCACGGACTGCGCAGGATGACATGAGTCGTTAATTTTTCTAGATACATTTTCACAGAGTATGGTCAATATGTCCTGTAATCAAAATAACATTATCTCAACACTTTAATTCTTTCGGTGCCAAGTAAACAAACTCCGCCTCTTTTGATGGCTGTAAATACAGTCCATTGAGTCTCCGGAAGATTTTTTATCAAATAGGCTTAACCAAACAAGCGGAGGGTATAGATCAAAGATCAGACTGCACGTTCTGTGCAGTCTGACCTTGATCTATGCCGTCCGCAAAAGTCCCTGTTTTCACCTATGGCGCTGAAAGGATTAGAGACCAAAATAGGACCAGATTTTAGTCGCTGGCTAAAAAATTAATTTTAAAAACATGTTAAATGTAAACAAAAGATAGTGCGGCTTTGCAACGTTTTTACATTTTTTTTTTAAATTCAGTTTTCTGCCAGAGACTAACCCCTGGACTGACCGTACAATGACAGATTGTAATCTTAGCAAAAATTTCCTTAAATTAGAATTTCACAATTTAAATGTATTTTAACACCCTCGTTGTTTACTTTTGACCGCCAGTGGGCCTGTAAGAACACCCACCCACACACACACACACACACATACACACACACATACGCGCACGCGCTCATGCACCCATGCGTGATTAAAGTGAATGCAGTAGAATTTAGTAAATTTCGTCCGGAACGAAGTAAATTTGAAAGACTTTAACATTTTGATAGCAGAAGCTTCATTTTTTTGTACTTCATGGTTGGCACTTAGTCTATGCTCGTCATACAGAAATCTCATCTATTTTAACCCTTAGACTGAAAAGCGCGCATTGCGGATCTTTTGCGGACAGTGTAGATCAAGATCAGACTGTACAAAACATGCAGTCAGATCTTGCATTTACACTGTCCGATAAAGAGATATTTTCCCCCAAAGAAATAAATTTGAAATAGCAACATCTGCGTATTTATTATCGGCCCTAACTTTTCATTTGACTTAGCCAAACCCCATAGCTCAGTCGATAGCGTACAGGACTTGAGAACAGGAGGTAGCTGGTTCGATCCCCGGCTTGGCCACTTTCTTTTCGAGGATTGATGATAGTCATCGCGACAGGACTCATTCCTCTCTCACCGCTGACCATTGTTTTGACGATGGTTATGTGGGAAAGCAGCCAGTGGCTTGGAAAGAATATTGTGCTGAGTACTGGTAAAAGAAACTCCAGGAAAGCATGGATAGATGCACTGGCCGCCGTGATATAACTGAAATAATGTTGAAAACGGCGTTAAACACCATACAAACAAACATACAAACAAATCATTTGACTTATTTAGCAGTTTAAGGGTTAAGTTGTGTGGTCAGTTAACTCTATACCACATCAATTTAGTCCAAATTGGCAGCAACTGCCAACGACACGACACATTCAGTCATGATTTTATTTGTCTACGAAAGTTAGAAAACATTGTTGGAAAAGGAGAAAACTCTGGTTAACAACATTTTCTCCTTTTCCTAAAATGTTTTCGCAGCATTTTTTTTTTTTTTTCTCATGGTCGTTAAAACTTGGCATTTTGTGGTAATGTGTTCTGAACGTGCAACCTGTTTTATTGGCCTTGGTTGGGCTTGGCTTGCCAAGCCCAAGGCCATAGGAATCGTATACCAAAATTTCAACCCCATCCAAGCATTGACGGAAAAACCCGAGTCACGCATTTCCGGAAAAACCCGAGTAAAAGTGAAAGTACCGCCTGCAATCCATCTCACTACGCTGAAGGAAACCACCCCTTTAAATAATAAGATATTTCGATTTGAACATCACAGTAAGGTTTAATTTCACATCAAACTTTGATAGATGTGCGATTTTAATCGTACGAAAGTGTTGACTGAGAATTTGGGGCCCTCGTGAGGTTATTCATAACTGCAAATTCGTGCGCTTAACAGTGAAAGAAACAATTGGCAAACCTCGGGTGATCGTTGATCAAATGTTTTGATGTAGGTACGCAATCGACCGAGTTGTGACGAGTGCTGTTGCCGAGCATTATTCGGGATCGTTCGTTTATCCTTTTTCTACACACCATGTGAATGACAAATAATGATAGCGTATTTTACGCTGACGATGTGCTCTTTCTCTGAAAAAGGTGTCTCAAAACCTCGGCAAGATTTTAATTTTCGTAAAATTACTGTTTACCTCGTGTCTGAAGTTCTAAATACATGTATATATTTGATTGGTATATATGCCTTATTCCTTCCTGTCAGAATTGTCCAGATATGACATCTCGGCCCATAACCATTTCGACCCATAGCAAACTCGGAGCATACAATAACAAATATGTATTAAAGTTTGTAACATGAGCCATTGAAAACCAGTAATCTTTCAAAAAACGATGAAATTTTAGACTTGTCTACATTGAAAACATTTGCGAACGATAAGTCAGATTTAGCTGAAATGTTGGTTATTGGCTGTGAAAGTGCAGAAAAGCTTGTCGGAAAAAAGAGAGAATTTTCTTTTTTTTCCAAAAGGTTTTCATGAGGCTATATCCTTGGAGTCCTTAAAACTCGGGAATGTTTGGTCAAGAGTTAAGTAACTGGTGGGCGTTTTATATCGAAGATCAGACTTGACATTCAATGCAATCTGATCTTGATCTCCATAGGAATTTAGGCTAACCTGGGTCGAAACCTTTTGCTTTTGGCAAATTTTCTGCATGTCAAAGGACCAGTGTACCTCATGATCCAGTCGGTTGCTCCACAAAATGGACTTTATGGATCCATTAATATATGATGGCTCGTTTCGATTGATGGATCACGGAGATGCATTAAACCCCCTTTTTCCTGAGCATGGCTCATTTCTGTTTTCATAATCACAACCAGGAGCTCTTCAAATTTATCAATCCTAGATGACTTTACTCGGATGAGCGCTTTAGGTCCACGGTCCTCTTGTTCATGAAAATCGGCTTTCCAACTTGGTCGATCATGGCAACTTAGAGATTCCATAGACTTTCGATGCGAAAGTTGAAAAGTGGCATTTACAGATATTTTGACAAAGCTTTTATAGAAATGTATCTTGAGCAGTCTTGTATCATCCATATGATTTTATTCAACTGGTAGTCTTTAACTCATTTGTTTACGAAGAAAGCGTCATGCTATTGTCAAAGCTTATGCGTCATTGTCGTCGTGCAAAAACTTCGACATTTTTTAATATCTGTGTTATTCCTGAAGATATTTACTTCAAACTTGTACAAGTTATTTACTGTCAAAAGGGGTACCCATATGACAGGGCAGGTAACCATCAAAATATTTTTGACAAAGTTACGCCCCTTTTTTTTAATTGCTTTAAATTTTCAGAACCTTTGACATTTTATCATATCTATCATTAAGGAAGATACTTACTTCAAACTTGAACTTTTCGATAACTATTAAAAGGGGATTTTATTCAGTACAACAGAGGTAGGTAACCACCAAAATATTTTGGCAAAGTAATTAGTTATGCCCCTTTTTCGACACAGAACTTTTAGCTCAGCTGCTTTTAGAGACATGGTATTTTCATAGCCCTAGTGTCATCATCTTCGTCGTTTGTGTCGTCGTCATGCAAAATACATGTATTTGACATTTTACAATATCTTTGTTATTATTGAAAATGTTTACTTAAAACTTGAACAAGTTGTTAACTATCAAAAGGGAAACATAAACAATAAGGGTAAATAACGACCAAGTTATGCCCCTTTTTAAACTTTGTGTTTTCACTGAAAATCAACCGTGCATTGGCGCCCGAATGCGGACGTCTTTTTATTTGTTGCCATAGAAACCAAAACTTAAAAATAAAGAGAAATACGTAAAAGATTGTCTTCTCAGACACCAAATTGTGCTCTGTGATATCAGCCTTTAAAGACTGCGTTTTTCCTTGTCATTGCTCAAAGGACATGGTTACTATTTCAACCTATAGACTGAGTGTGGTAAAATGAAAGAAAAATATGATTCATTGCTTGGCCATTGCGGATTTTTGCACTTTCCAGAAATATTCCATGCTGTTGCACGCTGCTCATTTTGGTTTGTTACCATGATTTGTTGCAGAAGCAACGTAAAGGAAGAAAATAGGAAGCAGAAAATCCTTTGAAAATTATCTTCTTTCAATCCATAAAGACCATGAGACCAAGGCTATACAAAAATACTCATTATATTGGCCTTTACAAATTTATGTTTTTTCTATTCTGTTGTTAACTCCACAGACCGTCAGTGTCAGACATGTTGATATTTTTTTTGCTATCACATTTTGTACAAATGTGATAGCAGTTTTAAGCCTGTACAAATGTGATAGCAACTTTGAGCTTCTGGGCCTCATTTTCCTACCTCTTCACCCGTTATGATGTCCAGGCCTTCAGCGCTTTGATTACTTGAAGCAACAGCGTAAAAAGGGAGCGTGATGCAGAAAGGTATTATCTGCCTTTTCAGAGGTTTGAGAAGATCGAGTTTAAAGGTTCCGGTTATTAGTTCACAAGAGTCTGGTTTTTTTTTTTCTGTTAGTGTCACCATTTTTATTTCTTTAAAAGTCATTTCAAAATCGACACAAATCCTTCTGTATTAATTATATTATTTATTGATCTAAAATGGCGACCTCTTACACCAAATCTTACAATAAATAAGCCATGTTCTCACAAAAGGGTCTTTAACGCATCTGCAAAAAAGTATTGACTCGGGCCAGCCTGCGCAGACTAACCTCGGTCGAACATTTTTGCTATTGTTAAATTTTCTGCATGGCAAAGGTCCAGTCTATCGCATGATTCAGTTAATTGTTAGACAAAATAGATTTTAGGGATCCATAATTCTGTGATGGATTACTACATGTAGGTGATGCTTTAATCCCCTTTTTGTCAGAGCGGGGCCCAAGTGAATGTGCAGTGATAGAGTCCGACGACAGCCAAGGTTATGTAAGGCACATTTACTGTTGAAATCAAACGATGCAATTATTTTAAATGAAAATGTATTTAAATATTGGAGAAAATGGTTAAAGCTGTAAATGATTAAAGAGCGATCTCGATTAATTACAACATAAAATAAATTATTGAAATGTCAATAATCCTTAAAACCTAGACATATGAAATACATAACAAATACAATGACCCCAATAGAATCAAAGGACTCAAAGTCCTGGAAAGCAGATTTGTGGAGTAGCATAAAGCTGTAATATGATGTAATAAAAAAAATAATAATAACATCATATGCAACACATGTGCAATCATTTTATAATGGAGTTAGCAAGGGCAGGAAAAGTCAACATTGTTCTGCCAAGCGGGCTGTGCAGTAATTGTTATTCCAGTACTGTTTAAAGCGTGGTAATTTGAACTGTCAATCTGACGGAGTTTTTTTGCTGGAATAAGATTTCGGAATAAATATGTATACACGTGTACGACAGTATATGCGATAGTGACAAAAGCGAGGTTGAGGTGTATTAGCTAAAACTGAAAGTAGAATGGGCGCAAGCGTGAATGAAAGTATATGTGCGCGCCTGTGTCGTTACGCATGACGTATTTGGTTCCGGTCAGAACGATCATAGCAAGCGGATTTGCTATACAAATCCGCTAAAAAGAGGTGCCTGTCCTCTTTTTAGAGGATGTGAATGTGTCTTGTGTGTACTACTTATAATTAACGGGTTAACCTACCCCGAAGCGTCTTGACCACAAACTTTAGAGCCATTAATAGATATCAAACATGATAGAAATTAACTTCTATTGTTGGTTTGCCGGGTCACTCCGAGATCTCTGCCAGAAATTTTGGATATAACCATTAATATGATGTTTGAAATCATTTAGAGATACAATATATGATAAAGTACATAGTGATACTGCATCATTGCCAGCTTTGTCTGGCACGCCTATACCATGAATGGATATATGACAGGGAAGCCAAGCGAAAACAACATCATTTTTGTAGATGTCCGATATTTTATCTAAAAGATAAACGATAAGTGTATTGTTCAGTGTTTTTAGCGTATAAGTGAAAATAATATAATACTAGTGACCGTTTTATTTATATGATCAAAAGCAGTGTCTATTGCCTTTTACTTGGAAAAAAATCGAAGATAAATCTGATAGATGGAACTCATATAAGTTGCCGTCTGGCACGGCAGCTGCAGCACCATGTCACCATCTTTTGAATCACTGTATGAGTTTGTGATTATACTATTATCGTTTAATGTTGAGATATTTGATTTTAAAAATCATAGAATCTGTTAATGATTGGCCATAAGATGCTAGATCCTATACAGATGTATGGCTATGAAAAGTTCCTGTTGTTTTATGTTGAGTGTTATCTTTAAATTCGAGGTCAAGAGTTTGTATATAAGCATCAGGACGGACACCAAAAGGCGGTAGGAGCTTTTCTTGTAAAATCAGGTTTCTAGTGGTAAAAAACCAAAATAAAGAGTTCGCTTTAAGAGGTTTGATTACAATCATAAATAACACATAGAGGAAAAATTTTTCGCCTTATATTCAAAGGAGGGTGATTTGCCTCAGCAGGTGGACGGGGAACTTTTGGAGTTTTATATACGTCTAATGCAAGACACAAGCCTTGATTATTAATAGTATCAAGTTTGTACAAATAAGACAGGCGTTTACAGTGAAACCATAGTCAAATTGAGATCTTACTAGCGACCTGTAAAGTAATAATACTAATCAGGCCATACGCTGTGAAAAGGAGGCTTAACGCATCTGCAAAACGTAGTGACTTAGGTCAGCCTATGCAGTCCGCACAGGTTGATCTGAGTCGAAACTCTTTGCTATTGGTCGACATGCCAAAGGACAGTCTTCCTCATGATCCTGTCGATCGTTGGGCAAAATGAATTTTATGGATCCGTGATTATATGGTGATATACTTTGTATAATGCATCATGGATATGCATTAAGCCCCCTTTAGCCAGATGGATGGATGGATAGAGTTTTATGGCCCGTCATCAAAGGTAATGACGTCAACAGACATGAAAACGAGGCGCCGCCTATGTGTCACCATTATAAATGACAGTGTTTAACTGCCTGTCTGCTGCTCAAAATGAATGAAAGATTCCATAATTATTGCATAAATAAGAAGAATATTCAATTTTCTACTTAACTGTTTAAATTAACCACGTCGGAATCGTATAAAACATCTGTAATTGTTGCGTAAAAAGGGGACCCCCCCCCCCCGAAAAAATGTCGGAAAAGCCACGTGGCCAGGTCGCGCACTTGTTGACACACGTGACAATTTTAATAAATTAGCCTCGTTTGAGAAGTTTTCCGCCATAAAACGTCATTATTTCTTGCAGAAAGATGGAAGCAGGGTAAGTTTCCTCCATTTACATCATTTTGCGTGATGTTTAAATTTGTCAACATCTGGATAAAAGATTGGGGATTTTTAGAATGTTCGTATATGAAATATGTTGACGAAAGATAATTTAAGTTGTATTTAGAGGATTCTGTAGTGTTCTGCCTTTGAAAAAAAATCGATTTCATGCATGTCTGTAGCTGCGCATTTTAGCGCGCGTTCAATATTTACGAGAAGGGGGAAGGGCGTCATTCGACTTTTTGTCTGATGACAAGTGATTACATCCCTTGAAAATTTTCCCGTACGAATAAAAAATGTTTCCATAAGTTTTTTGTAGGATTGTTCGGTAAGAAAGAGAAAATATATCGTGTAATGACTTGAAAAATACTAGAAGTAATGAATAGTTTATGCAGTACGAAATATTTTTGAGCATGACTTAAGAAATAATCGGAATATTTGTCAATTACAACGATTACATATTCCAGACAGAACCAATTTTCGGATAGCAAGATATATCAATAAATAGCCATTTATATTTTTTTACTATTTCATATAACATTTCAAATGTCGTTTGAATATACATTACAATATGTTTATCAGTTATACTTTAAGGCTAATTATTCCAACAGACTTATAAAAGATTATTTTAAGCATGACATCATAATTTTGTTTTACAGAACAAACAGTTAAGTGAAGAGAGGAAAGAAAGTGAAGAGAAACTTTGTGGCTGTGGGGAAGTTGAGGGTCACGAGTGGGCTCCAGGAAGCCAGTGTTGCTTTGTCTGTGACAATTCTGACTCAGAGTCTGACAGTATAGATTCTAAAGATTCTTGGGGGACAGACAGACTGCCCCCTTCCCCAAGCCTCAATTTGGTAAGAGGCTTGTATTCAATTGCAGGTAGATTATTTGAATACTTCAATCATATGTCGTCGGTGGACTACTGAAACATCGTACCTTCAGCTTAATTATTCAAGCTGTAGTTACAATGTTTTGGTAGCACACCAATGATATGAAAGAAAGCTTTTGAAAAAAAAAAAAAAAAAAAAATTAGGGGGTACTTCAAGACAGTTCTAGTTGTTTTTCAGTTTACAACTTAAATTCAACTTTTGTCGTCAGATTGTTTTAAACTTAAACAAATTGGTTATCTTATCACATTAAGATTTTGAGAATGAAACAAATTTTGATTTGTATTGATAAAAAACAAACCATGAAGACTTCTACATGCAAAGTTGCCCTGGACAGCCAGTTCAGCAGTTTAGCCCATTGATTTTATTCAAGTATGCTTTAGTTTCAATGATTCTATAGAACAGCTCTTTGAAAACAATTCAATTAGCATTACTGGTAACCAACATTCTCTACTTTTCCCACAATTTAAGATAAGATAGGATAACAGTTTAGACCTATCTAAAATTTGGTTGTCTGATAAAGGGCTAAGTCCTCAGTTGTCTCTTTCTTTGATAGTTTGATTGATAATTTGTTTCGGTTATTGCTGTTTCAGTCTTCATCACAGTCATCATCACAGTCTTTACCAGACAGTGAGATTACCAGTAATTGTTGTTGTGCTGCTAGCAAAGTGATCAATGAACTGAAAGACCTGATATATAGATTGAAATTAGAGAACCAGAGGCTTCGAAGAGAAATTGAAATATTAAGAGAAGACAAAGACAAAGTAAGTATTATAAAGCAGCTGCATGTCATATATACTTTAGAATGTAGTATAACAATCCTGCTTTCCTTTTAACCACTATTTCATATGCTGTGTATAGTCAAGTCTTACTCTTTACTTCCAACTAGTTATGTAAGCATGTCAGATTAGAGATTTGTTTGCTGCAAATAGAAAAAAAACGCCTATTGTAATGACATCAACAGATAATTTTGAAAATAATGGTGACTGAGAAATTATTATAAACAACCTACAGCCCTTCTGTAAGAAAGAAAGTAGTCTGTTTGCATTTCAAGTATATAATGAATTAAAGCATTGTCAAAACGGAGGCATTCAGTTTTTGCCCTGTCTCTGTTTGTCTACAAAAAAAACCAAAACTCACTTTAACACTGACCTTAACTTTTAAACGGTAAGTGATAGGGCTGTTACGTGAATATCCCTAGTTCGAGACCTTTTGTCTGATACCAAGGTCTAGATCAAATATCAAGGTCATGTTTCTGAAAATCGGCAGTGGCACGGCAATTCATGTTTCACAAACATATCTTGTTTCTTCATTCTGGTCACATTTAATTTGTCGTTTGCAAATAGCTTTAACTGGGACCAGTCTAGATTTTTGTTTATGGTGAAGGGTTTTAGGGAATTTATGCATCACCTTTAATGATAATTCTTGTTCATAGCTAGTTTGTAAACCACAATAAATAACGTCAAATCTCTGATTCCCTGAGTAGTCTTCATTTTGTTATGGTGAAGGGTAGAATCTACTGTAGCTTTTATCCCCTGTCGAAGATGGAGGGATAAAGTTTCTGCGTTGTCCGTTCATTCGTCTGTCTGTCAGCAGCATATCTCAGAAACCGCTTGACCAAAGTTGATGAAACTATATATGAATTCCTTATGATGATCCACTATTATACTTTTTTTCTTTTTTCAATTTATTGCCATGTCATGGGAAAAGGGAGCTCAATGTAAAATGTCCTATTTCATCAGTATCTTTAACTTTGGGACAAACTTATACAAGACTTCATATTTTTGTCTATCATAAGCCTTAGGAGGGGGTATTGTTTTTGGTTGGTTTGTCACATACAGCCTGCAAGCTTCACATAAGAGGTCAATGTATCATAGGTCATTATCTCAGGCCATAGGTCAAGATCAAAATAAATTACAATTTGAGGGGCATGGTTTTCATTCAGATGTATCCCATGTAATTTTGCACTTAAAAACAAATCAAAGTCAAAATCGACAGTAGCCGTGTGAGCTCAAATGGCTGCAGGGCAGCAAGCTAATGTCATGGCCCCCTGCCTGTCGTGCAAAATCCATCTGTCTGTGTGTCTGTCGTCAAACATTACTGCATTCTGCATGACTAACTTTCTATTTGTTACATGTAGCCAGTGGAGTGAAACATGGCTAGCTTTTTGCTCTTGTATAAATATAGCTGCTTTCATACTTTTTTTGTAGCCATCATCCTCGCCAGTCTTCAAACGCAGTAGATTTAACACTAATAAGCCTATATAAACTTATCACAAATATTAATAATAGTTAATCTGGAAAATGGAATCTAACATCACTAAAAGCTTGGTGATAGAAAAGGTAAAAGCAACAGGCAAAACTGAATTTGCAAAGTGGCTGGAAGAAATCCAAGGAGCAAGAACATCTCTACAGCCACATTTCAATTCATTTATGTCGTCAGTGACTTCATGCTTGGCTGAACACACGAAACTAGCAAAGAGTAAGCATAGTTAGTGGTAAAGTGAAATACGAAAAGTTTATGTGTGATACTTATATCTTTCCTGTAGCATCTCCGCAACTTAAAAAACCCAAAGAAAGAGATATCAATTGCAAGTGTTCATATCGTAATGCATGTGTAAAATGGTTGAACTAAAAAACAAAAATGATGAAAACGAACACCTGCAATCTGAAATTGTTGAACTTAAGAAAAGTAAAGTTTCAAAACTCACTTTGAAGAAAATTAAAACAGAGCTTAAAAACAGCAACAAACTGGTTCGTGTATTGCAATCCCGCCTTAACACGAAAAATAAAATACTGAAAAGGATAAGACTCAAAAGCAGCAGAATAGAAAAATACAACATTAAATTAAGAGCCAAGTTGGATCAAATGGAACGGCTGGTAAGAGAGCAACGTGATAATAATGATGAACAGACAGTGATAAATGGACAATTACATGAACAGTTGCAGAGTAAAAAATCTGACTATGAGAATATGCTTGCTGAAAGAGATGGGCTTGCTGAAATGGTAGAAGATAATAATGTATCTTTTTATGACAAACACATGAATAAATATACAATTGAACTTAGAAAATGTATATACAAACTACTAGAACTTAATGTAAGTGCACATGATGTAGATAATGTTATAAGATGTGTTCTTAAATTAGTGAACAAAAAGACAGAGAAGCTGCCAGCCAAGATTACTGTCCTTAATATGAACATAGAAAGACTAATACTGTCCCAAACCCAACTAAATGAACAGTTATCAGAGAGACATAATCTTACACTATATACTACAAAGTCTGGAACGAAATATTCTGGGTACCATGCATCAGACACAGACGGACGGATGTGCGTTTTAGGTCTACGTCAGTTACTAACTAAGTCTGGGAAAGACACTCTAAGTGTGCTGAATGAAATTCTGAATGATATTGATGACAGAAGCAAGGTTGCGGACATGACAGCTAAAAAGATACTTATGAACATTTCTGCAACAATGAGTGACAGAGTAAGCACAGAGAAGAAGTTTAATGAACTCCTACAAGAACTAAGGTCTGATATACTACCAAGATTTGATAGAAAATTGGAATTCGCTGGCATTAGATGATCAAATAGCTGCTAGTACTGTTCTGAACTTTTTTTTGTGGCCTTCATGGACTCGTTCACTTTGCCGAATCTGCCAACTCTTCATTACTTGAATGTGAGGGAGGTTTCCTTCAAGAAAAGCCAATCTTTGACAAGTCATTACAAAAACCTAAAGAATCTGGTGCCCTCAGACTTGTACGTACTGCCTGCAAAGCACTGGCACGAGGAGGAGACGAAAACGAAAAATCTGGAAAGTTTAAAGATTTCAGTGTTTTTGTAAAGACTTTCCTGACAGAACATAATATGCACGGCATTCCACTACAACCATTCCGTGGTAACCGCTTCAATATATTGTTTGAAAGTTCTGCATCCCGATTCTTCCTACATACACAAATAGAAGAGTTTCTCACTGGCAACCAGACTAACAACCTTCTGAAGTCAGTTTTATTTGACCTCAAAGTTCCAGAGTACCTTGCTGGGGTAAAAGCTTTAGCATTGATTAGTAGATATATAACAGGGACCCGCTTTACTAAGGTAGTTACGCACAAAATTTTCGTAAGTTTTTACGTAACTTTAAAGAAAATGCGTAAGTGCGTTTTACAAAAAAAAATTCGTAACTGATTCAAGAGTAAGTTTTTGGGTAACTTTACGAACAAAAAAACCTGCCTTAACTTTCACGTAAGTGTTGCCGATATCAGCGGGGTTCGAATAGATAGGTAAAGTTAGCTACTAGTAGCCAGCTACTTGTTCAGGTAAAGTTAGCTACTAGTAGCCAGCTACTTGTTCAGGTAAAGTTAGCTACTAGTAGCCAGCTACTTGTTCAGGTAACGTTAGCTTCTAGTAGCCAGCTACTAATAGCCAGCAAATCAAGTAGCTGGCCCCTTTAATAACCGGAAATGATTCAATTTTGAGTTTTCTTATACGTTCACAGTCTTCGTTATTCAAAAAAAGCATTAAATTTCAAAAATCGCTCTTAGGCTCGCCAGCTACTTGTACCTTTTGACTTTGCTCTAAGTAAAATTGAAAAATGTCCGGATTTTCATGACGAGTAGCTGGCCCTTTAAATGAATGAGAATGGATTGATCTTGATATTTTCAGTTTCTCCTAAGTGTCCCCAAAAGGATTTGTTGAAATATTTTGAAAAATCTCTTTTAATCTCGCCAGCTAATTGTACATTTGAAATCATTACTTTGAAAAAAAGCAAAGTTGTCAAGTTTTCAAATCAAGTAGCTGGCCCCTTTAATAACCGGAAATGATTCAAATTTGAGTTTTCCTATACATTCACAGACTCTGTTATTCAAAACAAGCATTTAATTTCAAAATTCGCTCTTATGCTCGCCAGCTACTTGTACCTTTTGATTTCCCTCTAAGTAAAATTGAAAACTATCCGCATTTTCATGACGAGTAGCTGGACCCTAAAATGAATAAGAATTGATTGATTTTGATATTTTTAATTTCTCGTAAGTGTCCCCAAAAGGATTTGTTCAAATATTCTAAAAAATCTCTTTTAATCTCGCCAGCTACTTGTACATTTGAAATCATGATTTCGAAAAACAGCAAAGTTGTCCAGTTTTCAAATCAAGTAGCTGGCCCCTTTAATAACCGGAAATGATTCAATTTTTAGTTTTCTTATACATTTACAGTATCCGTTTTCAAAACAAGCATTTAATTTTAAAATTCGCACTTAGGCTCGCCAGCTACTTGTACCTTTTAATTTCACTCTAAGTAAAATTGAAAACTATCCGCATTTTCATGACAAGTAGCTGGCCCCTAAAATGAATAAGAATGGATTGATTTTGATATTATTAATTTTCTCCTACGTGTCCTCAATATGATTCGTTGAAATATTTTGAAAAATATCTCTAAATCTCGCCAGCTACTTGTACATTTTAAATCCTGATTTCGCAAAAGTGCGAAATTGTCCCATTTTCTGATCAAGTAGCTGGCCCCTTTAATAACCGGAAATGCCATAATTTTGAATTTTCTAATACATTCTCAGTTCTGTTATTCAAAATAAGCATTTAATTTCAAAATTCGCGCTTAGGATCTCCAGCTACTTGTGCCTTTTGATTTCACTCTAAGTAAAATTGAAAACTATCCGCATTTTCATGACGAGTAGCTGGCCCCTAAAATGATTAAGAATTGATTGATTTTGATATTTTCAATTTCTCATAGGTGTCCCCAAAAGGATTTGTTGAAATATTTTAAAAAATCTCTTTTAATCTCGCCAGCTACTTGTACATTTGAAATCATTACTTCGAAAAACAGTTTTCAAATCAAGTAGCTGGCCCCTTTAATAACCGGAAATGATTCAATTTTGAGTTTTCTTATACATTCACAGTCTCTGTTATTCAAAACAAGCATTTAATTTCAAAAATCGCTCTTAGGCTCGCCAGCTACTTGTACCTTTTAATTTCACTCTACGTAAAATTGAAAACTATCCGGATTTTCATGACGAGTGGCTGGCTCCTAAAATGAATAAGAATTGATTGATTTTGATATTATCAATTTCTCCTACGTGTCCTCAATATGATTTGTTGAAATATTTTGAAAAATATCTCTAAATCTCGCCAGCTACTTGTACATTCTAAATCCTGATTTCGCAAAAGTGCGAAATTGTCCCATTTTCTGATCAAGTAGCTGGCCCCTTTAATAACCGGAAATGATTCAATTTCGAGTTTTCTCATGCATTTGTACTCTCTTTTATTCAAAACAAGTATTTAATTTCAAAATTCGCTCTTAGGCTCGCCAGCTACTTGTACCTTTTGACTTTACTCTAAGTAAAATTGAAAAATATCCACATTTTCATGACGAGTAGCTGGCCCTTTAAATGGATGAGAATGGATTGATTTTGAAATTTTGAATTTCTCCTATGTGTCCCCAAAAGGATTTGTTGAAATACTTTGAAAAATGTCTTTTAATCTCGCCAGCTACTTGTACATTTGAAATCACCACTTCGAAGAACAGCAAAGTTGTCCAGTTTTCACATCAAGTAACTGGCCCCTTTAATAACCGAAAATGATTCAATTTTGAGTTTTCTTAGATATTCATAGTATCTATTATTCAAAACGAGCATTTTATTTCGAAATTCGCTCTTAGGCTCGCCAGCTACTTGTACGTTTTGATTTCCCTCTAAGTAAAATTGAAAACTATTCGCATTTTCATGACGAGTAGCTGGACCCTAAAATGAATAAGAATTGTTTGATTTTGATATTTTTAATTTCTCCTACGTGTCCTCAATATGATTTGTTGAAATATTTTGAAAAATCTCTCTAAATCTCGCCAGCTACTTGTACATTTTAAATCATGATTTCGCAAAAGTGCGAAATTGTCCCATTTTCTGATCAAGTAGCTGGCCCCTTTAATAACTGGAAATGCTTCAATGTCGAGTTTTCTCATGCATTTATACTCTCTTTTATTCAATACGAGCACTTTATTTCAAAAATCGCTCTTAGGTTTGCCAGCTACCTGTGCCTTTTGATTTCAATCTAAGTAAAATTGAAAACATCCACATTTTCATGACGAGTAGCTGGCCCCTTAAATGAATACGAATGGATTGATGTTGATATTTTTAATTTCTCCTAAGTGTCCTCAAAGTGATTTGTTGAAAAATTTTGAAAAATGTCTTTAAATCTTGGTAGCTACTTGTACATTTGAAATCATTACTTCGAAAAACAGCAAAGTTGTCCCATTTTCAAATTAGTAGCTGTCCCCCTTAATAGCTGGAAATGCTTAAATTTTGACTATTTTAGTGCATTTATCATCCCCTTTATGTAAAACAAGCATTTAATTTTAAAAACAGCTCTCAGACTCGCAAAGTACTTGTACCTTTGAATTCCTCTCTGAGTGAAATTGAAATATGTCCCCCTTTTCACGACGATTACCTGGCCCCTTTAATAACAGGAAATGTTTCCATTTTGAGTTTGCTCGTGCATTTATACTTTTTTTAATTCAAAACGAGCATTGAATGTCAAAAATCGCTCTTAGGCTCGGCAGCTACTTGTACCTTTTGATTTCACTCTAAGTAAAATTGAAAAATATCTGCATTTTCATGACGAGCAGCTGTCCTCTAAAATGAATAAGAATGGATTGATTTTGATATTTTTAATTTCTCCTACTTATCCTAAACATGATTTGTTGAAAAAATTGAAAAATCTCTCTAAATCTTGCCAGATACTTGTACATTTTAAATCATGATTTCGCAAAAGTGCAAAGTTGTCCCATTTTCAGATCAAGTAGCAGCCCCTTTAATAACCGGAAATGCTTCAATTTCCAGTTTTCTCGTGCATTTATACTCTCTTTTATTGAATACGACCACTCAATTTCAAAAATCGATCTTGGGCTCGCCAGCTACCTGTGCCTTTTGATTTCACTCTAAGTAAAATTGAAAAACATACGCATTTTCATGACGAGTAGCTGGCCCCTTAAATGGATGAGAATGGATTGATTTTGATATTTTTAACTTCTCCTAAGTATCCCAAAAAAGATTTGTTGAAATATTTTGAAAAATCTCTTTTAATTTCGCTAGCTACTTGTACATTTGAAATTATTATTCGATAAACAGCAAAGTTGTACAGTTTTCATATCACGTAGCTGGCCCCTTTAATAACCGAAATAATTCAATTTTGTGTTTTCTGATAAATTCAAAGTATCTGTTATTCAAAACAAGCATTTAATTTCAAAATTCGCTCTTAGGCTCGCCAGCTACTTGTACCTTTTGATTTCACTCTAAGTAAAATTGAAAAATATCCGAATATCCTGGCGAGTAGCTGGGCTCTTTAAATGATAAGAATGGATTGATTTTGATACCTTTATTTTCCCCTAAATATCCTCAATATGATTCGTTGAAATATTTTGAAAAATCTCTCTAAATCTAGCCAGCTACTTGTACATTTGAAATCATGATTTCGAAAAACAGCAAAGTAGTTCCGTTTTTTAATCAAGTAGCTAGCCCCTTTGATAACCGGAAATGATTAAATTTTGAGTTTTCTCATAAATTCATAGTCTCTGTTACTCAAAACAAGCATTTAATATCAAAATTCGCTCTTAGGCTCGCCAGCTACCTTTTGATTTCACACTAAGTATTATTGAAAAATATTCGCATTTTTCCTGATGAGTAGCTGCCCCTTTAATGATTAAAAATGGATTGATTTTGATATCTTTAATTTCTCCTAAGTATCCTCAATATGATTCGTTGAAATATTTTGAAAAATCTCTCTAGATATAGTCAGCTACTTGTACATTTTAAATCTTGATTTCGCTAAATTGCAAAGTTATCCCGTTTTTATATCAAGTAGTTGGCCCCTCTAATAACCGGAAATGCTTCAGTTTTGAGTTTTCTGTCGTATTTATAGTCTACTTTATTCAAAACAAGCACTTAATTACAAAAACAGCTCTTAGACTCCCCAGCTACATGTACCTTTGAATTCCTTTCTAAGTGAAATTGAAAAATGTCCCAATTTTCATGACGAGTAGCTGGCCCCTTTAATAATTAAAAATGAATTGAAAATGATATTTTCAATTTCTCCGTAGTACAGTGAATGTGATTCTTTGAAATATTTTGAAATGTCTGTCTTAATCTCGTCAGCTACTTGTACATTTTGAATCCCTAATTAAAAACAAATGTGAAAAAAAAAAATCCTAGTGACAGATCTCGCAGCTTGACCCTTTAATACAGGAAATTATTTGATTTTTCTGATGCATTTATATAGCATTCTGGATAGAAGAAAAACATTTCGATTAAAGCGTCGACATTTGGTTCGCCAGCTACTTGTACCTTTAGGGAAATAATAAAAACCTCCATTTTAATAACCTATATATTGGTCGCTGGGTACGAATTGCCAGATTTTCCTTTACAAGTGACTGCTTACTAGAAGGTGGCTACCAGTAGCTGGCTACAAATAACCAATTTTACCAGCTCAAGTAGCTGGCTACTAGTAGCTGGCTACTAGAAGCTAACTTTACCTGAACAAGTAGCTGGCTACTAGTAGCTGGCTACTAGTAGCTAACTTTACCTGAACAAGTAGCTGGCTACTAGTAGCTGGCTACTAGTAGCTAACTTTACCTGAACAAGTAGCTGGCCACTAGTAGCTAACTTTACCTGTCTGGTTCGAACTAGTTAGAACAATTAAGCGAGAAACAATTGGAATAGAAATATGGATTGGCAAAGTTCACAATTCGTTTGAATTAGACCATCCTGGATGACATCTCAATCTAAATAAGGCGATTGCTGCAGCTTGTGAAAACTATTTTCTCACTGTTGCATGAAGGTCACGGCACACTTTTGAGAGTGTTTCATGTGTTTCGCCAGCACCAAGTTAAAGCCCAACAATGCCTTGCGAAAGTAACAAGCAATTTCGTTGAAATGATATCCCCCGCCGAAAAAGACCTTTTTTGATACAAACGTATAAGAGGTATTGTGTTTTGCATGTACATGTGGCCTTTTTGTTATTGGTCCATGATAAAATTATACATTAAGCTCCCTTGTTCCATGGCACAGGATTTCATTACATAATAACTCAAAAATCATAAAAAGCAGAGTTATCATTCTTGTACAATGCAGTCCCCCACAATAAAATCTATCCACGTATGAAGAAACATGTCATTAACTGAAATAAATTTTGAGTTATGTCCTGGACAAAAATTGAGCCTGAAAAATAACAAAGGGCAATAATTCAAAAATCATATTGCCAGAGTTATCGTTCTTGTACACTGCACTCCTCACAGTAAGATCCATCCACCGATTAAGTTACATGTTCATATCTGAAATAGTTTTTCAATTATGTTCTAGACAAAAGTTAAGCCTGAAAAATAAGAAGGGGTAATAACTCAAAAATTATGAAAGTTAATTAGAGTTATTATTCTTCTGCACTGCACTTCTCCTTATTGAAATCTAGACACATACAAATTTTCAAGTTGATATGTGAAACAATTTTCAAGTTATGTGCTAGAGAAAAAAAATTAAGCCTGAAAAATAACGAAGGGCAATAACTCCAAAAATTTGAAGGACAGAGTTGTCATTCATGTACACTGCACTCCTCCTTAACCAGATCTATCCACTTACGAAGTTTGAAGTTGGTATCTGAAATACTGGTTAAGTTATCTTCCGGATAAAAATTGGGGACGGAAGGAGGGACTGACAGAGACTATTACCATATCCCCCCCACCACCAGGGGGATAATAAGTATGAAAAATAAACTAGCACTTGTTCCAGAACAGGATAAATTCATCAAAGGGTAATCAGTCAAAAAAAGCCTGTGAATCTAAATAGAAATGTGCGAACAAAAATCCAAAGTAAAAATTTACAAAGGGCAATAACTCCAAAAATACTGAAGATAGAGTTATGGTTCTTGTGCACTGCACTTCTCCTCAATGAGTTCTATATGTGTGTGAAGTTTCAAGTTCCTAGCTTTTATACTTTTGGAGATATGCTCCGGACAAAAATCCTAAGTAAAAATTTACAAAGGGCAATAACTCCAAAAATACTGAAGATAGAGTTATGGTTCTTAAGCACTGCACTTCTCCTCAAAGAGTTCTATATATGTGTGAAGTTTCAAGTTCCTAGCTTTTATACTTTTGGAGATATGCTCCGGACAAAAATCCAAAGTAAAAATTGACAAAGGGCAATAACTCCAAAAATACTGAAGATAGATTTATGGTTCTTGTGCACTGCACTTCTCCTTAATGAGTTCTATATGTGTGTAAAGTTTCAAGTTCCTAGCTTTTATACTTTTGGAGATATGCTCCGGACAAAAATCCAAAGTAAAAATTTACAAAGGGCAATAATCCCAAAAATACTGAAGATAGAGTTATGGTTGTTGTGCACTGCACGTCTCCTCAATGAGTTCTATATATGTGTGAAGTTTCAAGTTCCTAGCTTTAATACTTTTGGAGATATGCTCCGGACAAAAATCCAAAGTAAAAATTTACAAAGGGCAATAACTCCAATAATACTGAAGACAGAGTTATGGTTGTTGTGCATTGCATTTCTCCTCAATTAGTTCTATATGTGTGTGAAGTTTCAAGTTCCTAGCTTTTATACCTTTGGAGATATGCTCCAGACAAAAATCCAAAGTTAAAATTTACAAAGGGCAATAACTCCAAAAATACTGAAGACAGAGTTATGGTTCTTAAGCACTGCACTTCTCCTCAATGAGTTCTATATATGTGTGAAGTTTCAAGTTCCTAGCTTTAATACTTTTGGAGATATGCTCCGGACAAAAATCCAAAGTAAAAATGTACAAAGGGCAATAACTCTAAAAATACTGAAGATAGAGTTATGGTTCTTGTGCACTGCACTTCTCCTCAATGAGTTCTATATGTGTGTGAAGTTTCAAGTTCCTAGCTTTTATACTTTTGGAGATATGCTCCGGACAAAAATTCCAGGAAAAAAGTGTACAAAGGGCAATAACTCTAAAAATACTGAAGATAGAGTTATGGTTCTTGTGCACTGCACACCTCCTTAATGAGATCTATCCACTTGTGAAGTTTGAAGATGATATCTCAAATACTTTTGGAGATATGCTCCGGACAAAAATGTGGGACGGAAGGACGGAATGACGGAATGACGGAAGGACGGACGGAGACTATTACCATATCCCCCGCCGCCTTTCGGCGGGGGATAAAAATTTCATGTTAACGGTGATTCCACTGAAGATCGAACCCTGGATCTCTTCATCAAAAAAGGAATCCAACAATACATGAGCATCGAGCCTCGGACGACCCTGCCGATGTTGCTGTTCAACAATTTTATCATTTTAAGAGATAACATATAATATTTTTACGTTACATCTGTACTCTATTGCTGTATATCACTAATTAAATACGATCAAGTGAGCCTTGAGTTAACCCTTAGGCTGCTAAGCGCGACTCAAGGATATTTTGTGTACAGTCTAGATCAAGATTAAACCTCACAGAACGTGCAGTCTGATCGGAATCTACTTTGTCCGATAAAGAAATATCTTCCCAAGTAACTTTGAAAATAACAACATTTTGGTTCTTACAATCGACTTTAAAGTTTCAATACACTTATTTAGCAGGATAAGGGTTAACGAAAGGACTAGCGATGCAGATGGTCATTCGTATTCCGGAATTATCTTAACATATTTTACAGGAGATAGATATATTGCTAGAAGTATACAGAACACACTTAGATTGAGTGAGTGAGTGAGTGAGTGACTGAATGAATGAATGAATGACTGGCTGGCTGGCTTGCTGGCAGGATGGTTGATTGATTGATTGATTGATTGAACGGTGTTTTACAGCGCTTCAACATTATTTCAGTCATATCATATCGTATGTCCTGGGTTTCACCAGTACTATGCTAGGGCTCTGAAATGTCTTGCCCAAATATACTCCCTCGAAAGACACAGTGTTTCGAGTGAGGATCGAACTCGGAAATTCCAGGCCACGAGCTGTACAGTCCACCACCTAGTCACGCAGCCATGAACCAGAGCATATTTGGAGTACTCTATAATTTAACGCCTACTCTCCCATCCATTTCTTCAGGATATATATGATTGCATTGTCTATTTTAGCCCGTGTTCCATACCGACAAGTGAAATATATATCTACACTATCAAACAATTTCAATACGCTATCATGATTACCTTAAGCCTTCGATTGGTAATTGAGAACGTGCAGTCTGATCTTTGATCAACTCTGTCCGACATTGCAAGATTTCTTCGTCGGGAAAAACTTTATACCCGTAACATTGGGATATTTAAGCTCGCAATAGCCTGGTTTTTGCTGCTTGATTTAAAAAAAAAGTATATCGCGCAGTCTAATGGTAAAATTCGGTAACATCGGTTTTTATTTTCTTCGCAAGCTATGTAATTAGGCACAAATAGAAAACGTCGTTCCTCATTCAGACCTGAATGTAGACTTTATACTTCAACTGACAACTTTTAGGCTCTTTCAAATTGAAAGCATCTGCAGGTGACAAATCGGAAAGTGGAACAAATGAACCGACGTTCTTTGCCATGGTAGAAAACATTGTGGAAAAAGTAGAAAATGTTGATTACCAGCCTTTTCTACTTTTCCCACAATGTTTTCAAAAGACCTCTACCTCAGGGTCGTTGAAACTCAGGGTTGTGTGGTAATGGGATTAAGACTGGGTGTCTGTTTGAAATTGGTCGATGGACCTAATCAAAATTTAACGTAGTTATTGAAGTGTCAGTTTTCATACTAATCTGTAATGGAATCGTGTCCTGTTTTGTCTGTGTCGTATTTATGTGTGTGTTTAAAATCTTTCTAAAATTGCGGTCACATGTGCAACAGTATTTACCATCTTGGAGCAAAATTCATAATTATGTAGTCATTACATAGTAGCTATTTGACTGATGTGTTTACAAGTCATAACAAAAGAGCGAAAAATCCCCGGACGAAAAGTGATTTGAGAGGACGAGGCAAGCGACGGGAAAACGGGCTTTCTTTACAGTATTTCCATACATGCATCTATATCGCCACTGAAATAAAGACATTAATATTCCATTATCAAGTCATTTCACGCGCTGTATCTTCAGCTTTTGATAAAGTTTCATTCCTAGCGAGAAATCAGAGTGTCTGATTTATATACCTCCAACTGGAGAGTTACGAAAAGTTTACGAAAATACTTACGCAAGCTTTGTAAAACGCACGTAAGAATTTCGTAACTTTTGCGTAAGTGAAAACTTAGGAAAAAACTTACGTAAATGTTAGTAAAACAGGGCCCAGGTCCATTATGGTCCCTTCTTGAGGATAGAACAATTTTGACATAAAACTTACACTATTTAGAACTAGTCACATTCTTTCGACAAGCAGTAGAAGACATAGAGTCATTCATCACAGGTGAAGTAAGTGTCTTTGGAGATGCCACAGTAGTGAAACATGATTCGATAACGGAATCTTTGATCTTACCTTGGGCACATGACGACAAAGTAATTGTCTGCTTTAGCAGAGTTATCTAGGAAAATATATCCTGATCATTTGCCTGGTGGCCAGTGGGAGAAATTTACAGATGATATGAAAGGAAAGGCAGTCGGAACACAGAAACATAATAAATTTGCAGAGTCTGCATTTGGTTATTTAGATCAGTTGTTAAGGAAGAAACCTAACGTGTCCGTCTTAGCGTCAGAGGCTTATCTAATGTTCACTGCCAACAGAACTGGCACATGGTTGGAGGAAAAAGATGAAGCAGACAAACAGAATCTGATTATCGAAGCCGTGCAAAATGTTTCAACAGTACGAAAGAACTTTCAACTAAGGAAATCAGAGATTGAAAGGAAACACAAAGAGGCCCTCTTACAAGCACAAGAGAAGGCAAGAGCACTTGAGCAGAAAAGGATACAAAAATTGGAAGGGTACACAGATAAAATTATATATTATGGTCTGTGGCAAACAGAAGAAGCTGTGGACAATGCTTTAGAAGATATATCAATTATCACTGAAAAAAAAGCAAGCTTTGAAGAGCCAGTTAAACTTCAGAAGGTATTTGTTGAAGCAAAAAACCTCTGATGTTGATGTGTACAGGATATCTAAAACTGAAAATGGGAAGAAAAAGAAGCTCTCTGTACCTGAGTTAACTATTAATGTAAAAAAAAAAAAACTTGTAGCCCATGCATTTACCGGACGGGGGGTAGAATACGCCGGCTGCCAGTCCTGCAGAGTGGTAAGACCCCACCAATGGACCCGCCTGTTTGCCGTGGGTGGAGACTCGTAAGCCGGAAAAGAGGGTCCTGGTAGTTGAGGGGAGCCCAGGGATCTCCAGCTCTTCAACACACTGCTTCGGCCTCGGCTTCAGTCTAAACGAGAGCCTAGATGGGCCCGGTCTAGTGCAATCGGCTGGTCGTTTTTAGATTTTGGGCATGACGGAATTATTTCATTTTGTAGTAAGAATCTCACTGAAAAAGAAAAACCACTTATTTTTGCTTCTACTACAATTGTTATCTTGAACTTGCATGTATCACTAATCTCTTTGATCACATACTTGCTTGTATTCTTATAGCATTAGATTTGTCCATTTTAACTGTATTTTTTGTGAGTATTTTAGTCCCTAGTCTAATATAGGCTCATGGGCTAATTGGGTAGTGTGGACTGTTTGGTCGGGCATGGATTTGCGTGGGTGCTTCCTGATCTGGGGTTGTTGCCACGCATTCTCTTTGTCAGATTTTGTAGTTTGCGTTGCCCGAGTATATCATTTGGGTAACCCTGACATGCAGAGCTGGATATTCCGCTCTACTGGCCATGTCCCCTCTGTAGGACTCCGTGGTGGGTGGGGGCCACGAATGATGAAATTTGAAACATTTAACCATGGATCACCCAAATAAAAAAAGAATGCATGAACATCTTGAAGACGACTCCGCTAATGTTGAATCGACAAATGGCTTTCCTCGGTTTCTGGTTATTGACTCTGTTGATAATGAACAACCACTTACAAAGCTTTCACCATTCATTATTGAAAAAGTTTTGGTTTTAATTGCTGGATCACCGAAATCTGTTAAAAAGCTTAGAACTGGCGGCCTTCTTGTTGAGGTAGATAAACCTCAACACGCAAAAAATCTGCTTGGATTGAAGCAATTTTACAATATACCTGCCAAATGCACCGCACATGGATCTTTGAATTCCTCAAGAGGTATAATACGCTGTCCAGATTTAGCTGGTGTTACAGAGGAAGAAATTGTGTCTGAATTGTCAAGTCAGAATGTGATTGAAGCCCGGCGGATTCGTGTTTATCGCGATAACGTCAGACGGGAAACTAACTCCATCATTTTAAAATTTAACACAGCCATTCTCCCAAAGATCCTGAAAATCGGATATTTGAAAGTGCCAGTGGATGTTTACATTCCAAATCCTTTGCAATGTTATAAGTGCTTCAAATTCGGACATCATGAAAGACAATGTAACGCCGACAACCATTGTAAACGATGTGGAACGAATGAAGCCGAGACCTATCACGTCTATCCTTGTGACAAACCAATGAAATGTCTAAATTGTGGCGGGGATCACTACTCCACATCCCGTTCATGCAAAGTCTGGCAAAGGGAGAAAGAAATCATTACAATAAAACATCGCGAAAGCCTGTCATTTGCAGAAGCACGCAAAATTGTGGATGCACAACACGCATTGAATGCATCTTACTCGAGCGTCACTAAGTCCAAAACAGCGAAAACAGTTGATCTAAAAGACGCGCAAACACAGACAAATGAAGCTTCAGTTCAAACAGTTTCACCACAGAAACAAACTACTGCACCAGCAAAAACATCAGAGAAACCTGTAACCAATAAAAAGCCAGAAAAGCCAAGTCCAAAAAGCCCTAATAAAGCTCAAAATAAGGTCCTCTCGGATCGCCTTCCAAAGGGATCCGATGACCAAATTCAACATCACAACCGCTTCCAGTGTCTTGATGAAGACATGGAGGCGGAAACCGACCATGCAGAAACAAATAAGCAAGGTCGTATTATCAAATTAGATAACAAGAGATGAATCAATACATACTTCCAGTTTTCTATGGTATCTGCCTTACTCTAACTTTTATAATGAATACCACCATTCTACAATGGAATTGTCGCAGTATTAAAGCTAACTTCGAGGAATTAAACCTTTTAATCAATGAAAAGAAACCAGTTGCAATATCTTCACAGGAGACCTTTCTTAAAGACTCCGACAAATTCTCCTTAAAGTGCCAATCCTGTTTTTATAAAAACTTCAGTGGTCACGATAAAGCTTCAGGAGGAGTGGCAATAATTGTGAATAACAGTGTTCCACACCATTTTGTCAAACTCGAAACTACTTTACAAGCCGTTGCTGTAAGCATTTCTCTTAATAAAACCATTACTCTCTGTTCTATTTATCTTCCACCCAGCTCGGCAATCGATATCAAGAAACTTGATGACCTCGTAGATCAATTGCCGAAACCTTTCATTTTGATGGGAGATTTCAATTCCCATCATACGTTGTGGGGATGTACAAATGCGAATGACAAAGGTCAAACTATACAAAATTTTATCACAGAGCATAATCTTGTTTTGCTCAACGATAAGTCTTCAACATATCTTCATCCTGCAACTGGTTCTTATTCATCTTTAGACTTAAGCATATGCAGTCCGGAAATTTTTACGGATTTAAATTGGAAGATCGATGACGACCTTCATGGAAGCGATCATTTCCCGATCGTAGTATCGGAAATTGGACCATCTGTACAAGAACGTCCAGAACGCTGGAAGCTTCATAAAGCAAATTGGGAAAAGTTCAAAATCCGTTGCGAACAATCAATTGATCCCAATGCTTTTGACGAATGTGAAAATCCAGCAGAACTGTTCGCTTCTTTCCTTTACTCGGCTGCAGAGAGATCAATTCCTCGGACGTCGACAAATCCAAAGCATCAAAGCAAACCATGGTTTAACGATGATTGTAAGAAGGTTATAGCTGAGCGAAAATCTGTTCTCAGAAACTTCAATCTGAGACCTACTCAGGAAAATCTTGCAAAGTTCAAAATTGCGCGTGTGAGAGCACGGCGAACTATAAAACAAAGTAAACGTGCGTCTTGGCGACAGTATGTATCCAGATTAAATTCTAGATCGTCTGTCAAAAAGACATGGGAGATGATACGAAAAATTAACGGCAAATGTACTTCCAATAGTGTTGGCCATCTTGATACTGATGATGGGAGCTTTACTTCTAAACATGACATTGCCAATGTGCTGGCCGATACGTTCGCCAAGAAGTCTTCTGATGAAAATTACACATCCACGTTTCGAAAACGCCAGGAAGTAAAAGAGAAATCCAAACTGAATTTTAAATCCAGTAACAAGGAACCTTATAATAAAGATTTTACCATTAAAGAGCTGAAAAAGGCTCTTAAGAAATGTCATGACACTGCAGTTGGGTCTGATGATATACATTACCAGTTCCTTAAACACTTGCCGTATCATTCCCTCCATTGTTTACTCCAAATATTTAATCAGATCTGGAAGACAGGTGTTCTTCCAGACTCTTGGAAAGAAGCTATAGTTATACCTATACCAAAGCCAGGCAAAGAGTCTACAAACCCAAGTAATTACCGCCCTATAGCCTTAACAAGTTGTATTTGTAAAACTATGGAAAGAATGGTAAATGATCGCCTAGTTTGGTTTTTAGAGAAAAATAAACTTATTTCCACAAACCAGTGCGGATTTCGTAAACAGAGAAGCACTCTTGATCACTTAGTACGCTTCGAGACTTTTATACGTGAAGCCTTCATAAAGAAAGAACATGTTGTTTCTGTCTTTTTCGATTTAGAAAGTGCTTACGATACCACCTGGAAGTATGGCATTATGAACGACCTTTATGATTTCGGTATTCGAGGTCGCCTTGCTTATTTCATTTCTGCTTTTTTAGATGAACGTCAATTTAGAGTCTGAGTTGGAAATACACTGTCCAGCCCACACGAACAGGAAATGGGCGTTCCCCAGGGAAGCATCCTTTCAGTTACACTTTTTAGTGTTAAAATTAACAACATTGTTAAATCTGTTTGTCCTGGAGTAGAATGCTTTCTGTATGTTGACGACTTCTGCATTTGCTATCGGTCAAAGCATATGCATACGATTGAAAGACAGCTTCAACAGATCTTACATAATTTAAGCAACTGGTCGAACGAAAACGGTTTCAAATTTTCGAAAACCAAGACCAAATGTATGCATTTCTGTCAGTCGAGAAAATTTCATCTCGACCCGGAGCTGACATTAGATGGTGTCCGTATAGAAGTCGTCCCAGAATTCAAATTCTTAGGTCTTTTATTTGATTCTAAACTCACGTTCATCCCACATATCAACTATTTGAGCAATAAATGCCAAAAAGCTCTGAATCTTTTACGTGTTGTCTCCAGTATGGACTGGGGAGCAGATAAAAAAGTATTACTGAGACTGCATAGAACACTTGTCCGTTCAAAGTTAGATTACGGCTGCATTGTATATGGCTCAGCGCGGCAATCGTACCTTCGGAAATTGGATTCTATCCATAACCAAGGTTTACGTTTAGCACTTGGCGCCTTTAGAACATCTCCTATCAATAGCTTGTATGCTGAGGCAAATGAACCATCTTTAAATTTACGCAGGAAAAAACTTTCCTTGCAGTATTACTTAAAATTGAAGTCAAACCCCGACAACCCTACGCATAAAGTAGTATTTAAACCGCTCTACAAGGATGAATTTCAAAAAAAAGGAAAAAGTCATACCACCTTTTGGTTTACGCTGTGAAGCAGATATGAGTTGTGTTGATTGCGATCTTGAGGTTGTAGCCCAATATAAAATCTCTCAAGTCCCTTTATGGACTTCTAAAAGTCCAACCTATATATACAGTCTTGCTTTTGACAAGAAAGCTACAACAGATCCAATGATTTTTAAAAATAAATTTCTTGAAATAAAAGAACAATACTGCCTTCACGAAGAGATATATACAGATGGTTCTAAAGATGGAAGCAAAGTTGCTGCAGCTGCCGTGCTCGATGGCGAAATATACCAATTTCGGCTTCCTAATAATTCTTCTATTTTTTCCGCGGAGCTAAAGGCGATCGACCTTGCTCTCAACCATATTAAAGAAGATGCTTACTGGCGCTATATTATCTTCACTGATTCATTATCTGCCATGCAAGCACTTGAGGGTGAGAAAACAGACAACCCATTAATAGTCGGTCTCCTTGAAAAACTGTCCGAAATATGTGAAAAAGCCGATATTGTTTTCTGTTGGCTCCCTAGCCATATTGGTATCAGTGGCAATGAAGAGGCAGATAAAGCTGCCAAGGAGGCATTGTCACTGGATGTTCTACCTTTTAAAGTTCCTTTTAATGATTTTAAACCATTGATAAATGTTTTTATCCGGAATGTTTGGCAGCAATCCTGGAATGACCCAGCTAACAAAGATAACAAGTTGTTTACAGTGAAGCCAGCTCTTGGCGAGTGGCTTCCAGGGTTGCGGACAAGTCGCCGTGAAGAAATTATTTTGGCCCGTCTTCGCATTGGTCATACATACATGACACACTCGTATCTCCTTAAGGGAGAAGAAGCACCCCAATGTATTCCCTGCAATACACCTCTTACTGTTAAACACATACTTGTAGACTGTATAGACCTTGCACCTACAAGAGACAGGTTTTTTCATGTTGACAGTATGAGCAATTTATTTGATACTGTAAAGTTGGAGTCTATTTTTGACTTTTTGAAAGATGTAAATCTCTATAAAAAGATATGATTTTAGGTTCTATTGACCATCTGTATTTTTAGACTATATGTCACTAACGTCCTTTATTCTTTTAGTGTTTACACGGCTGAGATTTTAAAAGTCTTGTAGCTTTACAGTTTGATCAATTAAACGTATTGCATTAGTTGTTAGTGCGCCCAATATCACCTTTGATGTCGACGGGCCTTAAAACTTCACTCATTCATTCATTCCATGCATTTACAATTAATCCAGAAGATGACAGTGAAACATCTAATACTCCTATTTTGACTGGAAAGACTGTTTTTGACAATAAGTTCAATGAGGGTGGAGAGGATATATGGTATAAAGGGAAAGTCATCAGCCAGGTAATTTGAGGAAAGGAATATTATGTTGATAATACATATGATATAATTATATTTTTCAGTATTTAAGTCTTCTAAACGATTTTGAGTTTTAACGACTGTAAGAAAGGAAACTTTGGAAAACATTGTTGGAAAAAAATGAAGAAAATGCTGGTAACCATTTTCTCCTTTTCCCACTAGGTTTCATTCCCTTTCTGATACAAATTACAACAATTTAGCCATATATAATGTGTCATACGTAGCTTATTTGAATTTGGACTAGTCCAAAATTATGTTGTCTGGTATTGGGTTAATGAAATCTTTCCATCCGTCTCCACTGCTTCACAATAATATATCAGGGACTAGAGAACTTCATCAATTTATCTACTCACTGATATATTATTGTGTATTTTGGGTAAGTGGTTAAATGTTTCAGTTATTGGTGATTGTTGTAAACTCTCAAAACTATAATCACTTTGTGATTTTGACCTCATGTTAAAAATCCAACGGCCAATTTTTTTTCTTATACAGAATGCATTTTCTTTTTCAGGTACCTGGTTACAGTTCTTGGTTTAATATGGTGTATGACAGTGACAAAGCCGTGTATACATATCAACTACAGAAGGACTGGATGTCTTAAAATTGTAGTACAATAAAATATGGTTCACTTATAACATAATGATTTTAAGAGGTCTTTTTGTTGACCTATAAAGACAGTTTGGGAGTTTAAACGCAATCAACGGATAGAGATGTCTTGAAGTCATTATTTTTTCTTTCAATTTTAACACTGAAAAATTGCCAACTTGTACTAATTATATGTGCGTCAACAAGTACTCAAGCTGAACAGGAGACTTTCTCATTTTTATGCCCCTGCATGGATAAGGTTGGGAACATATTGTTTTAATGTTGTCCGTCTGTCTGTCTGTCCAAAACTTAAACTGAAAATTTAAGATTTTCCTGTTACTTCAAAACTATTTGGTATGAAGGTACCTTTCATCGATACACATCTGCTAATGACAAGGTCAAGGTCATCTGACAAGATTGAGGTCAACTATCAAGGTCATACTTTCGAAAATTTGCTGTTACGGGGGCATTACTGCTTCACAAACCCATCTTGTTCTTTTTTAATGGGGGGGGGGGGCGGACACTTTACGTGGCTATTACAAAGGTTTTACCCAATTTCAAGATGAATGATTTAAACCAATAAGTAGAAAATGAATATTCTTCTTATTTATACAATAATTATGGAATATTTCATTCATTAAACTCTTGTTGTCTGATTCATGAAAAAAAAGAGAGACTTGTTACATAGTTTTGATGTTTTATCTAATAGCATCGCTTGAAGCTGAAAGCTGCCATATTTAAACTGTGATAACTTTCTTATAAAATGAGATATTTGCTTGAATTAAACACCATTGAGCTTCATCTGTAAAGACCTTTCCAATGATGTAACAATAGAGATTTGTTACATAGTTTTGGTGTTTTGTGTAATATATATAGATATGTATGAAATCCTCTATTTCTGGCATCGCTTGTAGCCGAGAGCTGCCATATTCAAACTGCCATAACTTCCCTATAAAATGAGATATTTGGTTTATTTAAACACTATTGAGCTTCCTTTGTAAAGACCTGTCCAATGATATATAACAAAAGTGTCGTTATTGGAAAAAAAAATGACTTGATCTTGTTATCAAAGGTAATTTTGGGTGCACTGACAACTATTGCAATGCACTTAATCTATCGAACTGTAATGTTATGGAAAAAGTTTAAAATATCAGTTGTGTAAACATTAAGAGGATAAAAATGACTAGTGACAAAGTCTAAGAATACAGATGGTCAATAGGACCTAAAATTATATCTTTTATAGAGACTTACCTCTTTCAAAAAGTCAAAAATAGACTCCACCTTTACAGTATCGAATAAATTGTTCATACTGTCAACATGAAAAAACCTGTCTCTTGTAGGTGCAAGGTCTATACAGTCTACAAGTATATAGAGAATAGATTGGTTAAGTTTATTGGGCAAGGCGGAGAAATTTATCTGGTGAGCCGAGGGCGAAACGGATAAATTCCGGAGCCGAGACCGATAAACTTAAACCACCCAAGACACAAACCATCTATTCTATTTATCCTGTCACGCACTATAAAAGAACAAAACAAACCGAAACACAAACATTGACATAAAGACAGTACCCTCTATTCAATATTTTATGGCGCTGATACCACTAACCATCTATTCTTCAGCTTTCCCAATCCAAAACGCTAAATTCTATTTATCCAGTTTCTCGTTTGCAATTCAAAATCCGACTAGACAGAATATTTCGCTCGAAATTAAGGCACGAATTGACATCTTTTTCACTATGACACATGTATGCCCTTTTCTCATACCTTCGTGAACTAACTGGTATTTTCATGCCATCAAAGATACAAACAAGGCATAGATTTAATTTAGGCATACTAATAGACAGGGAAAGAGTCAGAAACCATTTTTGGACAAGGGAAAGTACAATTAACCTGTTTTTTATGGTGAAATTATCCTTAAAATACATTTGATCACCACCAGAAATTGAACAGACGATTTCCCATAACTCTGTGAATCATTTTCGAAAAAATCAGAATCATTCCAAATGTAGTTAAATGACGTCATACAGGGGGTATTCCTAAAGGTCACAGCCTCTACACTTACGACTGATGCATTTTCTGTTTCAAACTTAGAATTCATGAGCTTTCAGTGTAATTAAATGATGTGTTGTACAAACAAATGATGAATTATGGGGGGAAATATGATTTTTGATAAAATGTGACTTTTTTTAATTGCAATTCTGTTTTTGACACATTTCTTTGGCGTAGAGAGCTTTTCTGGAATGTTTACGTCTGTAAAGGTTTAACAGGAGCCACGAAAACAGAGTGTGCAAGAAAATATTGATAGCAAATATAGATTCATGAAGATTTGAGAATTCATGGAATAATGGGAATCAACAATATACACATACAAATGGCGAACTGTGTAAAGCGCTCTGAATATGCTGTGCAATAATGACGTCATGAATGACATTGACTACGTCATAAACGTGACGTTTACCCTCAGAAGGATTTTGTGGCGAAGAATTCTATTACATCCTAAATAATAAGAAAAATCAACATAGGCGTCGAATTTTAAGCGACAATTTTTCTGTAAAATATTGATTTCGTGCACCGGCACCCTGAAAAAGTAGTTCCGGCTGGTCACCAGAGCAACTAGCCTAATAAACCTTGACCACGTGACCAACTGACATAATAAACCTAGCCAAGTGGTCAGGTGACCGTATATCACCAAGTTTATTTTGACCCCGTGTTATACGACGGGATTTATAGGAGGTGACAGGATAAATGTTTAACAGTAAGAGATGCATTGCAGGAAATACAGTGGAGTGCGTCAAAAATGTATGACCAAGGCAAAGACAGGCCAATGTAATTTCCTCGCGGCGACTTGTCTGCAACCCTTGAAGCCATTCGCCAAGGGCTGGCTTCACTGTAAACAACTTTGGTTAACTGGGTCCTTCCAGCATTGCTGCCATACACTTTTGATAAATTCATTAATCAGCGGTTTAAAATAATTAAAAGGAACTTTAAAAGGTAAAACTTCCAGTGACAATGCCTCCTTGGCAGCTTTATCTGCCTCTTCATTGCCACTGATACCAACATGGCTAGGGAGCCAACAGAAAGCAATATCAGCTTTTTCACAGAGTCAAGACAATTTTTCAATGAGACTTACACTTAATGGGTTATCTGTTTTCTCACCCTCAAATGCTTGCATGACAGATAACGAATCTGTAAAGATAATGTAGTGCCAGTAAGCGTCTTGTTGAATATGGTTGAGATCAAGGTCGATTCCGCAGAAAAAATAGAAGAATTATTAGGAAGCCAAAACTGATATAATTCACCATCGCGCAAGACAGCCGCAGCAACTTCGTTTCCATCGTTTCCATCTTTAGAACCATCGGTGTATATCTCTTTGTGAAGGTAGTACTGTTCTTTTATTTCAAGGAAATTATTTTTAAAAATCATAGGATCTGTTCTGGCTTTCTTGTCTGAAGCAAGATTGTATATATAGGTTGGACTTTTAGAAGTCCATAAAAGAACTTCAGAGACTTTATGTTTTGCTACATCCTTCAGATCGCAGTCAAGACAAGTTATGTCCGCTTCACAGCGCAAACGAAAAGGTGTTGTGACTTTTTCTCTAGTTTGAAATTCATCCTTGTAGAGGGGTTCAAATACTACTTTATGCGTGGGGTTGTCGGGATTTGACTTTAATTTTAAGTAATATTGCAAGGAAAGTTTCTTCTTGCGTAAATTTAAAGATGTTTCATTTGCCTCTGCATACAAACTATTGACAGATGTTCTAAAGGCGCCAAGTGCTGAGCATAAACCTTGAAATGAAATAAGCAAGGCGACCTCTAATACCGAAATCATGGAGGTCGTTCATGATTCCATACTTCCATGTGGTATCATATGCACTTTCGAGATCAGAAAATACAGAAACAACATGTTCCTTTTTAATAAAAGCTTCGAAGCGAACTAAGTGGTCGAGAGTGCCTCTTTGCTTGGGTTTGGGCATCCCTACGCTGTACCTGTTTTGACAAAGATGTTTTCGACACAGATGAATATGAAGCACTTAAGTTGTGCCTAGCTTCCACAATTTTCCTCGCCTCGGGAAAAAAAGTCCTTTTGTGTATTTCACAGTAACAACCTCTTTCTTCCAAACTGGACAAGATCGAGAAGTTGCAACATGGTCGCCTTAGCAGTTAATGCATCTGATATCAAACTCACATGTTTCTTCCTTGTGTACAAGGTTTGAATTGCCACAACGTCGGCAAAATTCTTCGCCTTGGTTAAATCTACGTCTTTTTTCTTTAAGTCGAAACTTAAAACAACAATAGCATTGAAGAGGATTAGGTATGTAAAGGTCCTCTGCTACTTTCAGATATCCTACCTTAAGTGATTTAGGTACGATAGAAGAACTAAAAGTTAATACAATTGTGATGGTGGGTCTTCTTACACCATCTCTGAAAACTGTAATCCTTCTTGCTGCTGTAACATTCTGATTAGACAATTCTGATGTTATTTCATCAGCAAGATCAGGGCAGCGAATAATACCTTTAGAGGTATTCAAGCTACTGTGCGGAGTACATTTTGCAGGTATGTTGAAGAAGTGCTTCAATTTCATTAAATTTTGAGCATGAGTCGCTTTTTCAACTTCTACTGAAATGCTTCCAGAGTTTAGCTTTTTTCACCGATTTCGGACTGCCAGCTAATCCTACAAGTACCTTCCCTATTACGAAAAGAGATAATCTTGAAAATGGCTGGTCGGGTAGAATCAATCATGACGAATCGGGGAAACACAGAATTAGTAGATTGTACATTGTCCAGGTCTGCATCTAGCTGATCACGGTTTTATTTTTTGTTTTGGTGATCCATATTGAAGTTTTTGATGTTCATCATCTGTGGTCCCCGCGGAGCCCAACTAGGGGACATGGAGTATGGAGCGGAGTATCCAGCTCCCCATGCCAGGGTTACCCAGAT
Organism: Tridacna gigas; assembly: GCA_945859785.2. Taxonomy (NCBI): domain Eukaryota; kingdom Metazoa; phylum Mollusca; class Bivalvia; order Cardiida; family Cardiidae; genus Tridacna; species Tridacna gigas. The sequence goes on from OX244028.2 coordinate 70,273,773, forward strand.
GATATACTCGGGCAGCAAGGATTAAGCAAAGCGACATACAGCAGGCATGGCTAATTCCTCGGAATCAGAGAACAGCCATGGAAGCTACTGCCTCAATCACGAAACCTTTACCACCCAATTAGCCCATGAGCCTATATTAGACTAGGGACTAGAACATGTAAAGCAAAGTAAAAACTAGAAATTTAAACATACTGACGATGTATGAACATTCGGAAACTTATGTAAAGGCTGTACAAGATACCTACAGTGTAAAGAAACAACTTTTCAAGTTCATCTAATGATCATATCATTTGGGACCAGTACAGGTAAGTTTCGGTATGAAAAAATGATGCCCAAATCTAAAATTGACCAGCCGATTGCACTAGACCGGGCCCATCTAGGCTCTCGTTTACACCGAAGCCGAGGCCGAAAAAGTGTGTTGAAGAGCTGGAGGTTCGATCAATGGGCTCCCCTCAAATGCCAGGACCCTCTTTTCCGACTTACGAGTCTCCACCCGCGGCAAACAGGCGGGTCCATTGCTGGGGTCTTACCACTCCACAGGACTGGCAGCCAGCGAATTCTATCCCCCCGTCCGGCTGTGGGTCCCTTTCGCCAGAACATGGTTCATATGTTATGTCTGCTCTCCTGTCCATACCGAAAATAATCGGTACAGATTCAAAAATTTTGTTTTCACATTTACTGCGCCGATAATTTTAAAATGGAATGAAAATGAATTTAGAGTCAAATAAAAGACCTACATTTTTACAATTGGTCTTGGTCTTGGAAAATTTGACTCCGTTTTCTGTTGATTCACATTGCTTAACCTGAGGCTTTCTTCTTATTGTTTGCATGTGTTTTGACCGGTTGCAAATACAATAGTCGCGGAAGCAGAAGAAAGCAATCTACCCAAATCCTTTTAATCCTTTACCACACAATCCCGTGCTTTAAGGACTTTAAAGGAAGAGACCTTTGGAAGCTTTCTCTTTTTTCTAAGCTGTTTTCTACCCTGTCAAAGACAAATCTCATTTGAGCAACGTTTAATTTGTCGACAGCAACTGTTTTCAAAATATACGAATACAATCGTTTGTTGTCTGGTAAAGATTTAATTAACACCTCTTATAACTGTATGAGTGGAAACGGATGTTTTATTGTAAGCGATGAATTAAGTGGTTTGTCGTATTTTTAACAGATGTATGTTGTAAAAAAACTTTGAAATTTGGGGTATGTTTGGTCAATTGGGGAGATTATAAGGATCACATTGATTTGGAATGGACGTGCATTTATCAATCATGCGACAATCGTTCGAACCAGGCGAAAGTGCGATTAACAGTCACATTCAATCGTCTTTATGAAACAGAAATAAGATATGAATGCTCTCTAAAGTATTACAACATGAATCATATGATGACGTTCGCAATGTCAACTTATTTATGAAACAGGAGATTGGCTGTCAATAAAATATACTTCTTCCTGTTGCTCGTTCCGGATACATGTAACGATTTGACTCTCTACGAATAATGGTTTGGAATTTGAAAGATGTTCGTTCAGTTAGATTTCAATACAGATAGTTTAACAATACACTTTGGCATAAAGTTCTTTCTTTCCCGAAAGGTTGAAAAAAGAAACCAGTTTTCTGTTGATTGGTAGAGTGGCTGGTTTTTATGAAATCCTGGTTAAATCTGTCGGCGGCATTTAATGTAGATCAAGATTTTTGGAATGGATAAATTTAGTTTTCCTTTCAGGCTTATAATTTAACTATTACCTTACCACATGATTCTTACGTGTAATTTTAATCCATTTTGAAATAATTATTTCAAAATCCAGTCTTCTATGGTTTAAACAAGGAAAAAAAAAATACATTGTCAATAGTAAAGTCTATCACTTTGTGTGACCTTTTTTATTTTTTACATGACGCGCTATACTGCATTTTGATTGGCTCATATGACCTGTCAATCAAAATCGGCAGACGGTGTTCAGTCCGAAAAGTTATTGGTGGTAAGAGAAGTCCAAATACAAATAAGAATCACTCTCGCAAAAGGGGGTCGAATGCATCTCCGTGGTGCATTATACCAAGCAAGTCATTATGGAAATATAAAATCCATTTTGTTTAACAACTGAGTGCATCTTGATGTAGACTGGTCCATTGGCATGTTGAAAATTGACCAATAGCAAAAAAAATTGACCTAGGTAACCCTGCACAGGCTGACCTGGGTCGATACATTTTGCAGATGCATTAAAGCTCCTTTTCACACAGCATTGCTCAAATAGCCAATATTCGTCCATTCGCTTTTAAAAAGACGTTAAAACCATGCCGCATTTTGAGTGTATGCTTATCAGAAGGATCACTTAAAGTTTTGACATGCGTCTTATGGGTAGGAAAACAACGACTTATCTGGAAATTCCACACTTAATTTCAAGCAAATAAAGGTATTTTCTACAAACGCGCAGAGGAAATAACTGATTAAGCAATCAAATTGCAGCTACACCTCGTTGTGATGTACCCCTTTCATTGCCTTATCTAAATCTTCCACGCTCAGAATAAATTTCACATACCTTTACAGTACCGACGAACAGACACGTGTAAAAACAAGTACAGTCGGTCGGAAATATGGCGTAACCTGTTAGATCTGACACAACACAGTCTTCACATACGTCCTCAAACGCTCGAACGCCTGTAAAATTATAGTTTTTGTCAGCTTACCTCCTTTTTAAAATGAACTGATAACTTTGAAGAAGCTTTCATGGATTTCGTGTTTAATCCAGTTTAGCATTAAATTTCAAATCTATGTAGATCGAAATAGAGAATATAATTATATTCTGTAAGAGTCTTAAAAAATAAGTTTTTTTCTTACGAGGTTTAGACAAAATTATAGTGTGGCTGGCCGAGTTAAAAATATCGATATTTTGAGACTCTGTCATACAACTGAGCCATGCTCTGTGAAAAGGGTTTTAATGCATCTGGAAAATGTATCGACGCATGTAAGCGTGCACAGTCCAAGCAGGCTGCCATGAGTCGAAAGTTTGTTTTTATATGCATGTATGTTTGTGTGTGATCACTTGTTTGATACCATGCATCCCGAAGATGCATTTAAGCCTTTTTCACCAAAGCATTGCTCATTTGTTTTTATATTTACAATGGGATTTTTGTTTAATGGACTCGGATAAACATTTTGTGATCGTACTTATAGCCGTAGTCACTAGACAAAACCCTGTCCATGTGGCGTCACTATTTATATCTTCAAATGATTCTCAACTTGTTCATAAATTGTCTGTTGAAGAAAGCAATGCTGGTCCCACCAAAAAAGTAGATAAGGTTCTGTGTTGTATGACGTATTTTGTTACAACATATAAATACAATGCAATACATCTAACAAGGCAATTTCTTTGACTTGTAGCTTGTTTTAGGTTGTTTTATTTTAGGTCCAAGGTAATTTTTTCACTTACTGAATCACTAATGAACCCACAGTCTGCGAGTGTATTTTTTTGAACATTAGCAGGGTCCATATTTACCAACCATTCTTTAGAATATTCTTTGTCCAATTCTCAAGGATTTCGGCCAAATCAAATGGTTAAGCAAATCAGAATTTGTGCTACTTTCAAATTTAGATAATTCTTCAACATAAAACTAAGAATGTTCTCAAGAATGGTTGGTGAATTACAGCCCTGGAGTTTCATGATCATTGACCGAGACCTCAGGACTGGACTATGCAGCAATATTAGCACAATTCTATACGCTTCCAAATTAAAAGCTTTTGCAGACGGTAGCTTATATTTAGTTCAAACAATGGAGTTGCATTTCAAGGAATAGAAAATATTTTTGGAAATCAGAAAAATGATAGTTAATAGAATTTTTACACGTTATTTTTAAGTCCAACTTATACAAGATCTACAAAGTAACACCTCTTCCCTTGAGTCAACAAAACAAGGGATAACGCGTTGAAGAGTGTACGATTTACAGTATCTATCTCGAGTTTTAACGACTCTGACGGAGAAGGCCTCCATTATTACCTTTCAAAGCAGATTTCGCGTTTTGAGTAACATTTAATTTTTGGTCTTCAAATGCATTCAATATGGACAGGGCTCCAATTTTGTCGTTTGGTAAAGAGTTAAGATCAATCGGATAGTTCACTGGTAATGATTAACCTTTTTTACTAGGAGATGCTCAGATTTTTATGTTTTTCAGTGTGAGTTTTTTTTTTTTACAATATATTGCTGTATGCATGCTTACGCATGCACTGCTTTCTGTTGATAACACTTATAGACTAAGCCGAGGAATTTTAAATGTGAATGGTAGTTTTTTGTTGTTTGGAAAATGAAAGAAAATGAAATACTAGAACTGAAGGTTCCGACAAAAAGTCACCCTTTAAAACACAATAACTAAGAAGCCAACCACAGAAAGAAGGTCGTAAAACAAAACTGACCACCTTTCAGCGGTTAAAAGCATGTTTGTATATCAAAGAATGAATCGATGTTCTTTTATGGCGTATCGACAGCCTTGGTCATTTAGCAACAAACACTACATACTCTGTATACTTCAGAAGATTTGAAAATATTTTTTTCTTAAAGCTCTCACGTTATTAGATCAGTTTATGTTACATTTGAAGACCGTTTAAATCAGAATCAGATTTTTCAAGACCTGTGGTCTAAAATCGGACCTACACTGTCCATTATCTACTATCTTGGCTTCTTTACTTCTCTACTGAGCCGAGCCCGGTAGTGCACAGGACTTGAGAACAGGGGTTTGCTGGTTCGAATCCACAGATCAGCCAATTTCTTTCCCATTGATGATAGTCAATGCGAAAGAATTCATTCCTCTCTCATCGGTGATCATTTTTTCGACGATGGTTATGTGGGAAAGCAGCCAGTGGCTTGGGAAGAATACTGTAAGAAACTTTAGGAAAGCTTTGATAAGTACACTGGTCGCCGCGATATACGGAAATAATGTTGAAAACGGCGTTATATAGTATGCAAACAAACGAACTCGTCGACGGAAGAATTTAATTTTATCAATTTAGAAGCTAACTGTACTCTCTCCCTGTTTTCTTTTATGGTACCGCTTATGTCATCCTTACTTCCAGAAGACCGGAAAATCTTCAACACTTTCGCTGCCGAATGAATGATCAGACTACGCGTTCAGTGAAGAACTGCTTATGAATGAGCCATACTCCGTGAAAAGAGAGTTTAGCTCATCTGCGAAAAGTATCGACTCATCCCAGCCTGCGCATTCCGCACAGGCTGATATGGATCAATACTTTTTGCTGTTTGTAAATGTTCTGCATGCCCAAGGACCATTCTTTCCTAATGATTCAATCGGTTATTGGACAAAATAAATTTTATGAATCTACAATTATCTGACGACTCGCTTGGTATAATGCATCGCGAAGAATTAAATCCCCTTCTGTGCCGCTCAAATATCGTCAAGGGCGGTGAAGTAGAACTTTTCGTGAACGTGGTTTATTTCTTTTCCGCTATAATAGCTAACTAATACCGTAAGTTTGTATTTAATTGAGCGTGTTAGGCAATGCACGTTCTAAAGCTACCTTTCACTAAACTGCGTATGCATGAAATTTGCGATTAACTGTGTGCGCAAGAAATTTGCGTAAGCAGTTTGGGTAAAAATGCATCAAGTCTGAAAACAAGTTGCATAGTTTTACAATTTTAGTTAATATTTGCGTAACTTCACGCAAGAAAATACTTTTGCGTAAAGCAGGGATTGTATGTTTGCATATTTAATTCCACACAATTTGCGAAAATCTACGCAGTTTATTGAAACGCAGCCCAGGCTTTCAGGTTTTTACTTCTCGGAGGCATATTTTATTTTGTCAAGCACGCGTCTTGATCTTGGATCAACACTGTCTGTTAAAGAGATAATTTCCTCAAAAGATTACTTTGATTTTTTTTTTACTATTGGCTGGAAAGTTTCAATTACCTTACTCGGCAGGTTTAGGGATAACGTAATGAACGATCCCGTGTTTTAACGACCCCGAGGAAGCAGGCCTTCGGAAACGCTGTGGGAACCGGAGAAAATGCTGGTGACCAGCATTTTCTCTATTTCCAAAATAATTTATAGCTTTTCAAATGCATTCTTCCTTGCATTTGTGCCACTTTTTACTTGCAGACAGCAAATGTTTTCACTTTGGACGCGTCAAAAATTTTGTCGTTCGGTAAAGAGTTAATAATTTTTTTTAAAAAATCAAGAAAAGAGAAAGACAATCACTGACCTTGATAGGCTTGGGCTTGCACCAACAAATCTGTAAAAAATTAATGTTTTTTTAGAAAGTAAACTTTGTTTATTAGTCAATAAACTTGACTAATTTACGAAGCAATCAGGGTCCGTATTCACCAACCATTCTTAAGAACGTTCTCAGGCTTTTTCTCCAGAATTTTCTAAAATTGAAAGTAACAAAACCTCTCTTTGGCTGAAGTAATTGGTTTAGCCAATCGAAAGTTTTGTTACTTTCGAACTTAGAAAATCTTTGAGCATAAGACTAAAAACGTTCTTGAGAACGGTTGATGAATAAGGGACCCAGCAGAACAGGTGGAAGGGAAAATAGATGTAGGTTTATTCAAACTGTTTGCAGGCTTCAGACTCACACAAGTTAAACCTTTATCGAATAAATTAAAGAAATATCAGCGTTTATGCAATTAAAAATTTGCTCTAGGTAAAAGTAAAAAATGATTAACAGTACTGCACGTTGTCTGGATTGCTTTTCACTGGAAAACATTTAAAGTGAAATATTTCCAAAATAATGCTTTGACACAAAGTTGCTTGTTTCGTGAAAATTGTTACTTGCAATGTTTTCATTCGAGTATTCATTGCTGCTTTCAATGGTACGAGCTCAGTGAAGTCAAATGTTAACTTTGCTTGTTAGAAAAGAGAAGAATTTAAGGGCTTTTGATAACTTATCTCAGCATAACATATCAAAAGATACCATTTAAACGCCATGCAAACTCCTCTTTCTTTGGTGCTTAGGTCTAAATTGAACATTATTTGATCAGGATAGTGGTAGGAAAAATCGCTACTTGCAAGTTTTTTTTACAATGAAACACTGCTATGAAACTGACATTCGTTGCATCGACGAAAGGACGCTGTATAACGCATTTGGAAGCTACCACTACTTTTGTTCAGCAGTTAACACCGCAACTGTGCAAAGAATATAAAAGATGGACAAATTCCATTTCAGCAGACTGAAACGGATAGGTTTCGCAATATTCCTCTTCGTGAAAACCATGTTCGACCACGGCGCTAACTTGATGCCCAAGTGCATTAGTATCAGCATTTAGTGGATGCTGCTTTTTTAACACACGTGCCAGGCTCTATGAAAATAGGGTTTAATGCATCTGCAAAAAGCATAGACCATGTAAGCCCGTGTAGTTTACGTGGGCTTACCTGGTTCGAAAGCTTTTACTATGGATCAATTTCCTGCATGTCCAACAACTACTCATCTTCACTGGTCAGTTGGTTACAAGACAAAATGGATTTTGTGGATCCATAATTATGTGATGACTTGCTCGGTATACTTGTGCAGACGCGTTAAACCCCTTTCCCTGGAGCGCCAATCATATTTTCGAAACGAGCAATTCTTATTGGCTAAGAATTATAGAATACTGCAGAAGTTAATCGGAAGCCATTTTCAATTATTAACATTAATATTCGACTGCTCCTAACAACTGAAGGCAAGAAACTTTACCCGAGTTACATTTCTCATAAAATGTATGCAGGCTGAATGATATTGTGTAAAGATGGCAATCAAATATGTTTAAGATACACATAACAAACCTTTCAAGTTTGCAGTGTTCAAATTGTAATATTTTTTTTTTTTTTTTTTTCCTTTCGTTTTCATATTTAAACTTTTTTGAAAGAAAACTTGGTGTATATACTAATTGGCAAATTACGATTTTCATCCTCAGAGCAATGTAGAGTACAATAGTTTCGCGACTTGAACAATGAATGGCTGAAATCATGAAATACAAAAGATATTGAAAGTTTAAGGAGACAAACTTGTAGGCGTTCATTTGGTAGTGAAGAACTATCCGCTTAAAACATACTGGTACGCCTGTCAGTTTAACATGCGGATTAGCCGTCGGTGAGTCAACAGCGATGTATCACAAGCTTAGGTCCTACCAAACCAAAATCTTTCAACCTGAGTCATTACCTTTGACGAGGAAGCGGAGACGATGACATAAATTGCAGGATTGTAAAAACCCATCATTGGCCAAATTCACGGATTGGGTTGTATTGGGGTTTAACGCCACTTTAACAGCTAAGGTCATATCATGGCGGTCGGTGACGCACATGTGTTTCCTGGCTTTCTCACACCAGTACTAACACAACTTTCTTTCCAAAGCCACCGACTACTTTTCTCACATGCTTCAGCAGAGGTGAGAGGCGAAAACACGCCGGAAAGAAAGTTTGCCTCAACCGGGTATCGAACTCACAACCACCAGGTCATGAGTCCGATGAGTCCGACACGCTCACCACTGAGCCACCCAGGCGGGCTGGCCAAATTCACCGAGTAGTAATATTTCACAAATGTACCACCCAGGTCACCAGACCTTAACCTAACTGGGCATGTATTGAGTATTCAGGTGAAAAATGAAAACATCCCGAAAAACACTGTCCAAATTGGGAGAAGAAGTGTTCTTCATAATTATTTTTAGACTGTAATATCTCTGTAAAACATTGGTCAATGTTATTTTTTTTGTAAGAGTAACAGTCGTATTATCTACATACAGTCTTATGGAATTTGCTAAGTCTATTGTATCAGAGATCATATGTTACATATACATTTGCGCCATACTCTGGCAAAAGGGAGATTGATGGATCTCTGAGGTGCATTATATCAAGCAAGTCAACCCATAATTATAGATCCATAAAATCCATTTTGTCTAGCAACCGACTGATTCATGAGATAGACTGGTTGTTTGACAGGCAGGAAATCGGTCAACAGCAAAATGTTTCGGCCCATGTAAGCCTGCACAGACTGCGCACGTTGCAAATGCATTAAACACGCTTTTTACAAAGCATTTTTTTCATTTCACCGTTTCGTTACGAAATGCCCCTTAATTGATAAGCTCTTAAAATTAAATCAGGTCTTTATTATGTCATGCTCAAGGTGCGTTTCACTGAAAGACTTACAGACTCACATGGCAAGAAATCGGGGGATCTTGGGTCTAACCCCAACCGCAGCCCATGTTTTGTTCTGTCGTTTGAAAATAGTACTTGCGACGTGAAACATAACTCTGTTACAGCTGAAGTCTTTCGGGCTTTAGTTAAGTTGTTAAGAGGGTAAGCAGTTACGTGACTGGAATAATTCTTGTACATGGTATCGAGTAAGAAATATCATGAATGCACTAATAACAGCACTAGCTGACGTGACTCATATGCTAGTTATTAAGATTTAAAAAAAAGCTGTAGAAGATATCCTTGGTAATATAAACCATTGATCATAACGCATTTTATGTGCAATTCAAAAAAGATGTATAATCAGAATAATAATTTGACTTACCCTGTGAACGCCATAGCCCAAGAAGGCACAAGACCAAGAGAATGCCAAACAGTTGTCGAGACATGATTACAACTTTAACGACACTGTGCGCCAAAGTCTGCTTGAAGCACATCCAACGTTTACTTATATAGGTTGTTAACACACGGAAACGGTAATGCAACGCTAATTATTATCAGAAAAATAAGATATGATGGATTGCATCGACGCCAGATTGAAATCCTGGTTAAGTCGTTTTTGTAACTGGAGATGTTTTGCGCAATAATTACACCCTTCTGGCAATAACAAGCTACCGTACAAGATTGTGCTTTCTTTTCAAATCTACAGTGTCTTGAAATCTGTCTGTCTTAAAGATGCAGACAAGCACTACTTATGATTATAAATGAGCCGTGCTCTGTGAAAAGGGGGTTTAATGCATCTGCAAAAAAGGATCGACACAGGTTAGCTTGCGCAGGCTGATCTGTGTCGAAACTTCTTGCTTTTGGTAAATTTTCTGCATGTTGAGGGACAATTCTACCTCAGGATTCAGCTGTTTGGACAAACTGGATTTTATGAATCCCTTATTTTGTGATGACTTGCTTGGCGTAATGCGCCAGGAAGATGCTTTAAATCCAATTTTGCCACAGTATGGCTAAAATATAAAGTACCACCAACTCGGATATCCTTCGCTATGAAAATAAGCTAAGACTAGCCTCTTCTTCTGCAGATTATGATTTTAGTTTGCACTCTTGCAGTATCCATTTAGAACTGATCAAACAATATTTAAAAAAAAAAACCGATGGATTTCGTTGATTTCCTTATTTCAACGAGATCAAATGATAATGCACTAAGTGACAAATGAATAAATAGGTAAATGAATAGATAGATATGTAAAACAACTCTAGGATTTTTATTCTTTTATTCGTCAAAATATTTTCTGGTCCTTTATTCAACATGCAGTATTAAATGCCTACAAATATTCACCATGAAGGATTTGGTTGCACAACCGGAAATTTAGTAGAAAGGAAATGCATGCATAAATAAAGGAATTTTAATGACGGTACCCTCGAGCATCGATTTTCAGGGCTTGTGCTTAAAATAGTGTTTATTGATCTGTTGCCTTCTTTGTTTGTCTGTGGTTTCTATATGGTCAAAGCTGTTTTGTTTTTACTGTATTAGAGACAATTAATCACTTACAATTTATGAAATTTTACTCTTTCCCAAACTACAACATTTTAGACTTGTCCGATTCAAAATCATTTCCAAATTTAAGGACCATGTGGTACAAGGGATGTGAAAAATTGTCGGAAAAAGGAAAGTTATATTAACCAGCATGTTCAAACAATGTTTTCTACGTTTTCAAAGAAAAATTCTATCATTTGAGCAAGGTTTAAAGAGTGGCTCACAAGTGCTTTCAATTTGGAGATGTCTACATTTCGGTCGTTGGGGGAAAAGTCGAAGTAGTGATGTGCAAAGAATGTAAATGAGCCATGCTCTGGCAAAAGGGGGCTTAATGCATCTGAATGATGCATCTCCGTGATACCAACCAAGCCATCACATAAATATGGATCCATAATAGTCACATTTTCAACAACTGACTGAATCATGAGGTAGGCTGGTCCTTGGATATACAGAAAATTGACTAATAGTGAAAAGTGTCGGCCCAGGTCAGCCTGCGCAGGCTATCGGAAGCTAAAATTTATTTCAAGAAATCCGGACGGCCATTATAATTTCAATGTTGTTTTGTAAGAACTTCAGCCACAAGATCGAAGAAGGTAGGTAAAAAATCAGACTGCAGATTACCATAATTAATGCATTTGCAAAACGTATCAACCGAAGTCAACTTGTGCAGTCCTGGGTCGAACAGTTTTTCTTTTGGTCAATTTTTTGCAAGTCAAAGGACCAGTCTACCTCATAATTCTGACAAAATAGATATTATGATTCCATAATTATGACTTGATTGCTTGGTACAATGCAACACGGAGACCTCTTTCCCCAGAACGCTGCGCAGATAATGATGCCTTGCAATCAAAGGTTCGTGTTACTTACTTTATACGATGTGTACTTACAATGTATACTTCAAAACGGCATTTCAAGCTCTCTATCACTCTGTGGCATGTTTTAGGAAAATTGGGCCCAGTTATGTACACCAAAAGCGGAGAAGGTTTGGAAGACAAAAGATTATAATATAAAAGTTTTTTTTTCTCTAAACTGTCCGTTATTATTTGTGACCTCAATTACTGCGGCACCGACATATTCCTTGAAAAAATGATATTGAAGAAGCCTGTCCGATTTCAAGACTTTATCAAAAAGTAAGCCAGTTCTGCTTCATACTCCCGATCAACTTCTGCACTGGTCTTATTAGCAATAACCGAGGTTTTTATGTTTGTCTCAAGGCGGTACTTGATGTGCCTAAGTCGATATTGGTATGCATTTATCAATACTATCAATTAATCCTTTACAACACAATCCCGAGTTTAATGACCCCAAAAAAAAATGACTTGAAAACATTGTGGGAAAAGGAGAGAATGCTGGTAACAACCAGCATTTTCTTCTTTTCCCACATTGTTTTCTATCATCTCTAAGACAAATAGAATCCTTTCAATCAAATTCAATTTGCCGTCTGCAAATGCTTTAAAATTAGTCTAGTCTAAAATTTTGTCGTTTGGTAAAGAGTTAAGGTAATACTGAAAAATATGCACATCGATCAAAGCCTAAGGGATGAAGATAATTTCCTGGAAGGTGTCACTATGAGATCAATATTGTACTTGTGTCCTTGCATCGTTTTTGACCTACCTGTTTGTACGGAATGCCGATTCTAGTCTCTTTTTTCTCTCTCTTTCTCCTTATCGTATGTTACAAGATTCAATTTCAAGATTTGTTGCAAACATATTTCACCTTCCATGCTTACGCTGACTGGGTTTCACACCGCTTTTAATGTTATTCCAATCAGATCACGGAAACAACTCACTTGTTAATGTGTATTGTTTTACCAGTATTAGGCACGGGTTATATAACCTGTGAACACTCCAAAGAAAAAATCAAGCGCTTCGAGTAAAGATCGAATGCAGGGCCTTTAGGTTTTGAATCCTTCACCTTTAGCACTGAGCCACGCAGGACCGCTCATATAAGTAGTTTTATCATAGTGACATGCGAACAGAATAACGTACAAAAAATACAACAATATTAACGACAAAAGTGCACCAGGCGCCATGGGAGTGTAAGTTAAATCAATTTTGAACACGTATACGTATATTAACAGATATGTTGGATAATTGGTCAAATAAAAGAAATCATAGACTAGCAGGCATTAGCAATAGCTAAATTTTCGTCGCTTCTCGATTGCATGAACAACGATTTTTGCAAGTGAGCGAACCACTTTCTTTATAAGATATGACAGTTTGTCCAAGGGAGATAACTGTGTAAAAGGATTTTTGCCCAGTACATAAACGAAAGTCTGGATTCTTAAGTCCTTGTAAAAATCACATGAAATAAAATACTAGCGAACAATGTAACGTTACTGGAACGTCACCGATTCTATCATACGAAATGAGACCTTCCAACATTTGCGTAAAGTGCCGTCTCGGATTAGCCTGCGCAGTCCGCGCAGGCTAATCCGAGACGGCACTTTACGACTACACAAGGTAGACTTTCGTGAAACAGAAAATCGCACAAAAACGGAAAGTGTCGCTTCGGAAAGTACCATCAGTTCAGGTAACTAAAGCACTCATCAATCTTTAACTCTTTCCCAGCCGACATTTCTTTTTTTTTCCCAAAATGAAAGCATTTGCAGACGACTTGTTAAAAAAGTTTACCAACATTTCCTCCTTTTCCCCACATTTTTCCAAACACCTTCTTCCTCAGGGTAGTTCACCTGAAAATTTTATGGTAAAGAGTTAAAGCGGCAAAACTGAAATGGACTTTGTATATAAAAAAAAAAAAAAAAATACATGTATACAAAAGCATCTCAATTTCAAGTGTTTTTCCCAAAATATGTTGCAGAATTGCCCACAATGTAAATCCAAGATAAAAAAATTATACCTGTTTAAACATTCAGAGGCGTACCCACTGAAAGTTGTGAGCACATTTTAGAAAAATGAATAATTTAGCAGAAGCAGGAGAGCCAGAGAAAAATGTAAGTAAGCATAACGTAAAAAATTACGATTTGTGTTTAGAAAAAGCTATCTCCTTATTTAAGGATGTTTTCGGGAGTTTTTTGATGAGAAGAATGATGTCCATTGGATAATTGGTAAACAAATCTCGACCAGCGATAAACATATAGGTTTTCAGTTTCCTGGACTTTTTTGACAGTCTGATATTTGCAAGAGGTCTTCGAAAATATAGAGGTATCTATACAAAAGCGGAGAAGACCGTTCACTGACTTTCTGAGACGTTTGAGACTTGATAATTGTTTACGTATTTAAAGAGCGGTTAGTGAAGCGTGAAGGGTTTTGAACAATCTCTGTATGAGTTCCACGCTCAATTTTCCGTCGAGGTCCGTCATGGGTGTTAGCATTTAGATTCGGCGCGGCAGGATAGGATGTTTCTCAATGCCAAGAGCAAAGCGATCCTCGGTTGTAGGTGGCATTAGTTTAGGCTCCAGTCATGGCTTGCTAAGTATTCGCATTCTACTTTCCCATCTCCTTGAGGCTGAGTGTTTTGAAGTTAATCCAGGGCCTACGAACAAAGGCAAAGGCAAGGGAGATAACCGGGGAACTCGATCTGGAAGATTAGGCCCGTCGTGGGTGTTGGCATTTAGATTTGGTGCTGCTGGATAGGATGTTTCTTAATGCTTAATGTTTAGGCTCCAGTCATGGCTTGCTAAGTATTCGCATTCTTTTTTCCTTCTCCTTGAGGCTGAGTGTTTTGAAATTATAGAATGAATGATAGAGTGAATGAAGTTTTAAGGCCCGTCGATATCATTGGTCATATTGGGCGCACTAACAACTAATGCAATGCGTTTAACTGAATGTACTGTTAAGTTACGAAATATATTAAAAAGTAAGCTATGTAAACACTGTAAAAGAACAATCAGAACTAATGATAAAAAGCATGTAAATATAGATGATCAATAGAACCTAAACATTATATCTTTTTACAGAGATTTACCTCTTTCAAAAAGTCAAATATAGACTCAAATTTTACAGTTTCAAAAAGGGTGTTCATACTGTCAACATGGAAAAACCTATCTCTTGTAGGTGCAAGGTCTAAACAGTCCACAAGTATATGTTTAAAAGTAAGAGACGCATTGCAGGAAATACAATGTGGTGCTTCTTCTCCTTTGAGGAGGTACGAGTGCGTCATAGGTGTATGACCAATACGAAGGCGGGCCAGTATAATTTCTTCACGGCGATTATTTTGGTTTACTGGGTCATTCAAGGATTGCTGCCATACATTTTGAATAAAATCATTCCAGGATTGTTGCCATACATTATTAATGCAGTCATTAATCAATGCTTTTTAATCGTTAAAATCAACTTTAAAGGGTAATCCAGGGCCTACGAACAAAGGCAAGGGAGATAATGAATGAATGAATCAATGAATGGAGTTTTATGGCCCGTCGAAAGCAAAGGTCATTTTGGGCGCACTAACAACTAATGCAATGCATTTAATTGAGCAAACTGTAATGTTACGGAAAAGGCTTAAAATATCAGTTGTGTAAACACTAAAAGGATGAACAAGACTAGTGACAAAGTCTAAGAATACAGATGGTCAATAGGACCTAAAATTATATATTTTTATAGAGATTTACCTCTTTCAAAAAGTCAAAAATAGGCTCAAACTTTACAGTATTAAATAAATTGCTCATACTGTCAACATGAAAAAAATCTGTCTCTTGTAGGTGCAAGATCTATACAGTCTACAAGTATGTGTTTCACAATAAGAGGTGCATTGCAGGAAATGCACTGTGGTGCTTCTTCTCCTTTGAGGACGTACGAGTGTGTCATGTATGTATGACCAATGCGAAGACGGGCCAAAATAATTTCTTCACGGCGACTTGTCTGCACCCTGGAAGCCACTCGCTAAGTGTTACCTCCACTGTAAACAACTTGTTATCTTTGTTAGCTGGGTCATTTCAGGATTGCTGCCATATATTTCGGATAAAATCAATAATCAATGGTTTAAAATCGTTAAAAGGAACTTTAAAAGGTAAAACTTCCAGTGACCATGCCTCCTTGGCAGCTTTATCTGCCTCTTCATTGCCACTGATACCAATATGGCTAGGGAGCCAACAGAAAACAATATCGGCTTTTTCACAGGTTCCAGATAATTTTTCAAGGAGACTGACTATTAATGGGTTATATGTTTTCTCACCCTCAAGTGCTTGCATGGCAGATAAAGAAGCAGCAAAGATAATGTAGCGCCAGTAAGCGTCTTGTTGAATATGGTTGAGAGCAAGGTCGATTGCTTTTAACTCCGCAGAAAAAATAGAAGAATTATTAGGAAGCCGAAACTGATATAACTCGCCATCGAGCACGGCAGCTGCAGCAACTTTGTTTCCATCTTTAGAACCATCGGTATATATCTCTCAGTGAAGGCAGTATTGTTCTTTTATTTCAAGGAATTTATTTTTAAAAATCATAGGATCTGTTGTAGCCTTCTTGTCTGAAGCAAGATTATATATGTAGGTTGGACTTTTAGAAGTCGATAAAGGAACTTCAGAGATTTTTGTTTTGCTACATCCTCCAGATCGCAATCAATACAAGTTATGTCCGCTTCACAGCGCAAACTGAAAGGAGGTATAACTTTTTCTCTATTTAAAAACTTGTCCTTTTACAGCGGTTCAAATACTACTTTATGCGTGGGGTTGTCGGGATTTGATTTTAACTTTAAGTAATATTGCAAGGAAAGTTTCTTCCTGCGGCGTAAATTTAAAGATGGTTCATTTGCCTCTGCATATAAACTATTGACAGGGGATGTTCTAAAGGCGCCAAATGCTAAGCGTAAACCTTGGTTATGGATAGAATCCAGTTTACGAAGGTACAATTGCCGCGCTGAGCCATATACAGTGCAGCCGTAATCTGATTTAGAACGGACAAGTGATCTATAAAGTCTCAAAAGGACTTTTTTGTCGGCTCCCCGGTCTATACTGGAAACAACACGTAAAAGATTCAGAGCTTGTTGGCATTTATTGCTTAAATAATTAATATGTGGAATGAACGTGAGTTTAGAATCGAATAAAAGACCTAAAAATTTGAATCTAATGTCAGCTCCAGGTCGAGATGAAATTTCCTCGACTGACAGAAATGCATATATTTGGTCTTGGTTTTGGAAAATTTGAACCTTTTTCGTTTGACCAATTGCTTAAATTATTCAAGACCTGTTGAAGCTGTCTTTCAATTGTATGCATATGTTTTGACTGGTAGCAAATGCAGAAGTCGTCAACATATAGAAATCATTCTACTCCAGGGCAAACAGATTTAACGATGTTATTAATTTTAACACTAAAAAGTGTAACTGAGAGGATGCTTCCCTGGTGAACGCCCATTTCCTCGTGCGGGCTGGACAATATATTTCCAACTCGGACTCTAAACTGACGTTCATCTAAAAAAGCAGAAATGAAATAAGCAAGGCGAACTCGAATACCGAAATCATAAAGGTCGTTCGTAAAACCATACTTTCTGGTGGTATCGTAAGCACTTTCTAAATCGAAAAAGACAGAAACAACATGTTCTTTCTTTATGAAGGCTTCGAAGCGTACTAAGTGATCAAGAGTGCTTCTCTATTTACGAAATCCGCACTGGTGTGTGGAAATAAATTTTTCTCTAAAAACCAAACTAGGCGGTCATTTACCATTCTTTCCATAGTTTTACAAGTACAATTTGTTAAGGCTATAGGGCGGTAATTACTTGGGTTTGTGGAATCTTTGCCTGGCTTTGGTATAGGTATAACTATAGCTTCTTTCCAAGAGTCTGGAAGAGCACCTGTCTTCCAGATCTGATTAGAAATTTGGAGTAAACAATGGAGGGAACGATACGGCAAGTGTTTAAGGAACTGATAGTGTATATCATCAGACTCTACTACAGTGTCATGACATTTCTTAAGAGCTTTTTTTCAGCTCTTTAATGGTAAAATCTTTATTAAAATGTTCCTTGTTACTGGATTTAAAATTCAGTTTGGATTTCTCTTTTACTTCCTTACGTTTTCGAAACGAGGATGAGTAATTTTCAGAAGAAGACTTCTTGGCGAACGTATCGGCCAGCACACTGGCAATGTCATGTTTAGAAGTAAAATTCCCATCATCAGTATCAAGATGACCAATACTATTGGAAGTACTTTTGCCGTTTATTTTTCGTATCATCTCTCTTGTCTTTTTGACAGACGATCTAAAATTTAATCGGGATACATACTGTTGCCAAGACGCACGTTTACTTTGTTTAGTTCGCCGTGCTCTCGCACGCGGAATTTTGAACTCTGCAAGATTTTCCTGAATAGGTCTCAGATTGAAATTTCTGAGGACAGATTTTCGCTCAGCTATAGCCTTCTTACAATCATCGTTAAACCATGGTCTGCTTTGATGCTTTGGTTTTGTCGACGTCCGAGGAACTGATCTCTCTGCAGCCGAGTAAAGTAAGGAAGTGAACAGTTCTGCTGGATTCTCACATTCGTCAAAAGCATTGGGATCAATTGATTGTTCGCAATGAATTTTGAACTTTTCCCAATTCGCTTTATGAAGCTCCCAGCGTTCTGGACGTTCTTGTATAGATGGTCGAATTTCCGATACTACGATTGGGAAATGATCGCTTCCATGAAGGTCGTCATCGACCTTCCAATTTAAATCAGTAAAAATTTCCGGACTGCATATATTTAAGTCTAAAGATGAATAAGAACCTGGATGAAGGATGAAGATACGTTGAGGACTTATCGTTGAGCAAAACAAGGTTATGGTCTGTGATAAAATTTTGTATGGTTTGACCTTTGTCATCCGTATTTGTACATCCCCACAACTTATGATGGGAATTGAAATCTCCCATTAAAATAGAAGGTTTTGGTAATTGATCTACAAGATCATCAAGTTTCTTGATATCGATTGCCGAGCTGGGTGGAAGGTAAATAGAACATAGAGTAATGGTTTTACTTAGAGAAATGCTTACAGCGACGGCTTGTAAAGTAGTTTCGAGTTTGACAAAATGGTGTGGAATATTGTTGGTCACAATTATTGCCACTCCTCCTGAAGCTTTATCGTTACCACTGAAGTTTTTACAAAAAACAGGAGTGGCATTTTAAGGAGAATTTGTCGGAGTCTTTAAGAAAGGTCTCCTGTAAAGATATTGCAACTGGTTTCTTTTCATTGATTAAAAGGTTTAATTCCTCGAAATTAGCTTTAATGCTGCGACAATTCCATTGCAGAATGGTGTTATTCATTATAAAAGTTAGGGTTAGGCAGATACCATAGAAAACTGGAAGTATGTATTGATTCATCTCTTGTAATTTAATAATACGACCTTGCTTATTTGTTTCTGCATGGTCGGTTTCCGCCTCCATGTCTTCATCAAGACACTGGAAACCGTTGTGTTGTTGTATTTGGTCATCAGACCCCTTTGGAAGGCGGTCTGAGCGGACCTTTTTTGGCGATTTTGGCAATCTATTCGGACTTTTTGGAATGAATGAATGGACTTTTATGGCCCGTCGACGGCTGAGGTCATATTGGGCGCATGTAAGAATGTGAAATGCGATACTGTGAGGTATTGAGTCAGAAATGTATAAAAACTACATGGGTAAACAGTAAAAAGTCAGGGAAAGGTGACGTTTAACGGATAAAAATAATAACAGAAAGGCCAAACAAGCCCTTTAAACGAGTTAAGTTAGAATGTAATAAGGTAGATAAAACACTAAATTTTTCTGAAAAGATTTGCCTCTTTGAGGTATTCAAATAATGATTCAATCTTCACAGTATCAAATAAAGTACTCATGCTGTCTACTTTGTAGTATTTATCGCGTATTTGCGATAAGTCAACGCACTCAATCAGTATATGTTTGACGGTGAGAGGAGTAGAGCACGGGATACATTTGGGCGCCTCCTCTCCTTTTAGGAGATAGGATTGCGTAAGATACTTATGACCGATACGCAGACGGGCCAAGACAATTTCTTCGCGGCGACAAGTCCTTGAGCCTGGCATCCATTCTCCAAGAGTTGGCTTAATACAGATTAGTTTATTCTGGTGATTTAGCGGGTCGTTCCACGAAGTATCCCTTACAGATTGAATAAAAGTATTAATTAAAGTATTAATTGAAGGTTTAAAATCAGTAAAATGAAAATCAACAAGTAAAATATCAAGTGACATTGCTTCCTTGGCAGCTCTATCTGCCTCCTCATTACCACTGATACCAATGTGGCTGGGGAACCAACAGAAACCGTTATTAGTTCCGCAGATGTCAGATAGTTTTTTTAAAAGTTTAACAATAATTGCGTTATCAATCTTCTCATGCTCAAGTGCTTGCATGACAGACAGTGAGTCTGTAAAATTGATATAATGCCAGTAACCGTCTTCTTTTATATGATCAAGAGCAAGGTCTGTAGCATTTAGCTGTGCGGAAAAAAATTGTAGATTTATTTGTATCTGGAAGACGAAACTAATACAGTTCGCCGTCCTGCATAGCAGCTGGGGCAACCCTGTCACCTTCTTTCGAACCATCTATATAAATGTGTTCTTAATTGTAATACTGTCTTTTTTATCTTCGGATATTTGCTCTTAAAAATAGCAGGATCTGCTGTTGCCTTTTTGTATGATGCTAGATCATATACAAATGTCGGACTATTGGAAGTCCATAAAGGCACATCAGTAATCTTCCGCTCCGCTATGTCATCAAGATCGAACCCAAGACTTGGGATATCAGCTTAAAACCGTAGACTGAAAGGAGGTACGGCATTCTCTTTCTTTAAAAAATCGTCTTTATACAGAGGTTCAAATACAACTTTATGAGTAGGATTTTCAGGGTTTGACTTCTGTTTTATATAGTACTCCATGGAGAGTTTCTTTCGCCTAAGATTTAAGGAAGGCTCGTTTGTTTCTGCATACAAACTAATTATTGGAGAAGTCTTAAATGCGCCTAGTACAAGACGCAAGCCTTGATTATGAATAGTATCAAGTTTGCGCAAGTAAGACTGACGTGCCGACCCGTACACATCGCAACCGTAATCCAACTAACAAGGGACATATAAAGTCGCGAAAAAAACCTTTTTTATCTGCTCCCCAGTCCATACTGGAAACTACACGTAAGAGATTAAGAGTTTCTGACATTTGTCGCTCAAGTAATTGATATGAGGATTGAACAACAGCTTGGAATCAAATAAAAGGCCTAGAAATTTGAACTCTTGGACTACTTCTATACGAACACCATCGAATTTCAGTTCGGGGTCAAGATGAAATTTTCTTGAATTACAAAAATGCATACACTTAGTGTTTGTTTTGGAAGACTTGAAACCATTTTCTTCAGACCATTTGCTTTAATAGGTCAAGACCTGTTGGAGCTGTCTCTCAATAGTACGCATGTGTTTTGACCTGTAGCAAATGCAGAAGTCGTCGACATAAAGAAAACATTCCACACCGGGACATACAGATTTGATGTCTATTGTTTATCTTTACACTAAAAAGTGTAACTGAAAGAATACATCCCTGGGGAACGCCTATCTTTTGTTCATGGGGGTTAGAAAAAGTATTACCGACCCTGACTCTAAACTGCCCCTTATTTAAAAAAATAGAGTTAAAATAAGCAAGGCAACCTCGAGCACCGAAATCATAGTGGTCATTCATAATTCCATACTTCCATGTTTTATCGTAGGCACTTTCAAGATCAAAAAATGCATTTTATTAAGGTTATAGGACGATAGTTTGCAGGAATAGAAGATTTCTTTCCCGGTTTGGGTATTGGTACTACTATGGCTTCCTTCCATGAATCAGGAAGAATACCGTCTGCCAAACCTGATTAAATATACAGAGTAAACAATCTAGGGAACGATATGGCAAATGCTTAAAAATTGATAATGAATGTCGTCGCATCCAACAGCAGTGTCGTGGCATTTCTTTAACGCTTTCTTCAGTTCCTTTAAAGAGAAGTCCTTATTGTATGGCTACGCATTATTCAGTTGGAAATTTAGCTTATTTTTTCTTTTATGTTTTGAAATTTTGGGAACTTCGCCGTATAATTCGAAGAAGAAGATTTCTCTGTAAAAAGTTTCTGCTAGGGCACTGGCAATATCGGTTTTGGAAGTGACGACACCATCATCAGTATTTAAGTGACCAATATTTTGATGCGAGTCTTTACCGTTAATTTTACGAAACATTATCCCATGTCTTTTTCACAGGCGATCTAGAGTTCAATTTAGATACACACTGTCTCCAAGACGTACGTTTCCTTTGTTTGATTGTCCGTCGTGCTCTTGAACGAGCAATTTTAAACTTTGTAAGATTCTCCTGAGTCGGTCTCAGATTGAAATTTCTGAGATCACGCTTATGCTCTACTATTGCTTTCTTGCAGTCATCATTAAACCATGGTTTGCTTGGATGCTTTGGATCTGTCGAGGTTCTAGGAATTGATTTCTCTGCGGCATTGTAAACTAAGGAAGTAAAAAGTTCCACAGGATTGTCACAGTTTTCAAATGCATTTCGATCAATTGACTGTTCGCAGTGTATTTTGAATTGATCCCAATTCGCTGAATGAAGCTTCCAGCGTTCTGGCCGTTGCTGTATGGAAGGTCCCATCTCCAATACTTGAATCGGGAAATGACCGCTTCCATAAAGGTCGTCATCAACCTTCCATTTGAAGTCAGAAGCAATACAGGACTGCATATAGTCAAGTCTAGAGACGAATATGAACCAGTGGCAGGATGTAGGTACGAGTTACATCTATAATACAGGAGACAGAGGTCAAGTTTGGAAATAAAATCTTCCGCCTGTCGACCTTTTAACATTTGTGTCTCTACAACACCATAAGGTATTATGGGCATTAAAACCGCCCATTAAAATGAAAGGTTTAGAAAGCTGATCAATCAAGTCATCGAGTTTAGAGCAATCAATGGGGATACTTGGAGGCAAGTAAATAGAACATACTGTTATCGTTTTGTTTAAAGAAATGCTAACAGCTGTTGCTTGCAAAGAAGTATTTAGATCTATATTGCGGCGAGGACCAGAGTTATTCACTGCTACTGCTACCATTGTAATTAGACTGATAGAGTGATGTTTTAAAGATACTTTGCCAGTATCTGTAAGAAAAGTTTCCTGCAAACATAATGCCACTGGTCCATATTTGTCAATTATAACTGATAGTTCTTCAACATTAGCTGAAAAACCTCGACAATTCCATTGCAAAATATTGTTGTTCATACTTAGGTACAAGACGAGAAAAACAACATGTAAGAAATGAAGTACGGGTTGATTCATGTTTGTGAAGGTAGCCTGGTGATTTTACCTTGCTTTGTTTTTGCAATTTCATCGTCTGCTTCCATGTCTTCATCGAGACACTGGAAGCGGTTAAATATTTTAATTTCATCATCAGATCCTTTTGGAAATCTATCTGAATGAGTTTTCTTTGACGATTTGCTTCGATTTGATGCAGTCCTCAGGCTTTTACTTGCTTTTGTACTTTTTGTAGGCATTTGTCTTTTTTTACCAGTAGAATCTGGTTTTTTTCTTTCTGGCTAATTGTCTGTACGGCAACATCAATAGTTTGTGTTTGGACGTATTTCAAGTCTTTGGGTGTAGACGGATTTGATTTAGTGACAGAAGAGTAAAGGTTGTTCAAGTTAAGGCGACTGTTTACTATTTTCCTTGCCTCAGGAAAGGAGAGACTTTCTTTATACTTGATCGTAACAATTTCTTTCTCTTGTTTCCAGATTGGACATGTACGGGAAGTGGCGACATGTTCACATCCAGAGCTGGCACATTTAACTGTATTTTAGCAATTACTGTAATAGTGTGTGTCTCCTCCTCATTGCAATGTCTACACAGAGCATCAGAACTATTCCTGTTGCATTTTTCGTTCATGGTGTCCGCACTTGAAGCAGGTATAACATTGAAGAGGGTTTGGAATGTGTAAGTCTACATACACATTCAAATAACCAATTTTCAACGTTTTGGGTAAAGTTGCCGGGTTAAAATTCAGAATTATTGTGTTAGTTTCTTGCCTTATTTCATCTCTATATACTGTTATGCGTCTAGCAGCAGTAAATTGTTGATTAGCCACCTCTTGTACGATTTCGTCCTCCGATACTCCAGCAAGATCTGGGCAACGGATGTTTCAACGTGACGTATTCAGACTACCGCGCGGAGAACATTTTGCAGGACTTTGGAAAAAAACTGCTTGATCCTTACAAGGTTTTTCGCGTGTTTAGATTTGTTTACTTCAACCAACAGTGAACCAGATGAAAAATTTTTCACCGACTTTGGCGGGCCGGCAATTGACACCAAAACCTTTTGAATTACAAAAGGGGAAAGTTTACTTAACGGTTGATCAGGAACTGTTGACTCGATCAGTAAAAATCGTGGAAAAAGCGAAGTCACTTAGGGAATTTCCGAGTCTGAATCGAGTTGATCGCGTATTCTTTTTGCGTATTCTTTTTTTTTTTTTTTTTTTTTTTTTTGTTTGGGGATCCATGTTTGTGTTTTTAAATTTCATCATCCGTAGCCCCCATCCACCACGGAGCCCAACTAGGGGACATGGAGTATGGAGCAGCAAACCAGCTCCCGTGCCAGGGTTACTCAGATGCCATGAATAGGTCGGAGCGACAAGGAAAGAACATGGGTGGTCCCCCAGATCAGGGATTTGCCATGGCAGTCAAAGTCCCAACGAAAAATCCACAACACCCAATAAACCCATAAGCTTAAATAAGACCAGGACTTTAAAATACATACTAAAGGAAAAGGTAAAATAGCCATTTTTAAGCAAACGTTAAATATGAGTTTAAAACATTGGAACATTCCTCCGAAAATGGAGATCACAAGAATCTTATGAAAGTAAAAGAGGGAAAAAGGCATCAAATATTCCAAATTTCCTTTAGAATGAGACAAGTTAGGTTTCAAGGTGTGTCGCAGGACGCATGGAGGAAGGAGCATCTATACCCAGGGTACAGATGTCCTTCCCCCGTACAGCTCCCTCAACATAATACAGTTATATATGAAATATGCCCAATCCTAAAAGACCAGCCGATTGCACTAGACCGGGCCCATCTAGGCTGTCGTTTACACAGAAGCCGAGGCCAAAGCAGTATGTTGAACAGCTGGAGATCCCTGGGCTCCCCTCAACTACCAGGACCCTCTTTTCCTGCTTACGAGTCTCCACCCACGGTAAACAGGCGGGTCCATTTGGTGGGGTCTTACCACTACTGCAGGACGGCAGCTGGACAATTTCTATCCCCCCCCCCCCGCCCAGCTGGGGGTTCCTATTCTCGTGAAATTCTCGTTTTATAAGGATAAAGATAGGATTCTTCAAAAAATATAAAGAAAAGTCAAGTGCACATCGTCATTAAGCAAACTCGGCCGACACTTCTAACAGAGTAGATGTGAGTCTGGACTTCCCAGAGCATGTACGGAAAATTAGAAAGCAGTTTCATCCATTCTTACAGGAAGCTATTGACTTTGGTAATCATGCATCTACGCTATGACAAACTGATAATTGATAGAAAAGACTTTCATGTATAACTCCCAAACTCAACCTCCTGAACCACTATATAAAGACTAGGATCGTGGCCGAGGCTCGAGCCATCCCAGCGTATTCTATGATGGTGATGACAATTTCTATAATTGCGAAAAGGTAGTTGTCAGTGAGGCTTTTTTCAAGTGGTTCTTCTATTGTTTGAAGAGGTTCCTCTATTGTTTAACGGTGAAACCAGTTGTTCCGGTAAATACTCGTGAAAAGTCAGCTCACAGAGGTCATTGACCTTTTATGGTAGTACAGATTTGGGCGGGTTCGAAATTCAATCCCAGTAACTGACCGAGGGTTGAGGTCGTGTTGGTGAATGAGCAGGGTGTTTTTTTTTAATCGTTTAGCTCAGAGGTCATAGTAATGAATGAATGAAGTTTTATGGCCCGTCGACATCACAGGTCATATTGGACGCACTTACAATTAATGCAATGCATTTTATTGAATATATTGTAAGGCTACGAAATAAGATTAAAATCTATACCGTGTAAACACTAAGAGCAAATAATTATATAATTATACAGGCATTTAGGATAAAAAACGGATGGTCAATAGGACATAAACTTATATCTTTTTATGAAGATTTTCCTCTTTCAAAAAGTCAAAAATAAACTCCAACTTTACAGTATCAAATAAATTGTTCATACTGTCAACTTGAAAAAAACCTGTCTCTTGTAGGTGCAAGGTCTATACAGTGTACAAGTATATATTTAATATATTTAACAGTAAGATATGCATTGCAAAAAATACATTGAGTTGCTTTTCCTTTGAGGAGGTATGAGTGCGTTAAATATGTATGACAATGCGAAGACGGGCCAATATAATTTGCTCGCGGCGACTTGTCCGCAACCCTGGAAGCTACTCGCCAAGAGCTGGATTCACTATAATTTGTTGTTTTGGTTAACTGGGTTATTCCAGGATTGCTGCCATACACTTTTAATAAATTCGTTAATCAACTTTTTAAAATCATTAAAAGGAACTTTAAAAGATATCAGCCTCTTCATTGCCACTGATACCAATATGGCTAGGGAGCCAATAAAAAACAATATCGGCTTTTTCACATATTCTGGATAAATTTTCGAGGAGACTTACAGTTAATGGGTCCTCTGTTTTCTCACCCTCAAGTGCTTGCATGGCAGATAACGAATCAGTGAAGATAATATAGCGCCAGTAAGCGTCTTCTTGAATACGGTTGAGAGCAAGGTCGACCGCCTTTAGCTCCGCGGGAAAAAATAGAAGAATTATTAGGAAGCCGAAATTGGTATAATTCGCCATCCAGCACGGCAGCCGCAGCTACTTTGTTTCCATCTGTAGAACCATCTGTATATATCTCTTCATAAAGGCAGTAATGTTCTTTTATTCCAAGGAATTTATTTTTAAAAATCATAGGATCTGTTGTAGCTTTCTTGTCTGAAGCAAGATTGTATATATAGGTTGGACTTTTAGAAGTCCATAAAGGAACCTCAGAGATTTTATGTTTCGTTACATCTTCAAGATCGTAATCAAGACAACTCATATCCGCTTCACAGCGCAAATTGAAAGGTGGTATATTTTTTTCTCTTTTTCGAAATTCATCCTTGTACAGTGGTCCAAATACTGCTTTATGCGTGGGGTTGTCGGGATTAGACTTTAATTTTAAGTAGAATTGCAAGGAAAAGTTTCTTCCTGCGTAAATTTAAGGATGGTTCATTTGCCTCTGCATACAAACTATTAATAGGGGATGTTCTAAAGGTACCAAGTGCTAAACGCAAACCTTGGTTATGGATAGAATCCAATTTACGAAGGTAGGACTGCCGCGCTGAGCCATATAGAGTGCAACCGTAATCTAACTTTGAACGGACACGTGATCTAGTCTTAAATGGGCTTTTTTGTCAGCTCCCCAGTCCATACTGGAAATAACACTAAAAGATTAAGAGCTTTTTGGCATTTATTGCTGAAATAATTGATATGAGGTATAAACGACAACTTATAGTCAAATAAAAGACCTAAAAATTTGAATTCCGGGACGACTTCACTTCGTACACCATCTAGTGAAAGTTCCGGGTGTAAGTGAAATTTTCTTGACTGGCAGAAATGCATGCATTTGGTCTTGGTTTTTGAAAATTGAAAACCATTTTCTCCTGACCATTTAGTTAAGTTATTCAAAACGTGTTGTATCTACCGTTCAATGGTTTGCATATGCTTAGACCTATAGCAAATGCAGAAGTCGTCAACACACAAAAAACATTCCATACCAGGACAAACAGACTCTAAAATGTTGTTTCTCTTGACCCTGAAAAGTGTTACTGAAAGAATGCTTCCCTGGGGAACACCCGTTTCTTGTTCATGGGGGTTGGAGTAAGTATTTCCTACCCGGACTCTAAACTGACGTTCATTCAGAAATGCCGAAATGAAATAAGCAAGGTGACCTCTTATACCGAAATCATGAAGGTCGTTCATGATTCCATATTTCCATGTGGTATCATACGCACTCTCTAGATCGAAAAATACAGAAACAACATGTTCCCTTTTAATGAAAGCTTCGCAAATAAACGTTTCGAACGAACTAAGTAGTCGAAAGTGCCTCTTTGTTTACGAAAGTCGCCTTGGGTGGTAGCAATAAGTTTGTTTTTCTCTAAAAACCAAACAAGGCGATAGTTAACTATTCTTTCCATGGTTTTGCAAATACGACTTGTTAAGGCTATTGGGCGATAGTTTGCAGGATTCGTAGAGTCTTTACCTGGTTTGGTATGGGAATCAGTATTGCTTCCTTCCAGGAATCTGGAAGAGTACCAGAATGCCAGACTTGATTAAATATAAACAGTATACAGGGATCGAAATGGTAAATGTTTTAAAAACTGATAATGGATGTCATCACATCCAACAGCAGTATCATGACATTTCTTTGGAGCCTTTTTGAGTTCTTTAAGAGTAAAAACCTTATTCTACTGTTCTGTATTATTTGACTTGAAATTCAGTTTAGTTTTTTCTTTGGTGCCTTGAAATTTTCGAAATTTAGTCCTGTAGTTTGAGGAAGACGACTTCCCTGCAAAAGTTTCTGCCAAGACATTTGCAATATCTGCTTTAGATGTGACAACACCATCATCAGAATTTAAATGCCCAGCATCTAATGAGGGGCTTTTTCCATTAGTTTTCTTAGTTTTCCGATTCATATCCCAAGTCTTAGAAAGACGATCTAGAATTTAATCTAGACACGTTCTGTCGCCAAGACGCACGTTTACTTTGTTTGATAGTTCATCGTGCTTTTGCACGTGCAATTTTGAACTTTGTAAGATTTTCCTGAGTCGGTCTCAGATCAAACTGCCTGAGAACAGACAGCTATAGCCTTTTTGCAATCATCGTTAAACCATGGCTTACTTGGATATTTAGGATTTGTCGATGTCCGACGAATTGATTTTTCAGCAGCCGAATAAAGAGAGTAAGTGAAAAGCTCTGCAGGATTTTCACAATCATCAAAAGCAGTGGGATAAATTGATTGTTCGCAGTGAATTTTGAATTTTTCCAAATTTGCCTCAAGGAGCTTCCAGCGTTCAGGACGTTCTTGTATTGATGGTCCAACTTTCGACACTTGAATCGGAAAATGATCACTTCCGTGAAGGTCATCATCAACCTTCCAGTTAAAGTCTGGAAAAATTCCAGGGCTGCAGATAGTTAAGTCTACAGATGAATAAGAACCAGTGGCAGGGTGAAGATACGTTGAGGACTTATCATTTAATTTTAGAAGAATGAGGTCGTGCCTCGTAATAAAATCAATGATTCGACCTTTATCATTTGTAGTCCTACATCCCCACAGTGCACAATTGGAATTGAAAGGTTTCGGCAATTGGCCTATTAGATCATCAAATTTCTTGACATCTATTGGCGAGCTTGGTGGGAGATAAATAGAACACACACTGATGGTCTTATTAAGGGAAATGTTTACCGTGACAGCTTGAAGTGTAGTTTCAAGCTTTACAAAATGGTGTGGAACACTGTTATTTACAATTACGGCAACACCTCCTGAAGCTATATCATTACAACTAAAGTTCCTAGAGTAACAAGAATGATACTTTAAAGTAAATTTGTCGGAGTCCTAAAGAAAGTTCTCCTGTAAACAAACTAACACAGGTTTCCGTTCATTGACTAAAAGATTTAATTCCTCAAAGTTAGCTTTTATACTTCGACAATTCCATCGCAGAATATTATTACTCAGGATAAGTTTAAAAGTAAGGCTAATACCACATAGTAATGGAAGTATATATTTGATCATCTTTTGTTATTGAGTTTAATAATTCGGCCTTGCCTATTTGCATTTTGATCTGCTAGCATATCTTCCTCCTCCATGTTTTCATCGAGACATTGGAAGCGGTTCTGCTGCTGGATTTGATCGTTGGATCCCTTTGGAAGGCGATCCGAGGTGACCTTGTTTGGAGATTTGTTTCTCCTTTGGCTAGGGCTGCTCGGAGCCTTTGCCTGTGCTGGACTGCTATTAGTTTTTCTTGTGATAGATTCAGTAGATGCAGGATCTTTTTGAGAACATTGACCGTTTTTACTTGAAGTTGAAGACTTTTGTTGAACAGTTGTTTTGGTATTTGCTACTTTTTCTTGAGGTTTTGTTTGAACAGCCGTATCACTTGTTTGGGTATGAGCATCTTTGCGCTGTACGAGTTTTGCAGCAATTGCTTTAGCATATGAAATATTCAAGTTATGTCTGGCTTCCACAATCTTCCTCGCTTCCGGAAAAGAGAGGACTTCAGTATATTTCACTGTAACAATCTCTTTTTCCTTTTTCACACTGGGCAAGACCGAGAAGTTGCAATGTGTTCCCCCTTGCAATTAATACATCTGATTTCAAAATCACAATTATCATCAGACTTGTGGACAAGGTTAGAGTTTCCACAACGACGGCACAGTGCTTCTCCTTAATTCAACTTGCATTTTTTTCATGATGCCCAGACTTGTAGCAGCAATAACATTGTAGTGGGTTGGGTATGTATACATCAAGAGCCACTTTCAGATATCCTACCGTTAAGTATTTGGGCAAGATTGCCATGCTAAAACTTAAAATAAGGGTATTGGTGGGTCGTCTTACACCGTCTCTAAAAATAGTGATCCGTCTTGTGGCTGTAACATTTTGATCAGAGAGCTCCGTAGTGATCTCCTCCTCAGAAATATCTGCGAGGTCCGGGCAACAAATGATCCCTTTTGACATGTTCAGACTACCGTGAGGAACACACTTGGCTGGAATATTAAAGACGTGCTTAATTTTCATCAAAGTTTTTGCATGTACAGCTTTTTCAACTTTAATTAAAAGCTTCCTGATCTTAGTTTTTTAACTGACTTTGGAGATCCCACAAGTCGCACTAACACTTTTTCTATAACAAATGGAGACAATTTTAAAAGAGGCTGGCCAGGTACAGATGAATCAATGAGTTAGAAGCGAGGAAAGACTAAGCTATTCGGTTGTACATTTTCCTGGTCTAAATCTAGCTGATCAAGGTTTCGTTTTTTGTTTTGATGATCCATATTTGAGTTTTAATATTCATCATCCGTGGTCCCCGCCCACCGCGGAGCCCAACTGGGGGACATAGAGTTTGGAGCGGAGTATCCAGCTCCCCATGCCAGGTTTACCCAGATGATATACTCAGGCAGTAAGGCTAGAGCCGAGCGACAAACAGCAGGCATGGCTAAATCCTGGGAACCAGAGAACAGCCATGGAAGCTGCTGCCTCAATCGCTAACCATATACTACCCAATTAGCCCATGAGCCTATATTAGACTAGGGACTAAAACACGTAAAGCAAAATAAAAACTAGTAATTTGAACATACTGTAGGAGTATCAATATATGCGAAAACTTAGATAAAGGGTGTACAAGATTCATACACTATTAGGAAAGAACTTCCTAAGTTCGAGCAATGATCATATACTTTTGAACCATTGGAGGTACGAACTAAGTTTCGGTTTAAGTTAATAATGCCCAAATCTAAAAACGACCAGCCGATTGCACTCGACCGGGCCCATCTAGCCTCTTGTTTACATTGAAGCCGAGGCCGAAGCAGTGTGTTGAACAGCTGGAGATCCCTGGGCTCCCCTCAACTACCAGGACCTTCTTTTCCTACTTATGAGTCTCCACCCACGGCAAACAGGCGGGTCCGTTGGTGGGGTCTTACCACTGCACAGAACTGACAGCCGGCGAATTCTACCCCCTAATGGTTTAAAATCATAAGAAGGAACTCTAAAAGGCAAAAATCCAGTGACAATGCCTTCTTGGCAGCTTTATCTGCCTCTTCATTGCTACTTATACTAGCATGACTAGGGAGCCAGCTGAAAACATATCAGCTTTTTCACAGATTCCGAACAACTTTTCAATGGGCTTGACAACTAATGGATTATCTGTTTTCTCACTATCAAGTGCTCTCACGGCAGATAATGAATCAGTAAAGATAAAGTAGCGCCAGTAAGCGTCCTGTTGAATATCGTTGAGGGCAAGGTCGATCGCCTTTAGCTCCGTAGAAAAAATAGAAGAATTATCAGGAAGCCGAAACTGATATAATTCGACATCGAGCACGACAGCCGCAGCAACTTTGTTTCTATCTTTAAAACCATCGGTGTATATCTCTTCGTGAAGGTAGTACTGATCTTTTATTTAAAGGAATTTATTTTTAAAAATCATACGATCTGTTGTAGCTTTCTTGTCTGAAGCAAGATTAAATACATAGGTTTGACTTTTAGAAGTCCATAAAGGAACTTCAGAGATTTTATGTTTCGCTACATCCTCGAGATTGCAATCAAGACAACTCATATCCGCTTCACAGCGCAAACTATTACTTTTTCTCTTTTTTGAAATTCATCCTTGTAGAGCGGTTTAAATACTACTCTATGCGTTGGGTTGGCGGGATTTGACTTTAATTTTAAGTAATATTGCAAGGAAAGTTCCTTCCTGCGTAAATTTAAAGATGGTTCATTTGCCTCTGCATACAAACTATAAACAGATGTTCTAAAGACGCCAAGTGCTAAGCGTAAACCTTGGTTATGGATAGAGTCCAATTTACAAAGTTACGATTGCCATGCCGAGCCATATACAATGCAGCCGTAATCCAACTTTGAACGGATAAGTGTTCTATAAAGTCTCAAAAGGACTTTTTTGTCGGCTCCTCAGTCCATACTGGAGACTGAATGAATGAATGAACGAATGAATGGAGCTTCAAGGCCCGTCGACAGCTGAGGTCATATTGGGCGCATACACGAAGGTGAAAAGCGATACTGTGAGGTATTGAGTCAGAAATGTTTAAAAAGTATATGGGTAAACAGTAAAAGGTACGCAGAAGTGACGTGAAACGGATAAAAATAATAACAGAAAGGCCAAAAAAGCCCTTAAAACGAGTTAAAGTAGAATAAAACAAGGTAGATAAAACACTAAATTTTTCTGAAAAGATTTGCCTCTTTATGGTATTCAAATAATGATTCAATCGTCACAGTATCAAATAAAGTACTCATGTTGTCTACCTTGTAGTATTTTTCGCTTATTTGCGCTAAGTCAACGCACTCAGTTAATATATGCTTGACGGTGAGAGCAGTATAGCACGGGATGCATTGCGGCACCTCTCTTTTTAGGAGATAGGAGTGCGTAAGATACGTATGACCGATACGCAGAAGGGCCAAAACAATTTCTTCGCGCCGACAAGTCCTTGAGCCTGGCAGCCGTTCTCCAAGAGTTGGCTTAATACAGGAAAATTTATTCTGATGATTAAGTGGGTCGTTCCAAGAAGCATCCCATACAGATAGAATAAAAGTATTAACTGAACGATTAAAATCAGTAAAAGGGACTTTAAAAAGTAAAATATCAAGTGACCATGCCTCCTTGGCAGCTCTATCTGCCTCTTCATTACCACTGATACCAATGTGGCTGGGGAGCCAACATAGAACAACGTCAGTAGTTCCGCAGATGTCAGCTTATCTAAAAGATTAACAATATTTGCATTATCAGTCTTCTCATGCTCAAGTGCTTGCATGGCAGAGAGTGAATCGGTAAAAATGATTTAACGCCAGTAACCGTCTTCCTTTATATGATCAAGAGCAAGGTCTATAGCTTTTAGCTCTGCAGAAAAAATTGAAGACTTATCTGGAAGATGAAACTGGTATAGTTCGCCGTCCGGCACGGCAGCCGCGGCAACCCTGTCACCTTCTTTTGAACCGTCTGTATAAATATGTTCATAATTGTAGAATTGTCTTTTAATTTCGAGATATTTGCTTTTAAAAATAGTAGGATATGTTGTTGCCTTTTTTTATGATGCTAGATCACATACAAATGTTGGACTATTGGAAGTCCATAAAGGCACATCTGTAATCTTCTGCTCCGGTATGTCATCAAGATCTAATCTAAGACTTCGGATGTCAGCTTCACACCGGAGACTGAAAGGAGGTATTTCTTTAAAAAATCGTCTTCGTACAGAGGTTCAAATACAACTTTATGAGTAGGATTTTCAGGGTTCGACTTCAGTTTTATATAGTACTGCATTGACATTTTCTTTCGCCTAAGATTTAAGGAAGGCTCGTTTGCTTCTGCATACAGACTATTTATTGGAGAAGTCCTACGTGCGCCTAGTACAAGACGCAAGCCTTGATTATGAATAGTATCAAGTTTGCGCAAGTATGACTGACGTGCCGATCCGTACACATCGCAACTGTAATCCAACTTTGATCTTACAAGCGACCTATAAAGTTGCAATAACACTTTTTTTATCTGCTCCCCAGTCCTCACTGGAAACTACACGTAAAAGATTGAGAGCTTTCTGACATTTATTGCTGAAGTAATTAACGTGAGGTGTGAACGACAGCTTAGAATCAAATAAAAGGCCTAGAAATTTGAACTCTTGGACGACTTCT
The DNA here is from genome assembly GCA_945859785.2 of Tridacna gigas. Lineage (NCBI taxonomy): Eukaryota > Metazoa > Mollusca > Bivalvia > Cardiida > Cardiidae > Tridacna > Tridacna gigas. The sequence goes on from OX244028.2 coordinate 70,307,742, forward strand.
ATACAAACATCATCTAACGTCATTTCGGGCTCAAGATGAAATTTTCTTGAATTACAAAAATGGATGCACTTAGCCTTTGTTTTGGGAAACTTGGGCGACTTCGCATGGGGCTATCGCAGCAGCAATAGTAGCAATGGCTCCAACCGAACATTAACAGCCAGGGCTATAATGATGTCATTTGACCTTTAACCTCGGCAATTGTCGGACCGCGCTTGCACCCACGGTCGTTTTAGTTCCAAGATGGCGGCTGGTGGAGGAAACGACCTGTAAGTTATGTTGAAAAGCCAGAAATACGTACTGTATTAGTTCCATATTATTTATTTGACTATGCCTATATGACAGCAAATAGTTATGCATCGAAATGGAGTACGTGTTATTTCAAACGAACCGATGGCTTCAGCCGGTGATGCTTTTCAGTATAAATGACGGAGAAATCGCCCCGTGGAGTATTCGTCCCCAAATTAAATTTTCAAGAAATCGTCTTCATTTTCAAAATTCGTATATATTGCTGTTTAATTTGTCTGTTAATTTGTCTTTGAAAAGTATTTTTGAGCCCCAAATGTCAAGATCTATGTACATGGATTAGTTTTCAGATAATGTCGCAGTTTTTCATCAGAGGAATGCAATTTTAAGACCCATAAAAGAAGGCAATATTCTGCATGTAACAGTACCCTCTATGGAAGTTTCTCTCACAGATACGAGTTTGAAGATAATAGACCAGTATTATTTATATTCAAAATCACTACTGCTGTACTCTAGAAGAGCAACAGTTTGATATTTGCACTCGTTTCTTCTTTCAGAATTATGATGCAGGTGAAAAAGAATGGCGCGACACACTTGGCAAGAATTAGCCGATCTTTATTTGAGATGATCAATTCACCAGATTGTGGTATGTATGATTTGGCTGTAATGTTAAAAAAAAAAATGTTGCTGGGTTGGGGTATCAAACACCCAATCTTCTAGCTCATGTCAGATGAGTATCATGCCAGCAGGTTTTTGGAAGTGTCATAAGCTTTATCAGTACCCCTTACACTCCTATTATGGAGAAATAAGATTGATTGATAATTGGTTATTGTGGTTCATGCCATATCAAGAAATTTTCAATTATATAATCAGTACTCACTTATCCAAAGCAGACTGTTACTGGATAGGCAGTTAACCAGTACTAAGCCAGATACTGGCATCTGCCTTTCTTAAATCAGTGGAAAGAGGTTCCTCCAGAAAGGATCTTAACTGACCTGTACCAAAAATAGTAATAAAATGGGAGTTATATTACTTCTCCAAACAGATAATTGTGTAACAATAAGAAATCATACATTCACTTGTGTATTGGCAAGTAAACTGAAAACTTAACTTGGCCTCAGCAGAATTGGAGAGGTCATTGTATTTCTAGAGCCTTGAAAGTAAGTGCTTAGGCCAAATTGGAATTATGTTCCTCGGGAGCACTGTTCGTCATTACAAGATACAGTGGCTTTGCAGTTTTTCGGTGATGGAAAAAGAGCTAGGATAGGCCATCTTTTCCTGACCAGTGTGGCTCAGTGGTAAACTGTGGGACTCATAAGCTGGAGGCCCTGGGTTCAAGCTGCACTGCATCCACTGGGTTTTTCGTGGGAGTGTCCTTGGGCAAGACTCTTCAAAGCCCTTGCCTAGTACTGGTAAAACCCAGGAAATATGTGAATATGTGAGCTTTTGCAGTGATATGACTGAAATAATGTTGAAGCGGCATAAAACACCACTTGATCAACCAATCAATCAATCTGCCCAGCACAGGTCTCGTCCAATCCCCCCCCCCTCCAAAATAAAAAAAAAAAAAAAAAAAAAAAAAAAAAAAAAATTAATGCAGAGTCTAATTGGAATACAAAGTAGGGTTAACAGAATTACCAGAAGTTTTAGATCAAAAGGCTGAAATTTGATTACAAAGCTGAAGTCCGGGGACTGGTTGATGAATCATACAGTAAGGTCCAATAACCCAGTGGCCTGGTATTATATCATCCTTGAAGCAAATTAGAGGCCTAGGCATTCGAAAAGACCTAGATAAGGCTGACCATAAAAAAATTCTTGGTTTGTTGTGCTCCTACTTACCTATCAAAATGGGCCTACACAAAAGTTTCATTGCCATGCAGACAAAAAGAACTTTTTTCAAGTCCTGGTCAAGTTCCAAAGGCTGACACTCAATCAAAAACTGAAATCTCATTGCGTTCAAGAATGCATGGAACCAGTGTTCCCACTAGCTTTTTATTTTAAGGGTACACTTACCCCCTGGGCTGCAAAACTGGGGGTAAGACTTCAGATTAGAGGTTATGACAATAATGGTTTCCAATTAACTAGATGTAAAACAAAACATATTGATGATTTGCAGTAAAAAAAAAAAAAGTATGTTATATTAAGGTATTTATGTAAATGTACAGCTTAAAGTCATTAAAAAGCTAAAAAGGAAGGTCTAAAGTGACTGATCAGACAATGTTGAGGGGATATTTTGCTGTCTCATGGGTTTCCGCGTTTTTTTCACCGATCAATTTTTCATGTCTTTCAATTTCTAGGTAGGTATTTCTGCATGATTTGGCATAAATTTGTCAATAAGGATAACCAGTAACTTCAAAACCTGTCATTTTACACAAGACACTTTTTTGTCCATGTAATTTCTTACGTGAGGTCTCGCATGTAACCAATATTTGTTACGTGAATTTCAATTCTGTAACATGATTTACACAAGAATTTGCGTGAGTGGGAACACTGTGGAACTGAGTTGAATTTTTCTTCTTTCTGCATTTTATAAAGAAGTTTTTGATTTAATATCAGATATAGCAATAATAACAATAAAATACTACCTACCCAGCTGTTTGGAAATTGATTAGAAGGAGCACAGCAAACAAAGAATTTGTTTAGCGTGGCCTATAAAAAGAGAGTTTTTTTTCTCTTTCTCTCTCGCACTCTTTTTCTCTCTCTTTAGATCCAAAATTAAGACAAGAAGTGATTGATGCAGCCACAGCCACAGAACCTTCCAGTTCCTCTGCTCTGTCCGAGTCATTTTCTGCCACCCCTTTAAATTCAAATTCAGGATCATCTAAAAATGTGGATACCCCTGAGCCTTCCACCTCTTATTCAACAGGACAATTCAAGGAGGAGGAACTGCTTCCAGACCAGGTGAATAAACTCCACCTTCAGTATTGTGGCGTAAATGAGTCGCAAAATTTAAACATTAAAAAAAAAAAAAAAAAAAACTTATGAAAAAGATTTGCCTATTGAACAGTGAGATGCCAACAAAAATGTTCACAAGTTCCTGTTTAGCTCAGAGGTAAAGTGCAGGACTCATGACCTGGAGGCCTTGGGTTCAAGCCTGGCCAGATCCACCAGGGTATTCGTTGAAGTGTCCTTGGGTGAGACACTTTAAAGCCCCAGCTTAGTACTGGTGAAACCCAGGAAATACCTGTATATGTGAGCTGTCAGTTATATGACTGAAATAATGATGAAAGCAGCGTAAAACACCAATCTGTGTGCCCATTAGACATGTCACCTTTCTATGTATGCTCAGCAGGGAATACCACAGAAACTATGTGTAGTTATACAAGTGTCTGTTGATCCATATATATTATTCTTTATGTTTAGACCCATCAACATTACACAGACTTGGGATCCCCTGGGGGTATACCCCATCCCTTTCACTTCATATAAGGCCTGGTAACTCAGAAACCATTCATATTCCCAACCCTCAAACATATTTATATTTGTGTTTTAGTCAAAAATGAAAATTCTTATTTCAGAGGTGTCTTTAACCTTTTAACACACAAGAAGCCTTTTAAAAACATGGTGGGAAAAGGAGAAATGTTGGTGACCAGCATTTTCTCCTTTTCCCACAATGTTTTCTACCCTTCCCAAAACAAATTTCAACTTTTCAGTCGCATTTATTTTGTCGTCTGCAAGTGCTTTCAATTTGGACTAGCCTAAAATTTTGTCGTTTGGTAAAGAGTTAACCCTTTACCAAACAATCCCGTGTTTTTACGACTCTGAGAAAGAAGCCTTCTGAAAACATTGTGGGAAAAGGAGAAAATGCTGGTAACCAGCATTTTCTCCTTTTCCCACAATGTTTTCGAGTATTTCCAGAGCAAATTTCAAATTTTGACTCACATTAATTTTGTGGTCTGCAAATGCTTTTAATTTGGACCAGTCTAAAATTTTGTTGCATGGTAAAGAGTTAAAGAAAATATTGGTGGCCGTTTAAAAATTGGAATTATTGATATGTGTAATAATCTTCAATATAAGTAGTCCAAACATTGACATAATAGATTACATCCATAATTCAAATTTCACCTGACAAAAGTAAGCGCAAATTATTGCTTTATATATATATCTCTGTGTATGCATAATCTGAAGACATATAGATACCTATGAATTGATTTTAATTGACCTGCAGATATCTATATAATTTGAATTAATGATAACACAGTCTTTGATATGGATATGTAAAAATATAGTCCAGAATACTTGATGTCCATACTTTGATTTATAGATCTTTGATTATTTACTTGCAGTGGTCAAATATAACTGTTTTTTATGATTTTTATAGCTAATTCACCTGTGGACATCAAGTGAAGAGAAAGCTCTTATAAGTGTCAGAGGAGACTTTGATGAACAATTTAATAAAAATCAACGCCATGATGTCCTTTGGAAGGAGGTTACCAAGAAAATGATTAGTTTGGGAATAAATGTGACAAATGTGCAGGTGGAAAATAAATGGAACAAACTTAAAAAGGATTATCGGAAAGCGGTCGATGAGAACAACAATACTGGAAATAATCCTGCTAAATTCAAGTACTTTGAGGATTTCAACAGAATCTTTGGAAACAGGACTTCAACCAAACCCATGGTAGTTTTTGATACTGGTAACATACGGCCACTCACTCCTGACACAGATAGCCACTCTGCCTCTTTAGAGTTATCAAAGAAACAGAAAAAAGAGCCTGTACAAAGAAGCACTCAAAAGTCTCCAAATGATAAAATTATGGAAAAGTTAGAGCAGCAAAACAAAGAAACTGTCAATGAAATAAGAAAACAACATGATGAAAAAATGGAAAGGTTTGACAGATTTCTAAATATTTTTGAAAAATCTGTAACAAAGAAAAACCCTGACCAGTAAAAGTGCTTTTTGCAGTTTATTGCTTTATTCAATATTTGTCAAATGTTGGCTTTTTAGCTGTACTGGCAGAAAGGTTTACCCCTTGTAGCCATGGCGTATGAGCCTGGTAGTACAACTCTGCTACTTACTACCCTTCTGGCATCCTGAAAAGAAAGACCCTCTCTGTATTTAACAGTGACAATCTCCTTCTCCCGCTGCCAGACGGGACATGACCTTGAAGTTGCCATATGTTCGCCACCACAACTTATGCATTTGCTTTTCTTCTGGCAATCGTTAGCACATGGAATTGTATGAGTACTTAAAAGCTCACCACAGCGCCGACATAATTTGTTGTCAGCACAAGAACTACACCTGCTTTCATGATGTCCAAATTTAAAACATGAGTAACACTGCAATGGGTTAGGAATGTATAAGTCTACAGGTACTTTCAGATAGCCAACCTTCAAAAATTTTGGAATAATTGCCGTTTAAAATGTAAGTATAATCGTGTTGGTTTCACCTTTGACGCCATATCTAAATACAGTGATTCTACAAGCATTAGTGACATTTTGATCTGCTAGTCCCTCAATGATATCTGCAGTGGACACTCCAGCAAGGTCGGGGCATCTAATAATACCCCGTGATGTGTTTAAGGAGGCGTGTGGCTTACATTGAGATGGAATGGAGAAGAATTGTTTTAGCTTCAGAAGCGATTCAACGTGTACTTTGTTAGTCATTTCGACGAGCAGAGCACCAGATTTCAACTTTTGACAGGATTTCGGCGATGTTGCAATAGACGAAATACATTTCTCAATCACGAAAGGAGATAGTTTTGACAGGGGTCTGCTAGGATGGGTCGATTCGATGATTAAAAATCGAGGGTAGAGATTGGCGTTCCCAGTTTCATTTTCCGAGTCAGAGTCCAGTTGAGCGCGTGTTCTTTTTTTGTTTTGGGAATCCATGATTATGGGTAGTGTGTTCATCATCCATGACCGCACCCACCGCGGAGTCCAACGAGGGGATATGGCCAACGGAGAGGCTATCCAGCTCCCCATACCAGGGTTACACCGATGGTATACTCAGATGCCCTGAATAAGTCGGAGCGACAAGGAAAAGAACATGGGTAGTTCCCCAGATCAGGGATTTGCCATGGCAGTCAGTCTCAACGAAAAATTCACAACACCCAATTAGCCCATAAGCCTGTATAAGACCAGGACTTTAAAAGTACATACTATAGGGAAAGGTAGAAAAGGCACTTTTCAAGCAAACATAAAATATGCGTTAAAGGCATTAGACTATTCCTCCGAGAATGGAGACCAAATTAGTTATGTAAGTAAAAAGTAAAAGAGGGAAAGTATCAAACATTCCAAGTCTGCTTTAGAATCAGAAAATTTTTGGTTTCACGGTGTTTCGCGGGTCGCATGCAGGAAAGAGGCATCTATACCCAGAATACAGATGTCCTCCCCCGTACAGCTCCCGCAACACGATACAGTTATAAATAAAATCCGCCCAATCCTAAAACGACCAGCCGATTGCACTAGACCGGGCCCATCTAGGCTGTCGTTTACACAGAAGCCGAGGCCGAAGCAGTGTGTTGGAGAGCTGGAGATCCCTGGGCTCCCCTCAACTACCAGGACCCTCTTATCCTGCTTACGAGTCTCCACCCATGGCAAACAGGTGGGTCCATTTGGTGGAGTCTTACCACTACTGCAGGACGGCAGCTGGACAATTTCTATCCCCCCGCCCAGCTGGGGGCCCAAAGTACCTGGATAAAGCCCTGAAATAAGACACATGATACAGTTCTTTGGCTATAAAAATCTCTCTATGTTTCTCTCTCTCTTTCTCCCTCTCCCTCCATCTCGCTCTCTCACTCTCTTTCTTTCTCTCTTCCCGATTTTTTAATTTTTTTCTTCTTTTTTTTTTTTTTAAATAATTCTTTTCAATTGGCTGGAGTTACGTTACACAGTATCTAGTTAAATTCCGGCCGTTCGATCTGAAAATGTTCATTGATTCAGTCCACGTGAGAGTTGTTGTTGACTCAGATCCCTAGGGTCTGTGTATATAAACTTTTTCTAGAGACTCCGTTTTCCAAGTTTTTTCGCAACCTACACTTTTTTTCTGACAATGTAACCTTAAATTTCGGACCATTTTTTTCCGAAAAAAGGAAAACTTTATTGAAAAGTCGGTAATACAATTTGCATTAATTATTGACTAAAAGGTTGATGTAACCCTTTACCACACAATCCCTACTTTTAACGACCCTGAAAACATTGTGGGAAAATGCTGGTAAACAGCATTTTCTCCTTTTCCCACAATGTTTTCTTTCCTTTCAATGACAAAACTTTATGTTTTAAGTAACATTTATTTTGTCGCGTGCTTATGCTTTCAATATGGATAAAGCTAAAATTTTATCGTGTGGTAAAGGGTTAATTACAACCCACACCACTAGTAGAAGTCCACTTTTTCTGTCCTTGTAACCTTCAATACATGGATCCTTGGAAATCGATATTTGACCAATCAGGTCGTCGCATTTCTTGCGATGTGCAGTCTTGTTGCCAGCTATTTCGGTTCCCAAACAAACGACTGTTGACGTTGGAGGGATGCGATATTTTTTATTTGTGTTTTAAACCTTTGAATTTAAGAAAAACTTTGGAATATGTGCTTAACGAACATGTATCCCTGACGTGAGATCCTGTAGACAAGTTTGAATTATGATAATGAAAATGGGACATTTGCAAAGAGTACTGATCAGCGCTACATTACACAATGGAATAATTATTGCTTTAGTTTTTTCCCCGCATAAAGATTTGGAAAGAGAAAAAATATTTTAAAGTGGAAAAAAAAGGTAAAAATACATCTATATGAAATACTAATCAAAATATAATATGTTTACTTGAATAGATAAACTTTTTCATTAACCTATGCACATCCAAAAAGTGGCACTTACCATCAGTGTTTCAGTTTGATGTTAATCTTAACCACTGGTGCATGAAGAATTTGCTAAATGTGTAGATATAGATAAGATTGCAAATAACATGCAGTTTGATCTTGGCTTAAGACTACCTGCTATTTACAATAAGCATATTGACGTGTATTTCTCATTACGTTTTCCTCACTAAAAGTATAATTCACTTTTAAATTTAGGTCTAACTCTATTCTGTTCCGGTGGAAGTTCAGCTAAAAAGGCAACTTATAATACTTAACTCTTTACCAAACGACAAAATTTCAGACTTGTCCAAATTGAGAGCATTTGCAGACGACAAAATAAACGTTACTCAAAGGTTAAAACTTGACTTCAAAAGGGTAGAAAACATTGTTTGAAAAGAAGAAAATGCTGGTTACCAGCATTTTCTCCTTTTCCCACAATGTTTTCAGAAGGCTTCTTCCTCTGGGTCGTAAAAACCAGGGATAATTTGGTAAAGGGTTGAATAAACTTTTTACTTAGTCGTATTAAAACGGATTAGCACATCTGCCATTTCAAAGGATGTGTCGGTAAACTGATAAGAAGTGTGTTTTATTGCCAACCAATCTGGCGCTCTAATCAACTTGACCACCCGTTGTTTTCAGTATATCATAAGATAAAACAAACTGCCTTCACTGATATTAACAAGATTGTTAATTGACAGTACACTTAACCCTTTATCAAACAACTAAATTTTGTAATGGAGCAACATGAAAAAATTTGCGATCAACAATTCATATGTAGCTAAAGTGATGATTTCTGTCTTTGATAGGGTAGAAAACATTGTTGAAAAAGGAGAAAATGCTGGTTACCAGCATTTTCTCCTTTTCCCACAATGTTTTCAAAAGCCATCCTTCCCAGGGTCGTGAAAACCAGGGATTGTTTGGTACAAGGTAAACACATTTTGAAATGAGACAACCCTTTTTCCCTTAACCTGAAATCGATTTTTTTCATGGTCCAGTCGTGGTCAATTTTTCTTAAACTTACAACTCTCTGTAGAATCAGACAATCTATAATGTTTTCGAAATGTTTGAAATACAGTGTTGTTTATTTGGGTATGATGTTGCGGTGACTTTATTAGCTTTACGAAAACAATAAGTATCTTTAATTCTATTATTCTGTGGCAGAAATGAGTTTTTTTGATGTGATGTGTTCTTTTTTTCATATTGAAGTTGAAAACTTTGCTAAAACAAGTACATCTTTTACATTGTCCATAGCCCCCGTAAATCACCCTTTTTGTATATCTCTTTGTTTAAATTAGTTCAAGCATCTTTAAATTTCATTCCGAGAATTCATCAACGGCAGAAATATAATTATGGTAGAATTTTTTTTTTTTTAATTTTATAGAGAGAAACAGTCATGACAGGACGATTTATGAAGCCTTTCTGTCATAATGAGAGAGAGAGAGAGAGAGAGAGAGAGAGACGCACTGTAATCAAATAGCACTCGCATCAAAGAAACCCACAAAAAATACGAAAAAAAAAAAACTTCAAAAATATCTTCGAAGACAACTTTAACAATCATTTCATAAAATATGAAAGTGGAACGATTTCTCCAATAGCTAATTTGAGGACTATTATTCAGAGAAATGGGGCATGATTTCTCTAGAGGTATGATTTCAACAGGGGACGATTTCTCAAGCATTCATGACTAAAGGACAATACTAATGATGCAACCTTACAGATGCTGAGTGCCAGACATGACGACACTGTTTTATCAAAATACTATAGAAAAAAAATGAAAATTATTTTTCAAATACAACTTCTCCGTGTATTTGAATCTGGATATGGGGACGACTTCTCCAAACTTTCTCCTGTGAAATCGTCCACAAGTGGTTTGGGGACGATTTCACCTGGGGACGATTTCTCTAGAGGAAGATTTATCCTGACACCGTCATGATGGAGGTTGAAGCAGTTTCTCTTGCCTTAAAAGGACACAGTTTCCTGATGACTGGTTCATGTGGCACCGAGAAAACTCATACTTCGAAGTAAGTAAACGATTTTGTTTTTCTGGTTTATTCGCCAAATCTCAATTTTCGTGCAATGAAATGCCACACAGGTATTAAAATAGGTCATTATATGCCGAATATTTTGGTTACAGAGCCTGAAAAGGTCATATGACTTACATAACAATGCAAAATTTATCCTTATGAGCAAAACAACTGCAAATAAAGGAATTGTTTTCAAGCATAACTTTTGTCTTTATAACTATCCAAAATTTAATGAATGAATGAATAAAGGGATTCTGCAAAATCGAGGGGTTTTATTTTTACAGTTAGAATAAGTGAACCACAATAAATATAACGTTACAAATGATTGATTTTGCAGCTTTTTTGGATCAAATTTCATTCAAATATAAATTAAGGTATGTCCAATTTAAAGAATATATGACATCATCTAAAAAGCTAGATTCTGAATTACATGGAACCCCAGTCTCCTTACATGCACGATAATTGAGGTGAGGAGGATATATAACAAAAAATCGAAATATTAATAATAAAACACATGACTAACCCTTCGCCAGATGACAAAACTTTGGTCTCATCCAAACTGAAAGCATTTGCAGATAACAAATTCACTGTGGCTGAAAATGTAGTACCTCTTCCTGATAAAAGAGAAAACAATGTGGGAAAAGGAGAAAATTCTCATGAGCATTTTCTCTTTTCCCTCCATGTTTTCGAAGGCATTCTAGTACAGGGTCGTTAAAACTAGGGCTTAGCCAGTTAGGAGTTAAATATGACAAAAAAAACAACAACCGAATTATCATATACTTCTTCGTTACATTTCAAAATCCTGAGCATATATTTAGATAATGATTGAAATGAAGTGTCCTTGTTGCCTACCGGTGATGACCATAGAAACTAGCACTGTATTCAAGTACACGATCTGAACTATATTGACACTATAAAGAAGGTCTCTGACATTAACTCTTTACCAAACGACAACATTTTAGACTTGTCCAAATTGAAAGCATTTACAGACAACAAAATTAATGCGACTCAAAACTTAAAGTTTGTCTTGGGCAGGGTAGAAAACATTGTTGGAAAAGGAGAAAATGCTGGTAATCAGCATTTAATCACTTTCCCACGAAGTTTTCAAAAGCCTTCTTTTTCAGGGTCGTGAAAACCAGGAATTGTATGGTAAAGGGTTAATATCGTACGTAACAGAATCTTAAGGCCGGTACACACAATAAGATTTGTATCATGAAATAATCTCAGGGAATTTTGTATCATATTAGACTTCTGGACACACACAAATACAAATCTCATGATACTTTTCATATTTATCAGGTTTTTCCAGCCAGAATTATGCTAATGTATAGATCTAGTGTCAAAATGGTGCTTTCAGAGCTAGATGAAGTAATCATGGCATAATATTTATTGCTATTGCAAACTTACTCTCCAATTTTTTCCATACGTGAAAGTAACGCGCCTTGTGATTGGCTACACCGAACGGTTTAGTCGATGACACGGTTGTTACTTTAAAATTTGGCAAATATTGGAGAAGTAAGACAAAATCGTTCTGATTGGTTGGTGAATACGGATCCAGTACGCGGAAAATACATTGTCTACCATTTTAGTAAACCAGGAAGTAGCATTTTGTCAACAAATATACAGGTAATTCACCTTCCCGGAAATGCTGAGCTGTGATTGGATAATACTTTTTTACAAATTTTAGGAAATAGAGCATTGCTCTAAACCTGATACAGTTTCATGAAAATCCAGAAAATCTTATAAAACTTGTATTAGGGATGTCAGATTTGTCTCAAATATAAAAATATTTTGAGATTAATCTTACTGTGTGTAAAGGCCTTTAGATTTCCCTAGATACGTATGCCCCTCCTCTTTAGTTTTTGAGATTTGTTTCTCCCCGGATTAAGTGGGCATGGTTTAAGCGCTTTGTATAAAGCCGTAGCTATCCCAGAATTGGCTTTATTGCTAATACTTTGTTGGCCGAGTATTATCGCCGTCTGTGACGGTCCGTACTGTGCGAGAGTTGGATTAGTATTCAAGCCGTTCCGAATACCCTTTGCTGACAAAATAAATTTTCTATCAGATCAGAGTTGAGAAATCCTGGATTTATTGAATTCCCGCCTTTGACGTGCATACTACAAAGCGACACAAATCCAGACACAAAAGAGTTTAAATCGTCTCTAGTTTCCTCTGTCATAAGATTCTTCTTTGGGGCGTATATATTTGAATTCAGGACTTCTGCTTCCCAAGAATTAAAAAAGCTCAAAACACTTTCTAAAGATTTCAGTCTTTCATCTGAAACACTGGATATTGGTCTGTTTTAATCACAAAATATTGAAGTCAACTCTGCTTTTTTTTCCAATAAGGCCACCGATGATGACAGTCTTTCTGGCTCCTGTAAAGTGCGCTGGTAACTTTTCATGAGGAACAACATATCTTTATCTAGAACCTGAACTGCTAAATGATTTCTCATTTTTGAGGCAGGTGTCAACGATATGTGCTCCTCGGTAAGTTTCCGATGAATAGCGAATCCATTTTGGAAGTTAAAGTTGAGGCATTCCTTCCAGTGCTCCCAGACAACTGGAATGCCGTTTAGAACAAGTTATCTACCAACTTAAGATCGATTTTCTATGCAGCTAGATTCCAAGTTGTTTCGGACCTTTTTAAGGACGTGCATTGTATCTTGAATAGCACAGATAGAATGTCTTTGAAAGAAAACTTTTGGAAACGTGTACTTCCTATCTCGGGGACAGTCCATTAACATGTTCATAAATGACCTATTAGTAGACGCACCATCAAGCATGATATAGTCAATAGTGAAGCCGACTTCGTCAAGTTGGTCCACACAGTCCAGAATGTTGTGTACAACTCATGAGCAGTAGCTGTACTCGATGCAAAATACACCACTGGGCCATCTGTAAATAATGAAAATTCTCGTTTAAGGTAAACCGTACATCATTGAGAGAAAATAAAATTCAAACACCTACAAGAACCTGATTTCTGTGAGTCCATAGCAACAAATTGGTTGCAATTTCATGGAAACATCAGTGTTAAATGATTCTTATCAAAGAAACCACACAGGGTCTCGTAGGTGTTTGGATTTTAACTTCTCAAAGTTGGAAGTGACTTCAATTTCAGAACATTGTGTATGTCGTTAATTTTTGTACATATTTCAAGCACACGATTGTTTATTTGAACGTTTTCATGGTATTTCACACCGCGTTCAACAATTTTTATCGTTTTTTCAATGCGACCGTCATTTATTCACTTACTGGGTTACAAACCAGTACTAGGAAAGTGCCCCTGGACATTTCATGAAATGAAATGCAAAACGACAAAATATACATTTTTTTTTGTTACTGATATTTTTATGGAACGTTTGGAGCGCTAAGAATGTTTTTCGCTTTAAGTGTTCCTATTGCAATTGAACGGGAAAGCTAATGTTAGGGAACGGGAATGCAACTCTCTAAATGAATGCCATTTTCTGGCAAATGGGGGCTTAATGCATGTCCGTGATCCATTATACCAAGGAAATCATCACATAATCATGGCTCCATTAAGTCCATTTTGTCAAACAACTGACTGAATCATGAGGTGAACTGGTCCTTGGACATAGAGAAAATTTACCAATAGCGAAAATTTCGGCCTAGGTCAGGTTGTGCGGACTGCGCAAGCTGACCCGAATCGATACTTGTCGTAAATGCATTAAGTCCCCTTTTCATAGAGCATGGCTCATATACATGAGTATATATAATTCCATCATACCTGAATCCAGTAAACCCGTAGAAAACATATTGTAGGACATGAGTTGCCTATTCTACCTTTTTCTTCCCGCCTGTTATAACTTTTATGTTGTTATTTGTGTGGCCCATATCTGTAAATCCAACAACATCCCAGCTGTCTCCGTGTTTTGTTATGACCAGGTCGTCCTGAACACACATTTCATCGATAAGAAGACCACCTGGTAACCAAAGTCTGAGATATTTTGTAAAGTTGCTTGTTTTTTCATCCATATAAGGTTTTCCGAATTGAATCCGGGTTTTTGCTTGACAACGTTTTTATAGTACTGTAGTGTTCTCCTTGATGGTAAAATAAGAAGTTGTGATTCCTTCAAAGTCTGATATGCTTGCAGAGAACGAAGAAGTATTCCCAGACAAATGCTTATAACTTTCGGATCCCATCGTCTCTGACGTGCATCAAGGTTCCTTTTGTTATTTTTTAATTGCGATTCCAGCAACAGTTTAAATTCAACAGCATTACCATTTTGCACAATACTTTCTATAAGATTTTCTATGTCTCTGTGGGAATCTGGTGACAAATTTATTGTTTCGTCGCTTTGTTCTTCTTGGACGAATGAATTCTCAGTATGGTTTTGAACATTTAAGTTTGTTGTGATATCACTTAATGCCCGTTTTTTAGGCGGCTCGGCACAGTGCTCCGAGTTTCCGTTAAGAGATGACGTGGCACTGTTATTCATGGTAACAGAACGTTTTCTGAATTGATTGTATGCGTCGGCACATGTCGTACACGTTTCAGTTTTGCATTTTTTGGAACGCCCAATTTGAAGCACTGAAGTAGTATTCTGTATTGAAGAAATTTTTCCTACAACGAACGTTTTCGGTAGTTTACCATCCGCGGGCACACCATTACACAATCTTGCGGTCTGAAGTGCTAAATTAATACCATCAACGACCCTCTGATCTATAGGAAGATAATAGTCTAGAGTGATAACTTGTTTCATCAAGTGAATAATAGTGGTTGTATTGGAAAAGGAAACATTAAATTTTATCTGATTCCCATCAACAATGTAGTTTAGAGGACATTCCAACTGAAACCGGTAATCTGTTTGTCTGGATACGCAGCAATAGGGAGGTATCAGTACATCCGACGAATCGCTTTCTTTTATAATGACAAGGCTATTGTAAACAATATTTTTTTCACCATTTTGATAAACTATCGATGAGTCGACATTGAACAAGAGTTTAATCAGTTTTGCAATAAGATCTTTCGTTGGCTGAGGTGTTAAGGCCTTGCAGGTTTCATGCAACGCATTAATAGTTGTTACAGACCCACCACTTCGTTGAACGTTCACTGCCAACCTGTCAAAGGAAAACAGAAATGTAAATGATACAAGAGGGCCGTGATGGCCGTAAATTGCTCACCTGAATTTAAATGGTACAAAGAAAATGTTTAAAGGCATAAAGATAGGTGTTGTACATTTTTTTTTTTTTTAATTGCAGCAGTCGTTTAAAGGATATTTATTTTTTAAGCTCTGGCAATCATGTTGAACAACACGGTTCGATTTCAGCAAAATATTTTAGAGGATGACAGAGATAACATGAATGTGCAACCATTTTGAATTTCAAACATGTGCATCGACAGAGATATCGTTTAAAATGTTTGATATTTTAGCTCTGAAAGTAATATCGTCCAACGTAAAGGAACAATTTTAGCCATAATGGTAGGGGTAATAGGAAAACATTTGTGTGAAATGTCATCAAACTGTATTCTGGACTTTAGGGAGAGATTTAATAAGTAACTTGACCCCGAATTGGCTTATTACAATACCTCAGCTGAGGACGTGCTCATGTGAGCTAAAAAAGCATCAACGCTACGACTGCCACTAGTTATGGAATGTCATGACTTATTTAAAGACTCTTATGCTGGATAATAACGTTATCAATTTCTCTTAAAAAGCATGAGGAACTACGATATATATATAATTGCAACATTTATAAATGCTTAATTGTTATTGATGTTTTACAGGTAAGTTATCCAAACATTGTCGACATCTAAAACAGTAGCTGTAACAGCCACGACTGGAATGGCTAGCATGCAGTTAGGAATGGGAGCATCTACTGTACATCACTGGTCTGGGATCTTGGACGGTCGATATAGTCACGAGAAGTTGGCGGAGCTGTACGATAATGATGACATATTTGCATCAGCTAGACAGAGAATTGCATCCTTTGGCTGTCTTATGATTGATGAAATTAGTAGGCTGTTTTGGAAGGTATTTGATATGCTAGAATTCGCCTGAAAAATAACAATCTCTGCTTTGGAGGCATGCAGGTAATTGCTAATATTCCAGATCATGAAGCCTCACACAGGTCTTATATCCTTATAGAAGTAGCTTCTTACAGAATTCTCAGATTTTTTGCGCAGTCGGGAGGTCGTGCATTCGATCCTTGACTTACCAAAGTCATTAAAATGGTAGTCAGCATGTGTAAAGGGTAGTTCAGTAATAATTTGGTCGGTGTCCTGCCACATGTCTAAGGCGAGATACTGCAGTGTGGTCAAGTCTCAATTAGACAGACTAAAAACGAATGAGTCCGGCCGTGTTTACTTAGTCTGTCGCGAATCTAACTCCTGATAAGAAGGTCGCGGGTTTTATTCCACGAAGAAATATATCGCCTTTCTTAAATACGAAAAAGTAGACAGTAGCTTGGAAAAAATGTCGTTCGAGTGCTGGTATAAGCCAGGAAAATCTGAACATATTTCATATTTCCAAATTAATGTTGAAAACGGACCTAAAATCCAAAGAAACTAAAACACGCTCTGAGTCTTTGCTTTAATTTTATTCTACTAGAACATGATATATAGTTGAACATCCCTTATATTTTACCATTTGCCTCATATACACGCTTTTGGAGGACTCATCAGCAACAGAAGTTTGAAAACATTGTGGGAAAATTATAATTTCTCAAAATTAGAAATTTCTCTTTCCTGTTCACACTGTGCTTTCCACTCTGTTAAAAAATTCTACTCATATTTAAACTAATTTTATTTATTTTCTTCATTTGCTTTCTGCAATTGGAAGATTATAAAGGAAATGGTTTATCAGGAAAAGGGTTTAGGTAGTGATTCATAGTTGACGATGTTTTTGTAATCAATTTTAGGTCATCGCTAGCGAAGACTTCAAACAGTTACCCCATAGTTCGGTCAACCCCATGGTTCGGTCCAACAATGCACCATCGGGCCGAACTTTGGGGTTCAACACCATAGTTCGTGCGAACTTTGGGGTTGAAAATTTTCACCGTCATAGTTTGACTTGAAACATTCATCATCATCATCATCATCAGCAGCAGCATATTATCATCATCATCAGATGCAGATATACACAAATATGAAAATCAGGATTAAACTAGATTTATATGTCTTGAAAGAGTATTTTATTGCGACTTTGTGTGGAAAAAAAATGTTGGTGAGCGTTTATCCAAAAGTAGTGAAATGGTAGATAAAATGCGGAAGGGATCGCTCACCAAAATCACGAATTAATACCGGGCATGACCACCTTCAGCATGAAGGACTGTCTGGTATCGTTGGCGCATAGAACGGATAAGTGTATTGATTTTTGCTTGTGGAATGTTGTTCCATTCCTGAATTAAGGCTTGTCTTAGCTGAATGACGTTTGACGGTGGAATAGGGCGACGTCTAACACGCTGATCCAAATAATCCCAAAGGTGTTCAATGGGATTCAGATCAGAGCTTTTGGTAGGCCAGTCATTAATAAATTCAATGTTATTCGCCCTGAGGAAATTCACAGTGTCCCTAGCTGTATGGCTTGTGGCATCATCATGCTGAAAAAGAGTGATATTGGCATTATTTTGAAACAGTGGGATAACGTGCCTCGCAAGAATTTCATCTCGGTAGCGTTGGGCATTCAAATTCCCTTCGATAACGACGAGATTAGTGCGAAAGCCATGTACAATGCCCGCCCAGACCAAGACAGAACCCCAACCCCCAAAACGATCTCGTTCAAGTACGCAACAGTCGGCATAACGTTCATTTCTCCTACGGTATACTCGAACCCTGCCATCACCTCGATGAATGGAAAACCTCCACTCGTCAGAGAAAAGAACGCTATTCCATTGTTGTCTAAGCCAGCGTTGGTGTGTACGTGCCCAATTAACATGATTTACGCGGTGACGTCGCGCCAAAACACAACCAACATATGGACGACGTGCACTTAGTCCACCCTCGCGCAAGCGATTGCGCACAGTTTGGGCAGATATACGGTTATGTGTACCAGGGGTGTTAGCAGCAGTAGCTGTGGCAGTTTGGACCCGATTGCGCAAGTGGGTGTTCCGAATATAGCGGTCTTGGCCACGCGTCGTGTCGCGCGGACGTCCACTACGTGGTCGATCTTCCGTACGCCCTGTTGCTTGAAAACGTTGCCTAAGGTGTCGAATAGCACGAGTAGAACATCCAATATTCATAGCAACAGCATTCATCGTCATACCAGCATTAAGCATGCCAATTGCACGTTCGCGTAAATTTTGCGGAATTCTAGGAATATCAAAAATAAAGAAAACTGAAAGAAAAAAGTAATTTTTTTCAACGTCTTTTTCTTATTGACATAAAAGTCTATAAAATCAGACTGAAAGGTTTAAAAAAATATACACGAATTCTACTGGTCCGTGCATGGACGTGGAAATCGCTTTCAGCGGGTTTCTCCTGCAAAATGCTTTCATTCGAGTTAAACTTTGTTTTATCAGACACATACATAATGTAATTGTTCGCCCGAATATATGTAGGTCATTTGACATTTTGAGTTTTTTTAATAACACTGCAACTGCACTTAAACACAGGGGAAGTTTCTTTTTTGGTTCAGTATATAATAAGGCACAAAGGTAAGCATATTAACACTAAGCAAATCAACGAGATTTTATTTTCTTGTCGCTTCTGTGGGCTTTAGTAATAGAAAAGATGCTGCTGATGCTGCTGCTGATGCTGCTGCTGTTGCTGATGCTGCTGCTGATGCTGCTGAAGATGATGATGATGATGATCATGATGCTGCAGATGTTGCTGGTGATGCTGATGCTGCTGATGGTGATGCTGCTGATGGTGATGATGTTGCTGCTGATGATGATGATGATATAATGATGCTGCTGATGATGATGGTGATAATAGTGATGGTGATGATGCTGTTGCTACTGCTGATACTGCTGCTGATGATGCGGATGGTCATGCTGCTTCTGCTTCTACTGATGATGATACTGGTGCTGCTGCTGATATTGATGATGATGATGCTGATGATGATGCTGATGCCGACATGCTGATTCTGCTGCTGATGATGATGGTGATGATGATGATGATGATGACGACGACGATGATGATGATGATGATGAAACAACGGGATGATGTTTTAAGCCAAACTATGACGTTGAAAATTTTCAACCCCAAAGTTCGTACGAACTATGGTGTTCAACCCCAAAGTTCGGTCCGATGGTGCATAACCTGGGGTATCCGACCGAACTATGGGGTTGAAAATTTTCAACCCCAAAGTTCGTACGAACTTTGGGGTTCAACCCCATAGTTTGGTCAACCCCATAGTTCGGTCCAACAATGCATTGTAACAGTTTGTCTGTTTCTATGGTGTTTAACACGGTCTTCAACATTAATTCAAGTTTATGAAGTTTATGACCAAGGCAAGAGCATTTATCTATGCTTTCCTGGAGTTTATTTACCAGAACTTTGCACAAAAGCGATTGGCTGCTTTCAAACATAACCATCATCAAAGCAATAATCAGCGGTGAAAGAGAAATGAATTCTGTTGCAATGACAATCACCAATCCTCAGAAAGAAATTGGCTAAGCTGGGGATCCAAGCCACCATCTCCCTGGTTTCAAGCCCTGTATGTTACCAACTGAGCAATGGCGTTCAGCTTAGGACAATTTTATAAGTGTGCGAAAAACAGTCATACCTACTGCCTACCTTACTCTTGATTTTTTTTATTGAACAGTATTGACTAACGGTTTGCAATCATTAATTATTACTTTCCAAGGAGATATTGATCCTGCACTAGCTTGAAGAGCCACGTAATACTAGGACTATCTGTTCACGTGTTAGACAAAATACACCAGATGCAAGACAATAAACAGCCCAATCCCCAGTTTTAGCAAAGAAGGCATTTGAAAACAATGTGGGAAAAGGAGAAAATGCTGTTTATCAGCATTTTCTCCTTTTCCCACAATGTTTTCTGTCCTTTCAAAGGCAAAGTATATCATTTGAACCTTGGGAGATTTGTTGCCTGCAAAATCCTCTCATTAGGGACAAGTTTATCCCTTAAAGCCTTGAAACCGACTGAAGTTGTTTTTGCAGACATTCTAGATCAAGATCACTTTAATCTTTGATCTACACTTTCTGCTACTATTGTGACATATTCTACAGGAAATAATACCTGTTGTAGCTGTCTTTCATTTGTATGCATATGCTTTGACCGGTAGCAAATGCAGAAGTCGTCAACGTACAGAAAGCATTCTACTCCAGGGCAAACAGATAGAACGATGTTATTAATTTTAACACTAAAAAGTGTAACTAACAGGATGCTTCCCTGGGGAACAATACTGCCTTCACGAAGAGATATATACTGATGGTTCTAAAGATGAAGACAAAGTTGCTGCAGCTGCCGTGCTCGATGGCGAGTTGTATCAGTTTCGACTTCCTAATAATTCTTCTATTTTTTCTCAGGAGTTAAAAGCAATCGATCTTGCTCTCAACCATATTCAGCAGGACGCTTACTGGCGCTACATTATCTTTACTGATTCCTTATCAGCCATGCAAGCACTTGAGGGTGAGAAAACAGATAACACATTAATAGTCTGTCTCCTTGAAAAATTGTCCGAAGTCTGTGAAAAAGCAGATATTGTTTTCTGTTGGCTCCCTAGCCATATTGGTATCAGTGGCAATGAGGAGGCAGATAAAGCTGTCAAGGAGGCATTGTCATTGGAAGTTTTAACTTTTAAAGTTCCTTTTACTAATTTTAAGCCATTAGTGAATGATTTTATTCAAAATGTATGGCAGCAATCCTGGAATGACCCAGTCAACCAAAATAATAAGTTGTTTACAGTGAAGCCAGCTCTTGGCGAGTGGCTTCCGGGGTTGCGGACAAGTCGCCGAGAGGAAATTATATTTGCCCGTCTTCGCATTGGTCATACATACTTGACGCACTCGTACCTCCTGAAAGGAGAAGAAGCACTTCAATGCATTTCCTGCAATGCATCTCTTACTGTTAAACATATACTTGTAGACTGCATAGGCCTTGCACCTACAACAGACAGGTTTTTTTCATGTTGACAGTATGAACAATTTATTTAATACTGTAAAGTTGGAGTCTATTTTTGATTTTTTGAAAGAGGCAAATCTCTATAGAAAGATATAATTTTAGGTTCTATTGACCATCTGCTTTTTTTTTTATATATACTAAAAGCCATTATAATTATTTGCTCTTAGTGTTTACACGGTAGAAGATTTTAATCTTATTTCATAACCTTGCAGTGTATCAAATAAAAAGCATTGCATTAATTGTAAGTGCGCCCAATATGACCTTTGATGTCGACGGGCCATAAAACTTCGTTCATTCATTCTGACCAATTTTCAAGTCAGTTGAGCAAAAAATGTGGCCTCTAGAGTGTGCACAAGGTATTTATTTAATTTGACCTAGTGACCTAGTTTTTGACCCTAGGTGACCCAATTTCAAACTCGTCTGAGATTTCATTAAAGCAAACATTCGGACCAATTTCCAGGTCAATTGAGTAAGAAATATGGCATGTAGAGTGTCCACAAGGTATTTCTTCAATTTGACCTATACAATTGCTTTCTTGAACTTGCATGTATCACTAATCTCTTTGCTCAAATACTTGCATGTATTTTTACAGCATCAATTTCGTCCAATTTAACTGTATAATTTTCATGTTTTAGTCCCTAGTCTAATATAGGCTCATGGGCTAATCGGGTTGTGTGGACTGTTTGGTCGGGCGTTGATTTGCGTGGGTGCTTCCTGATCTGGAGTTGTTGCCAGGCATTCTCTCTGTCAGATTTTATAGTTTACGTTGCCCGAGTATATCATTTGGGTAACCCTGACATGCAGACCTGGGTATTCCGCTCTATTGGCCATGTCCCCTTGTAGGACTCCATGGTGGGTGGGGGCCGCAAATGACGAACACTTAAATTGAAACCATGGATAACCAAACAAAAAAAAAAGAACACGGAAGGACTTTGATAATGAACAGGCTGAAACCGAACCGACTGGACCTTTTGCTCGCTTCCTGATCATAGAATCGCTACAGCCCGAAAAACCATTGGCAAAGATGTCACCATTTGTGATTGAAAAAGTACTGGTTTCTTTGGCAGGCTCTCCAAAGTCTGTCAAGAAACTGAAAAATGGCACTCTGCTGGTGGAAGTTGAAAAACCACAACATTAAAAAAACCTTTTGGCCTTAAAACTATTTTTCGAGATTCCCGCAAAATGCACTGCACATGGTACTCTGAATTCATCTAGAGGTATAATTATGTGTCCGGACTTAGCTGGTGTGGAGGAAGAAAAAACTGTGACGGAGTTGTCGACTCAGAATGTCATTGAAGCAAGACGTGGGATGGTATACGGAAGGACACGAATACCATAGTTCTGAAATTCAAAACAGCTATCCTACCTAAAACCCTTAAAGTTGGATACATGAAGGTTCCTGTTGATATCTACATCCCCAATCCGCTTCAATGTCATAAATGCTTTAAATTTGGCCATCATGAGAGGCAGTGTGATGCTGACAATCATTGTAAAAGATGCGGAACCAATGAAGCTGAAACATATCATACCTACCCTTGCGAAAAACCGATGAAATGTTTAAACTGTGGTGAGGAACACTATTCTACATCCCGATCGTGTAAAGTCTGGAAGAGGGAAAAAGAAATCATCACCATAAAATATCGGGAAAGCCTCTCTTTTTCGGAAGCTAGAAAAATTGTAGATACACGGCAAGCACTGGGTGCCTCTTACTCCAGCGTGACCAAGTCAAATGCAGCAAAATCAGTAACTTTGAAAGATGCTCAAACACAGACAAACGATGCCTCAGTACAAACAGATTCAACTGAGAAACAAACCTCCACAACAGCCCAGCGTCAGCAAACTTTAGTTAACAACAAACCAGAAAAGCCTGTTCCAAAAAGTCCGAATAGATCGCCAAAAAAGGTCCGCTCAGACCGCCTTCCAAAGGGGTCTGATGACCAAATACAACAACATAACCGTTTCCAGTGTCTTGATGAAGACATGGAGGCGGAAACCGACCATGCAGAAACAAATAAGCAAAGTCGTATTATCAAATTAAATAACAAGAGATGAATCAATACATACTTCCAGTTTTCTATGGTATCTGCCTAACTCTTACTTTTATAATGAATAACACCATTCTGCAATGGAATTGTCGCAGCATTGAAGGTAATTTCGAGGAATTAAACCTTTTAATCAATGAAAAGAAACCAGTTGCAATATCTTTACAGGAGACCTTTCTTAAAGACTCCAACAAATTCTCCTTAAAGTGCCACTGCTGTTTTTATAAAAACTTCAGTGGTCACGATAAAGCTTCAGGAGGAGTGGCAATAATTGTGAATAACAATATTCCACACCATTTTGTCAAACTCGAAACTACTTTACAAGCCTTTGCTGTAAGCATTTCTCTAAATAAAACCATTACTCTCTGTTCTATTTATCTTCCACCCAGCTCGGCAATCGATATCAAGAAACTTGATGACCTCGTAGATCACTTGCCGAAACCTTTCATTTTGATGGGAGATTTCAATTCCCATCATACGTTGTGGGGATGTACAAATACGAATGACAAAGGTCAAACTATACAAAATTTTATCACGGAGCATAATCTTGTTTTGCTCAACGATAAGTCTTCAACATATCTTCATCCTGCAACTGGTTCTTATTCATCTTTAGACTTAAGTATATGCAGTCCGGAAATTTTTACTGATTTAAAAATTGGAAGGTCGATGACGACCTTCATGGAAGCGATCATTTCCCGATCGTAGTGTCGGAAATTGGACCATCTGTACAAGAACGTCCAGAACGCTGGAAGCTTCATGAAGCAAATTGGGAAAATTCAAAATTCATTGCGAACAATCAATTGATCCCAATGCTTTTGACGAATGTGAAAATCCAGCAGAACTGTTCACTTCTTTACTTTACACGGCTGCAGAGAGATCAGTTCCTCGGACGTCGACAAATCCAAAACATCAAAGCAAACCATGGTTAACGATGATTGTAAGAAGGCTATAGCTGAGCGAAAATCTGTTCTCAGAAATTTCAATCTGAGACCTACTCAGGAAAATCTTGCAAAGTTCAAAATTGCGCGTGCGAGAGCACGGCGAACTATAAAACAAAGTAAACGTGCGTCTTGGCAACAGTATGTATCCAGATTAAATTCTAGATCGTCTGTCAAAAAGACATGGGAGATGATACGAAAAATTAACGGCAAATGTACTTCCAATAGTGTTGGCCATCTTGATACTGATGATGGGAACTTTACTTCTAAACATGACATTGCCAATGTGCTGGCCGATACGTTCGCCAAGAAGTCTTCTTCTGAAAATTACACATCCACGTTTCGAAAACGCCAGGAAGTAAGAGAAATCCAAACTGAATTTTAAATCCAGTAACAAGGAACATTATAATAAAGATTTTACCATTAAAGAACTGAAAAAGGCTCTTAAGAAATGTCATGACACTGCAGTTGGGTCTGATGATATACATTACCAGTTCCTTAAACAGTTGCCTATCGTTCCCTCCATTGTTTACTCCAAATATTTAATCAGATCTGGAAGACAGGTGTTCTTCCAGACTCTTGGAAAGAAGCTATAGTTATACCTATACCAAAGCCAGGCAAAGATTCTACAAACCCAAGTAATTACCGCCCTATAGCCTTAACAAGTTGTATTTGTAAAACTATGGAAAGAATGGTAAATGACCGCCTAGTTTGGTTTTTAGAGAAAAATAAACTTATTTCCACAAACCAGTGCTGATTTCGTAAACAGAGAAGCACTCTTGATCACTTAGTACTCTTCGAGACTTTTATACGTGAAGCCTTCATAAAGAAAGAACATGTTGTTTCTGTCTTTTTCGATTTAGAAAGTGCTTACGATACCACCTGGAAGTATGGCATTATGAACGACCTTTATGATTTCGGTATTCGATGTCGCCTTACTTATTTCATTTCTGCTTTTTTAGATGAACGTCAATTTAGAGTCCGAGTTGGAAATACACTGTCCAGCCCACACGAACAGGAAATGGGCGTTCCCCAGGGAAGCATCCTTTCAGTTACACTTTTTAGTGTTAAAATTAACAACGTTGTTAAATCTGTTTGCCCTGGAGTAGAATGCTTTCTGTATGTTGACAACTTCTGCATTTGCTATCGGTCAAAGCATATGCATACGATTGAAAGACAGCTTCAGCAGGCCTTACATAATTTAAGCAACTGGTCGAACGAAAACGGTTTCAAATTTTCGAAAACCAAGACCAAATGTATGCATTTCTGTCAGTCGAGAAAATTTCATCTCGACCCGGAGCTGACATTAGATGGTGTCCGTATAGAAGTCGTCCCAGAATTCAAATTCTTAGGTCTTTTATTTGATTCTAAACTCACGTTCATCCCACATATTAACTATTTGAGCAATAAATGCCAAAAAGCTCTGAATCTTTTACTTGTTGTCTCCAGTATGGACTGGGGAGCCGACAAAAAAGTCCTCTTGAGACTTTATAGAACACTAGTCCGTTCTAAGTTAGACTACGCCTGCATTGTATATGGCTCAGCGCGGCACTCGTACCTTTGGAAATTGGATTCTATCCATAACCAAGGTTTACGCTTGGCACTTGGCGCCTTTAGAACATCTATCAATAGCTTGTATGCTGAGGCAAATGAACCATCTTTAAATTTACGCAGGAAGAGACTTTCCTTGCAGTATTACTTAAAATTAAAGTCAAACCCCGACAACCCTACGCATAAAGTAGTATTCAAACCGCTCTACAAGGATGAATTTCAAAAAAAGGAAAAAGTCATACCACCTTTTGGTTTACGCTGTGAAGCAGATATGAGTTGTGTTGATTGCGATCTTGAGGTTGTAGCGCAACATAAAATCTCTCAAGTTCCTTTATGGACTTCTAAAAGTCCAACCTATATATACAGTCTTGCTTCTGACAAGAAAGCTACGACAGATCCAATGATTTTTAAAAATAAATTCCTCGAAATAAAAGAACAATACTGCCTTCACGAAGAGATATATACAGATGGTTCTAAAGATGGAAGCAGAGTTGCTGCAGCTGAATGAATGAATGAATGGAGTTTATGGCCCGTCGACAGCAAAGGTCATTTTGGGCGCACTAACAACTAATGCAATGCATTTAATTTAGCAAACTGTAATGTTACGGACAAGGCTTAAAATATCAGCTGTGTAAACACTAAAAGGATAAACAAGACTAGTGACAAAGTCTAAGAATACAGATAGTCAATAGGACCTAAAATTACATCTTTTTATAGAGATTTACCTCTTTCAAAAAGTCAAAAATAAACTCCAACTTTACAGTATCAAACAAACCACTCATACTGTCAACATGAAAGAACCTGTCTCTTGTAGGTGCAAGGTCTATACAGTCTACAAGTATGTGTTTAACAGTAAGAGGTGCATTGCAGGAAATACATTGGGGTGCCTCTTCTCCTTTGAGGAGGTACGAGTGTGTCATGTATGTATGACCAATGCGAAGACGGGCCAAAATAATTTCTTCACGGCGACTTGTCCGCAACCCTGGAAGCCACTCGCCAAGTGTTGGCTTCACTGTAAACAACATGTTATCTTTGTTAGCTGGGTCATTCCAGGATTGCTGCCATACATTTCGGATAAAATCATTAATCAATGGTTTAAGATCGTTAAAAGGAACTTTAAAAGGTAGAACATCCAGTGACAATGCCTCCTTGGCAGCTTTATCTGCCTCTTCATTGCCACTGATACCAATATGGCTAGGGAGCCAACAGAAAACAATATCGGCTTTTTCACAGATTCCTGATAATTTTTCAAAGAGACTGACTATTAATGGGTTGTCTGTTTTCTCACCCTCAAGTGCTTGCATGGCAGATAAAGAATCAGTAAAGATAATGTAGCGCCAGTAAGCGTCTTGTTGAATATGGTTGAGAGCAAGGTCGATTGCTTTTAACTCGGCAGAAAAAATAGAAGAATTATTAGGAAGCCGAAACTGATATAACTCGCCATCGAGCACGGCAGCTGCAGCAACTTTGTCTCCATCTTTAGAACCATCAGTATATATCTCTTTGTGAAGGCAGTATTGTTCTTTTATTTCAAGAAATTTATCTTTAAATATCATAGGATCTGTCGTAGCTTTCTTGTCTGAAGCAAGATTATATATGTAGGTTGGACTTTTAGAAGTCCATAAAGGAACTTCAGAGATTTTATGTTGTGCTACATCCTCCAGATCGCAATCAAGACAGTTCATATCCGCTTCACAGCGCAAACTAAAAGGTGGTATTACTTTTTCTCTCTTTCGAAATTCATCCTTGTACAGTGGTTTAAATACTGCTTTATGCGTGGGGTTGGCGGGATTTGACTTTAATTTTAAGTAATATTGCAAGAAAAGTTTCTTCCTGCGTAGATTTAAAGATGGTTCATTTGCCTCTGCATACAAACTATTGATAGTAGATGTTCTAAAGGCGCCAAGTGCTAAGCGTAAACCTTGGTTATGGATAGAATCCAATTTCCGAAGGTACGATTTCCGCGCTGAGCCATATACAATGCAGCCGTAATCTAACTTTGAACGGACGAGTGTTCTATAAAGTCTCAAAAGGACTTTTTTGTCGGCTCCCCAGTCCATACTGGAGACAACGCGTAAGAGATTAAGAGATTTTTGGCATTTATTGCTAAGGTAATTGATGTGAGGAATAAACGACAGCTTAGAGTCAAATAAAAGACCTAAAAATTTGAGATCAGGGACGACTTCAATTTGTATATCATCTAAATAAAGTTCTGGGTCCAAATGAAACTTTCTTGACTGGCAGAAATGCATGCATTTGGTCTTGGTTTTTGAAAATTTAAAACCATTTTCTCCTGACCATTTGGTTAAGTTGTTTAAAACTTGTTGCAACTGCCGTTCAATGGTATGCATATGCTTAGACCTATAGCAAATGCAGAAGTCGTCAACATATAAAAAGCATTCCACACCAGGACAAACAGACTTAACGATATTGTTTATTTTGACTCTAAAGAGTGTAACGGAAAGAATGCTTCCCTGGGGAACGCCCATTTCCTGTTCATGGGGGTTGGAATGAATGAATGAATGGAGTTTTATGGCCCGTCGACAGCAAAGGTCATTTTGGGCGCACTAACCACTAATGCAATGCATTTAATTAAGCAAACTGTAATGTTACGGACAAGGCTTAAAATATCAGCTGTGTAAACACTAAAAGGATAAACAGGTCTAGTGACAAAGTCTAAGAATACAGATGGTCAATAGGACCTAAAATCATATCTTTTTATAGAGATTTACCTCTCTCAAAAAGGCAAAAATAAACTCTAACTTTACAGTATCAAATAAATCGCTCATACTATCAACATGAAAAAACCTGTCTCTTGTAGGTGCAAGGTCTATACAGTCTACAAGTATGTGTTTAACAGTAAGAGGTGCATTGCAGGAAATACATTGGGGTGCTACTTCTCCTTTGAGGAGGTACGAGTGTGTCATGTATGTATGACCAATGCGAAGACGGGCCAAAATAATTTCTTCACGGCGACTTGTCCGCAACCCTGGAAGCCACTCGCCAAGTGTCGGCTTCACTGTAAACAACTTGTTATCTTTGTTAGCTGGGTCATTCCAGGATTGCTGCCATACATTTCGGATAAAATCATTATTCAATGGTTTAAAATCGTTAAAAGGAACTTTAAAAGGTAAAACTTCCAGTGACAATGCCTCCTTGGCAGCTTTATCTGCCTCTTCATTGCCACTGATACCAATATGGCTAGGGAGCCAACAGAAAACAATATCGGCTTTTTCACAGACTCCTGATAATTTTTCAAGGAGACTGACTATTAATGGGTTGTCTGTTTTCTCACCCTCAAGTGCTTGCATGGCAGATAAAGAATCAGTAAAGATAATATAGCGCCAGTAAGCGTCTTGTTGAATATGGTTGAGGGCAAGGTCGATTGCTTTTAACTCCGCAGAAAAAATAGAAGAATTATTAGGAAGCCGAAACTGATATAACTCGCCATCGAGCACGGCAGCTGCAGCAACTTTGTCTCCATCTTTAGAACCATCAGTATATATCTCTTCGTGAAGGCAGTATTGTTCTTTTATTTCAAGGAATTTATTTTTTAATATCATAGGATCTGTCGTAGCTTTCTTGTCTGAAGCAAGATTATATATGTAGGTTGGACTTTTAGAAGTCCATAAAGGAACTTCAGAGATTTTATGTTGTGCTACATCCTCCAGATCGCAATCAAGACAGTTCATATCCGCTTCACAGCGCAAACTAAAAGGTGGTATTACTTTTTCTCTCTTTCGAAATTCATCCTTGTACAGTGGTTTAAATACTGCTTTATGCGTGGGGTTGGTGGGATTTGACTTTAATTTTAAGTAATATTGCAAGGAAAGTTTGTTCCTGCGTAAATTTAAAGATGGTTCATTTGCCTCTGCATACAAACTATTGATAGGAGATGTTCTAAACGCGCCATGTGCTAAGCGTAAACCTTGGTTATGGATAGAATCCAATTTCCGAAGGTACGATTTCCGCGCGGAGCCATATTCAATGCAGCCGTAATCTAACTTTGAACGGACGAGTGTTCTATAAAGTCTCAAAAGGACTTTTTTGTCGGCTCCCCAGTCCATACTGGAGACAACGCGTAAGAGATTAAGAGATTTTTGGCATTTATTGCTAAGGTAATTGATGTGAGGAATAAACGACAGCTTAGAGTCAAATAAAAGACCTAAAAATTTGAATTCAGGGACGACTTCAATTTGTATATCATCTAAATAAAGTTCTGGGTCCAAATGAAACTTTCTTGACTGGCAGAAATGCATGCATTTGGTCTTGGTTTTTGAAAATTTAAAACCATTTTCTCCTGACCATTTGGCTAAGTTGTTTAAAACTTGTTGCAACTGCCGTTCAATGGTATGCATATGCTTAGACCTATAGCAAATGCAGAAGTCGTCCACATATAAAAAGCATTCCACACCAGGACAAACAGACTTTACGATATTATTTATTTTGACACTAAAGAGTGTAACGGAAAGAATGCTTCCCTGGGGAACGCCCATTTCCTGTTCATGGGGGTTGGAGTAAGTATTTCCTACCCGGACTCTAAACAGACGTTCATTCAAAAATGCCGAAATGAAATAAGCAAGGCGACCTCTTATACCGAAATCATGGAGGTCGTTCATGATTCCATACTTCCATGTGGTATCATACGCACTCTCTAAATCGAAAAATACAGAAACAACATGTTCCTTTTTAATAAAAGCTTCGCGAATAAAAGTTTCGAAGCGAACTAAGTGATCAAGAGTGCCTCTTTGTTTACGAAAGCCGCACTGGGCGGTAGCAATAAGTTTGTTTTTCTCTAGAAACCAAACAAGGCGATCATTAACCATTCTTTCCATGGTTTTGCAAATACAACTTGTTAAGGCTATAGGGCGATAGTTTGCAGGATTCGTAGAGTCTTTACCTGGTTTTGGTATGGGAATTACTATTGCTTCCTTCCAGGAATCTGGAAGAGTACCAGTATGCCAGACTTTATTAAATATACTCAGTAAACATTCAAGGGATCGAAACGGTAAATGTTTTAAAAATTGATAATGGATGTCATCACATCCAACAGCAGTATCATGACATTTCTTCAGAGCCTTTTTGAGTTCTTTCAAAGTAAAATCCTTATTGTAATGCTCTGTATTATTTGACTTGAAATTCAGTTTAGTTTTTTCTTTGATGTCTTGGAATTTTCGAAATGTAGTCGAATAGTTTGAGGAAGACGACTTCTCTGCAAAAGTTTCTGCCAAGACATTGGCAATATCTGCTTTGGATGTGACAACACCATCATCCGAATTTAAGTGCCCGACATTTAACGAGGAGCTTTTCCCATTAATTTTTCTAATCATTTCCCATGTCTTTTTGACAGACGATCTAGAATTTAATCTAGATGCGTACTGTCGCCAAGACGCACGTTTACTTTGTTTGATAGTTCGTCGTGCTTTTGCACGTGCAATTTTGAACTTTGAAAGATTTTCCTGAGTCGGTCGCAGATTAAATTGTCTGAGAACAGACTTTCGCTCAGCTATAGCCTTTTTGCAATCATTGTTAAACCATGGCTTGCTTGGATTCTTTGGATTTGTCGATGTCCGAGGAATTGATTTTTCAGCAGCCGAAGAAAGTAAGGAGGTGAAAAGTTCTGCAGGATTTTCACAATCATCAAAAGCACTGGGATAAATTGATTGTTCGCAGTGCAGTTTGAACTTTTCCCAATTTGCCTTATGAAGTTTCCAACGTTCAGGACGTTGTTGTATTGAAGGTCCTATTTCTGATACTTGGATCGGAAAATGATCACTTCCATGAAGGTCATCACATACCTTCCAGTTAAAGTCTGGAAAAATTCCAGGGCTGCATATAGTAAGGTCTAAAGAGGAGTACGAACCAGTAGCAGGATGAAGATAGGTTGAAGACTTATCATTAAGCAGAACAAGGTCGTGCTTCGTAATAAATTCTTCTATAATTCGAATGAATGAATGAATGAATGGAGTTTTATGGCCCGTCGACAGCAAAGGTCATATTGGGCGCACTGACAACAAATGCAATACGTTTAGTTGATCAAACTGTAAAGTTACAAAAATTTTAAAAACTTAGCTGTGTAAACACTAAAAGAACAAGTGACGTTAGTGACATATAGTCTAAAAATACTAATGGTCAATAGAACCTAAAATCATATCTTTTTATAGAGATTTACCTCTTTCAAAAAGTCAAAAATAGACTCCAACTTTACAGTATCAAATAAATTGCTCATACTGTCAACATGAAAAAACCTGTCTCTTGTAGGTGCAAGATCTATACAGTCTACAAATATGTGCTTAACAGTAAGAGGTGAATTGCAGGAAATACACTGTGGCGCTTCTTCTCCTTTGAGGAGGCAAGAGTGTGTCATGTATGTATGACCAATGCGAAGACGGGCCAAAATAATTTCTTCACGGCGACTTGTCCGCAACCCTGGAAGCCACTCACCAAGAGTTGGCTTCACTGTAAACAACTTGTTATTTTTGTTAGCTGGATCATTCCAGGATTGCTGCCATACATTCCGGATAAAAACATTAATCAATGGCTTAAAATCATTAAAAGGAACTTTAAAACGTAAAACGTCCTGTGACAATGCCTCCTTGGCAGCTTTATCTGCCTCTTCATTGCCGCTGATACCAATATGGCTAGGGAGCCAACAGAAAACAATATCGGCTTTTTCACAAATTTCGGACAATTTTTCAAGGAGACCGACTATTAATGGGTTATCTGTTTTCTCACCCTCAAGTGCTTGCATGGCAGATAATGAATCTGTAAAGATAATGTAGCGCCAGTAAGCGTCTTGTTGAATATGGTTGAGAGCAAGGTCGATCGCCTTTAGCTCCGCAGAAAAAATAGAAGAATTATTAGGAAGCCGAAATTGGTATAATTCGCCATCGAGCACGGCAGCCGCAGCAACTTTGCTTCCGTCTTTAGAACCATCTGTATATATTTCTTCGTAAAGGCAGTATTGTTCTTTTATTTCAAGACATTTATTTTTAAAAATCATAGGATCTGTTGTAGCTTTCTTGTCTGAAGCAAGATTATATATGAAGGTTGGACTTTTAGAAGTCCATAAAGGAACTTCAGAGATTTTTTGTTTTGCTACATCCTCCAGATCGCAATCAATACAAGCCACGTCCGCTTCACAGACTAAAAGGTGGTATGACTTTGTCTCTATTTTGAAATTCAGTCGTGAAGAGGGGTTCAAATACTACTTTATGCGTAGGGTTGTCGGGATTTGACTTTAATTTCCAGGTAATATTGCAAGGAAAGTTTCTTCCTTCGTAAATTTAAAGATGGTTCATTTGCCTCTGCGTATAAACTATTGACGGGAGATGTTCTAAAGGCTCCAAGTGCTAAGCGTAAACCTTGGTTATGGATAGAATCCAATTTACGAAGGTAGGACTGTCGCGCCGAGCCATATACAATGCAGCCGTAATCTAACTTTGAACGGACAAGTGTTCTATAAAGTCTCAAAAGGACTTTTTTGTCGGCTCCCCAGTCCATACTGGAGACAACACGTAAAAGGTTCAGTGCTTTTTGGCATTTATTGCTCAAATAGTTAATATGTGGGATGAACGTGAGTTTAGAATCAAATAAAATACCTAAGAATTTGAATTCTGGGACGACTTCTATACGGACCGCATCCAATGTCAGCTCCGGGTCGAGATGTCTATAATTCGACCCTTGTCATTCGTGTCTGTACATTCCCATAGTGTATGGTGGGAATTAAAATCTCCCGTTAAAATATAAGGCTTCGGTAATTGATCTATCAGATCATCAAGTTTTTTGACATCCACTGGTGAACTAGGTGGGAGATAAATGGAGCAAAGCGTAATGGTCTTATTGAAAGAAACGTTTACTGCGACAGCTTGAAGGGTAGTGTCGAGTTTTAGAGTATGGTGTGGGAAACACCTCCGGAAGCTTTATCGTTACCACTAAAGTTTTTTAAATAACAGGAGTGATATTTTAGAGTAAACTTGTCGGAGTCTTTTAGAAAAGTTTCCTGTAAACAAACTGCTACTGGTTTCTGTTCATTCACTAATAGATTTAATTCCTCAAAGTTAGCTTTAATACTACGACAATTCCATTGCAGAATGTTATTTCTCATTGCTAAATTTAAGGTTAAGAAGATACCACAAATCAATGAAAGTATGTATTTATTCATCTTTTGTTAAGTTTGATAATTCGACCTTGCTTATTTAGGTTTGACTCTGCTTGGGAGTCTTCCGCTTCCATGTCTTCATCAAGACATTCAAAGCGATTGTGTTGTTTTATTTGGTCATCAGATCCCTTAGGAAGGCGATCTGAGAGGACCTTATTTGGAGATTTATGTCTCTTTTGGCTTGGGCTGCTTGGAGCCTTCGCCTGCACTGGAGTGCTGTTGGACTTTCTCGTGTTAGACTGGCTAGATACAGGATCTTTGGGATTACTTTGTTTGTTTTGATTGGAGTTTACCGACTTTTGTTGCACTGTTGTCTTAGAATTCTCTGATTTGTCTTGTTCATCAGTTTAAACAGCAGCATCAACCGTTTGAGTTTGAGCATCCTTGCGGTGAATGAGCTTTGTAGTGGCTTTAGCAGGATATGAAACACCCAAGTTATGCCTTGCTTCAACAATCTTCCTCGCTTCTGGAAAAGACAGTCCTTCGTTGTATTTGACTGTTACAACTTCCTTTTCCTTCTTCCATACTGGGCAGGACCGAGAAGTTGCAGCATGTTCACCCTTGCAATTGACGCATCCAATATCAAATTCACAGTGGTCATCTGATTTGTGAACAAGATTTGAATTACCACAACGACGGCATAAATGTTCTCCTTGATTTAACTTGCAGTTCCTTTCATGGTGCCCGAATTTGTAACAGCAGTAGCACTGAAGGGGGTTGGGTATGTACATGTCTACAGCCACCTTCAAATATCCTACTTTCAAATATTTAGGCAAAATAGCCGTGTTAAATGTCAGCACAATTGTGTTGGTAGGCCTTCTCACACCGTCTCTAAAAACTTTAATTCGGCGTGCAGCTGTTACGTTTTGATCGGAAAGTTCGGTTGTTATCTCCTCTTCAGAAATATCTGAGAGGTCTGGGCAACGAATTATTCCTTTTGATGTATTTAGACTGCTGTGAGGGACACACTTAGCAGGTATATTGAAAAAGTGCTTGATTTTCAGGAGGGTTCTGGCATGTACAGCTTTCTCTACCTCAATCAAAAGGCCCCTTGACTTGAGTTTTTTAACGGACTTCGGACTTCCGGCAAGTCCAACTAGAACTTTTTCTATGACGAATGGGGATAATTTTGAAAGTTGCTGGTCAGGTACAGTAGATTCAATGATTAAGAAGCGAGGGAAGACGGAGGTAGTCGATTGGGCATTATCTGGTTCGGTATCTAGCTGGTCACGGTTTCTTTTTTTGTTTTGGTGATCCATGATTGATTTTTTTTTCATTCATCATCCGCAG
Source organism: Tridacna gigas (assembly GCA_945859785.2). Lineage (NCBI taxonomy): Eukaryota > Metazoa > Mollusca > Bivalvia > Cardiida > Cardiidae > Tridacna > Tridacna gigas. The sequence continues at coordinate 70,342,839 of OX244028.2, forward strand.
TTCCCGCCCGCCACGGAGCCCAACAAGGGGACATGATAAACAGAGCGGTTATCCAGCTCTTCATGTCAGGGTTACTCAGATGATATACTCGGGCAGTACTGATAAAGAAAAGCGACAACGAGCAGACATGGCTAATTCCTGGGTATCAGACAACTGCCATGGAAGCCAATGCCTCATCCTCAAAATCCATACTACCCAATTAGCCCATGAGCCTATATTAGACTAGGGACTAAAACATGTAAAGCAAAGTAAAAGTTAGTCATTTGAGCAAACTGACCGTGTATGAATAATTGCGAAAACTTAGATAAATGATGTACAAGATACATGCATTATCAATCATAACTTCTTGGCTTCATGCTATGATGATATACTTCGGAACATTCGAGGTATTAACTAAGTTTTGGTTTAACTAATGATGCCCAAATCTAAAAACGACCAGCCGATTGCACTAGACCGGGCCCATCTAGGCTCTCGTTTACACCGAAGCCGAGGCCGAAGCAGTGTGTTGAAGAGCTGGAGATCCCTGGGCTCCCCTCAGCTACCAGGACCCTCTTTTCCGGCTTACGAGTCTCCACCCACGGCAAACAGGCGGGTCCATTGGTGGGGTCTTACCACTCTGCAGGACTGGCAGCCGGCGTATTCTACCCCCCGTGCTCGATGGCGAAATATACCAATTTCGGCTTCCTAATAATTCTTCTATTTTTTCCGCGGAGCTAAAGGCGATCGACCTTGCTCTCAACCATATTCAAGAAGATGCTTACTGGCGCTATATTATCTTCACTGATTCATTATCTGCCATGCAAGCACTTGAGGGTGAGAAAACAGACAACCCATTAATAGACGGTTTCCTTGAAAAACTGTCCGAAATATCTGAAAAAGCCGATATTGTTTTCTGTTGGCTCCCTAGCCATATTGGTATCAGTGGCAATGAAGAGGCAGATAAAGCTGCCAAGGAGGCATTGTCACTGGATGTTCTACCTTTTAAAGTTCCTTTTAATGATTTTAAACCATTGATAAATGTTTTTATCCGGAATGTTTGGCAGCAATCCTGGAATGACCCATCCAACAAAGATAACAAGTAGTTTACAGTGAAGCCAGCTCTTGGCGAGTGGCTTCCAGGGTTGCGGACAATTCGCCGTGAAGAAATTATTTTGGCCCGTCTTCGCATTGGTCATACATACATGACATACTCGTATCTCCTTAAGGGGGAAGAAGCACCCTAATGTATTCCCTGCAATGCACCTCTTACTGTTAAGCACATACTTGTAGACTGTATAGACCTTGCACCTACAAGAGACAGGTTTTTTCATGTTGACAGTATGAGCAATTTATTTGATACTGTAAAGTTGGGAGTCTATTTTTGACTTTTTGAAAGAGGTAAATCTCTACAAAAAGATATGATTTTAGGTTCTATTGACCATCTGTATTTTTAGACTATATGTCACTAACGTCCTTTGTTCTTTTAGTGTTTACACAGCTAAGATTTTAAAAGTCTTGTAACTTTACAGTTTGATCAATTAAACGTATTGCATTAGTTGTTAGTGCGCCCAATATGACCTTTGATGTCGACGGGCCTTAAAACCTCACTCATTCATTCATTCATTCAATTTGACCTAGTGACCTAGTTTATGACCGCAAGTGACCCAATTTTAAACTTATCCAAGATTTAATTAATACATACATTCTGACCAATTTTCAGGTCAATTGAGTAAGAAATGTGGCCTCTAGACTGTCAACAAGGTAAATGTTGACGACGGACGTCGGACAACCACAAAAGCTCACCTTGAGCACGTTGTGCTCAGGTGGGCTAAAAAGGTCCGCTCAGACCGCCTTCAAAACGAGTCTGATGACCAAATACAACAACACAACCGTTTCCAGTGTCTTGATGAAGACATGCAGGCGGAAACGGACCGTGCGGAAACAAATAAGCAAGGTCGTATTATCAAATTTAGTAAGACATGAATCAATACATATTTCCAGTTGTCTATGGTATCTGCCTAACTCTAACTTTTATACTGAATAACACCATTCTGCAATGGAATTATCGCAGCATTAATGCTAATTTCGAGGAATTAAACCTTTTAATCAATGAAAAGGAAACAGTTATCTTTGCAGGAGACCTTTCTTAAAGACTCCGACAAATTCTCCTTGAAGTGCCACCCCTGTTTTTGTAAAAACTTCAGTGGTAACGATAAAGCTTCAGGAGGAGTGGCAATAATTGTGAACAACAATATTCCACACCATTTTGTCAGACTCGAAAGTACGTTACAAGCCGTCGCTGTAAGCATATCTCTAAATAAAACCATTACTCTATGTTCTATTTACCCTCTACCCAGCTCGGCAATCGATGTCAAGAAACTTGATGATCCCGTATACCAGTTACCAAAACCATTCATTTAATAGGAGATTTTAATTTCCATCATACGTTGTGGGGATTTACAAATACGAATGACAAAGGTCAAACCATAGAAAGTTTTATCACAGAGCATAATCTTGTTTTGCTCAACGATAAGTCCACAACGTATCTCCATCCTGCAACTGGTTCTTATTCATCTTTAGACTTAAGTATATGCAGTCCGGAATTTTTTTAACTGATTTTAATTGAAAGGTCGATGACGACCTTCGTTGAGGCGATCATTTCCCGATATTTGTAAAACTATGGAAAGAATGGTAAATGACCGCCTAGTTTGGTTTTTAGAGAAAAATAAACTTATTACCACAAACCAGTGCGGATTTCGTAAACACAGAAGCACTCTTGTTCACTTAGTGCGCTTCGAGACCTTCATACGTGAAGCCTTCATAAAGAAAGAACATGTTGTTTCTGTCTTTTTTGATTTAGAAAAAGCTTACGATACCACCTGGAAGTATGGTATTATGAACGACCTTTATGATTTCGGTATTGTAGGTCGCCTTGCTTATTTCATTTCTACTTTTTTAGATGAACGTCAGTTTAGAGTCCAAGTTGGAAATACATTGTCCAGCCCACACGATTGGTTGGTTGGTTGTATTGGGGTTTAACGCCACTTTAACAGCTAAGGTCATATCATGGCGGTCGGTGACGCACATGTGTTTCCTGGCTTTCTCACACCAGTACTAACACAACTTTCTTTCCAAAGCCACCGACTACTTTTCTCACATGCTTCAGCAGAGGTGAGAGGCGATAATACGCCGGAAAGAAAGTTCGCCTCAACCGGGTATCGAACTCACAACCACCAGGTCATGAGTCCGACACGCTCACCACTGAGCCACCCAGACGGGCCCAGCCCACACGAACAGGAAATGGACCTTTCCTAGGGAAGCATCCTTTCAGTTACACTTTTTAGTGTTAAAATTAACAACATCGTTAAATCTGTTTGCCCTGGAGTAGAATGCTTTTTTGTATGTTGACGATTTCTGCATTTGCTACCGGTCAAAACATATGCTTCAAAGGATATTAAATAATTTAAGCAAGTGGTCAAACGAAAACGGTTTTAAATTTTCGAAAACCAAGACCAAATGTATGTATTTCTGTCAGTCGAGGAAATTTCATCTCGATACTGACATTAGATGATGTCCCAGAATTCAAATTCTTAGGTCTTTTATTCGATTCTAAACTCACATTCATCCCACATATTATTTATTAAGCAATAAATGCCAAAAGGCTCTGAATCTTTTACGTGTTGTTTCCAGTATGGACTGGGGAGCAGATAAAAAAGTATTACTGAGACTGTATAGAATACTTGTCCGTTCAAAGTTAGATTACGGCTGCATTGTATATGGGTCAGCGCGGCAATCGTACCTTCGGAAATTAGATTCTATCCATAACCAAGGTTTACGCTTAGCAGTTGGCGCCTTTAGAACACCTCCTGTAAATAGTTTGTATGCAGAGGCAAATGAACCATTTTTAAATTTACGCAGGAAGAAACTCCCCTTTCAATATGACTTGAAGTTAAAATCAAATCCCGACAACCCCACGCATAAAGAAGTAGTTAAACCGCTCTACAAAGACAAGTTTTCAGACAGAGAAAATGTTATACCTCCTTTTAGTTTGCGCTGTGAAGCGGTTATGAGTTGTCTTGATTGCAATCTTGAGGATGTAGCGCAACACAAAATTTCTTAAGTTCCTTTATGGACTTCTAATAGTCCAACCTACATATATGGTCTTGCTTCAGACAAGAAAGCTACAACAGATCCTATGGTTTTTAAAAATAAATTCCTTGAAATTAAAGAACAATACTTCCTTCACGCAGAGATGTACATCGATGATTCTAAATATGGAAACAAAGTTGCTGCGGCCGCCGTGCTCGATGGCGAATTATATCAGTTTCGGCTTCCTAAAAATTGTTTTTCCTGCAGAGCTAAAGGCGATCGACCTCAACCATATTCAACAGGACGCTTACTGGCGCTACATTATCCTTACTGATTCCTTATCTGCCATGCAAGCGCTTGAGGGTGAGGAAACAGACAATCCATTAATAGTCAGTCTCCTTGAAAAATTCTCCGAAGACTGTGAAAAAGCAGATATTGTTTTCTGTTGGCTCCGTAGCAATATTGGTATCAGTGGCAATGAGGAGGCAGATAAAGCTGCCAAGGAGGCATCGTCACTGGAAGTTTTACCTTTTAAAGTTCCTTTTTCTGATTGTAAGCCATTAGTGAATGATTTTATTCGAAATGTATGGCAGCAATCCTAGAATGACCCAGTAAACCCAGATAATAAGTTGTTTACAGTAAAGCCAGCTCTTGGCGAGTGGCTTCCGGGGTTGCGGACAAGTCGCCGTGAAGAAATTATTTTGGCCCGTTTTCGCATTGGTCATACATATTCAACGCACTCGTACCTCCCCAAAGGAGAAGAAGCGCCAGTGTATTTCCTGCAATGCACTTTTACCGTTAAACATACACGTGTAGACTGTATAGACCTTGCACCTACAACAGACAGGTTTTTCATGTTGACAGTATGAACATTTTATTTGATACTTTAAAGCTGGAGTGTATTTTTGAATTGTTGAAAGAGGTAAATCTCCATAAAAAGATATAATTTTAGGTTCCATTGACCATCTGTTTTTTATACTAAATGCCAGTATAATTTTTTGCTCTTAGTGTTTACTCGGTATAGATTTTAATCTGATTTCGTAACCTAACAGTATATTCAATTGCATTGATTGTAAGTGCGCCCGATATGACCTTTGATGTCGACGGGCCATAAAACTTCATTCATTCATTCTTTCTTACCTTCTCAAAGGAGAAGAAGCGCCACAGTGTATTCCCTGCAATACGTCTTTAACTGTTATACAATACGTATAGATTGTGTAGACTTTGCACCTATAAGAGACAGGTTTTTTCATGTCCACAGTGTGAGCACTTTATTTGATACTGTAAAGTTCGAATCTATTTTCGAGTTCTGGAAAGACGTAAATCTCTATAAAAAGATATAAATTTAGGTCCTTTTGACCATCTGTATTTTTAGACTACATGTCACTAACGTCATTTATCCTTTTAGTGCTTACAGAGCTGATATTTTGGTCCTTTTTCGTAACATTACAGTAACACCAAATAAACGTAATTCTTAAGTTCTTAGTGTGCCCAGTGGACGGGCGGGTAATGGAAAGCTCTTCCGGTATTCTACTACGTGAGCTGAAAGTGTTCAATTCTCCTTTTGTTGTAACGTTTTCACACAAATACATGCACCAAGCCTTACTTAAAGGTCCACAAACGACGAAAAATAAAAACAATCGGGTGCCAAAGAATATTTTCATGAGGCCAACAATATGTAACAGTTCAGTTTGTCGAAGTTCCAGTAGCTGGGAACATATTAACTGTACAACTGGAACTAAAGCTGCCAACTTATTTATGATTTTGATTCACTTTTTTCGGAAGCAACTGAACTTTGGCAGGCCATACTGTAACGCAATGTCAAACTGTTAAAATATCCAGATTTCAAACTGTATGCATTAAAGTCGCCTACAACTTGACCCCCGAATTATTTACTTTTAGCCGGAAGTAGGCCTTGAGTGCTAACTTTCCATCTTGCACATGGCTGCTTTCAGTCATTTGCTGCAACTTTGCCAGGAAATAATGTTTTATGGGTCGTTTCGATAGTAGAACAAAGAAGTAAGATCGAAATAAAAACAATATACTTCCGACACGTGTAATATATTTACAGAGTTCTAGACAAGAGGAAGTATTTAGATTTCAGTGGTTAAAATATGTCTCAGTTTTGCCCTTAATCCTATGTTATAAGTTCTTATTAGAATTCTCTCAATGAGACATTTCTAATGGATATCAACAGGATATGGTGTGAATGAGAAACAGAGGAGGTAGGATGCAAGTACCCCTGTCTCATTTTGCCCGCTGTGTAAGCAGGGTTTCACTGGTACAAATATCATTCTAACATGCATATATGAGCGATGTTAAAGCAAATGGGGAATAAATACACCTCCATGATGCATTATTCCAAGCAAGTAATCATATAATTATGACTCCATAAAATCTATTTTGTGTAACAACCGACTGGGGTAGAATGATCCTTTCACATGCAGGAAACTGACCGTTAGCAAAGAAAAAATAATGTTTCGCCTCGGCTCAGTCTGTGCACACTTTTAAGGTTGACCTACATGTAAGTCGATACTTTTTGCAAAGTCTCCATTAACCCTTAGTCTGCTAAGTGCGACTCACTTTTTTTTTTTTTTTTTTTTGGCGAACAGCGTAGATCGAGATCGGAGTGCACAGAATGCAGTGCAGTCTGATCCTGGATCTACACTTTCCGATACGGAGATATTTTCCACAAACAGAAATATGTTTAAATTAAGAACATTTGTGTTTTTACAATCGGCAAAGTTTCATTTCTTCTATTTAGCAGGATAAGGGTTAAAACCCCTTTTCACAGAGTATGGCTCATATCTTACAATGGTTTTTGCAGATGGACAAGTCTGTTATGCTATGTAATTACAGAACCGCTGTAGCTAATAACAGAACCAGCGGTTCTGTAGCAGAGTACAGAACCAAAAGAAACAAAGATAAGGAAAAGCGCATTGATAAGCCTTTGCCAACAGGGTCCTCTGGTTTAAAACGGAGATCCTTCCGGAATGTAATATTCACGAGACCGTCTAAAGCAATATCAAAGCCGATAACATCATTATGATCTGATCTGACATATTCTACAGGGTACCGAATGGTGAAATTGTCACTAATAACGCGTTCAATTGCATATTCCCAAGGATCAGACATCTGAAAGCCGAGCCGCTCGCCTTCATCAGTTGGATAGAGATAACCTTTGATTCTGTTCATGTCGAATCGAAGCAAACTACTGGCAGCGGAAGTGTCATCCATAGAGATTGTCACATCCGGCAAAAGATGGCTTCCATATGTTCCAACAAAATCGGTCAGATTTTCATTCGTCATCTTTTTGTGTGGAGGAATGTCTAAGGTTGTAGTATTTTGCCACGGACTTGGAAAGGTACAGGCTGTGCCTTGGTTCAACCATGGCTCATACCCGAGAAGCAGATCCGACAAGAATAAGAAGATGGTGTTCAATGCCCTTCCTCCATTTTTGGGAAGACCAGGTCCGTTCACAGATGCAAAAATACCAACATTATCATCCCGGAACATCCATATGAGGGACACATAAGAAAACAAACCACCACTGTGCCAAACCTTTCTGTGACCTGAAAATGTAGTGCATCGTTCTGATAAATTTGTTAAGTTTAATTTTGTACATCAATTTGCATTCGCTTGTATAAGAAAAGCAGATGTATTGTATTGGAGTTTAGCACCGTTTTGACAGCTAAGGTCACATCACGGCGGTTAAAGCAACTATGCATGCCATTCCTGGCTTTCTCAAACAAGTACTGACACAGCTTTCTTTCAAAGCCACTGACTAATTTTCTCACATGCGTCAGAGGTGGGGGTGAAAATCGCCGGAAAGAAAGTTTGCCTCAACCGGGTATCGAACGCGCAAGCGCCACAGATGAAGGACATATGCCACATTGTTCTATGCTAACCGGTTTACACATGTTTTTATTTTGGACACTCTATTATATTCAACTGGGTTATTATGACTGAGAGATAATATATTTTTATCTGTAATATGTCAGTTTCATTTTAAAATGGCTGGAAATTTAACAGTTTTGTAAATGATCGGGATGCCAAATCACGACAAAATAGACGTTTATTACAAAGGGAGGTAATTCATTGTCAGTAACTTTTAACAATGCACCGTATCTCTTTCATTTAAAAGATACTGGAAAGCACTGTTTCTGTGCATTTTTTTTAAAGGTTGTCCACTGAAATTTAATTAATTGCAGAAAATTGACTAGAAAATAAGCATTTGTTGTTGGCACGTAAGAACATTTCTAATTGCTGCTGTGATCTATGTCCTAATTCTTTATATTAATCTCTTTTTTTACTATTGCTAAACATCACATTTTTAAGAATAATTTCTAAGAATAATCATTTATTTGAGAAGTATTTTTACATTAAGAACCTTTCTTTATAGCTTTGAAATTAAAGCCTATTTTCGGCAATTTTGACAAAGATTATCTCCTTAGAAGACTTGTATCTTTGTGTTTTGCTTAGAATACATCATATTATTATCTGAGCGAAAAAAAAAAAAAAAAAAAATATGTGTGTGTGTGTGTGTGAAAACATTGTGGCATATTTCCTTAACCTGTGGAATAGCTATTTTAATTCGACTTAGCATGGCTGTTGAATACAACCACAGAGCCCATTCGATTATTTTCACTGATGCACACCTGATGCCAAACAAGAGCACAGCATGTGGGTGCCAACATTTGGTTGCGGTTGGTTTTTAGTAACAATTATATGCTGAAAACGGGGCATAACTGTTTAGAAAAATACTTTGACGGTTACCTGCCCTTTCATATGGGTTTCCTTTTCGATAATTAACAGCTAGCCCAAATTAATAAGAGAAAGTATCTTCAGTTATGACAGAGATATGAGAAATAACAATACTTCGGGTTCTTTCTAAATCAAACGAGCTCAAAAGAATGACTTAAATAAATACTGTGGGTGGTCAACGCCTACGTCAAGATGGTATTTTAGGTTAATGAACTTGGTTTAGCCCTCTACCAGACTCGTCCAAACTTAGAGCACTTGCAGACGGCAAATAAAATGCGGCTCAAATGATGGAATTTTAGAGAAAAAAAAAAGTGTGAGAAAAGGAAAAAATGCAGTTAACCAAGGGCTCGATAAGTAAATGAATAAACGTAAGGGGTAACATGAACAGTAGCCTTGAAGTAATGTGTATTATGTTGAAACATAATTAAGCCATGCTCTGCCGAAGGGGGTTAATGCATCTCCGTAATGCATGATACTAAGCAAGTCATCCACAGAACCCATTTCGTCTAACATCCGACTGAATCTGAGATAGTATGTTCCTTGGACATGCCAAAACTTGACTAATAGCAAAAGGTTTTTGCCCAAGTCGGCCTGCGCGGACTACGATACATTTTGTAGATGCCTTAAGCCCCCTTTCAACAGAGCATGGCTCATGTGATTCCGAGGTAAAATATATTTCAATTCCTGCAAATATCCTGCTACTATATGAGCATTCTGATCAAACGCCAAACAGCGGCAAAAGTAAACAATGTGGGTGATAAAATGCATTTAAATTTAATTTATACCATTAAATAGTAAGGGAATTACTCTACAACTGACAATCTGTTATTGTACAGCTGGTCCAAATGTTTTTTTTTTTACTTTGTATTTTATTTTTATTTTAATCTTTGTACAATAGTTTAACATGTTATATCTAGCTAATGGCTCTATTTCTTTATAATGCAGTATACAACAATGACAAGTCTAATATAAGCAGTAACTCTCTCTTATCCTTTTACAAAGGATTATTACGTTTAGTATGACCCTAGGCAATTTAAGCTACACTGTTCGAAAGGCAGAAAATACCTTTTAACAATATCTCCCCCAATTCCAACATTTGAATTGTTAGCAGACAAAAAGGCAACAACAGATCCAACCATATTTAGAAATAAATTCAACGAAATAAAGGTCGATATTTCTATTTCAAACCGATCTACACGGATGGATCTAAGGATGGTAGCAGGGCTGCAGCTATTCCCGATGGTGAATTCGTATCATACGAAGGTGACATTACATTTCGTCTATCTAACAATGCATCAATATTTACTGCTGACCTATAGGCTATTGGTTTACACTGAATCGGAGATTTATTTTCGGTACATCATATTTACTGACTCACTGTCTGCGATGCAAGCACTCAGCAATGAAAAAGTAGAACACCCAGCGGTTAACAGACTGCTCAATAAACTTGATCGAATCTGTGCAAACACCGAGGTTGTTTTCTGCTGGCTCCCAAGTCATATGGGAATTCGCGGAAATGAAAAGGTCTGCTTTAAGTCAAGAAATATTACCTTTTGGTATACCCTAATCGGATTTTAAGCCACTAATTAACTCTTTTATTTATGATGTTTGGCAGAACACTTGGGATGATCCTAGTCATTCAAATAATAAATAACGTTCTATAAAACCAATCCTTGGTAATTGGGTACCAGGATCTAGATTGTCCCTTTGCGAAGAAATTGTGCTCACTCGCTTACGTATTGGACATACATATTTCACTCATTCGCACTTACTGAAGGGAGAGGAGGTTCCTCTATGTGTGCCATGTTTTGCACCTCTTTCAGTACATCATTTATTTATAGATTGTGTTGATGTAGCGCCAATACGTGACCGATATTTCAAGGTTTTGAGCACTAAAGATCTCTTTCAGTCTGTTCTGCCAGAAACAATTTTCAAATTTCTTAAAGAAATCAGATTTTTTTACAAAAAATGAAAGACGTTTTATAATTTCTCGTGAACAGACTAAAGTTTGTTACGGATTTCAGTTTTAGCCTTTTGGCATAGCTTTTGGTTTGTTGTTTTATTACCCCCAGCCGGACGGGGGGTAGAATTCGCCGGCTGCCAGTCCTGTGGAGTGGTAAGACCCCACCAATGGACCCGCCTGTTTGCCGTGGGTTCAGACTCGTAAGCAGGAAAAGAGGGTCCTGGTAGTTGAGGGGAGCCCAGGGATCTCCAGCTCTCCAACACACTGCTTTGGCCTCGGCTTCTGTGTAAACGAGAGCCTAGATGGGCCCGGTCTAATGCAATCGGCCGGTCGTTTTAGGATTGGGCGTATTTTATTTATAACTGTATTGTGTTGGGGGAGCTGTACGGGGGGAGGACATCTGTATCCTGGGTATAGATGCCTCTTTCCTGCATGCGTCCTGCGATACACCTTGAAACCAAAATTTTTCTGATTATTAAGCAGACTTGGAATATTTGATATTTTTCCGTCTTTTACTTACATAACTAGTTTGGTCTCCATTCTTGGAGGAATAATCCAATGCGTTTAACCCATATTTTATGTTTGCTTGAAAAGTGCCCTTTCTACCTTTCCCTTTAGTATGTACTTTTAAAGTCCTGGTCTTATATAGGCTTACGGGCTAATTGGGTGTTGTGGATTTTTCGTTGGGACGTTGACTGCCATGGCAAATCCCTGATCTGGGGGACTACCCATGTTCTTTCCTTGTCGCTCCGACTTATTCAGGGCATCTGAGTATACCATCTGTGTAACCCTGGTATGGGGAGCTGGATACCCGCTCCATTGGCCATATCCCCTTGTTGGACTCCGCGGTGGGTGGGGTCATAGATGATGAACACTTCACTTACAATCATGGATCCCCAAAACAAAAAACGGACACGCGACCAACTTGATGCCGACTCTGAAACCACTCAATCGACTTCTCCTTTTCCTCGCTTTTTACTGATAGAATCAACTGTTCCTGACCAGCCTCTTAGTAAACTTTCTCCTTTTGTAATTCAAAAGGTTTTGTTGTCAGTTGCTGGAGAACCTAAGTCAGTGAAAAAGCTTTCTTCTGGTTCACTGTTAATTGAAGTAGAGAAACCTAAACATGCAGAAAACCTGATGAAAATAAAGCACTTCTTCCAGATCCCTGCTAAATGTTCTCCGCACAGAAGTTTAAATACCACACGAGGACTCATTCGATGCCAAGATCTTGCAGGTGTATCGGAAGATGAAATTGTACAGGAACTCTCCAAACATGTTACGGCCGCAAGACGCATTACAGTGTATAGAGACGGAATAAAGCGAGAGACCAACACGATTGTCCTTACCTTTAATTATGCAATCTTACCGAAAACCTTGAAAGTTGGCTATTTGAATGTGGGTGTGGACCTGTATATTCCTAATCCGCTTCAATGTTACACATGCTACAAATACGGGCATCACGAACGTAAATGTACGAAAGCTAGTTCAGAAAGTCTCTGTAGACATTGCGGTGAACTGGCTCACACTCACGACACAGCAAATTGCAAAAATACTGTTAAATGCGCAAATTGTGGTGGTGAACATGTGGCCACTTCCCGAACATGTCCAGTGTGGAAACGAGAGAAAGAAATCGTTACAATCAAGCACGGAGAAAGTCTCTCGTTTCCAGAAGCAAGAAAAATTGTAGACACTCGACAAAATCTAGCAAATCTGTATTCTGCAGTTACTAAATCGAATACGCACAAACCAAAAGAAGTGAAAGACGCTCAGACACAAACTATCGATGTTGCAGTACAAACAGTTAGTCAGTCAGACGAAACCGGAGTCTACTAGTAAGAAAACACAGAAGCCAACTGAAAGTTCCAGAGGAAGTAGAATTTCGAGTCAAGCATCAAGTCGCAACAAATCGCCAAAGAAATCGGATTGATTTCCAAAAGGATCCGATGATGAAATACAAAAGTTTAACCGCTTCCAGTGTCTTGATGAAGACATGGAGGCAGACGATGAAGTTGCAAATGCAAAGCAAGGTAAAATCACCAGATTACCATTACAAAAATGAATCATTTCATACTTCCTTTCCTAAATGTTGTTCTACTCTTTTTATCCTTAAGTATGACTAACAAGGTTTTGCAATGGAATTGTCGTGGTTTTTCAGCCAATGCTGAAGAATTATCTATTTTAATCGATAAATATAAACCAGTGGCAATATGTTTACAGGAAACCTTCTTTACAGACAATAGCAAAGTATCTCTGAAACATCACTCTATTTACCAGTCAAACTCCAATAGAGGTGATAGAGCTCGTGGAGGAGTTGCAGTAGTAGTGAATAATTCTATTCCTCATCGCATTGTTAATATCAATACTACTTTGCAAGCAACAGCTGTTAGCATTTCTTTGAGTAAAACGATAACGATATGTTCCATATATTTGCCGCCAAGTATGCCTATAGATTCTACTAAACTAGATCAGCTGATTGACCAGCTTCCTAAGCCTTTCATTTTAATGGGCGATTTTAATGCCCATAGTACCTTATGGGGTTGTAGAGACACAAATGTTAAAGGTCGACAAATGGAAGATTTTATTTCAAAGCATGACCTCTGTCTCTTGAATGATAAAACTCACACATACCTACATCCTGCCACTGGCTCATATTCATATCTAGATTTGACTATACGCAGTCCTGAAGTTGCTTCTGACTTCCATTGGAAGGTTGATGACGACCTTCATGGAAGCGAACATTTCCCGATTCTAGTATCGGAAATGGGACCTTCCATAGAGCAACGGACAGAACGCTGGAAACAATTCAAAGTATACTGCGAACAATCAATCCATCAAAATGCTTTTAAAAACTGTAAAAATCCTGCGGAACTTTTTACTTCCTTAGTTTACTCTGCCGCAGAGAAATCAATTCCTAGAACCACGACAAATCCAAAGCGTCCAAGCAAACCATGGTTTAATGATGACTGCAAGAAAGCTATAGCAGAGCGTAAACGTATTCTCAGAAATTTCAATCTGAGACCGACTCAGGAGAATCTTACAAAATTTAAAATTGCACGTGCGAAAGCACGACGGACAATAAAACAAAGTAAACGAACGTCTTGGAGACAATACGTATCTAGATTGAACTCTAGATCGTCTGTCAAAAAGACATGGGATATGGTTCGTAAAATCAATGGAAAAAACTCATATCAAAATGTTGGTCACTTAAATGCTGATGATGATGCCATCACTTCCATAACTGATATTGCCAATGCTTTGGCTGAAACCTTTGCAGAAAAATCCTCCTCTTCGAATTATTCTTCAAATTTCCGAAAATTTCAAAACATTAAAGAAAAAACTAAGCTAAATTTCAAATCGAATAACGCGGAGCCATACAATAAGGACTTCTCTTTAAAAGAACTGAAGAAAGCGTTAAAGAAATGCCACGATACTGCTGTTGGATGTGACGACATTCATTATCAGTTTTTAAAGCATTTGCCATATCGTTCCCTAGATTGTTTACTCAATATATTTAATCAGGTTTGGCAGACAGGTATTCTTCCCGATTCATGGAAGGAAACCATAGTAATACCAATACCCAAACCGGGAAAAGATTCTTCTAATCCTGCAAACTATCGCCCTATAGCCTTAACAAGTTGCATTTGTAAAACCATGGAAAGAATGGTAAATGACCGTCTTGTTTGGTTTTTAGAGAAAAACAAATTAATAGCGACCGCTCAGAGCGGATTTCGTAAACAAAGAGGCACTCTTGATCATTTAGTTCGTTTTGAGACATTCATACGTGAAGGTTCTATTAAGAAAGAACATGTTGTCTCTGTGTTTTTTTATCTCGAAAGTGCCTACGATACAACATGGAAGTATGGAATTATGAATGACCTCTATGATTTCGGTATTCGAGGTCGCCTTGCTTATTTCATCTCAGCGTTTTTAAATGAGCGGCAGTTTAGAGTCAGAGTCGGTAATACTTTTTCTAACCCCCATGAACAAGAAATGGGCGTTCCCCAGGGATGTATTCTTTCAGTTACACTCTTTAGTGTAAAAATTAACAATATAATAAAATCTGTATGTCCTGGTGTGGAATGTTTTCTTTATGTCGACGACTTCTGCATTTGCTACAGGTCAAAACACATGCATACTATTGAAAGACAGCTCCAGCAGGTCCTGAACAATTTAAGCAAATGGTCTGTCTGAAGAAAATGGTTTTAAGTTTTCCAAAACAAAAACTAAGTGTATGCATTTTTGTAATTCAAGAAAATTTCATCTTGACCCAGACCTTACATTAGATGGTGTTCGTATAGAAGTCGTCCAAGAGTTCAAATTTCTAGGCCTTTTATTTGATTCCAAGCTGTCGTTCATTCCTCACATCAATTACTTGAGCAATAAATGTCAGAAAGCTCTCAATCTTTTACGTGTAGTCTCCAGTATGGACTGGGGAGCAGATAAAAAAGTGTTATTGCGACTTTATAGGTCGCTTGTAAGATCAAAGTTGGATTACGGTTGCGCAGTATACGGATCGGCACGCCAGTCATACTTGCGCAAACTTGATACTATTCATAATCAAGGCTTGCGTCTTGTACTGGGCGCATTTAGGACTTCTCCAATAAATAGTCTGTGTGCAGAAGCAAACGAGCCTTCCTTAAATCTGAGACGAAAGAAACTGTCAGTGCAGTACTATATTAAACTGAAGTCAAACCCTGAAAATCCTACTCATAAAGTTGTATTTGAACCTCTGTATAAAGCCGATTTTTTAAAGAAAGAAAATGTAATACCTCCTTTCAGTCTCCGGTGTGAAGCTGATATCCAAAGTCTTGGCTTCGACCTTGATGATATAGCGGAGCAGAAGATTACAGATGTGCCTTTATGGACTTCCAACAGTCCGACATTTGTCTATGATCTAGCATCATACAAAAAGGCAACAACAGATCCTACTATATTTAAAATCAAATATCTAGAAATAAAAAGACAGTATTACAATTATGAACACATTTATACAGATGGTTCGAAAGAAGGTGACAGGGTTGCCGCGGCTGCTGTGCCGGACGGCGAACTATACCAGTTTCGTCTTCCAGATAAGTCTTCAATTTTTTCTGCAGAGCTAAAAGCTATAGACCTTGCTCTTGATCATATAAATGAAGACGGTTACTGGCGCTACATCATTTTTACCGATTCACTTTCTGCCATGCAAGCACTTGATAATGAGAAGACTGATAATGCAATTATTGTTAATCTTTTAGATAAGCTCTCTGACATCTGCGGAACTACTGACATTGTTTTCTGTTGGCTCCCCAGCCACATTGGTATCAGTGGTAATGAAGAGACAGATAGAGCTGCCAAGGAGGCATTATCACTTGATATTTTACCTTTTAAAGTCCCTTTTACCGATTTTAAACCTTCAATAAATACTTTTATTCAATCTGTATGGGATACTTCGTGAAACGACCCACTAAATCACCAAAAGAAACTTTTCTGTATTAAGCCAACTCTTGGAGAATGGCTACCAGGCTCAAGGACTTGTCGCCGCAAAGGAATTGTTTTGGCCCGTTTGCGTATCGGTCATACGCATCTTACGCACTCCTATCTCCTAAAAGGAGAGGAGGCGCCGCAATGCATCCCGTGTTGTACTCCTCTCACCGTGAAACATATATTAACCGAGTGCGTTGACTTAGCGCAAATATGCGATAAATACTACAAAGTAAACAATATGAGTCTTTTATTTGATACTGTGAAGATTGAATCATTACTGGAATACCTCAAAGAGGCAAATCTTTTCAGAAAAATTTAGTGTTTTATCTTCCTTGTTACATTCTAACTTAACTCGTTTTAAGGGCTTTTTTGGCCTTTCTGTTATTATTTTTATCCGTTAAACGTCACTTATGCGTACCTTTTACTTTTTACCTATATAGTTTTATACATTCCTAAATCAATACTTCACAGTATCGCTTTTCACCTTCGTATATGCGCCCAATATGACCTCGGCTGTCGACGGGCCATAAAACTCCATTCATTCATTCATTGTTGTTTTATTATCAAGTTCTAAGTAAGTTTCTTTTATTGCAATTTCTTTGAGTAAATAGGGAAGCACTGTTTCTCAGTAATGTCTTTCATTCATACCCCGATTATACAAAATCTGTCATACTTCGTGTATCATTTGTTACTGTTTACTATCTTACCTTCATTTAGTAGTTTTCATTATTACTATTATTAATTCAATAAAAACTTTTTAACCTACAGATCTACTTCCTAACGTTGATTTTGATTCGGAGCCTTTCGGTTGATGAGGATTGCCTCGTTATTCGAGAGTGTTCTTTACTGCAGTCCTTTTGTTCTAATCATTTTACAGGGGACACGTCCGGAAGAAAAAAGTATTAAATTCAACATAATTATTTATTTCAAATTTATACAAGAAAATTCAAATTTTGTATCTTGCTTGAAGATGATTAAGTTCACTGTTTTAGTTTGTTGGCGGAATCTGGCCACAGCTTTCAAAACTGCTCAGACAGTTGAGCCCTGGTGTCAGAGATTCAAACTGCAATGTCCATAATAGATTTGAAATTGCCTGTAACTGTAATAACTGCAAGAAACCAATTTATGGTGGAGGTACTCTCCGCAAACCAAATTCTCCGCATGTGAGCCATGGGAAAGTGAAGCTGTGACAATGTGGAACCTATCGACTTTTGGTTATAGAAGGCCCTGTGAATAGACTATGTTACATTGAATAAGCAGGTAACTTATAAAAAAGAGCGGGTGGGTCTGGGTGGGAATTTGATTCAACAAGTGGGATAGTATTTGCAGAATAGACGACTTGCCCTGCAACACAGCTGAAACGCTATGATACAAACCGAAAAAAAGGAATTACATGAACGTCATACCAACAAGGAATGCATATAATAGAAAAGGAATAAAAATGGACGAAAGGAGAAATTCTGCACTGTCCCTGTAAACCTTAATGTTCAAAACTTCTTAAACGCAAAAATTCCACTATAACTATTCATTTGATACAGACATGCGCGCTAAATGACCAACGCTGTCGATGCGCCATAAAACAACATTCAAACCAAAACCAACTCCAACAATGCCCTCCCTTCCATTCCAAACACGAGTCCCATCATTATAGCCACACTCTATGTCATCCAAAATTCCACCTAATCTGGACAGTTCAAAAAATTTTGTCGCTTGGACATAGGCTTAAAACGCTGCATTAAATGTACTTTTGAACAATAACTGAACGTTTTCCTTTCAATCTTTTTTTTTTTTTTTTCGCCAGAGTAGGAGCAAAGACGCAGTCTAAGAACCAGGCTGAATTCTGATCCCGATCGACACTGTACACAAAGAGTGACTAGAGGCGTATCCAAGGTCGTAAGGGTTATTACAGATTGTAATGTTACGAGCCCTGCTCAACTCACTCCTTCCTAAAACAATTCCTCAAATAAGAACAAGGGAAATCCTTGACCGCTATCCTATTTAAATAAGTGAAATGAAATCCTAAGCCGATAGTAGAAACCCAAATCTTGCTATTTCAAAGGTCTTTTTTTATAGATATCTCCATGTCACACAGTGTAGATCCAACTAATATAGGCTCATGGGCTAATTGGGTAGTATGGATTTCGTGGATTAGGTATCGGCTTCCATGGCAGTTGTCTGATACCCAGGAATTAGCCATGTCTGTCTTTGTCGCTTTTCTTTATCTGTACAGCCCAAGTATATCATCTGAGTAACCCTGACATGAAGAGCTGGATAACCGCTCTGTTTATCATGTCCCCGTGTTGGGCTCCGTGCCTGGCGGGAACTGCGGATGATGAATATTAAAAAACCAACCATGGATCACCAAAACAAAAAAGAAACCGTGACCACCTAGATGCCGAGCCAGATAATGCCCAATCGACCACCTCCGTCTTTCCTAGCTTCTTAATCATTGAGTCTACAGTACCTGACCAGCAACTTTCAAAATTATCTCCATTTGTCATAGAAAATGTTCTAGTTGGACGTGCCGGAACTCCGAAGTCCGTTAAAAAACTGAAATCGGGGGCCTTTTGATTGAGTTGAAAAAGCTGTACATGCCAAAACCCTCATGAAAATCAAGCACTTCTTCAATATACCTGCTAAGTGTGTCCCTCACAGTAGTTTAAACACGTCAAAAGGAATAATTCGTTGCCCCGACCTGTCAGATGTTTCTGAAGAGGAGATAACAACGGAACTTTCCGATCAAAATGTGACAGCTGCACGCCGAATTACAGTTTTTAGAGACGGTGTGAGAAGGCCTACTAACACAATTGTGTTGACATTTAAACACGGCTATTTTGCCTAAATATTTGAAAGTAGGATATTTGAAAGTGGCTGTAGACATGTACATACCCAACCCCTTTCAGTGCTACTGCTCTTACAAATTTGGGCACCATGAAAGGAACTTCAAAGTAAACCAAGGAGAACATTTATGTCGTCGTTGTGGTAATTCAAATCTTGTCCACAAATCAGATGACAATTGTGAATTCGATATCAGATGCATCAATTGCAAGGGTGAACATGTTGCAACTTCTCGATCCTGCCCAATCTGGAAAAAGTAAAAAGAACTTGTAATTGTAAAATACAACGAATGATTATTTTTCCCAGAAGCGAGGAAGATTGTGGAAGCAAGGCACAGCTTGGGTGTTTCGTATGCTACTAAAGCCACTGCAAAGCTCATTCACCGCAAGGATGCTCAAACTCAGACTGATGATGCTGCTGTCCAAACTGATGAACAAGATAAACCAGCAAATACTAAAACACCAGTGCAACAAAAGTCAACAAACTCCCGTCAAAACAATCAAAGTAATTCTACAGATCCTGTATCTAGTCAGCCTAACACAAAAAAAATCCAACAGCACTTCAGTACAGGCGAAGGCTCCAAACAGCCCAAGCCAAAGGAGACATAAATCTCCAAATAAGGTCCTCTCAGATCGCCTTCCTAAGGGATCTGATGACCAAATAAAACAACACAGCCGCTTCGAATGTCTTGATGAAGACATGGAAGCGGAAGACTCCCAAGCAGAGTCCAACTCAAATAAGCAAGGTCGAATTATCAAACTCAAGAACAAAAGATGAATAAATACATACTTTCATTGCTTTGTGGTATCTTTTTTACCTTAAATTTAGCAATGGAATTGTCGTAGTATTAAAGCTAACTTTGAGGAATTAAATCTATTAGTGAATGAACAGAAACCAGTAGCAGTTTGTTTACAGGAAACTTTTCTAAAAGACTCCGACAAATTTTCTTTAAAATATCACTCCTGTTATTTGAAAAACTTCAGTGGTAGCGATAAAGCTTCCGGAGGTGTGGCCGTAATTGTTAACAATAGTGTTCCACACCATGCTCTTTAGCTCGACACTACTCTTCAAGCTGTCGCAGTAAACGTTTCTTTCAATAAGACCATTACTCTGTGCTCCATTTATCTCCCACCTAGTTCGCCAATTGATGTCAAAACACTTGATGATCTGATAGACCAATTGCCGAAGCCTTTTATTTTAATGGGAGATCTTAATTCCCACCATACATTCTGGGGGTGTACAGACACGAATGACAAGGGTCGAATCATTGAAGACTTTATTACGAAACACGACCTTGTTATGCTTAATGATAAGTCGTCAACCTATCTTCATCCTGCCACTGGTTCTTATTCATCTTTAGACTTGACTATATGCAGCCCTGAAATAGTTCCGGACTTTAACTGGAAGGTTGGGGATGACCTTCATGGAAGTGATCACTTCCCAATCCAAGTATCAGAAATAGGACCTTCAATACAACAACGTCCTGAACGTTGGAAACTTCATAAGAAAAAATTGGGAAAAGTTTAAAGTCCACTGCGAACAATCAATTTATCCCAGTGCTTTTGATAAATGTGAAAATCCAGCAGAACTTTTCACTTCCTTACTTTATTCGGCTGCTGAAAAATCAATTCCTCGGACATCGACAAATCCAAAGAATCCAAGCAAGCCATGGTTTAACGATGATTCCGAAAAGGCTATAGCTGAGGGAAAGTCTGTTCTCAGACAATTTAATCTGCGACCGACTCAGGAAAATCCTTCAAGGTTCAAAATTGCACGTGCAAAAGCACGACGAACTATCAAACAAAGTAAACGTGCGTCTTGGCGACAGTACGTATCTAGATTAAATTCTAGATCGTCTGTCAAAAAGACATGGGATATGATTAGAAAAATTAATGGAAAAAGTTCCTCGTTAAAGGTCGGGCACTTAAATTCGGATGATGGTCTTGTCACATCCAAAGCAGATATTGCCAATGTCTTGGCAGAAACTTTGGCAGAGAAGTCGTCTTCCTCAAACTATACAACCACATTTCGAAAATTTCAACATACCAAAGAAAAAGCTAAACTGAACTTCAAGTGAAATAATACAGAGCATTACAATAAGGATTTTACTTTGAAAGAACTCAAAAAGGCTCTAAAGAAATGTCATGATACTGCTGTTGGATGTGATGACATCCATTATCAGTTTTTAAAACATTTACCATTTCGATCCCTTGAATGTTTACTGAGTATATTTAATAAAGTCTGGCATACTCGTACTCTTCCAGATTCCTGGAAGGAAGCAATAGTAATTCCCATACCAAAACCAGGTAAAGACTCTACGAATCCTGCGAACTATCACCCTATAGCCTTAACAAGTTGTATTTGCAAAACCATGGAAAGAATGGTTAATGATCGCCTTGTTTGGTTTCTAGAGAAAAACAAACTTATTGCTACCGCCCAGTGCCGCTTTCGTAAACAAAGAGGCACTTTCGACCACTTAATTTGCTTCGAAACTTTTATTCGCGAAGCTTTTATTAAAAAGGAACATGTTTCTGTATTTTTCGATCTCGAGAGTGCGTATGATACCACATGGAAGCATGGAATCATGAACGACCTCCATGATTTCGGTATAAGAGGTCGCCTTGCTTATTTCATTTCGGCATTTTTGAATGAACGTCAGTTTAGAGTCCGGGTAGGAAATACTTACTCCAACCCCTATGAACAAGAAATGGGCGTTCCCTAGGGAAGCATTCTTTCCGTTACACTCTTTAGTGTCAAAGTAAACAATATTGTTAAGTCTGTTTGTCCTGGTGTGGAAAGTTTTTTGTATGTTGATGACTTCTGCATTTGCTATAGGTCAAAGCATATGCATACTACTGAGCGGCAGTTACAAGTTTTGAATAACTTAGCCAAATGGTCAGAGGAAAATGGTTTTACATTTTCAAAAACCAAGACCAAATGCATGCATTTCTGCCAGTCAAGAAAATTTCACTTAGATCGAGAACTTACACTAGATGGAGTACAAATTGAAGTCGTCCATAAATTTAAATTCTTAGGTCTTTTATTTGACTCTAAAGTGTCGTTTATTCCTCATATCAATTATCTTAGGAATAAATTCCAAAAAGCTCTTAATCTTTTACGCGTTGTCTCCAGTATGGATTGGGGAGCCAACAAAAAAGTCCTTTTGAGACTTTATAGAACACTTGGCCGCTCAAACTTAGATTATGGCTGCATTGTATATGGCGCAAGGCGGCAATCGTACCTTCGGAAATTGCATTCTATCCATAACCAAGGTTTACGCTTAGCACTTGGCGCCTTTCGAACATCTCCTGTCAATAGTTTATATGCAGAGGCAAATGAACCATCTTTAAATTTACGCAGGAAGAAACTTTCCTTGCAACATTACTTAAAATTAAAGTCAAATCCCGACAACCCCACGCATAAAATAGTATTTGAACCCCGCTACAAGGATGAATTTCAAAATAGAGAAAAAGTCATACCACCTTTTAGTTTGCCCTGCGAAGCGGATATGAGTTGTCTTGATTGCGATCTTGAGGATGTAGCGCAACATAAAATCTCTGAAGTTCCTTTATGGACTTCTGAAAGCCCAACCTATATACACAATCTTGCTTCAGACAAGAAAGCTACAACAGCTGCTATGATTTTTAAAAATAAATTCCTTGAAATAAAAGAACAATACTGCCTTTACGAAGAAATATATACAGATGGTTCTAAAGATGGAAACAAAGTTGCTGCGGCTGCCGTGCTCGATGGCGAATTATACCAATTTCGGCTTCCTATCAATTCTTCTATTTTTTTCTGCGGAGCTAAAGTCGGTCGACCTTGCTCTCACCCATATTCAAGAAGACGCTTACTGGCGCTACATTATCTTTACAGATTCATTATCTGCCATGCAAGCACTTGAGGGTGAGAAAACAGATAACCCATTAATAGTTAGTCTTCTTGAAAAATTATCTGGAATCTGTGAAAAAGCCGATATTGTTTTTTGTTGGCTCCCTAGCCATATTGGTATCAGTCGCAATGAAGAGGCAGATAAAGCTGCCAAGGAGGCATTGTCACTGGAAGTTTTACCTTTTAAAGTTCCTTTTAACGATTTTAAAGCATTGATTAATGATTTTATCCGAAATGTATGGCAGCAATCCTGGAATGACCCAGCTGACAAAGATAACGAGTTGCTTACACGGAAGCCAACACTTGGCGAGTGGCTTTCAGGGTTGCGGACAAGTCGCCGTGAAGAAATTATTTTGGCCCGTCTTCGCATTGGTCATACATACATGACACAATCGTATCTCCTAAAAGGAGAAGAAGCACCACAGTGTATTTCCTGCAATGCACCTACTACTGTTAAACACATATTTGTAGACTGTATAGACCTTGCACCTACAAGAGACAGGTTTTTTTCATGTTGACAGTATGAGCAATTTATCTGATACTGTAAAGTTAGAGTCTATTTTTGACCTTTTGAAAGATGTAAATATTTATAAAATATATGATTTTAGGTCCTATTGACCATCTGTATTCTTAGACTTTGTCACTAGTCTTGTTCATCCTTTCAGTGTTTACACAACTGATATTTTAAGACTTTTCCGTAACATTACAGTTTGCTCAATTAGCTGCATTGCATTAGTTGTAAGTGCGCCCAAAATGACCTTTGCTGTCGACGGGCCATAAAACTTCATTCATTCATTCCGAGGACGAAATAGTAACCAATTTGGCAAGCCGAAATATCACCGCAGCTCGACGGATCGCAGTATTTAGAGATCACTTGAAAAGAAGTACAAACATTATAGTTCTTACCTTCAACACAGCTATTCTGCCAAAATGCTTAAAAATTGGATACCTTAAAGTGACCGTGGAGATGTACATTCCAAATCCACTACAGTGCTATGCATGTTTCAAATATGGACATCATGAGCAAAAATGCAAATTACATGGAGGAGATGAGCTTTGCCGTCGCTGTGGTTTACCTTAAATTACCCACGACGAGATCAAATGCACAAATGAGATGAAATGCGTTAACTGTGGTGAGGCCCATTCTTCAACTGCCCGATCATGCAAGGTCTGGAAGCGGGAGAAGGAGGTAGTCACTATTAAATACAAAGAAGGACTTTCATTTCCTGAAACGAAAAAGATTGTAAACACGCGTTACAATTTATCCTTCTTCTCTGTTTTGAAATCCTCTAACACAGCTAATGTCGAACTTAAAGACGCTCAAACCCAGACAATTGACGCCTCAGTGCAAACATCACCTAAAAAGCAGGTATCCACTAACATAGCTCACAAGAAGTATCCACCAATTCTAAGCCACGTCCTACGAGTCCAGCCTCTGCTACAAAAACACCTCACAAAAGTCAACTGCAATCACCAAAAGCGCCAAACAAACAAAGAAAACAATCGACCCCGGATCGCTTTCCAAAGGGATCCGAGTATCAAATTAAACAATACAACCGCGTCGATTGTCTTGATGAAGACATGGAGGCGGAAAACGACCATGCAGAAACAAATACAAATAAGCAAGGTCGTATATTCAAATTAAATAATAAGAAATGAATTTGCACATACTTCCAGTCCTCTGTAGTATCTTCCTTACAATAAACTCAGTCATGAATAACACCATTCTGCAATGGAATTGTCGCAGCATTAAAGCTAACTTCGAGGAATTAAACCTTTTGATCAATGAAAAGAAACCAGTTGCAATATCTTTAAAGGAGACATTTCTTGAAAGACTCCGACAAATTCTTCTTAAAGTGCCACTCCTGTTTTTGTAAAAAACTTCATTGGTAACGATAAAGCTTCAGGAGGAGTGGCAATATTTGTGAACAACAATATTCCGCACCATTTTGTCAAACTCGAAACTACTTTACAAGCCGTCGCTGTAAGCATTTCTCTAAATAAAACTATTACTCTATGTTCTGTTTACCTTCCAACCAGCTCGGCAATCGATATCAAGAAACTTGATGATCTCGTAGATCAATTACCAAAACCTTTCATTACAATGGGAGATTTCAATTCCCATCATATGTTGTGGGGATGTACAAGTACGAATGACAAAGGTCAAACCATAGAAAGTTTTATCACAGAGCATATTCTTATTTTGCTAAACGATAAGTCATCAACGTATCTTCATCCTGCATCTGGTTCTTATTCATGTTTAGACTTAAGTATATGCAGTCCAGAAATTTTAACTGATTTAAATTGGAAGGTCGATTACGGCTTTTCTGGAAACGATCATTTCCCAATCGTAGTATCGGAAATTGGACCATCTATACAAGAACACTAGAAGCTTCATAAAGCAAATTGGGAAAAATTCATTGCGAACAATCAATTGATTCCAATGCTTTTGACGAATGTGAAAATCTAGCAGAACTGTCCACTTCCTCACTTTACTCGGCTGCAGAGAGATCAATTCCTCAGACGTCGACAAAACCAAAGCATCAAAGCAAACCATGGTTTAACGATGATTGTAGGAAGGCTATAGCTGAACGAAAATCTGTTCTCAAAAATTTCAATCTGAGACCTACTCATGAAAATCTTGAAAAGCACGGCGAACTATAAAACAAAGTAAACGTGCGTCTTGGCGACAGTATGTATCCCGATTAAATTATAGATCGTCTGTCAAAAAGACATGGGAGATGATACGAAAAAATAATGGCAAAAGTACTTCCAATAGTGTTGGTCATCTTGATACTGATGATGGGAATTTTACTTCTAACATGACATTGCCAATGTGCTGGCCGATACGTTCGCCAAGAAGTCTTCTTCTGACAATTACTCATCCATGTTTCGAAAACGTCAGGAAGTGAAAGAGAAATCCAAACTGAATTTTAAATCAAGTAACAAGGAACATTATAATAAAGATTTTACCATTAAAGAGCTGAAAAAAGCTCTGAAGAAATGTCATGACACTGCAGTTCGGTCTGATGATATACGTTATCAGTTCCTTAAACACTTGCCGTATCGTTACGTCCATTGTTTACTCTAAATTTTTAATCAAATCTGGAAGACAGGTGTTCTTCCAGACTCTTGGAAAGAAGCTATAGTTATACCTATACCAAAGCCAGGCAAAGATTCTACAAACCCAAGTAATTACCGCCCTATAGCCTTAACAAGTTGTATTTGTAAAACTATGGCAAGAATGGTAAATGACCGTCTTGTTTGGTTTTAAGAGAAAAATAAATTTATTTCCACAAACCAGTGCGGATTTCGGAAACAGAGAAGCACTCTTGATCACTTAGTACGCTTCGAGACTTTCATACGTGAAGCCTTCATAAGGAAAGAACATGTTGTTTCTGTCTTTTTTGATTTAGAAAGTGCTTACGATACCACCTGTAAGTATAGTATTATGAACGACCTTTGTGATTTCGGTATTCGAGGTCGCCTTGCTTATTTCATTTCTGCTTTTTTAGATGAACGTCAGTTTAGAGTCCGAGTTCGAAATACATTGTCCAGCCCACACGAACAGGAAATGGGCGTTTCCCAGGGAAGCATCCTCTCGGTTACACTTTTTTGTGTTAAAATTGATAACATCGTTAAATCTGTTTGCCCTGGAGTAGAATGCTTTCAGTATGTTGACTTCTGCATTTGCTACCGGTCAAAACATATGCATACGATTGAAAGACAGCTTCAACAGGTCTTAAATAATTTAAGCAAGTGGTCAAACGAAAACGGTTTCAAATTTCGAAAACCAAGAACAAATGTATGCATTTCTGTCAGTCGAGTAAATTTCATCTCGATCCGGAGCTGACATTAGATGATGTCCGTATAGAAGTCGTCCCAGAATTCAAATTATTAGGTCTTTTATTCGATTCTAAACTCACAGTCATCCCACATATTAATCATCTAAGCAATAAATGCCAGAAAGCTCTGAATCTTTTACGTGTTGTTTCCAGTATGGACTGGGGAGCAGAAGTCGTCCCAGAATTCAAATTATTAGGTCTTTTATTCGATTCTAAACTCACAGTCATCCCACATATTAATCATCTAAGCAATAAATGCCAGAAAGCTCTGAATCTTTTACGTGTTGTTTCCAGTATGGACTGGGGAGCAGATAAAAAAGTATTACTGAGACTGTATAGAACACTTGTCCGTTTAAAGTTAGATTACGGCTGCATTGTATATGGCTCAGCGCGGCAATCGTACCTTCGTTAATTGGATTCGATCCATAACCAACGTTTACACTTAGCACTTGGCGCATTTAGAACATCTGTCAATAGTTTATATGCAGAGGCAAATGAACCATCTTTAAATTTACGCAGGAAGAAACTGTCCTTGCAATATTACTTAAAATTAAAGTCAAATCCGGACACCCCCACGCATAAAGTAGTATTTAAACCGCTCTACAAGGACAAGTATTTAAACAGAGAAAAAGTTATACCTCCTTTCATTTTGCGCTGTGAAGCGGATATGAGTTGTCTTGATTGCAATCTTGAGGATGTTGTGCAACACAAAATTTCTAAAGTCCATGGACTTCTAATAGTCCAACCTACATATATAGTCTTGCTTCAGACAAGAAAGCTACAACAGATCCCATTATTTTTAAAAATGATTTCCTTGAAATAAAAAAAAAAAAAAAAAAAAAAAAAAATACTGCTTTTACGAAGAGATATACCGATGGTTCCAAAGATGGAAACAAAGTTGCTGCGGCTGCCGTGCTCGTTGGCGAATTATACCAATTTCGGCTTCCTAACAATTCTTCTGTTTTTTCTGCGGAGCTAAAGGCGATCGACCTTGCCTTCAACCATATTCAACAAGACGCTAACTGGCGCTATATTATCTTTACAGATTCGTTATCTGCCATGCAAGCACTTGAGGATGAGAAAACTGACAATCCAATAATTGTGAGTCTCCTTGAAAAATTATCTGGAATCTGTGAAAAAGCCGATATTGTTTTTTGTTGGCTCCCTAGCCATATTGATATCAGTGGCAATGAAGAGGCATTATCACTGGATGTTTTACCTTTTAATGTACCTTTTAATGATTTTAAGCCATTGATTAATGTTTTTATCCGAAATGTATGGCAGCAATCCTGGAATGACCCAGTTAACAAAGATAAGTTGTTTACAGTGAAGCACCTCTTGGCGAGTGGCTTCCTGGGTTGCGGACAAGTCGCCGTGCCGTCTTCGCATTGGTCCTACATACATGACCCACGCTTACCTCCTCAAAGGAGAAGAAGCGCCACAGTGTATTTCCTGCAATGCACCTCTTACTGTTAAACATATACTTTTAGACGGTATGGACCTTGCACCTACAAGAGACAGGTTTTTTCATGTTGACAGTATGAGCAATTTATTTGATACTGTAAAGTTGGAGTCTATTTTTGACTTTTTGAAAGAGGTAAATCTCTATAAAAAGATATGATTTTAGGTTCTATTGACCATCTGTATTTTTAGACTATATGTCACTAACGTCATTTGTTCTTTTAGTGTTTACACAGCTAAGATTCTTTTTTGTAATTTTACAGTTTGATCATTTAAACGTATTACATTGGTTGTTGGTTCGCCCAGTGTGGCCTTTGATGTCGACAGGCCTTGACTCTTCAGTCATTCATTCATTCATTCCATCTGTTTTTTTTTTTTTTTTTTTTTTTTTTTTAATGCTAAATGCCCATATAATTATTTGCTCTTAGTGTTTACACGGTATAGATTTTAATCTTATTTCTTAACCTTGCAGTATATTCAATGAAATGCATTGCATTAATTGTAAGTGCGCCCAATATGACCTTTGATGTCGACGGGCCATAAAACTTCATTCATTCATTCATTCATTCATTCATTCCTTGAGTCACGCTTAGCACCTTAGCAGCCTAAAGGCCAATACCTGAACAGGGATGAAAGCATTGTGGAAAAGAGGAGAAATTAACTTGTAATCAGCAATGTCTCCCTCCGCCACAATACCTCCAGAAGATCGTCTGCTGCAAAGACAGTTTCCTCAGCAGGAGGTAATGAGTTAAATAAAGATGACATTTTTAAGCAGTGTCGATATTTCAGAATGTAAGAGAATAGAATAACATGTAACTTAAAAGAAAAATTAAACCCTCGCTCACACACACACACACCTTGAGATGGAAAACACGAATTTTTTCGGTCTAGCTAAGTAGGTTCTCTTGCTTTTTAAGTTATAATAATCTTTAAGTTATAATAATGATCTTTAAGTTATAATAAGTATTTCGATCTGTTTAAACATAGGAAATCGTATCATAAAAGCTTAAAATTGGGAGCATAATATTGTAGGACATGATAAATTTATAAATCGGCTCGCTTTGCCTTCTAAAATACATGGAATGACATTTGATGTCGACGGGCCATAAAACTTCATTCATTCATTCATTCTAAAATATATGGATCGGTGTCTCGATGCATAGTGAAGACCAGTAAAATAATTTCTCTAAATCTGATTAAATCTTATTATTGAGGATTGCTTCTTCTTTGCATGTATTGCATTTATTTAGGTCGTATGAAATAGAGCCATACACCGATGGAAGACGTTTTTTTCTGCATTGAAAAATATACATTTTAATGAAAATTAATATTAGATGTTTTGCTGTTTGACTGATTTCTGCGCTTCCACTATGTGAATCAATGGACATAAGTAAATGATGTTGAAATTTTAGCAAGCTTGTAAATAACGTTTTTGTTATGCCACATTCCCTAAAGAGATGCTCAATTGTTTCTCTTTTGTGTTTGCAGAAGCTGCATAAAAGGTTTTCAATACAGCCTATTTTCTGTAAAATGTGATTTGTACCTAATATTGTGTGCAAAATTCTTGTTTGGAACCATTGCACTTTAGTGTTGTTAGTGATGTGAAATGGTATTGAAAAGATTATTCGCCAACCTGCTGTATTGTGGTTAAAATCTAATTATTGGTTCCATCGTTTTATACAGGTTGGTTCCATCGTTTTTATACAGGTTGGCACTTCTTCATTTTTATTAAATATGTTATACAATTGTTTGGAACCACTAGAATTCATTGATCAGCGTTTGACCAAAGGTGGAATAATATGCCTTTGGTAAGAGATCAATTAGTAGTCAACTATATTATTTTCTCTCAGAAAGGTTTGTTTTAATTACTGCTTTTATTGCAGCATATGTCGGGTCATTTTTATTCGATTTCGCTTCAGCTATAAAAAAAAAACTACTATTTTCGAGAATATCGCCAACATAGAAAATTCCTCCTGATTGAAACCACTCTTTAAGGAAGATAATTTGAGATCCAATTAAAAGTTGATGGTTGTAGAATATTTGATAATTCCAAATATCTCTTTTTGCACTTCGTAGTTAAGTGTTACTGTTGCAAATGCCATAAGTGTATCTTTCCAAAATTTATTTTTCAATTTTACTTGAGATCAATTATAAGTAGTCCTTTCCACCCGCCATTACTTTCTGAATGTCTATATAGGTATTTATTAAATTTGACCCACTTCCTGGTTTCAGTATTAATATTCTGATCCAAGATGCCTTTAATGCTGAATTAAAGGCTTCAATATTGACCTTTTTTAACCGATCGCTCAATCTTATGTGGCCCTTTCCAGATGAAATCATAAAGCCTGACATTCAATTTCTTTATGGAAGAGTATGGGGGATTGGGAAGAGAGAAAAAAATGATTTAGTTGTGATATGCGATGACTTGATTACAACGATTTTACCGATTGGTGTTAAAATTCTCCTGTTCCATTTTATAACATTATCATTTCTCATTTTAATTTTGTTGTTTGCTTTCATTAAGAAATCATTTTGTCTTGACCTACATGGAAGTGTATGCCTAGTATTTGGAAGTGGTGATGTGTCCAGTCTAGTTTCCATCTTGTTTTGATATTACGTGAACTAAATCTGTCTCTGCCGATCAAAACTACTTTAGTTTTGTCGTAATTTACCTTTTAACCAGAGAAATAAGAAAAGTTGTCTAAAAGTTGGGGTTGAGAAAAGGGATTCTTCAGAACTATCTAGTATAATGCATGTATCTTCAGCAAATTGCGATAGTTGATGTTCAGTTTCGTTTATTTTAATACGAGGATTTTGTCTAATTTTCATCGATAGAATTTCTGCGCAGGGTATAAAGATATAGCTTGATAAAGGGTCACCTTATCTGCAGCCCTTTTAAATTTTGAAGAATTCTGATAAAAGCAACATTTAGTAACTGACGATTTTGAGTCTTTGTAAAGAATGGAATGATTTACAGATTAATGGTCCAAAGTTAAAAAGTTTAAGAGTTTCCTTGATATAAGACCACAACACGGAATCAAAAGCTTTCTCGAAGTCAACAGACAATATCATCCCTGAGACAGGTGTTTCCTCTGTATAATGAAGAATATCATAGATAAGTCACATATTTTCAGCTGTATATCTGCCTTCTAAATGTCGTATTTGGTCTGAGTAGAGGTCCAAGTGTTAGTCGCTGGTATAAATGATAATTTAAAAATGAGTTAAATAATGAACAAAAGACAGAGCGATTTGGGAACTTTTGACCTTGTTTTAAAATTCATTTCTCAGTCAGCGACATTTTGTAATACCTCCTTCAAATTCGGGCTAGTTGCTATCAAAATGGGGGCAAATTTCAAAAGGGCAAGTAACCTCAAAACAAGTCTTGCTCAATTATACCCCTTTTGTGTAAAATTTTTAATGACCTAGCGACTATAGGCGTGCGATGACACCCGCATGCGGTGCTCTTGCTTTAAGTCGTTTATTTTGTTCATGTTATC
Source organism: Tridacna gigas (assembly GCA_945859785.2). Lineage (NCBI taxonomy): Eukaryota > Metazoa > Mollusca > Bivalvia > Cardiida > Cardiidae > Tridacna > Tridacna gigas. The sequence goes on from OX244028.2 coordinate 70,374,632, forward strand.
TTTGTTTTACTTTATTTGCAGAAACAATGTAGTCGAAATTGATGTAAAAGTGGCATACCTCTGTATCTCGCTGTAAACCATCCATATCCATAGCCGGATGTAACGTCGTCGACTGGATATTCTGGCGTTCTGGTACTGTACACTGCTGATGCAAATGTTGACAACGGAATTTGTTCCTTTAAAGTAACGAAAATGAAATTTGCAACTTTCACTAGGACGTAAAGAGAGACAAAGATACAGAGGGCGGATAGGAGGGAAACTATATAGAGGGAGAGACGAAGGAAGTGAAATGCAGGGGAGGGACACTAGTCTGATGGGGTGACGTTAAAGGGAAAAATGTTACAGATGGAAAATCCGAAGGAGGAACGAGAAAACGACAGAAAGTAAGGAGAGAAAGGACACATAGGTAGAGATTTCGATTTGAGATGATGAACGTAGTGAGAAGAAGTCGAAGGAGGTACGAAGATAGCGGCCAAAGGAGATAACCGAAGGTGACTAGACTATAAGGACAGAAAGGATATTGGAAAAGACAAAGAGGAAGAAAAGCAGAGGAGGGCGACTATTGATACCGTGGTACAGACTGCCCAATGGTGCTAAGATAGTGATGTAGACCTTTACGTCATAAAACAACATTTAATCGATAACTCTAAAGATTTTCAGAATTAATTCATTCATACCGCGGCGACAACCTGCCTATTGATGCACGACCTGGCTTTAACAAGTATTGGAACTGACATGTCTTGCCCGAGAGTTCTCCCTGTTAAAACCCAGCGTTTCACCTATGGATCGAACCCGGGGCCTCATGGTTTCGAATCCAACACCTAAAGCTTGGCCGCACAAAGGAAACCCTTATCGAAGGAGCTAACGGATAAAAGCAAACAGCCCGTTGGAGAGGGTGTTTCCAGCAAATCGGACCTTAGGAGTCTCGAGTCTTGTTTAAGTGTTTCTCACTGCCCTTTAAGTCTTTCTTTTTTCGCCCCAGCCGGTTTGCTGAGTCAGTAACATACAGGAGTTGAAGCAAGTTCAAATCCACATTTCTGCCGATTTCTCTCCGTGGATTTATAATAGTCATCGCGACAGGATTTCATTCCTCTCTCCCCGCTGATCTTTATTTCGACAATGATTATGTAGGGAAGCAACCAGTGGCTTCGAAGTAAATTATGCGAAGTACTGGTAAAAGGAAACTCCCGGATAGCTAATGTATCCACCACCAAGTAAATGAAATAATATTGTAAAAGGTGATAAAGGCAGTACAGTCAGTCAGTCACTTGTTTTTTGTCACTTACCGTCAGTGACCTCCCTTTGTCGCTGATAACAAAATTATGACATGTAAACAGAGTGCATCTGCGAACGACAAAACTGTGGCTCAATGCTTTGCCCTTGACAGGATTAAAAACATTGTTTGAAAAGGAGAACTGATGGTTGCTATCATTGTCTCTTTGTTTTCAAAAGTCATTTTCCTTTGGGATCATGTAAACACAGGATTGAGTGGTAAAGGATTAACTTACAGTATCACAGTTTTGTACTTGGTAGTTAACCGTTATCCTAACGAGTTTAAACTGTTTACGATAATGAATGTGAATTTTGTTAACACGGTGGGTAATCTACAAAACGGAGCCAGTGGCTCCGCCGCTAAAATGTTGTGTTGGTCTTTCGGGGTACCTGTGGCTTCGAAGTTGTAGCTCCTAAACAACCCGTCTGTCAGGTAGGTGCTTGGTATTTTCATTTATTTCTCTTCTTTGAATGGTATTAACAAGAAAAAAATGGAATGCTATTCGACCGCTAATATATTTTACCGTTGTAATACGCAAAGGATACTAAGCAAAGCCCTTGGGATTGTCTGTGAAACGCTAATTTCCGAGAAGAAACTTTCGGATGGCTACACAAGACAGTTGGTGTTTCTCTTAAACAGATTGCTAATTGAAACTGTTTGGCTGAGCGTTGCTGTTTTAATTGTGTCTAGGTGATAGATAAACAACCTCGATATCCCCCGACGTGTCTCTGAGTAAAATCACAGAAAGTTTACTCAAAACACATCTTGCTCCGTTTATGTACTGTGGCTCCGTTCATGTAGTATGGCTCTGAAGTTGTAGACATACTTTTGTTCAGTAAGCTTCGACAACTTTTGTTCAATAAGCTTCGACAACATTGTATTACTACTATGCAACTTCGTGCAAAGGTTAAAAACGTATCAAAAGATTTGTGGAAAATATATTTGAAACAACGTTGTCCTTTGCGTGCTTATACAGGCTATATATCATTTATATTTTCAGCATTACGGAGCATTGTCTGCACATGTCAATATTCTTCGAACATTTGACCAGTCTGCTATGACGCATCACAATCCTTTTTAAAAGGGCCTATTGGCCTTTGTAAAGTTTTTTTTTTTTTTTTTAATTACGTAAACAAGGTTGCTTCCTCATTATTTCTGTGTTAAACATCCTATTCCAATGTTTCACGGTATCACTGAGAGTAAAACGCATGGTTTAGTTTGTAAATGCGCCCAATATGACCTAAGCTGTCGATGGGCCTTAAAACATTTTCATTTATTCATTCATTGCATCACAATCCTGTCAAGGACAAATAATAATACGCGGTGCGTCAACTGCCGCAGAAAAAGTGCAGGCGGAAAATGGCAATAAATAATACGTCTGTGGAAAAATCATGCCAGTTTTTCGCTTCAAATTTCTCAAAAAACAAAACGATTTCAAACGGGAAAAATACTTTTCTTAAAAAAAAAAAAAAAACAATAGTTTACTGCAAATCTCTGTAGACAGTTCCCAAATATTGACATGGAGAAAAGAGGTATTTGTGCATCAGGCTGACAACAAAAATAACGTCCCCACCTTTCTGGGCTTATACCGGGCCTTTTTCCAAGGCGTACAGGGGATATGTTTGTAAACGCCTAATGCATAGGTTATATACTAGCTAACCATGGCTGGATAAATCGTCCAAGGTAAGTGTTAGTAAGTAAATATATCTTTTATTTTGAAATTCGTTGCATTGATTGCCGCCTTGAAAAGAAGTCCCGTTTTGTTCCCAGAATACCCATATGATATAGATTATGTATTTGAAAAATGCCACCTAGCTCAAAATAATGCGTTTCGGAGGACCTTCCCCGACATTGCATTACCTTCTGCTGGGTAGAATTTTTCAAATACATAACCTATATGATATGGGCATTCTGGGTACAGATGGGACTTCTTTTCAAGGTGGCAATCAATGGAACGAATTTCAAAATAAAATATACATTTACTCGCTGAAACCTACCTTGGACGATTCATCCAGCCATGGTTAGCTAGTATATAACCTATACATCAGCCGTTTATTAACATAGCCCCTTAAAACTTGGGAAAAAAAGCCCCGGGGTAGGCCCAGCAAGGTGAGGACGTTATTTTTGTAATCAGTCTGTAGCACAAATCCCTGTTTTCCCCATGTCTGTATTTAGAACCTGTCTACAGTGTTGCAGTAAACAATTGGTGTATGGTTTTTTAGCTCACCTGAGCACGAAGTGCTAAGGTGAGGTATTGTGATCGGTCGTTGTCCGGCGTCCATCTGTCCGTCTGTCAACAATTCCTTTAAACATCTTCTCCTCCTAAACCGCTGGGCCAATCTTAATGGAACTTGGCGGGGATGTTTCTTGGGTGAAGCTCTACCAAAATTGTTCAAGAGATTGAATTCCACCCCAAACTCTGGTTGCCATGGCAACAGAAAGGAAAAAAATAGGAAAATCTTTGAAAATCTTCTCCTCTGATTCTAGAAGGTGTAGAGCTTTGATATTTGGTATGTAGCATCTCCTAGTAGACCTCTACCAAGTTTGTTCATATGATGCCCCTTGGGTCAAAACTGGCCCCGTCCCGGGGGTCACAAGTTCGAACATAGGAACAAAGAAGGAAAACTTTAAAATTCTTCTTGTCTGAAACTGGAAGGCGTGGAGCTTTGATATTTGGCATCTAGCATCTCCTAGTGGACATCTACCAACTTTGTTCATATGATGCACCCGGGGGTCAAAACTGGTCCCGTCCAGGGGGTCACAAGTTTCGAACATAGGAACAAAGAAGGAAAACTTTTAAAAATCTTCTTCTCTGATTCTAGAAGGTGTAGAGCTTTGATATTTGGTATGTAGCATCTCCTAGTGGACCTCTACCAAGTTTGTTCATGTGATGCCCCTGGGGTCAAAACTGGCCCCGCTCCGGGGGTCACAAGTTCGAACATAGGAACAAAGAAGGAAAACTTTAAAATTCTTCTCTGATACTGGAAGGCGTGGAGCTTTGATATTTGGCATCTAGCATCTCCTAGTGGACCTCTACACAGTTTGTTCATATGATGGCCCTGGGGTCAAAAGTTTCGAACATAGGAACAAAGAAGGAAAGCTTTTAAAAATCTTCTTCTCTGATTCTAGAAGGTGTAGAGCTTTGATATTTGGTATGTGGAATCTCCTAGTGAACCTCTCCCAAGTTTGTTCATATGACGCCTCTGGGGTCAAAACTGGCCCCGCCCCGGGGGTCACAAGTTCGAACATAGGAACAAAGAAGGAAAACTCTAAAATTCTTCTTCTCAGAAACTGGAAGGTGTAGAGCTTTGATATTTGGTATGTAGCATCTCCTAGTAGACCTCTACCAAGTCTGTTCATATGATACCCCTGGGGTCAAAACTGGCCCCGCCCCGGGGTCACAATTTCGAACATAGGAACAAAGAAGGAAAACTTTAAAATTCTTCTTCTCAAAAACTGGAAGGTGTAGAGCTTTGATATTTGGTATGTAGCATCTCCTAGTGGACCTCTACCAAGTTTGTTCATACGATGCCCCTGGGGTCAAAACTGGCCGCGCCCAGGGGTCACAAGTTTCGAACATAGGAACAAAGAAGGAAAACTTTAAAATTCTTCTTCTCTGAAACTGGAAGGCGTGGAACTTTGATATTTGGGATATAGCATCTCCTAGTGGACTTCTACCAAGTTTGTTCATATGACCCCCCTCGGGTCAAAACTGGCCCCGCCCCGGGGATCACAAATTCGAACATAGAAACAAAGATGGAAAACTTAGCATCTCCTAGTGGACCTCTACCAAGTTTGTTCATGTGATGCCCCTGGGGTCAAAACTGGCCCCGCCCGGGGGATCACAATTTTCGAACATAGGAACAAAGAAGGAAAACTTTAAAATTCTTCTTTTCTAAACCTTGAAGGCATAGAGCTTTGTTATTTGGTATGTAGTGAACCTGTTCTAAGTTTGTTAGCCCACCTGAGCACAACATGTTCAGTCAGTTCGAAATTGGGTCACCTGGGGTCATAAACTAGGTCACTAGGTCAAATTAAAGAAATACCTTGTGGGCACTCTAGAGGCCACATTTATCGCTCAAATGACCTGAAATTTGGTCAGAATGTTGGTCTTGATAAAATCTCACATGAGGCCGAATTTGGGTTATGTGGCGTCTTAAATTAGGTCACTAGGTCAAATTAAAGAAATATCTTGTGTACGCTCTAGAGGCCACATTTTATTGTTCAACTGATTTGAAAATTGGTCAAAATGTTTGTCTTGATGAAATCTAGGATGACTTCAAAATTGGGTCACCTAGGCTCATAATCTAGGTCACTGGGTCTAATTAAAGAAATACCTTTAGAGCACTCTAGAGGTCACATTTCTTGCTCAATTGACTTGAAAGTTGGTCAGAATGTTTGTCTTGATGAAATATTGGGCGAGTTTGAAATTGGGTCAGCTGGGGTCTTAAACTAGGTTACTGGGTCAAATTTAAGAAACACTTTGTAGGCACTCTAGAGGCCACATTTATTGCTGAATTAACTTGAAAGCTGTTCAGAATGTTTGTCTTGACAATTTTTTTGATGAGTTCTAAATTGGGTCACGTGGGGTCATAAATTAGGTCACTAGGTCAATTTACGGAAATTCCTTGTGGACGCTCTAGAGGCCACATTTTAAGCTCAATTGACCTGACAATTGGTCAGAAATTGAATTATGCACGTTGAGTGAATTTCACCTATTGACTCAGGTGAGCGATCCAGGGCCATCATGGCCCTCTTGTTTTTAATAGTAATTTCCTTGTTTGAAATCATTTTGTTTTTTGAGAAATTTGTAGCGAAAAACTGGCTTGGTTTTTCCACATTGAATTATTTATTGCCATTTTCCGCTTGCACTTTTTTTGCGGCAATTTACCCACCGCGTATTACTATCTGTCCTGTATAGGATTATGATGCGTCATAGCAGACCGGTCAAATCTTCGAAGAATGTAGACATGCGCAGACGCTTAAAGATATGAATAATATATAGCCAATAAGCACGCTAGGGACAACGTTGTTTCAAATACTTTTTTTCACAAACCTTATGATACTTAAAACCTTTGCACGAAGTTGCCAAGTAGTAATGTAATAATGTCGAAGCTTACTGAACTAAAGTGTGTCTACAACTTTAGAGCCATACTACATGAACGGAGCCACTCTACATAAACGGAGCCAGGTGTGTTTTGAGCAATCTTTCTGTGATTTTACTTAGTGATACGTCGGGGGACATTGTGGTTGTTTATCTATCACCTAGCCACAATTAAAACATCAATGCTCAGCCAAACAGTTTCATGCTGCAAGAGTAACGCACACCTTATTACCAACAAACAACATTCAGACGTTACCATGGCCCGGATATGAACCCGATCGAGCATGTGCTGGATTATATTAAACGCAAAATCAAGGCAGAAACGTGTACAATGTTCAACAATTACGACAGGCCATTACTGACGAATGGAACCAACTTCCGGTCAGATTTCTGCACAAACTTGTCGCCTCAATGCGTCAAAGGTGCACTGAACTCATTCTGGTTAATTGGGGTCACTCTCAATATCGATATACCCTGACCTAAGTTAAGCAACACTTCGCCCATTCAGTTGTGACTTGCCAATTTACGGTGTCCGAATGCACGACATTATTGTACCAGAAGTCCATAAAAAGGTTTTCTTTGAACGTGTTATGATGTCCTTTTTCCAACGATACTATTTTCATTAGTGTGCGATTACAAACAAAAAATATATACATCTATAGAGCGGACAAAGACTTTTGGCCATAAGTGTACATCTATTGTACCGAACGGCAGGATAAGAAGTAACGAATCTTAATTCCTTGTTCTCTGATGATGATAGTCACTGCGACAGGATTTTTTAATTGTCTCACCGCTGATCATTGTTTTCGATCATGGGAATGTGGGAAAGCCGCCAGTGGGTTTGGAAGAATATTGTTCGAAGAACTGGTAAAAGGAACACCAGGAAAGCAAGAATGGGAGAATTGGCCGATGCGATATAACTGAATGATTTTGAAAACGGCGCCATAAAAACTCTGTTCTCTGAAGTCAAATCAGCCCGGTCGTGTAGCTCAGTGATAGCGTATCTGAATCGTGACCTGGTGGTTTCGGTTTCGATACCAGATTAAGGCAAACTTACCATCCGGCGATATTTCGTCTCTTACCTCTTCTACATGTGCAAAAGGTAGTCAGTGGCTTGGAAGGAAAGTTGTGCCAGTACTGGTGTGAGAAAGCCAGGAAACACATGGATGCGCAGGTGCACTGACTGCCGTGATATGACCTTAGCTGTTATAACAGCGTTCAGCTCCAATACAAACAAACTGAAGGCCAGTCTGTTCAACTATGTCTCGCAGTTACAGTTACGTTTCGAGTAATGATGAGGTAGCATTTTTTGAAATTTAACGTTTGGGCCATGCTCTGTGAAAAAGGGGGCTTGATGTACCTGCAAAACGTATCGGTTCAGGTCAGCCTGTGCAGGCTAACATGAGTCGAACCTTTTGCTATCGGTTAATCTTCTGCATGTCTAAGGACTAGTTTACCTCATGAGTCACTCCCTTTTTAGACAAAGTGGATTTTGTGGATCCATGATCATTTGATAACTTGCTTGGTCGAATGGATCACGGAGATGCACGAAGCCATCCTTTTCATACATCATGGTTCAATCATTTGTTGCTTAACCCTTTACCAGGCGTCAAAATCTTAGATTCTTCCATATTTAAAGCATTGATAAACAACTAATCAAACGTGACTCAAAGGGATTTGTCTTTTTAAGGGAAGGAAATATTGTCTATGGTTAAAAGCTTTTCTCCTTTCATACAATGCTTACAAAAACCTTCCTCCAGGTCGTTATCAGTCCTGATTGTTGAAGGGTTAAAAACACGTTTTGAACATTATTTTAGTTTTATCGCAGCGGCAAGTGCAGCCAATCCATGCTTTTGCTGAATTTTAATTGCCAGTACCTCGCACATCATTCCAAGCAATTGCTGCTCTCTAACGTAATCTCACAGCGTGAGGAAATGTGAGGATGTGAGGAAATCATCCAGCAATGACTGGCCTAAATCACCAGAAAGAATATGGACGAGCTAGGGAGGCGAATCAGCGGCATCTGGCTTCCAAGACCCACACGTTACGGACTGAGCAACCAGGCTGTGTCATTGTATATGTAAATCTTACCTGAAATGCTTTTTCAAACAAATCCTGTTCAAGAATGTTAACACCATCTGCGGTTGTTGCATTTTCTAAATTGAATTTCATCCATTTCAACATATCTAACCCCGTAGACATGATGCTCCCAGCTGGCTCTAGTGGAGATATCCTGTAAAAAGAGTAAATTAATCTGAGGGTAAATCTTCGCCAAAACACCCCAACGACCCGGATGTTTTAAGCTTTTTGAAAACTCGTTAGGGAAAGAAAATGCTGGTTCCCCGCACTTTCTCTTTTTCCCTCGATTTTTTTCTGTCTTACTGAAAACAATTCCAACCATTTGATCCACATTTGATTTATCTTCTACACATTTGTGCATTTTCCAACTGTATAAAATTCTTAAGTTTGGTAAGTAGGTAAAAGTTTTAAAAGCTACAGCGGCTGAAGACCACCGAGCTTGTCATTACCCTGTGTCCGTCGTGCCTCCGTCAGTTCGTTAACTTTTCTGCCCCCAGCTGGGCGGGGGGATAGAAATTGTCCAGCTGCCGTCCTGCAGTAGTGGTACAACCCCACCAAATGGACCCGCCTGTTTGCCGTGGGTGGAGACTCGTAAGCAGGAAAAGAGGGTCCTGGCAGTTGAGGAGAGCCCAGGGATCTCCAGCTCTTCAACACACTGCTTTGGCCTCGGCTTCTGTGTAAACGGGAGCCTAGATGGGCCCGGTCTAGTGCAATCGGCTGGTCGTTTTAGGATAGGGCGTATTTTATGTCTAACTGTACTGTGTTAGAGGAGCTGTACGGGGGGAGGACGTCTGTATTCTGGATACAGATGCCGCCTTCCTGCATGCATCCCGAGACACATCTTCAAAAAACCCATTTTGTTATTCTGAAGCAAACATGGAATATTTAATACCTTTTTTTCTACTATATACATAATTCATGACATCATTGCCATAGGAATAATCTAACATGTGCGTTAAATCTATATTTAACGTTTGCTTGAAAAGTGTTCATTTTACCTCTTACTTTATTGATACCTACTTTTAAGTCCCAGTCTTATATAGGCTTATGGGCTAATTGGGTGGTATGGATTTTTCGTCGGGACTTTGACTACCATGGCAAATCCCTGATCTGGGGGACTACCCATGTTCTTTCCTTGTCGCTCCGACCTATCCATGTCATCTGAGTATACCATCTGGGTAACCCTGGCATGGGGAGCTGGTTTGCCGCTCCATACTCCATGTCCCCTTGTTGGGCTCCGTGGTGGGTGGGGGGGCTACGGATGATGAAATTTAAAAACACAAACATGGATCCCCAAACTAAAAAAAGAACACGCGATCAACTTGATGCAGACTCGGAAATTCCCCAACCGACTTCGCCTTTTCCACGATTTTTACTGATCGAGTCAACAGTTCCTGATCAACCGCTAAGTAAACTTTCCCCTTTTGTAATTCAAAAGGTTTTGTTGTCAATTGCCGGCTCGCCAAAGTCGGTGAAAAAGCTTTCATCTGGTTCACTGTTGGTTGAAGTAGACAAACCTAAACACGCTGAAAACTTTCTAAAGATCAAGCAGTTTTTCCAAATTCCTGCAAAATGTTCTCCGCACGGTAGTCTGAATACGTCACGTGGAATCATCCGTTGCCCAGATCTTGCTGGAGTATCGGAGGACGAAATCGTACAAGAGCTGGCTAATCAACAAGTTACTGCTGCTCGACGCATAACAGTATATAGAGATGGAATAAGGCGAGAAACTAACACAATCATTCTGACTTTTAGCTCGGCAATTCTACCCAAAACGTTGAAAATTGGTTATTTGAATGTGGGTGTGGACTTATACATTCCAAACCCTCTTCAATGTTATACTTGCTTCAAGTACGGACATCATGAACGAAAATGCAATAGGAATAGTTCTGATGCTCTGTGTAGACATTGCGGTGAGATGGCGAACACACACGATTCCAGTAATTGCACAAATACAGTTAAATGTGCCAACTGTGGAGGTGAACATGTCGCCACTTCCCGCACATGTCCAGTCTGGAAACGAGAGAAGGAAATTGTTACAATCAAGTATAAAGAAAGTCTCTCCTTTCCTGAGGCAAGGAAAATAGTAAACAGTCGCCTCAACTTGAACAACCTTTACTCGTCTGTCACTAAATCAAATTTGGCTACACCTTAAAGAGATGAAAGACGTCCAAACACAGACTATTGATGTTGCCGTACGGACAATTAGCCAGACAAAACCAGATTCTACTGGTAAAAAAACACAAAAGCCTACCGAAAGTACAAAAGCAAGTAAAGGCCCGAGCACTGCATCAAATCGAAGCAAATCGCCAAAGAAAACTCATTCAGATCGTTTTCCAAAAGGATCTGATGACGAAATTAAAAAATTCAACCGCTTCCAGTGTCTCGATGAAGACATGGAAGCAGACGATGAAATTGCAAAAACAAAGCAAGGTAAAATCACCAGACTACCTTCACAAACATGAATCATTCCATACTTCATTTCTTACATGTTGTTTTTCTCCTCTTATACTATAGTATGAACAACAATATTTTGCAATAGAATTGTCGAGGTTTTTCAGCTAACGTTGAAGAACTATCAGTTATAATTGATAAATATAGACCAGTGGCATTATGTTTACAAGAAACCTTTCTTACAGATACTAGCAGGGTATCTTTAAAGCATCACTCTGTTTATCGGTCTAATTTCAATGGAGGTGAGAGAGCTCGAGGAGGAGTAGCAGTAGCAGTGAATAACTCTGTTCCTCACCGCAATATGAATCTTAATACTTCTTTGCAAGCAACAGCTGTTAGCATTTCTTTAAACAAAACGATAACAGTATGTTCTATTTACTTGCCTCCAAGTATACCCATTGATTGCTCTAAACTCGATGGACTGATTGATCAGCTTCCTAAACCTTTCATTTTAATGGGCGATTTTAATGCCCATAATACCTTATGGGGTTGTAGAGACACAAATGTTAAAGGTCGGCAGGTGGAAGATTTCATTTCCAAGCATGACCTCTGTCTCTTAAATGATAAAACTCACACGTACCTACATCCTGCCACTGGTTCATATTCATCCCTAGACTTGTCTATATGCAGTCCTGAAATTGCTTCCGACTTCAAATGGAAGGTTCATGACGACCTTCATGGAAGCGATCATTTCCCGATTCAAGTATCAGAAATGGGACCTTCGATACAGCAACGACCAGAACGCTGGAAACTTCATAAAGCCAATTGGGAACAATTCAAAATACGCTGCGAATAGTCTATCGATTAAAATGCATTCGAAAACTGTGAAAACCCTGCGGAACATTTTACTTCTTTAGTTTACTCTGCCGCAGAGAAATCAGTTCCAAGAACCTCGACAGATCCAAAGCATCCAAGCAAACCATGGTTTAATGATGACTGCAAAAAAGCTATAGCAGAGCGGAAACGTGTTCTCCGAGATTTCAATCTGAGACCGACTCAGGACAATCTTACAAAGTTTAAAATTGCACGTGCGAAAGCACGACGGACAATAAAACAGAGTAAACGTATGTCTTGGAGACAGTACGTATCTAGATTGAACTCTAGATCGTCTGTCAAAAAGACATGGGATATGGTCCGTAAAATTAATGGAAAAAACTCATATCAAAATGTTGGTCACTTAAATACTGATGATGGTGTCGTCACTTCCAAAACCGATATTGCCAATGCTTTGGCTGAAACATTTGCAGGAAAATCCTCCTCATCGAATTATTCCTCAAATTTTCAAAAATTTCAAAACATAAAAGAAAAAACTAAGTTAAATTTCAAATCGAATAATACGGAGCCATACAATAAGGACTTCTCTATGAAAGAACTGAAGAAAGCGTTAAAGAAATGCCACGACACTGCTGTTGGATGCGACGACATTCATTATCAGTTTTTGAAGCATTTGCCATATCGTTCTCTAGATTGTTTACTCAATATATTTAATCAGGTTTGGCAGACAGGTATTCTTCCCGATTCATGGAAGGAAGCCATAGTAATACCAATACCCAAACCGGGAAAAGATTCTTCTAATTCTGCAAACTATCGCCCTATAGCCTTAACAAGTAAAACCATGGAAAGAATGGTGAATGACCGTCTTGTTTGGTTTTTAGAGAAAAATAAATTAATAGCAACCGCTCAGAGCGGATTTCGTAAACAAAGAGGCACTCTTGATCATTTAGTTCGTTTTGAGACATTCATACGTGAAGGTTTTATTAAGAAAGAACATGTTGTTTCTGTGTTTTTTTGATCTCGAAAGTGCCTACGATACAACATGGAAGTATGGAATTATGAATGACCTCTATGATTTCGGTATTCGAGGTCGCCTTGCTTATTTCATCTCGGCGTTTTTAAATGAGCGGCAGTTTAGAGTCAGAGTCGGTGATACTTTTTCTAACCCCCATGAACAAGAGATGGGCGTTCCCCAGGGATGTATTCTTTCAGTTACACTCTTTAGCGTAAAGATTAACAACATAATCAAATCTGTATGTCCTGGTGTGGAATGTTTTCTTTATGTCGACGACTTCTGCATTTGCTACAGGTCAAAACACATGCATACTATTGAGAGACAGCTCCAGCAGGTCCTGAACAATTTAAGCAAATGGTCTGAAGAAAATGGTTTTAAGTTTTCCAAAACAAGAACCAAGTGTATGCATTTTTGTGATTCAAGAAAATTTCATCTTGACCCAGACCTTACATTAGATGCTGTTCGTATAGAAGTCGTCCAAGAGTTCAAATTTCTAGGCCTTTTATTTGATTCCAAGCTGTCGTTCATTCCTCACATCAATTACTTGAGCAATAAATGTCAGAAAGCTCTCAATCTTTTACGTGTAGCCTCCAGTATGGACTGGGGAGCAGATAAAAAAGTGTTATTGCGACTTTATAGGTCGCTTGTAAGATCAAAGTTGGATTACGGTTGCGCAGTGTACGGATCGGCACGTCAGTCATACTTGCGCAAACTTGATACCATTCATAATCAAGGCTTGCGTCTTGTACTGGGCGCATTTAGGACTTCTCCAATAAATAGTCTGTATGCAGAAGCAAACGAGCCTTCCTTGAATCTTAGGCGAAAGAAACTGTCAATGCAGTACTATATAAAACTGAAGTCAAACCCTGAAAATCCCACTCATAACGTCGTATTTGAACCTTTGTATAAAGCCGATTTTTTAAAGAAAGAAAATGTAATACCTCCTTTCAGTCTCCGGTGCGAAGCTGATATCCAAAGTCTTGGCTTCGACCTTGATGATATAGCGGAGCAGAAGATTACAGATGTGCCTTTATGGACTTCCAACAGTCCGACATTTGTCTATGATCTAGCATCATACAAAAAGGCAACAACAGATCCTACTATATTTAGAATCAAATATCTAGAAATAAAGAGACAGTATTACAATTATGAACACATTTATACAGATGGTTCGAAAGAAGGTGACAGGGTTGCCGCGGCTGCTGTGCCGGACGGCGAACTATACCAGTTTCGTCTTCCAGGTAAGTCTTCAATTTTTTCTGCAGAGCTAAAAGCTATAGACCTTGCTCTTGATCATGTAAAGGAAGACGGTTACTAGCGTTAAATCATTTTTACCGATTCACTCTCTGCCATGCAAGCACTTGATAATGAGAAGACTGATAATGCAATTATTGTTAATCTTTTAGATAAGCTCTCTGACATCTGCGGAACTACTGACATTGTTTTCTGTTGGCTCCCCAGCCACATTGGTATCAGTGGTAATGAAGAGGCAAATAGAGCTGCCAAGGAGGCATTATCACTTGATATTTTACCTTTTAAAGTCCCTTTTACCGATTTTAAACCTTCAATTAATACTTTTATTCAATCTGTATGGAATACTTCGTGGAGCGACCCATTAAATCATCAAAATAAACTTTTCTGTATTAAGCCAACTCTTGGAGAATGGCTGCCAGGCTCAAGGACTTGTCGCCGCGAAGAAATTGTTTTGGCCCGTTTGCGTATCGGTCATACGCATCTTACGCACTCCTATCTCCTAAAAGGAGAGGAGGCGCCGCAATTCATCCCGTGCTGTACTCCTCTCACCGTGAAACATATATTAACCGAGTGCGTTGACTTAGCGCAAATACGCGATAATTACTACAAAGTAGACAACATGAGTCTTTTATTTGATACTGTGAAGATTGAATCATTACTTGAATACCTCAAAGAGGCAAATCTTTTCAGAAAAATTTAGTGTTTTATCTTCCTTTTTACATTCTAACTTAACTTGTTTTAAGGGCTTTTTTGGCCTTTCTGTTATTATTTTTATCTGTTAAACGTCACTTATGCGTACCTTTTACTTTTTATCCATATAGTTTTATACATTCCTAAATCAATACTTCACAGTATCGCTTTTCACCTTCGTATATGCGCCCAATATGACCTCAGCTGTCGACGGGCCATAAAACTCCATTCATTCATTCGTTAACTTTTCTTTTCGAACTCTAAAGCTACCGATTCAATTTTGACCAAACTTCAGAGACATTATCCTGCAATAGCCCTCTTCAGAATTCCTACAAAGAATTAAATTCCTTCAGAAACTTTGGTTGCCATCGGAAAAAAAAACAAAAAATGAAAATCTTTAAAAATCTTCCTGTCCGAAAGCATAAAGTCTAGTGCTTCAAGTTTGGCAGTTGAATTCGTCAAATGGACTTCTACTTAAGTTCTTCAAATTAATTTGGTCAAAATCGACCCAGCCCCTGGAGTCATAGGCTTTGCAAATCAGAGTCCCACGGTCAAAATTGGCCCTATCACAAAGGATCACAAGTTTTACAAGAGCTTATATAGTGGAAACCGTTGAAATGTTCTTCCTAACAACAAGGCCTATAGCTAACGAATTTTGCATATATGCTCATCCAGTAGACCTCTACCAAGTATGTCCGAATTCCAGCCCGTTGATCAAAATTGGCCTAACCCAGGTATCAAAAATATTAGATAGTCTTCTACAGTGAACATCTTAAAATTTGTCTTGTTTCTAACATTGAGAGCTAGAGCAGTGACATTCTTTTTGTGTTACTATTTGATATGCCTCTGCCAACCCGGGGTCACAAGTTTAACTTTGAAAAAAAAATTTCCTATTCATAAAACATAATGCTACTAAATTTGGCATGTAGCTACATCAATTTGATCGGGGTCAAAATTGGCCCTGTCTTGGGTTCACGCGTTTAATGAGGGCTTTCTGATGCGGAGATTTAACTGATTGATTGAATGGTGTTTTACGCAGCTTTCAAGATTATTGCACGGCGACAGCTCACATATCCATGTATTTCCTATGTTTCACCAGCACTAGGCTAGGGCTTTGAAGTGTCTTGCCCAAAGACACTCCCACGAAAAACCCAGCGAATCGGGTGGGGTTTGAATCCTGGACCTCCAGATTACGAGTCTCATCACACTCCTACTGAGCCATGCAGGAACCTGCGGAAACTTTAAATATCTTCTTGTTAATAACTATCTAGCCTAGACCTGTATTGTATGGTATGTAGCTTCATCTAGTGTACCTCTACCAGGATTCAACTCGGTATAACCCTTGGGTCCGAGATTGCCCAACTCTTCTTGTTCTAATCCATTTGGCCTAGAATAATAAAGTTTGATATGATATCGGGGACCTCTACCACGATTGTTCAACTAATTACGATGGGGTTAAAAATTAGTCCCATCAGGGGTTGGGGGTACCATAAATTGTAGTTTCACTCATGCACTTTTGTCGGAAATCATCATATCACATTACTCTTTGTTAGAGTTTATTAATATTCTGTATAAAAGAAAATTGATTGCATTCGCTTGTATATTTTAAAAATCACCTTGCGGCCCTTGAAAAAGGCATGACTTTTTCAGGGGTTAAGCTTGTCTTCTCTGTAAATTTTATTGCGATAGAGATTTCTAACAGTTCGAAGACTGTCGATGTCAGTTGCGTGTATGGAACATGGAATTTCCTAGGAAGTGGCACTGAATCCTATTCCGATGGGAGAAATTATGTTTCTTAACCTCTAACTTGCTAAATAAGTGAATCGAAATTTTCAAGATGATAAAAAAAAAAATGCTAATTTAAAGGTATTTTTTGGGGAAAAACTATCTCCTTATTGAACAATGTAGATCCAAGATCGGGCGGCACGTTTTTGTGGTATGATCTTGATCTAGATTGTCTGCAAAAGGTCCTTGAGTCGCTTAACATTTTCTAACGCTAATTTACTGTAATTTTAACTCCAACGGATTTGCCGACTAAATTACAAGTTCGAACAACAAAGTAGTTTTTTTTTAATGTTTTGAACTATGGAAAAAACAATGTGGAAACAAATTTATACTTTTCTTGTGGAAACTTCTTTTGCAGATGCATTCACCGTTGATATGCTGTATGCCAAATTTATAGAGGCAGAGAATCAGACGAAATGTAAGACAGTGAGCATTTGTCTTTTAGTTAAGCTCTTCAGCCGATCCGGGTAGCTAAGCTAGTTATGGAGTCTCCAGGGTTTGCATGTTACATTCCCAGCTCAGCCATAACCTTTCCTAGGATTTATGACAGTAATTACTATAGTAACAGCATTCATTCCTCTCCCACGGCTTAACATTGTTCGCTGATACTTTTTAGGGAAAGCAGCGGGTGACTTTGAAAATGTTGTACAAGTTTCCAATAAAGAAAGGTAAGGAAAGCATACATGGATGCACTAGCTTTAGTAATATAACAATATAATCAAATGTAATATTTGCAAATAAGAAAGCTACAACAGATCCCTTATTTTTAGAAAACCATTTCTTGAGATAAAAAGCATTATTTAAACTTAGAAAAAATTAAACCGGTGGTTCAAAAGATGGAGAAACATTTCTTTTCTTGCGGCTGCCGTACCAAGTGCTGAGTTGCACCAGTTTCGCCTACAAAGTATATCTTCCAGTTTTTTTTCTGTGGAGCTGAAGGCGCTAGACCTTGCTCTGAATAATATACAACAGGACGCCTACTGGCGCAACGTTAATTTTCATGATTCACCGTCAGCTTTGCAAGCGCTCGGAAATGAGTGAACAGACAAATCACTGATAGTTAAACTGCTTGAAGAAATTCTCGAATCTGTGCCACTGCCGATCCTGTATTTTGAAGGCTCCCCAGCCACATTAGTAAAGGTGGTAATGAAGAGGCAGACAAACCTGTTAAGGAGGTATTATCACGTGATGCTTTACCTTTTAAAGTTCCTTTAATGATTTTAAACGATTGATATATCATTTTGTCCTGAATGCACGGAAGCAATCCTGGACTGACCCATCTAACCAAAATGATAACGTTTTACAGTGAAGCCAAGTCTTGGCAAGTAGCTACCAGGATTGCTGATATATCGCCGCGAGGAAATCTTGTTCGTGTTTGCATTGGTCATACATTTATGACACTTTCGTATAATCTCAAAAGAGAAGAAGCTACACAATATATTCACTGCAATGCATCTATTACTGTTACACATGTAATGTGTAATGAAAACGGAGTTTGCTTGGGATATGAAGAAGTATAGTGAAATAACGGTAATCGCTAACAACAGACAGTTGGTAATTTTACAGCACTGATTTAATTTTTTAAACCACATGACTAATTTTAGACTAGCCTAAATTGAACGCTTTTGCAGATGACAATTTAAACATGACTCACTTGACGAAATTTGTTCGTGAAAGGATAAAAAATAAAGTTGGAGTAGAAAATACTGATAACTAGCATTTTCTCGTTTTCCCAGGATTTTTTCAAAAGCTTTCTAACTCAAGGTCATTAAAAAGCGGGATTGTTTGATTACGGGTTCTGGTTCGAAATTCATAAGAAAAACTATCTCTTCTTTCCGCCAAGGTATTTTTCCATAGTTCGTATGCTATTCATTGTATCTATATTTTACAAGTGATTAGCAATACACAAAAACTTGAAGGCGACATTATTTTCATTTAAGACTGTAAACAAGGTGGGGAGAGAAAAGTTTCCTGCAAATAGACACCGCACATGTTTTATCTTTACCATTCTTTTCTCACAATTATGACAAAACATAAGAATCAACTGAGCTGAAAGCATTTACAGACAAAAAATCATATGTGGCTACATCAACATTATTTGTCACTGAAAGGATAAAAATAATGTGAAGGAAAATGAAACAGAAAAGAAAAATGCTGGCTTCCATCTTTTTACTCTTTTCTCACAATGTTTTATAAAACCTTCTAAATCCAGGCATTTCCTCCTCGAATACGGTGTCCTGTCCTTCCATTTTAATTATTCTGAAATTATGCAAGATACAATGTTTTAGTCCCTAGTCTAATATAGGCTCATGGGCTAATCGGGTTGTGTGGACTGTTTGGTCGGGCGTTGATTTGTGTGGGTGCTTCCTGATCTGGGGTTGTTGCCACGCATTCTCTCTGTCAGATTTTATAGTTTACGTTGCCCGAGTATATCATTTGGGTAACCCTGACATGCAGAGCTGGGTATTCCGCTCTATTGGCCATGTCCCCTTGTAGGACTCCATGGTGGGTGGGGGCCGCAAATGACGAACACTTAAACCATGGATAACCAAACCAAAAAAAAAAAAAAAAAAACACGGAAGGCCTTTGATAATGAACAGGTTCAAACCGAACCGACTGGACCTTTTGCTCGCTTCCTGATTATAGAATCGCTACAGCCCGAAAAACCATTGGCAAAGCTGTCACCATTTGTGATTGAAAAAGTACTGGTTTCTTTGGCAGGCTCTCCGAAGTCTGTCAAAAAAACTGAAAAATGGCACTCTGCTGGTGGAAGTTGAAAAACCACAACATTAAAAAAACCTTTTGGCCTTAGAACGATTTTTCGAGATCCCTGCAAAATGCACTGCGCATGGTACTCTGAACTCATCTAGAGGTATAATTAGGTGTCTGGACTTAGCTGGTGTGGAGGAAGAAGAAATTGTAACGGAATTATCGACTCAGAATGTCATTGAAGCAAGACGTATTCGTGTTTTTCGGGATGGTATTCGGAAGGACACGAATACCATAGTTCTCAAATTCAAAACGGCTATCCTACCTGAAACCCTTAAAGTTGGATACATGAAGGTTCCTGTTGACATCTACATCCCCAATCCGCTTCAATGTTATAAATGCTTTAAATTTGGCCATCATGAGAGGCAGTGTGATGCTGACAATCACTGTAAAAGATGCGGAACCAATGAAGCTGAAACATACCATACCTACCCTTGCGAAAAACCGGTGAAATGTTTAAATTTTGGTGAGGAACACTATTCCACATCCCGATCGTGTAAAGTCTGGAAGGGGAAAAAATAAATCATCACCATAAAATAAAAAAAACTAAAATATCGGGAAAGCCTCTCTTTTTCGGAAGCTAGAAAACTTGTAGATACACGGCAAGCACTGGGTGCCTCTTACTCCAGTGTGACCAAGTCAAATGCAGCAAAATCAGTAACTTTGAAAGATGCTCAAACACAGACAAACGATGCCTCAGTACAAACAGATTCAACTGAGAAACAAACCTCCACAACAGCCAAACGTCCGCAAACTTTAGTTAACAACAAACCAGAAAAGCCTGTTCCAAAAAGTCCGAATAGATCGCCAAAAAAGGTCCGCTCAGACCGCCTTCCAAAGGGGTCTGATGACCAAATACAACAACATAACCGCTTCCAGTGTCTTGATGAAGACATGGAGGCGGAAACCGACCATGCAGAAACAAATAAGCAAGGTCGTATTATCAAATTAAATAACAAGAGATGAATCAATACATACTTCCAGCTTTCTATGGTATCTGCCTAACTCTTATAATGAATAACACCATTCTGCAATGGAATTGTCGCAGCATTAAAGCTAATTTCGAGGAATTAAATCTTTTAATTAATGAAAAGAAACCAGTTGCAATATCTTTACAGGAGACCTTTCTTAAAGACTCCGACAAATTCTCCTTAAAGTGCAACTCCTTCTTTTGTAAAAACTTCAGTGGTAACGATAAAGCTTCAGGAGGAGTGGCAATAATTGTGAACAACAATATTCCACACCATTTTGTCAAACTCGAAACTACTTTACAAGCCGTCGCTGTAAGCATTTCTCTAAATAAAACCATTACTCTCTGTTCTATTTACCTTCCAGCCAGCTCGGCAATCGATGTTAAGAAACTTGATAATCTCGTAGATCAGTTACCAAAACCTTTCATTTTGTGGGGATGTACAAATACAAATGACAAAGGTCAAACCATACAAAATTTTATCACAGAACATAATCTTGTTTTGCTGAACGATAAGTCCTCAACGTATCTTCATCCTGCAACTGATTCTTATTCATCTTTAGACTTAAGTATATGCAGTCCGGAAGTATTTACTGATTTAAATTGGAAGGTCGATGACGACCTTCATGGAAGCGACCATTTCCCAATCGTAGTATCAGAAATTGGACCATCTATACAAGAACGCCCAGAATGCTGGAAACTTCATAAAGCAAATTGGGAAAAGTTCAAAATTCATTGCGAACAATCAATTGATCCCAATGCTTTTGACCAATGTGAAAACCCATCAGAACTGTTCACTTCCTTACTTTACGCGGCTGCAGAGAGATCAATTCCTCGGACGTCGAAAAAACCCAAGCATCAAGGCAAACCATGGCTTAACGATGATTGTAAGAAGGCTATAGCTGAGCGAAAATCTGTTCTCAGAAATTTTAATCCGAGACCTACTCAGGAAAATCTTGCAAAGTTCAAAATTGCGCGTGCGAGACCACGGCCAACTATAAAACAAAGTAAACGTGCGTCTTGGCGACAGTATGTATCCCGATTAAATTCTAGATCGTCTGTCAAAAAGACATGGGAGATGATAAGAAAAATTAACGGCAAATATACTTCCAATAGTGTTGGTCATCTTGATACTGATGATGGGAATTTTACTTCTAAACATGACATTGCCAATGTGCTGGCCGATACGTTCGCCAAGAAGTCATCTTCTGAAAATTACTCATCCACGTTTCGAAAACGTCAGGAAGTAAAAGAGAAACCCAAACTGAATTTTAAATCCAGTAACAAGGAACATTATAACAAAGATTTTACCATTAAAAAGCTGAAAAAAGCACTGAAGAAATGCCATGATACTGCAGTTGGGTCTGATGATATACATTACCAGTTTCTTAAACACTTGCGGTATCGTTCCCTCCATTGTTTACTCCAAATTCTAATCAGATTTGGAAGACAGGTATTCTTCCAGACTCTTAGAAAGAAGCTCTAGTTATACCTATACCAAAGCCAGGCAAAGATTCTACAAACCCAACTAATTACCGCCCTATAGCCCTAACAAGTTGTATTTGTAAAACTATGGAAAGAATGGTAAATGACCGCCTAGTCTGATTTTTAGAGAAAAATGAACTTATTTCCACAAACCAGTGCGGATTTCGTAAACAGAGAAGCACTCTTGATCACTTAGTACGCTTCGAGACTTTTATACGTTAAGCCTTCATACAGAAAGAACATGTTGTTTCTGTCTTTTTCGATTTAGAAAGTGCTTACGATACCACCTGGAAGTATGGTATTATGAACGACCTTTATGATTTCGGTATTCGAGGTCGCCTTGCTTATTTCATTTCTGCTTTTCTAGATGAATGTCAGTTTAGAGTCCGAGTTGGAAATATATTGTCCAGCCCACACGAACAGGAAATGGGCGTTTCCCAGGGAAGCATCTTTTCAGTTACACTTTTTAGTGTTAAAATTAACAACATCGTTAAATCTGTTTGCCCTGGAGTAGAATGCTTTCTGTACGTTGACGACTTCTGCATTTGCTACCGGTCAAAACATATGCATACGATTGAAAGACAGCTTCAACAGGTCTTACGTAATTTAAGCAACAGGTCAAACGAAAATGGTTTCAAATTTTCGAAAACCAAGACAAAATGTTTGCATTTCTGTCAGTCGAGAAAATTTCATCTCGAGTCGGAGCTGACATTGGATGCTGTCCGTATAGAAGTCGTCCCAGAATTCAAATTCTTAGGTCTTTTATTTGATTCTAAACTCACGTTCATCCCACATATTAACTATTTGAGCAATAAATGCCAAGAATCTTTTACGTGTTGTCTCCAGTATGGACTGGGGAGCCGACAAAAAAGTCCTTTTGAGACTTTATAGAACACTTGTCCATTCAAAGTTAGATTACGGCTGCATTGTATATGGCTCAGCGCGGCAGTCCTACCTTCGTAAATTGGATTCTATCCATATCCAAGGTTTACGCTTAGCACTTGGAGCCTTTAGAACATCTCCCGTCAATAGTTTATATGCAGAGGCAAATGAAACATCTTTAGATTTACGCAGGAAGAAACTTTCCTTGCAATATTACCTGAAATTAAAGTCAAGTCCCGACAACCCTACGTATAAAGTAGTGTTTAAACCCCTCTTCAAGACTGAACTTCAAAATAGAGGCAAAGTCATACCACCTTTTAGTTTGCGCTGTGAAGCGGACATGGCTTGTATTGATTGCGATCTGGAGGATGTAGCAAAACAAAAAATCTCTGAAATTCCTTTATGGACTTCTAAAAGTCCAACCTACATATATAATCTTGTTTCAGACAAGAAGATCCTATGATTCTTAAAAATAAATTCCTTGACATAAGAGAACAGTTCTGCTTTTACGAAGAGATATATACAGATGGTTCTAAAGACGGAAACAAAGTTGCTGCGGCTGCCGTGCTCGATGGCGAATTATACCAATTACGGCTTCCTAACAATTATTCTATTTTTTCTGCGGAGCTAAAGGCGATCGACCTTGCTCTCAACCATATTCAAGAAGACGCTTACTGGCGCAACATTATATTTATAGATTCATTATCTGCCATGCAAGCACTTGAGGGTGAGAAAACAGATAACCCATTAATAGTAGGTCTCCTTGAAAAATTGTCCGAAATTTGTGAAAAAGCCGATATTGTCTTCTGTTGACTCCCTAGCCATATTGGTATCAGTGGCAATGAAGAGGCAGATAAAGCTGCCAAGGAGGCATTTTCACTGGACGTTTTACCTTTTAAAGTTCCTTTTCATGATTTTAAGCTATTGATTAATGTTTTTATCCGGAATGTATGGCAGCAATCCTGGAATGACCCAGCTAACAAGGATAACAAGTTGTTTACAGTGAAGGCAGCTCTTGGCGATTGGCTTCCAGGATTTCGAACAAGTCGCCGTGAAGAAATTATTTTGGCCCGTCTTCGCATTGGTCATACATACATGACACACTCTTACCTCCTCAAAGGAGAAGAAGCGCTACAGTGTATTTCCTGCAATGCTCCTCTTACTGTTAAACAGATACTTATAAACTGTATAGACCTTGCACCTGCAAGAGACAAGTTTTTTCATGTTGACAGTATGAGCAATTTATTTGATACTGTAAAGCTGGAGTCTATTTTTGACTTTGTGAAAGAGGTAAATCTCTATAAAAGATATGATTTTAGGTTCTATTGACCATCTGTATTTTTAGACTTTGCCACTAGTCTTCTTTATCCTTTTAGTGTTTACACAACTGGTATTTTTAAGCCGTTTCCGTAACATTACAATTTGCTCAATTAAATGCATTGCATTAGTTGTTAGTGCGCCCAAAATGACCTTTGCTGTCCAGGGGCCATAAAACTCCATTCATTCATTCATTCATACATTGGGGTTTTTAATTTTTTAAAACCAAAACGTACTTCTGTCAGGAGAGTCATCTGGAAATATGACCAGGGTGATTACAATACACTGAAAAGTTGCTTTAACGATATTAATTGGACCGAGCTGAAATCAAACGGTATTGACAACTACGTTGAAAATATAACCAGTGTTATTAAAGAAGGGATAAATAACACGATTCCCCATAAAATGGTTATTATTAACTTACATGAACCACCTTGGATTACTAATCTCATTAAACGAAAAATTAGACAGCGTGAAAAGACTATATAAAATGAAAAAAAATCAAACAGTTCGAATCACTGGTCAAGATTTAAAAGGGTTAGAAACGAGGTTATTGATTTAATAAGAAAAAATAAATAGAAATATATTGATTGTCTATCTGATAAGCTACGTTCTGGATCTGTATCGTCACGTGATTGGTGGAAAACATTGAAAAGTTTTATTTCGCTTTCCTCTTCAAGCTCTATACCACCACTGTATGATATTAATAATGATACTGTAGTTGTTGATGAAATTGAGAAAGCAAATTCGTTAAATTCATTCTTTGTTTCGCAATCATCACTAGATGATACTGCACATTTGTTACCGAATGAATGTATGAGAAATGGCGATGTCGGAGGTCAAGAACATTCTAAAAACTCTTAAAGCTCTGAAAGCTTCTGGTCCAGATGGTATTAACAACATTGTCTTGCGTCAAGCTGCAAATGAGTTGGCAACTCCCTTATGTCACTTTTTCAATTTTTCTTTGTAATCATGCAGCTTACCTTCTTCGTGGAAAAAATCTAACGTTTGTCCAATTTTTAAGAGTGGCGATCCCTCGATACCATCCAACTACAGGCCGGTGTCACTTCTTAACACTACGGAAAAGGTTTTCGAAAAATTAATCTATAAGCATGTCTTTAACTACTTAATAGAAATACGTTTCTTCACACAATGCCAGTCAGGTTTCTTACCAGGTGACTACACCGTTAATCAGTTGATTTTTCTTTATAACAAAATATATAAAGCTTTGGATGAAGGTTTAGAAATAAGATTCACATTTTTTGATATAAGTAAAGCCTTTGACAAGGTATAGCATAAAGGCCTTATTAGCTCACCTGAGCACAAAGTGCTCAGGATGAGCTATTGTGATCACTCACCGTCCGTCTGCGTCCGTCGTCCGTCCGTCCGTCGGTCGTCCATCCGTCCACATTTTATTGTTTACACTCTAGCATCTACAAATATTAACCAATCAGCACCAAACTTGGTCAAAATGTATATGACCATAAGATCTCGGATGAGTTCGATTATGGGTATAATCGGACCAGAACGACTGGAGTTATTTGCCCTTGAATTAGAAAAATTGCTATATTTGACTTTGTTTACACTCTAGCATCTACAAATAATAACCAATCAGCACCAAATTTGGTCAACATGTATATGACCATAAGATCTCGGATGAGTTCGATTATAGGTGTAATCGGACCAGAACGGCTGGACTTACTTGCCCTTGAATTAGAAAAATTGCTATATTTGACTTTGTTTACACTCTAGCATCTACAAATATTAACCAATCAGCACTAAACTTGGTCTAAATATATATGACCATAAGATCTCGGATGAGTTCGATTATGTGTCTAATCGGACCAGAACGACTGGAGTTATTTGCCCTTGAATTAAAACAAAGTGCTACATTTGACTTTGTTTACACTCTAGCATCTACAAATTTAAACCAATCAGCACCAAACTTGGTCAAAATATATATGACCGTAAGATCTCGAATGAGTTTGATTGTAGGTCTAATAGGACCAGTTATTGCTGTGTCATGGAAAAAGGGGGCTTGACGTATATTTTCATTGTGGACCAATATCTCTTTAACTACAGGACAAAATGTCATGAAACTTCATCTTTTTATTGTTTATTGCAAGCCACAGACAATAGTTATTTTTTTTTATTTCATGAAACGCCATGTCATGAAAAAATGGGGCTAAATGTTTAATTTCGTCATGGACCAATGACCATCTGTTTGTCCATCTTTCAGGACAGATATCTTTTAAAATCCTTGACAAAAACTAATAGAAATTCATACAGGTGTTCCTAATGATGTCCACTGATATTTATTGGTTTCTTTTCCTTTCTGGTATCAAATACTGTCTCATAGGAAAAAGGGGCTTCATGTATATTCCTTATGATAGTCGGCCAATATCATTATTTTAGCTTTTTTGATTAAATGTCGTGTCATGGAAAAAGGGGGCTTCACATGTATTTTCATTATGGATTAATATCTCTTTAACTACAGGACAAAATGTTATGAAACTTCATCTTTATGTTGTCTATCACAAGCCACAGACAATGGTTAGGCCTATTTGTTAGCTCACCTGAGCACGAAGTGCTGGGTGAGGTATTGTGATTCGTCGTTGTCCAGCGTCCGTCTTTCCACAATTCCTTTAAACATCTTCTCCTCCTAAACCAATCATGTGGAAACTTGACAGGCATATTCCATGGGTGAAGTTCTACCAAAGTTGTTAAAAGAATTGAATTAACCCTTTAACTCCAAGGGTCACAATTTTGGGCAAAATTGTATATAGAGCAAACTTTAAAAATGTTTTTGTCTGAAACTAGAAGGCCTAGAGCTTTGATATTTGGTATGTGGCATTTCCTTGTGGACTTGTACCAGTTTTGTTCGAATGATGCCCCTGGGTCAAAACAGGACATAAAGGTATACAGAATGAACTTTAAAAGTCTTGTTCTATTTAACCCTTTACCACACAATCCCAAGTTTTAACGCCTGTGAGAAATAAGGCTCTTGAAAATATTGTGGGGAAAAAGAGGAAATACTTGTAACCAGCATGTTTTCCTTTTTCCACAATGTTTTCCACCGAACCAAAATCAAATTTAAATTTTTGAGTCACATTTATTTTGTTGTCAGCAAATGGTTTGAATTTGGACAAGTCTTAACCCTTTAAGTGCCTTTCACTACTATAGTTACCTTTGTGTCTAGTGTAGATCAAGATCAGACTGCACGAAATGTGCAGTCCGATCATTGATCTATACTGTCTGCTTTGTTGAAACACTGCAGACAAAAGGCACCCACTCAGTTGTTATCATCTTGGACTCATTCTGGAATGAAAATGGCCTTTGGGTTTAAGGATTAAATTTTGTTGTTTGTAAATGATTTGAGCCAAGCCTGTTAGCTCATTACCTACAGAGCTAGCTATGCAGGGATGTCAAGTTTAAATCTCAGTTGGGCCAAGGACTCAGGTAACCAGGATTTTTTAAAACTTTTTCCACAATGTTCTCTACCCATCCCAAATCTAACTTCATTTTTTGAGACAAATTTATTTTGTTGTCTGCAAATGCTTTGAATTATAGACCAGTCTAAAATTTTTGTTTGGTAAAGAGATAAAGACCAAGTAATATGCATTTCAAGACTGTGTTGTAGGCAATACTGTCTTGCAGAATATAAGGTATATATATCCAAGATCCAACTGCAGTCTGATCTTTATCTACACTGTCTGATAAAACATCCTGTCTTGCGTACCCCTAGCCTTGGTTCCCACCTGATCATTTTTTCCTTTTATCTATTCAGGACGGACGGACGGATGGAGTTTAAATTTGACAAGAAGCCCCCTTTTTCCATGACACAGCAATAAATTCCAAAACCCTGACAATATGCGCTAGGTCACTTGATGTGTGAACATTTCATCCAAACCTGTTGAGATATGTCCAGTAATTAAAGAGATATTGGTGAAAAATGAAATATAACATGAAGACCCCTTTTTCCATGATGCAGCTATAAATTGCAGAACCTTGACAATATGCGCTAGGTCACATTATGAGAAACATTCTGTGAAAACTTTCGAAAATATTGTGGGAAAAGGAAAAAATGCTGGTAACCAGCATTTTCTCCTTTTTCCCACAAAGTTTTCTACCCTATCAGAGAAATATTGTGTCACTTGAGCCAGTATGAAAATGTTGTCTGCAAACGCTTTCAATTTGGACAGATCTAAAATTTTGCCATGTGGTAAAGGGTTAAAGGCTTTGACAGCATTTTTCTCTCTGGCTGTTAGGATGTATCTTTGAACATTGTGTTCATTGTATTTTGAGTTCATTTTTGTTCATTCATTTAACTCTGTAGTACAGATTTTATCTTGTAAATCTTAGAAGTCATTATAATTTTTGTTCTTCAGTTTGTGGTGTTTGTCTTAATTTATAAATAAGTTTATGACACCCTCACCCCCCTACCCCGAAAAATTTTGGGCATATGAATTGAAGTACCATTTGAAAGATCTGTTCAGGTAGGGCCAAGGTCAATGTCACACTTGAAGGTCAAATTTTTGTAAGCTGGACGCATTGAAAGGTTGGTGCAAGACTATTGCAAGTGTAAATACATTGTTTATGTGTTTACAATAGCAATTACCCATGTCCCTGGACAACCACTGTAGTTGTTTGTGTATTTAACAACATTATAATACTAACTTGTATAGAAAGTCTTGAATCAGCAAACATTCTCTACTAAGTTTGTTCAAATCAGGCAACTTTTTGCCACATACCAAAAGGCCCAGGGCTTTGTTATTATTCCTTCAAAACTCTGTTCTGGAGGTATATAGGAGTCAGCTTGTCGGTCCATCCATCCATCCATCAGTCTTTCTGTAGCATTTTCTTGTCAGAGCTAGTTCTCAACAACTACAGGACAAATTTCATTCAAACTTTAGAGAGACTCGGTGCCAAGCAAGAATGTGCATATATTTTCGTGACGGTTCATTGAATTTTTACAAAGTTATTTTCCTTTGATGAAATTTCTTGTTCTCCCTATTTTTCAACAACTATTGGACAAATATCATTCAAACTTCTCACAAATATTTATATAACCGGGTTTGGTTAAGAAAGATTATCTTCTTGTCGAAACCAAGACGACCTAGAGCTTTGGCCTTGCACTTTGGTATTTGGTATTTATCTTCATTGTAGACCTTCACTGCTTGGTACTCATGTAAGCGATATAGGACCATCATGGTCCTCTTGTTTCTAAATTAAAAAGAGCAGGAATAAAAGGAAAACTTTTGGCATGCTTCTCTGACTATCTCTCTAATAGATGCCAAAGAGTTTGTATTGCCTGGCTGTCAGTCAAATACTAAACACTTAAATGCCGGTGTCCCTGAGGGCTCGATACTTGGTCCGCTTCTATTTCTTGTTTATATCAATGATATTGTCGAAAACATTGAATCAGGTATCAATCTCTTTGCTGACGACACGAGCTTGTCATTGGTTGTTAGAAATCCTGCTGACGCGGGTAACACTCTTCAAGACGATGTCAATAAAATCAATTCTTGGGCAGAATCGTGGCTTGTTAAATTTAATCCAACAAAATCATGTGTGGTAAATCTAAATACACTCCTCTTTGGAAGTGATGCTCTAACTTTTTGGGATAACGAGGAATTGTTTCTTCAAGTTCATTTTTACATAAAGGAAAGTGAAAGATTTGATTATTAGTGCATGAAACCTCCATTTTCTCTCTCTCTCTCTCTCTATGTTAGACTATAGACTGTTTAGGTGTGTGTGTGTGTGTGTGTGTGTGTCTTTTATTGGATTTATGGACTTATTATATGAGCCATTTGTACTTCGGAGAGGGACTTTATAAGCTTTCGTTAGCTTTCGTCCCAATCATTTTGTAATTAATTATTACAAATAAATATGTTTAAAAGATGTCATAAACGAAACGTGTCGAATGTAGCACATTTATCAAATAGGATATCTTCAAGCGAGAAAAATGCCGCTCAATCGCCATTTTGTTTTTTTACACAACTAAAGCAACGGCAACATGATTCTCCGATATTAAAATTCCGCGAAAGGTTGATGATTCCACGAAACACGTTTTCTCGTCCATCTAAAACGAAAAGGAAAGCACGAAAAAAAAAATTGATAAAAGAAATTTAAATTAATGGGACATTTTGTAGCCAATGTTAAAGGAGATAAAAATTGGATTTTCATGGGAATATTTTCTGTCGGATTCGTTTATCTGGCATACTTGCGTTCGCATGCTGGGGCAGCTGAGCCAAGAGAACTCGCTCAACACTAACATATTCCCCGTGCAAATCCAGAAACCTATAATAATTGGTATCGCGTATAATTATTTCCTCTTGAAAAGGGGATTTCGAATCAAAATTGACGCTATTTTAGAAAAG
Source organism: Tridacna gigas (assembly GCA_945859785.2). NCBI lineage: Eukaryota > Metazoa > Mollusca > Bivalvia > Cardiida > Cardiidae > Tridacna > Tridacna gigas. The sequence continues at coordinate 70,404,863 of OX244028.2, forward strand.
CTCTGAGAAAGATAGCAAAATAGGTCCACCAAAGGTAGATACGTCGTACTCAGATCATGAATACTATACAAACTAGTTACTTGTAGATTCCTTTCGTCCCAGGCTGCAACTGGTCGTCTTGTAAGATATACGGCTTTGCGGTATTACCTTCAAGGACGTCTTTTGATTCGATAAGTACAGTAGAGTCTTCCATTCCTATTGGCTTCAATAGTCTATACTTGATAAGGTCCTCCCAGCTATCGACTGCCAGAGTCTCAGTCACGTGACCCAAGACCATGTACATTAAGTTGTTGTATTGGAAACCTTGCCGCAACTTCCTGCTTGCAGGGACATATTTCAGTCGGCTGTAATGTAATACCAAGTTTTGATGAATGTGCAATTTAAATGGTAAACACACAGCCCCGACTTAAGAATTTATTCTGCAGTTGTTTTTCGAGTATACGTAGTGAAATACTTGCCAAGAAACTTTATATGAAAAGCTTAACTGAAATAATGAATTTAAGTTTGATATAAAAGCTGAAAGGTATAATATCTACGCCTAAATAATCAACAAAACGCTAACTGTGGCTAAATAAGGTGATGATCGTCTCGCTGCAGTATTTCATTCCCGCTCTTTCCCTTTTATTCATATTTATTTCCAGATATTCTGAATCCTGCCGTACTTTATGATATAGACTAAGAAAGTGTGATTATGAAAGCGTAGAACATTGCTGGTTCCAGGCATTCTATAAAACAACAAGGCAGTGCGACACAGCAAAGCTCTAGCTAACCTACCGAACCATCGTCTCTTTTGTTGTCCCAGCAGGATATCCAGCGATAAAACCATAATCAGCCACGGACGACAACCCTGTGCGATGCGACAATAAATCCGCAATAGTAACCTCTCTTGTTCGGTTTTCGTCTGAAAACTCATATCTAGCATTCGGTATGTCTGATAATTTCGTGTCCCAGGTCAACCTAGAAATAAATTTAAAAATGTTAGATGTATTAAAGTCCTATACCCTTTTCGTGTTTCCTTTTTCCATTTATTAGAGGGTAAAAACCATCAAGAATGAGTATGAAAAAACTCGGAGACATCAGCTATATCAAGCTGATACGGCGCATTGATGTTTACGGAGATTCAATCGTTAAAAAAGCCAACGCCCAAAACTTAACCGGAGACGGAGAGATGCGCGCGCATTGTAACAAGTATCAACGATGGTGTTAATCAACAACATCGAACCGAGCAATGAAAATACTTTGGGATAAAAATACGATTAACGTGCATATTCTTTATTTGAGGAGATATATGAAGTATGCAAATTTACTCTGACTTCATTACCATAGTTTCCGTAAGTATCGTATTAATTCAATATAACGCTTCAGTAAAATAAACAGCGTTCCGTTATCTTTTTTAAACTGTTGTCTACCTATCTAACAACTTATTTTAATTTCTTTGCCATTTTTATTCATCAAATCGGGCATGGGGCTTTAAGGCGTCAAACGAGGAGTACAATTTGGATACACTATCAGACAGGCTGACCTCACACTAAATTGCTTGCTGCTATATTTTCGGAATGACAAAGGACAATTCTACTTCAGAATTCTAAGAAACAAGATCATCATTGGTCCTAAAGCGCCCGCCTAAGAAAAGTCCTCTAGGATTGATAAAGTTGAAGACATCCTTGTTGTGATAATGTAAACACATGAGTGTCAGTGACCTGCTTTTTGATCCAACTTGACCCTATTTAAAACCTGTTCACGATATGATCAAGAGAAATATTCTCATCAAAATATTTCTGACTGAAAAATGTGGCCTCTAGAGTGCACAAAGTTTTTCTTTTTGACCCTTTTAATTCCTCTAAGATATCATCAGAACAAACATTCCCATGTTCATGAGTATCAGACTGAAAATGTGACCTCTAGAGTGCACACAAGGATTTTCTTAGATTTGTCTCGGTGATCTACCTTTGACCCGACGTGACCTAATTATAAACTTGTTCGAAATATTATCAAGACAAACTTTCTGACAAAGTTTCATGAGTATTGGATGATGTGGCTTCTAGATTGCACAGAGTTGTTCTAAGATTTGACCCAGTGACCAGCGGGACCCAATATCGACCCAGCGGGACCAAATTTCGAGATTGTCTGAGATATTATCAAAGCAATGTTTTTGACGACGTTTCCGGAGTACTAGCTTAAAATGTGGCCTCTATCGTGTATAGAAGCTTTTTCTAAGAGTGACCCACCTTTTGACCCGATATGACCCAATATCAAACGTGTCCAGAGATATTATCAAGACAAACATTCTGGTCAACTTTCATAAGCATTAGACTGAAAATCTGGCCTCTAAGATGCAAAGAAGGTTTTTATAAGATTTTTTCCAGTGACCTACTTTTTAACCCGGCATGACCGAATTTTGTACTTGTTCGAGTTATTAACCATACAAACACTCTTGAGTTTCATGCATATTCGACTGAAACTGTGGCCTCTAGAATGCACACAAAGTTTTTCTGAGATATTCCCTGGTGATGTGGGGGTCCTGTGTGGCACAGCGGTAAAGTGTAGGACTCGTGATCTGGAGGCCGCGGGTTCGAGCCTCTATGGATCTATTGGGTTTTTAGTGGGAGTGTCCTTGCGCAAGACCCTTCAGAGCCCTAGCCTAGTACTGGTGCAACACAGGAAATACATGAATGCTGTGAGCTGTCGCCATGCTATGACTGAAATAATGTTGAAAGCAGCGTAAAATACCGTTCAATCAATAAATTTTCTTGGTGACCTACCTTTTTACCCTATCTGACCCAAATCCAATATGGTCCAAGATACGATAAAGACAAACATTCTGACCGATTCTCCCTAGTATCGGACTGAGAAAGTGACCTCTAGATTACACACAAGATTTTCTTTCTGAAATTTATTCCAGTGATGTACTTTTTGATACAACACGACCAAATTTCGAAATTGTCTGAGATAGCATCAATCAAGCCAGACAAACATTCTGACCAAATTTCTTGGGTATCAGACAGATTGTGGCCACTAGAGTGCATACATTTTTTTTCCCCAGATTTATGCTAGTATCCCACTTTTTGACCCTATATGACCCAATTTTAAACTCAGCCAAAATATTATCTAGACAAACATTCTGGCAACTTTTATGTGTGTTGTACAGTCAATGTGGCCTCCAGAGTTTACACGATTTGAGACAGTGACATACTTTTTTAACCCGATGTGACTCTAACTTGAACCCATCCGAGATATCATCAAGAGAACATTCTGATCAATTTTCATGAGTAAAGGACTGGAAATATGGCCTCTAGAGTACACAAAAGGTAATTGTTGACTTCTGGACGACGTACGACGGACACAGTACGATCCCAATAGCTCACTCTCTGCCCAAGTAAGCTAAAAATAGTGGATTCTAAAGATGTTTGGTTTGATGGGGGTCCTGAAAAGTTGACCTTTTGGACTCTCTTTCATGTTTATTTGTACCCGGAACTGTCCATTAAGCCAAAATCATAGAGTACATACTTTAACTCTTTACTAAACAGCAAAATTTTAGACTTGTCCACACATTGGTAACATTTGCAGACACCAAAGAAATCATGGTTCAAATTATAAGATTTATCTTTGAAAGGGTGGAAGGCATTTTTCGAAAAGGGAAAAATGCTTAAAACCAGAATGTTCTCCTTTTTTCCTAAATGATTTCTATAGGCTTTTTTTATCGGGCGCGGGGATTCGTTAAAACTAGGGATTGTACGCGAAAAAAGCTTAACAACAGATTTGCATGTTGGTGCCAACGCTGGCCTGTGAGTTTTTTTCTTTAGTGAAAACGTCGAAAAAAATTTGTCAAAAATATTTCGAGGCTTATCTCCGCTTCTGGCGGGGGTTTCCGTTCGGATAGTTAAAAATCAGCCCAGGTTTGATGTAAAGTACCATCAGTAATTACAGAGATATAGAAGATGTCACGACGACGCAGACGACGACAGAGCAATGCCAATACCTACACGTTTTCTTCGGAAATAGTGGATTTACTAATTCACAGAAATATAAGTATGCTTAAAGGTGCACTAAACTCTACAAATTTCATCGACTAAGACAAAGACTCACAACCAAACAACCAGATGCCTATCTTCAGAATATAGAATGAAAACAAAACGCAGGGTTTTCCTTGACGCACGATTTTGTGCGTTTTGACGCATTTTTAAGGAAAATGACCCGTAATTTTTAGCTCCACTGGCCGAAAGCCAGCGGGCTTATGTCATGGCCCGGTGTCCGTCGTGCGTCCGTCCGTCCGTCCGTCCGTGCGTTAACTTTTATTTCAAACATCTTCTTCTCTGAAACTACCCATCCAATTTTCATGAAACTTCACAGAAGTGATCCTGCCATGGTCCTCTTCAGAATTTCTTGAAAGAATTTGATTCCTTCAAAAACTCTGGTTGCCATGGCAACAAAACTGAAAAATATTGGAAATCTTTAAAAATCTTCTTGTCTGAAACCATAAGGCATAGGGCTACCAAATTTGGCATGTAGCTTTATGTAGTAGACCTCTATCAAGTTTCTTCAAATTTTAGCCCTGGGGTCAAAATTGGCTCTGTGCCAGGGGTCACAAGTTTTACGTAGGCTTATATAGAGAAAACTTTAAAAATCTTCTTGTACCTAGCTATAAGGCCTAGAGCTACCAAATTTTGCATGTAGCTATATCTAGTGGGCCTCTACCAAGCGGGCCAGAATTTTAGCCCTGGGGTCAAAATTGGCCCCGCAGCAGGGGTCACAAATTTTGCATGGGCTTACATAGTGACAACTTAAGAAATCTTCCTGTTTTGATTTTTTTTTTTTTTTTTTTTTTTTTTTTTTAATTAGCCTTGCATCAGGGGTCTTATGTTTTACAGAGGCTTCATATGGACAAAAATTGAAAATCACCTTATTTATAACCATACAGCATAGACTTGTATTATTTTGACATGTGGCTTTATCTTGTGGACGACTACCAGGTTTCAAGTAATTATAGCACTGGGATCAAAAATGGCTTTGCCCTGCGGGTCTCAACTTTCACATGGGCTTTTACAGAGAAAACTTTGTAAGTCTTCATTTTGAAACCATTTGGCTCAGAATTGATATGTTTAGTATTTATGGTTTATATTTATAAGCCAGTGGAGCGATACAGGGCCATCATGGCCTTCTTGTTTCAATAGTGCGTCACTGTGGACGCACAAATTCAATAAAGGTTACTCACGATCGTCTTTGCTACCGACAAAGTTACATCGCGAGTACATAAGAAAGCTTAAGTACGAGAAGAAAATGGGACGAAACTCTAGACTGTGTATCGATTTTACGAGAATACGGTCCGTCTTTAAACTCGTCTAAACAAAACCAGTCGATCTCTAATGAAAACAATATGGCTCAGTCAAAATTAGCGTCATTCCTGCTGTCTGCAAGGAAGAGACCTTGAACAACGATCGGGTGATGATCGCCTGGTTCGAGTAACGAGAAAAATATTTGAAGGCCCCGAGGGTCTAGTGAAAATTGGCGAAAGACCTAGATCTATGCTTAATTGTTCGTCGAAAACGGCGGCATGAATGCGACCCGCGTATCAAAACTCAGGAATCGACCGTTTAATTGGTGTTATCTAGACTGTAAGCCCCTCTATACAGAGAATCCCTACTGTTACAATGTATCTTACATCATTCAGTAATTCATAAATAGGTTATATTAAAGCTTTGGGATGAATAAGAAACACAAAAACACACATTGTTTCATACATAGTAGTCTTTAATGTTTAACCTAATTACATTTTTTGTGACCCCTCAAAGTCCAGAATGACCCCCATTATTTATGACTAAGGGGTCACAATGACCCCCAATTTTTGTTGCTAAGGGAAAACCCTGCAAAACGTAAATTTGTTGGTTAGCACAACCGCAAGATTCATTTAGATAAAAGCTGGCGCTATTTCCCTTGAACCGTATTCAATAACAATTATCTAAATTGCGTTCTTAGTCTACTTTCAAGTTTAGAGAGTAGCACACAACCCATTTGGTCTATCCAATCTGAAAATGCCTAATTTGGACTCTTTCAGCGCGAAATATATAACCTTGACTTCATTCGACAGCTGAAAACACTATTTACTGAAACCATTTTTATTCTATAGACTTGACTAAATAAGCGGGCAATCTAGATCCAGGATCAGATTGCGCCTTCTGTGCAGTCTGATCTTGATCTTTACCGGTCGCAAAAGCTCCTGTTTTTGCCTTTGGCACTGAAGGGGTTTAAATTCAGAGAATTCTCGAGAATAAGACTTAAGAATGGAATTTGGTATACAATGCTTGTTTTACATAACGTCTCAAGTATGTTCGAATGCTATAAAGATTTTTTTTCAAGACTCGTAAATCTTCAAGAGCACAACTCGGAAAGCGAAATGTAAACAACCATAAATCACACAAGTCTTTGGACCACCGATATGTTTCCTTTGTATGTCTGAAGGAGAGAGATTCATGAAATACGACGTGAAACCGTGTGCAAGATAAACAAAACGGCACTAGACTGCATGACACTGTGTACCTATTCAGTGTTAACCCTTAGGTCCTTGGTAATAAATTTTTGCTCTTTTACTGTTTTTGTTCGAAGTTTCATACAAAATCGGACAGCAAAGGTCCAGGATTAGACTGCAGTGAATGCACAGTCTCACAAGCATCTACATTCTCCAGAAAAGCAACGCATATCCCCATCCATCTTATTTTTAGTTCGGCTGTTTTCGAAGAAAAACGTAGAGTTATTGCCATAGCCCTGGCGTCAGCGTCGTCGTGTAGAAACTTTGACAGTTTGTAATTACTGAAGGCATTTACTTCAAACTTGAGCAACTTGTTAACTATCAAGAGGGGAGTCCGTTTAACAGGGGCAAGTAACCATCAAAATATTTTTGACACGGTTATGCGTCTTTTTCAACCTAGAATTTTCAAAAACTTTGACATTTTATATCTTTGTAACTTGGTAGCTTCCTAACATAAACACCGTATAAATAATTGTCAATGTGAGGAAGGAGAAAGGGGCGAATCCTGTTTCAATAATCATAATTACTTCTCGTGTAGAAGTTAGCTACGTTTAGAAAAGAGCCAGCGACACTTTAGTTTCAAACCCTTCACGTGACGGACTGAACTACTGTACTACGTTCGATATTGAACTTTCATGTTTGTTCTTTGCCCCCCCCCCCCCCCCCCCCCCCCCCAAAAAAAAAAAAAACGCACAGAAAATCGGAGCTTAGTTGAAAGATTAGATTTTTCGTCTGTCCAGTGTAAACTGGATCTTCATTTTGATTGACTGAATGGTGATTTACGCCGCTTTTAACATTTCAATCATATCATGCTAACAACTCGTATTTGGCTCTGAAGTACCCTACCAAAAGTTACTAGCACGAAAACCTCAATGCTTTCAGTGCGCCTAGGAGGCCTCCATGTTGCGAGTCCTACACTTAACCACTGAGCCACGCAGAACTTTTTACTTATATATATACAACACACTAAAAACTTTTAACTTTCTATGCGCCATATGCGATTTCAAGAATGAGCCATTGCGGACGGCGTAGATCAAGATCAGACTGCACAGAACGTCAAGTAATCAACTAACTAGTCACTAAATCAGTCAATCAATCCCTGAACATATTTCGCAAAGCAGGGAAAGTGGACAAAATGACATGAAGCATAAAATTACGCGAAAGCACGAATTTACGAGAAACACACATATACTGCCAGTAAAGCGACAGTTTTTGCAATTTTGGAGATGTGGGTCGGAATCTCAAAATATCGAGGAGGGTAACATTTTTGACTTGTCCAAATTGAAAGTATTTGCAGGCCACAAAATAAATGTGTCTCAAAAATTGAAATTTTACATTGTTCGCTAAAATCAGTCTGATTACGATTTATTTTTCTGCAAGGGATACTGCGTGGCTCTCTGGTAAAGTTCAGGACTCGTGACCTGAAAGGCCCGGGTTTGAGTCTAAATTGATCCACTGGGTTTTTCTTCGGAGTGTCCTTGGACAAGACATTTCAAAGCCCTAGCCTACTACTGGTGGAACCAAGGAAACACATGAATATGTGAGCTGTCGCCGTGATATGACTGAAATAATGTTGAAAGCAGCGTTAAACACTATTTAATCAATCAATAGACAGTTTCAGCAAAAGTAATTTATGCTGTACTTAGCGCTAAAAGGATTCGCTCGTTACCAAATGACAATAATGCAGACTTGTCAGAACTGAAATCCTTTACAGACGACAACTGGATGTGGCCAGAATGATAGAATTTTGTCTTTGAAAGATAGACAACGTTGTGGGAAAAGGAGAAAATGCTGGTAACGAAGAGCTTCCTCTGGGTCGTTAAAACTCGAGATCGTGTGGTAATGGGTTAACCACATATTTAATGACTACTGACGAGGTAAACTATAAAGAAGTTGGTGTAACCGGCCCTAGAGTAAATATTTGTGTATCTTTTTTATTTCTGCTCTTAAATCAATGTCTGAATATTAAATTACCTCTCAAAAATAAATATAAAAATGGGCATTTATGTAAGTTATAGTTTAAATATTTGTACACGAATTTATGGCTAAGTTTTAAAATATTTCTTTAAAATGACTTAGCCTATCGAAACGTCTCATTTGCTTGGTGGGATTTCATGTTTTCAGTATTATTGAGTTATGCTCTGCAAAAATTATCGATCAATTTCAGCCTGAGAGGGCAGTTGTTTAACTCCTTATTACAAAACCCAGAGTTTTTACAAGTGTGAAGTAGAACACATTGTGAGAAAAGGGGAAAATACCTGTTACCAGCATTTTCTCATTTTTCCACAATGTTTTATACCTAGCCAAAGACAAATCCCTGGCCAAGTACTTATGAACCCCAGGAAACATGTATACATGAATGAAGTTATCGCCATGATGTGACTGAAGTGATGTTGAAAGCAGCGTAAAACACCTTTTAATCAATCAATCCTTAGAACACAATTTCTTTTAAAATATTATTCTAAGTCCTAAGCCCATACTGAGGCAAAAATAGCTTGCCTCTTAAATGACTAACGGACATACCAGCTGGCTACCTTTACAAGCGCAACTATAGCTCGCCCCCGACATGTTAAACGGGCATAATCGTTCGAAATTTGCCATGGATTTATGTTCTTATATTTTGTTATTTCCCTGTTTATCGTCGACGATTTGGGCTGTTCATTTCCTCCATAAAAGTCTTAGTATTTTGCAAACAAGAGGGTAACGGGTCAGAAGTTTAAGTGTCTAATTTCTTTTTGTTCTGCATTTTAACGGACAAAATCCATTAACGAGAGCCCGCCGGGGTAGCTCAGTGGTTATCGTATCTGACCCGTGACCTGGTGGTAGCGAGTTCGATACCCGGTTGAGGCAAACATTCTTTCCGGCGATTTTTCGCCTCTCACCTCTGATGCATGTGTGAAAAATAGTCAGTGGCTTTGGAAAGAAAGTTGTGTCAGTATTGGTGTGAGAAAGCAAGGAAACACATGGCTGCGTCACTGACCGCCATGATATATAACCTAAGCTGATAAAATGACGTTAAACTCCAATAAAAACAAAGCATTAACGAGAAATCCTACACTGTGGTTCAAACACTTCAAAAAGATATTTTGTAGCCCTGGAATTTATGGTCAGGAACAAGAGAATTAAAAAAAATAAAATAACTTTTAGGCTAATGTTGAATTTGTGACCCTCAGGCTTGGGGCCAATTTTATCTCAGCGCTATAATTTTGTTCAGTCTTGGTAGAGAAGTGTAATGTTTGGTATGTAGCATGATATAGGGACACCTACCAAAATTGAATAGTTCAAATCATTGCCCTAGGGTCAAAATTGGTCGCATCGAGGAATGGGTGTCACAAATTATTGCTCGGTGGGTGATAGGGTCATTGTGGCCCTCTTGTTGGAAATCTTCTTGTCAAAATGCGCTTTGTTAGAGTGTATTGATATTTGGTACCCGTTTAGACCTGCTTGTATTCATTTACATCATCTTGGCATGTAAAAGAAATATGCATTTTTTGGGGGGCGGGGGCTTAATTTCTTTATGAAATTTTATTGCAATACAAATTTGTTACAGGTTAATGACTATCGATGCCAATTACTTGTATAACACAATAGATATAATGGGCAATGGGGCGTTACAAGACCATCATGGACCTCCTGTTTTAAACTGTTCCTAGACTAGATTAAGCCTCAACCAGAGATTCCCTTGCATGTATTCAAGCACCGTGGGCTCTTACTATATTTAATCCTTTACTAAACAATCCCGAGTTTTAAAGACCCTGATGGAGAAGGCCTTCGAAAACATTATGGGAAAAAGAGACAATGTTTGTTACTAGCAATGTTTTCTGCGTTATCATAATTACAACCACTTAAATAATGTCGTCAGCAAATGCTTTCAAATTGGACAAGTCTAAAATTCGGTCGTTTGGTAATGAGTTAAACCGAAAACGGGAATACCTGGTGTTGTACATGGACGAATTACAAAAAAAAAAAAAGAAACAGTTTATAAAAAAAAAAAAAAAAAAAATGTCAAAAAATAAATGCAACTTTTGGGAATGCTCAAAACATTACTTTTGTAGATAAAGAATAGAGAATATGTTGTCGTCGTTTCAACCTTTATCCGAAAAACATCCAAAAAAATGTGTTTTAACCCTTATCCTGCTATATAACCTAAATGAAACTTTCAAGCTGATAGTAGAAACCCAAATAATGCTATAGTAAATTTCGTTTTTGGAGAAAAATATCTCTTTATAGGACAGTCTAGATCCAAGATAAGACTGCACGTTCTGTGCAGTCTTGAGCTACGTTGTCTGCAAAAGGTCAGGGAGTCGCGCTTAGTAGCTTAAGGGTTAACGGCCCTGAGAGGGTAAGCTTTCAAAAACATCGTTTGATACGAAGAAACTGCCGAAAACCAGCACTTTCCTTTTTTTTTTTCTCGCAATGTTTAGTTCCCCTTTAGAGACAGACCTCCTCATTTAGGACACATTTAATTTGTCGTCTGCAAGTGCTGTCCATTTTGACCAGTCTTAAGTTTTAAGAGTTAAGAATAAAGTAGTTAACCATTCGCTCCAAAGATAAGACTGCACGTTCTGTGCAGCCTGATCTTGATCCTCGTCGTCTGCAAAAGCTATACACGTTTTTAACCAGTACTAGCGAGACTGAAACCAACAGCTCCACACAATTATTAATATGATGCAGTTTCGATTAAGAACGTTTTTGAATAATTGGGAATTACTGTATAGATTGTATGGTGTTAAACGCCGATAGCAACATTATTTCATTTATATCGCCAGCGCACCTGTCCATGCTTCCCTGGAGTTTCTTTTACCAGTAATACGCACAATATTCTTTGCAAGCCACTGGCTACTTTCTCACATAACCATCGCCAAAACAATGGTCAGCGGTGAGAGAGGAATGAATCCTTTCGCAATGACTATCATCAATCCTCGGAATAAAATGGCCTAGCCGGGAATCGAACCAGCGACCCCCTGTTCTCAAGTCCTGTACGCTAGCGACTGAGCTACGGGGCTCGGCGAATAATCGGGAAGGGGTCCTGCATGGCTCAGTGGTAAAGTGTAGAACTCCTGACCAAGTGTCCTTAGGCAAGACACTTCAGAACCCTAGTCTAGTACCCTGAAACCTGGGACATACATGAATATGCCAGTTGCGGCCGTGATATGACTAAAATGGAGTTGAAAGTGGCGTAAAATAGCATTCAGTCAATAATCGGGTATTTTACATTTAATCTAAAACATGTTGTTTAGGCGTACCATCGGCAGAAGCATATTTACTTTACAGATATCTTAACAGACACATTTCGTATTTATTCTGTACAACCTTAGATCTAGGAATGTATAACCTCTGGCAAAAGGGTGTTTAATGGATATCCGTGATGCATTATACCAAGCAAGTCATCTTATTATAGATTCATAAAAACCGTTTTGCTTAATCAAGCGGCTTATTCATGGAATAGAAAGGTCCCTGTAAGTGCAGAAAATTGACCAAAAGGAAAATGTTTCCACCCAGATCAGTCTGGGTCGAGACCTTTTGCAGATGCATTAAACCCTTTTTTACAGAGCATGGCTCTCTTATGTTGTACAATCTCAGTTCTCAGAATTAATATTTATATTACTTGGACAGTTGTTTATGTTACCGGATGTTGTGAAGGCGTCTGCTTTCACGCATGTAGCATATAGATGTTGCTCTCGAGAGTTATACCTTCCGAGTTTACAAATGTAATTGCGCTAAACATCATGCTGATGTGATGAAAAAGATGCAGTGTTTGAAATAGGAAAGGAAGAGGGAGAGAGAGAGAGTCAAAAGAAGAGCTGCTGGATGAAGGTATAAAATGTAAACGCATTTTGTTAGCCAGAAAGAGAGACAGACAGACTGAATTATTGTTTTTAACATTTTTTTCAGTTAAATCGCAGCAACCAGTGCACTTATCCATGCTTTCCTTGAATTTCTTTTTACCAGTATTTCGCACAGTATTCTTCCCAAGTTACTGGCTGTTTTCCGAAATAGCCATCATCGGAGCAATGATCTGCGGTGAGAGAGGAATTAATCCTGTCGCACTGACTATCATAAATTCTCGAAAGAAATTGGCCGAGCTAAAGACAGACAAACAGGAATTGTCAGGCATAACGACTGAAAGAGAAAACAGAGACAGAGATAAGGTCAGAGGGTAAACGTCAGATATTGGCACTTATAGCGAGAGAGATGCGGACGTTAACAATAAGTAAGGAAGAGCGACAGTTACAGATAGAAACTGTCAGACATTAACATTTAGTAAAATTCAGCGACAAGATACACACAGAAAGGATGTTGTCAGCTAGTAACATCCGATAATAGTAAAGCAATAGAGAAACGGACAAACAGATATTAACATTTGCAGTCACGCTCTGGCAAAAGGGGACATAATGCATCTCCGTGACGGATTTTACTGAGCAAATCATTACGTATCTACAGACCCATAAAATCCATTTTGCCTGACAATCGACTGGATCTGAGTTAGAATGGTCTTTTGACATGCAGAAAATTGACTTCTGGCAAAAGGTTTCGACTCGTGTCAGCCTGCGCGGACTGCGCAGGCTGACATGGATCGATAATTTTTGCAGACGCATTAAGCCCCTTTTTACAGAGTATGGCTCATATATTTCATTTACCCAGTTTGTTGAAGGAAATGTCCCAATAAAGTCATTGTAAATGCTTTTCCGAGCGATCCTATAACAAACAGTGTAGAGTTATCCACCAATCGTCCACTCTCCAGGTCTGCAGTACCGTAACCACGCGACCAGGTCTCGTCTCCTTTCACTACAGACAGGACAAGACCCGGTATTTTCCGGCAGTCCATGACTTTCTCAACATACTTTTGTATTTCGGATTTTTGTTCTGTCGTAAATATCTCAGATGACACAACAGTTATACAAAACACTGTTAAAGCTGAACTAGCTATCTTCATTTTCCGTGTTATTTTCGAACAAATAAACTGTCTATATTTGTTTATATAAATACAGCTCAAATGTAAAATCGTTTAAAAACAAAACTCCGTAAACTTACAACCCCCGTAAAAAGGTTTGCTGAAGACAAATTGTTACACAACAATAGCAACAAAAGAAACATCCTTGTAAAATATGGATAATCAACATGAACTGAATACATTTTAAAAAACACGGCGACAAAAGAACATATCGCTCTTTTCAAGAATTTTTTCCTTTGTCACCATGTGTACAAATATGGACTAATTGATAACACTAGTGCTCTGTAATGAATATCGCGTTAACACATTTTTTTTTTTTCAAATAATTAACCACGAGAAATACTTCGACGCGCGAAGAATCTGCGACTTCGTCCTATTACCTATGTAAAACATCAGGTAGATAGATAAACGTGGTAATATATACTAGTTCTACATGTATATTTGTAATATGATCAGCGCGCTTCGAAAATTGAGTTCAATAAATCCTCGGTATGCGTTATACCAAGCAAGTTGTTGCGTAATACGGATCCATTTCGTGTAAAAACCGGATGAAGCATGAGGTAGAACGGTCCTCTGACATGACACTGTAGAGAATTTCCCATGAGCAAAAAGTATCGACCCATTTCAGCCTTCTAGGGCTGACTTTGTTCAATACTTCTTGTCGATGCATTAAACCACCTTTTCACAAAGCGTTAGCCATACTTATTTCCCGTTCTTCAGCAATTACTCTGCGACTAGAAGTTTACGCGGTAAATCTGGTTGTTTTATTTTCTATTAGTTACTTATAGCGTGTGTGATATCCTTTGATACAATAGCCGGAATTCGGCGGAAATAGACACTTGCAGCGGCCGGAAAACAACTTGAACTTGCCGTGAGTTATAATAGTATTTTTACACACTGAAATTGTGCTTCGTGTTTTTAAAGATACATCCTTACAACCAGAAGAAACGCTGTAAAAATCAATAGCCTGTAGAATGTTTCAAAATTTAGTCAGCTGTTTAAACATAAATTAACAATATATATGGTGTAAGGTCATTTATCGGAAATCTTCGATTTAAAACCGGAAACGTCACAATTTTTATTTCTTTGATGGCCACAAGAAAATGAAATGCATTTTCTAATGGTCTAAATCCATGGAACCTTGCAACCGTCAGGAGTAACATTTGACATTAAGATGCATGAGTAGTTATAGTTTTATAAAATAAAGATGACATGAATTAAAAACTGGCTGAAAACGAGTATAAATCTATCTTTAATATTTAAAAAAAAACTAATGCATAACGCTATTTCCATACATATTCTCCGCGCCCTATAGCTCGGGCGATAACTTACGGGGCTGAAAACCAAAGGGCCGCTGGTTCGATTCTCTTACTCGGTCGGTCGAATTATTTACACAGGTCGATGAAAGTAGTTGCCATAAAATTATTTCTCGCCACTGAACATAAGTTCGGCTATGTCTTTTTTTAGTGGGGCGGAATGAGAAACAGCTTGTCGCTTGGAAAGACCGCACCTCCTATACTTTAACCAAACGATTACGTCTTTTGGTAACTTTGTGAGATAAGGAAAAAATGCCGTGTACCAGCAGTTTCTCCTTTTCCCACAATGTTCACCCATTTAAACACAAATCCAGTCAGTTGTGTCACCTTTAATGTGTTGTCTGCAAATGCTTAAAACTGATTACATTCCAAAATCGTGTTGGGTCCTATGTGTCTCCCTTTTACAGTGTTGGACTCATTGCCTGGAAGCCCCAGGTTCAAGCCTCCCCAGGAGACTTTTCGTGAGAGTGTCCTTGTTTAACACGTTACAAACCCCGAGCCTAGTTCTGCTGGAACCAAGGATATACATGGCTTTGTTATTTGTCGTCTTGAAATGACTGAAGCAATGTTGAAAACGGCGTTAAATACCAACTAATCAATAAACAAACCACAATTTTGTTGTGTGGTTAAACAATCAACTACAAAGGCGGTCAACATCATCGGTTCCCAAACGAGAATTGATTCAGTTGTCTATAACTGGCCCTGGATAACTGTGACCGTGAGGAAACACGGTGTGCTCCACAGTAGGGACTCGGCATGATGCGTTGAAATTATCTCATTAGGGTTATCAGTCTATGACCCCGTTGCCAACTTTACTGACACCCAGTTTCTCTTTTTGCCACATGTTTC
The DNA here is from genome assembly GCA_945859785.2 of Tridacna gigas. Lineage (NCBI taxonomy): Eukaryota > Metazoa > Mollusca > Bivalvia > Cardiida > Cardiidae > Tridacna > Tridacna gigas. The sequence goes on from OX244028.2 coordinate 70,420,506, forward strand.
ATTCAATAAACCTTAGTGAGATTCACGTGTCTGCACAAATAATCAATTCTAAACTCTACTTCACAATGTATGATCACATAGTTTTCGTATGGGAAATGCTAGTCCTAGTGTGAACCGTTTAGAGTCTTACTGATATGAACAAGAGCACCGACTGGGGATTCCACCTGTCGCTTACACGTGCTTCTTTTTTTTGGGGGGGGGGGGGGGGGGGAGGGAAATTAAGTTGAAAAAAGGGGCACAACTGTGTCAAATAATTTGAGGTTACCTGTTCTTGTTTTAAGGATTCCCTTTTTGATAGTTAAGAAATAGCGCGTCTTCAGTAACCTTCTTGAGTAATGAAAGAGATTTGTCAGGGGCGTAATCAGCTTTATAGAAAAATCACGCACTCCGAATTAATACTTCTATCTACCAAATGAAAGCATATGCATTTTAGCTCAAATCATGATATTTGTCTTTGAAAGGATAGAAAACGCTATGGGAAAAGAAGAACTGCCATTTTTCCTTTTCCAGCAGTGTTTTCAAAGGTTTTCTTTCGCAAACATGACTGTTCGGTAACGAATTATCAATGCGAATAACAACATTGTCTAAAGTGACAAAATGTCCCATGTTCCTTTTTTTTTTTTTTTTTTAGCTTACCTGAGCACGAAGTGCTGAGGTGAGGTTTTGTGATCAGTCGTTGTCCGGCGACCATCTGTCCTGGCAAACATTCAGGGGTTTATGAGCTAAAATTTGTCCATATTTATATGAAATATAGAACAAATATCCCCTAACCTTGTCAGATTAGGGGCTAAAAAGCTCATAAAGATCAAAGAAAAAAGCCCATAAACCCAAAATGTTGGAGCGTCCGTCCGTCCGTCCGTCTGTCCACAATTCCTTTAAACATCTTCTCCTCCTAAACCAATCATGTTGAAACTTGGTAGGCATGTTCCTTTGGTGAAGCTCTACCAAAATTTATAAAAGAATTGAAAATAACCCTTTAACTCTGCAACGGCAACAAAAAAGGGGAAATTTACAACATCTTTAAAATTCTTCTTGTCTGAAGCCAGAAAGCCAAGAGCTTTGATATTTGGTATGTAGTATCTTCCAGTAGTCCTCTACCAAGTTTGTTCAAATGATGCCCCTGGGGTCAAAGTTGGCCGGGCCCCAGGGGTCACAAATTTTGGCAAAATCATATATAGAGCAAACTTTGAAAATCTTCTTGTCTGAAACTAGAAGGCCTAGAGTTTTGATAATTTATATGGATCATCTCCTGGTGAACCTCTTCCAAGTTTGTTTAGATGATGCCCCTGGTGTCAAAAATCAGCCCTACCCCAGGGGTCACAAAGTAGGACATATAGGTATATAGAGTGAACTTTTGTTTTGACTCATATCTTGAAAACTATACAGAGTTTTACATCGAACTTGTAACATCTATCAACCACCATTAGGCAATGCAGGACAACAAGTTTCACCCAGATTGACCATGCAACACCACAGTTATATACCTTTGGTTTTTTTTTTTTTTTTTTTTTTTGTTTTTTTTTTTAATTGCTGTGTCATGGAAAAAGGGGGCTTGACATATATTTTCATTGTGGACCAATATCTCTTTAACTACAGGACAACATGTCATGAAACTTCATCTTTATATTGTTTGTTACAAGCCACAGACAATAGTTTTTTGTTTTTATTTCATGAAATGCCATGTCATGAAAAAACGGGGCTAAATGTTTAATTTCATCATGGACCAATGACCATCTGTTTGTCCGTCTTTCAGGAGAGATATCTTCTAAAATCCTTGACAAAAACTAATAGAAATTCATACAGGTGTTCCTAATGATGTCCGCCGATATTTATTGGTTTTTTTGCCTTTTTGATATCAAATGCGGTCTCATAGGAAAAAGGGGCTTCATGTATATTTCTGTTAAGGATCAATATACATGTATCTTCAACTCAAAATCCTAGACAAAAATTTGTGAAACTTCATACGTGTGTTCCTTATGATAGTCGGCCAATATCATTATTTTAGCTTTTTTGATTAAATGTCGTGTCATGGAAAAAGGGGGCTTCACATATATTTTCATTATGGATTAATATCTCTTTAAGTACAGGACTAAATGTTATGAAACTTCATCTTTACGTTGTTTATCACAAGCCACAGACAATGGTTAGGCCTATTTGTTAGCTCACCTGAAGTGCTGGGTGAGGTATTGTGATTCGTCAATTGACATGAAAATTGGTCAGAATCTTTGGCTTGGTGAAATCTCGGATTGGTCTGAAGTTGGGTCATCTGGAGTCATAAACTAGGTCACTAGGTCAAATTAAAGAAATACCTTGTAGACACTATAGAGGCCACATTTCTTGCTCAGTTGACCTGAAAATTGGTCAGAATGTTTGTCTTGATGCAATCTCGGATGAGGTCGAATTTGCGACACCTGGGGTCATATAGATTAGGACACTAGAACAAATCAAAGAAATACCTTTTGGACACTCTGGAGGCCACATTTCTAACTCAATTGACCTGAAAATTGGTCATAATTTTTGTTATGATGAAATCTCGAATTGGTTTGAATTTAGGTCACCTAGGGTCATAAACTAGGTCACTCAGTAAAATTAAAGAAATACATTGTGGGCACTCTAGAGGCCACATTTTTTACTCAATTGACCTGAAAATTGGCCAGAATATTTGTCTTGATGAAATCTCGGATAAGTTTGAATTTAGGTCACCTGGGGTCATAAACTAGGTCACTAGGTCAAATTAAATAAATACCTTGTGGAAACTCTAGAGGCCACATTTCTTGGTCAATTGACCTAAAAATTTGTCAGAATATTTGTCATGAAGAAATCTTGGATGAGTTGGATTTTGGGTCGCCTAGATTCATAAACTAGGTCACTAGGTCAAATTAAAGAAATACCTTGTGGACACTCTGGAGGCAACATTTCTTACTCAATTGACCTTAAAATTGGTCAAAATGTTTGTCTTGATGAAATCTGGACTGAGTTTGAATTTTGGTCACCTGGTGTCATAAACTAGGTCACTAGGTCAAATTAAAGAAATACCTTGTGGGCATTCTAGAGGTTACATTTCTTACTCAAATGACCTGAAAATTGGTCAGAATATTCGTCTTGAAATCTCGGATGAGTTTGAGTTTGGGTCACCTAGGTCATAAACTAGATCACTAGGTCAAATTAAAGACATACATTTTAGGCACTCTAGAGGCCACCTTCTGTGCTCAATTGACTTGAAAATTAGTCAGAATCTTTGTCTAAATAAAATATCAGATGAGTTCGAATTTGGGCCACCTGGGGTCATAAACTAGGACACTAGGTCAAATTTAAGAAATGCCTTTTGGGCACTCTAGAGGCCACATTTTGTACTCAACTGGCCTGAAAATTGGTCAGAATATTTGTCTTGATGAAATCTCGGTTGAGTTCGAATTTTGATCACCTTGGTCATAAACTAGGTCACTAGGTAAATTAAAGAAATACCTTGTGGGCACTCTAGAGAGACCACATTTTTTGTTCAGTTGACTTGAAAATTGGTCAGAATGTTTGTCTCGATTAAATCTTGGATAAGTTTTAAATTAGGTCACCTGGGGTAATAAACTAGGTCACTAAGTCAAATTTAAGAAATACCTTGTGGACACTCTAGAGGCTACATTTTTTACTCAATTGATCTGAAAATGGGTCAGAATGTTTGTCTTGATGGAATCCTGGATGAGTTCAAATTTGAGTCACCTAGGGGTTATAAACTAGGTCACTGGGTCTAATTAAAGAAATACCTTGTGGGCACTCTAGAGGCCACATTTTCTGCTCAACTGACTTGAAAATTGGTCAGAATATTTGTCTTAACTTAATCTCAGATGAGTTTGAAATCAGGTAACCTGGAGTCATAAACTAGGTCACTAGGTCAAATCAAAGAATTACCTTGTGGACACTCTAGAGGCCACATTTCTTACTCAATTGACCTGAAAATTGGTCAGAATGTTTGTCTTGATGAATTGATTGATTGATTGTATGGTGTTTAACGCCATTTTCAACATTATTTCAGTTATATCACGGCAGCCGGTACACCTATCCATGCTTTCCTGAAGTTTCTTTTACTAGTACTCCGCACAATATTCTTTCCAAGCCACTGGCTGCTTTCCCACATAACCATCGTCGAAACAATAGTCAGCGGTGAAGGAGGAATGAATCCTGTCGCAATGACTATCGTCAATCCTCGGAAAGAAATTGGCCAAGCCGGGGGTCGAACCAGCGACCTCCTGTTCTCAAGTCCTGTACGCTACCGACTGAGCTACGGGGGCTTGGCTTGTCTTGATGAAATCTCGGATGAGTTTGAATTTGGGTCACCTAGGTCATAAACTAGGTCACTAGGTCAAAGAAATACCTTTAAGGCTCTCTAGAGGCCAAATTCTTTGCTCAATTGACTTGAAAATTGGTCAGAATCTTTGTCTTAATAAAATCTCAGATGAGTTCAAATTTTGGATACCTTGGGTCATAAACTAGGTCATTAGGTCAAATTAAAGAAATACCCTGTGGAAACTGTAGAGGCCACATTTCTTACTCAATTTACCTGAAAATTGGTCAGAATATTTGTCTTGATGAAAGTTTGGATGGGTTTGAATTTGGGTCACCTAGGGTCATAAGTTAGGTCTCACTAGATCAACTTACAAAAATTCTTTGTGGGCGCTCTAGAGGCTACAATTATTACTCAATTGATCTGAAAATTGATCAGCATCTTTGTCATGATAAAATTTTGGGTAAGTTCAAAATTGAGTCACATAGGGTCATAAACTAGGTCACTAGGTCAAATATAAACAAATATCTTGTGGGCGCTCTAGCGGCCACAATTCTTGCTCAAATGACCTGAAAATTGGTCAGCGTGTTTGTCTTTGTGATATCTCGGATGACTCCAAAATTGGGTAATATAGGGTCAAAAACAAGGTTACTGGGCCACATTGAAGAAATACTTTGTGGGCACTCTGGAGGCCACAATTCTAGCTAAATTGACCTGAAAATTGGTGTACATGTTTTACTTGATGATATCTCGGATCACTCAGAAATTGTGTCTCATAGGGTCATAAACTATGTCACTAGGTCAAATTCAAGAAATGTATCGTGGGCGTTCTAGAGGCCACAATTTTTGCTCAACTGACCTGAAAATTTGTCAGCATGTTTGACTTGATGATATCTTGAATGGGTTTGAAATTGGGTCACATAGGGTCATAATCTAGGTCACTAAGTCAAATTACAGAAAAACATAGTGGGAACTCTAGAGGCGGCAATTCTTGCCCAATTCACCCGAAACTTTGTTAACAAGTTTGTCTTGAAATTTTGGATTAGTTTGAAATATGGTCACATAGGTCATAAACTAGGTCACTCGGTCAAATTGAAGAAATACATTTTGGACACATTTTCAACTCAACTGACCTGACCATTGGTCAGAATGTTTGTCTTAATAATATCTCAGATGAGTTTGAAATTGGGTCATTATGACCTGGGGTAAAACGCACTTGCGTATTGTACGTCCTTTTATGAGAAAATCGCAACGTTTCGCACATCAGGCTATGGCAATAGTTGAGTTTCTTCGAAAACACCCGAGCTAAAAGGCAAGTACTTCGTGCCCTTATTCTTTCGTTATACTACGTAGCATTCCTATTCTTAAAAATTTTCTGAATTTTAAAGAAACGCATTTTGGGTTTACCAAAACGGTCTCCCTGTAAAGTGTCAAATCAATCGGGTATCCAATGGGTTAGCTGTAGATCAGACAGAACCCAGTCGACTCCTATCGGAAAGGACACCCTAGCAGGGCATACAGGATATGGATAAACTTAGAATGAATGTACAGGATACGCATATATGGTAAATGATGAACAGATATATAACATGTGCGTCCATTAAACCCTTTCACCAGCCGACACAACAGTTTATACCCAACCATATTTAGATCGACTGACTACAAGGTGTTTTTGCCGTTTTCAACAGTTCACCATTCATGTATGTGCTGGGTTTCACCAGTACTAGGCCAGGGCTCTGATGTGAATTGCCCAAGGACACGGAAAAAAGCTTATGCAAAACTGTGGTTCAATAATCAAAAAAGCAGACTAAGCCCTTCAATAATCATAGATCTGAGTTGGCTTCATAGTTCTGAAAATTTTAATTGGCAAGTACAAACTGACATTCACACGCGCGAACATGCCCAGGGACGAAAACCCCGTTCCCGATGTATAACAGTATTAGCCTACTTGTTAAATTTGCATCAGAATCACTATCAAAGATTTATATGCTTGATCTACATTCCAAATGATCTTCACTTGTTTCTCTTGACAAATAAAGCTTTTGTTGAGTTTTTGACGTTGAAGAAATTTTCAAATATCGATGAAAATCTCTTTTTCTTTGTTTCGGTGCGGTCTCACACTACCTTATCAGCCAAGCAGGATATTTGTTACATAATATAACTTAAAATAATTTCTTTTATTTCCATTGAGAATTTGTTGTCTGCTAGGAGAAGTTTTTTCCAATCGTAATTATCAATGTAAAACACTCGAGTAAGTTACACTTGATTGCTTCGGCTTCCCGCCAAGACGGGAGTATATAAGTGCGGGTTTCCACGTGCATCGCCCTCTTCACTAAACTTTTGGCGACCAAGTTACCAGTTTGTAACGAAAATTGAATTCATTATGCCACGTTCGGGAAGACGATTGCGGGGACGCCAAGTTCAAGCCACCAGGCAACCCACTGGCGATAGTGTAACCGAACCACGAACGAGGGGCCAGAAGAGACGAGCAGCCGAGTCTGTAGAGAACACGGTAGAGGACTTGGTACAGTCGTCGCAAGCGGGTGGGTCTTTACATGTAATTGACTTTGAGAATATCACGCGGTCGTCAGACAACCGGCTATCTGAGCCCATATTGCCAGTTACGTCGGCGGCTGGGAATTTCTTAGGTTCTTGCAGTTCAAATAGTTCACTTCCGGTGATATCTGTTGTTTCGTCTGCTGAAATTACGCCCACTAGCAATCCGTCCATCACTTATTCGTCCCCCATAATTCCGTCTGCTACAATGTCGTCTGCTTCAATGTCATCTGCTGCGACTCTAGGTTTTATGTCTAGCACCATGGTGCCGGGTCTACAGGCGAATCCATGTTTACGCTTTGCTGACGATGACATTGCAGCGCACGTGCCCACGTCAATCAAGCAAAAGATTTGTAGGGGTGAATTCGTTAATTTAGCTATTTTACTGAAAGGAGCAGCCGAATTATCGGATTTCTGCAAAGGGTCATTGTTCAAGCTAAATAGTGATGGTCTAATTGAGGCAACCCCAAGGGAGTGTAAGGACCAAATGCTTTTATTATATATTCATCCATATATTTGTCTGATCATTCAGATAAGATATATAAAATGTTGCATTACATGTTCAATATCAGGGAATGTGCTAGGCGTCAGGGCGGTCTGGCATGGAGGAACTACGATAAGCAATTCCGCTTGAGACAGGCTATATACACCCAGCTCCATGGTCAAAGATAAATAACGACTTGTGGTGGCGCTGCATGCAGGTTAGGTCTATCGCACAATCAAATCCATCCCCTTTAAGGTATACTTGTAATGAGTTCAACAAGGGTAATTGTGCGTGGCCAAATCGCAAATTCGCTCATCGGGTTCGCATGCACAGATTAACTGTTTTAGTCAAACTCAGCTCAGTCCTTCAAACCAAAGTACGACACCAAATTCATTTTTTTTTCGAGGCAGAGGCAGAGGGTTTCGAGGTCACAATTCATACAGAGGTAGGAACCAATAATGATTTGACAAAGGGAGAGAAGGTAACGGATAAATGTCTTACACATGCGAAATCCCCAATAAAAGTTGAAGCGCTTAGAAAGTACTTAAGTAATTATGACGGCACAGAAGCTGACTTTTTGCTTAGTGGCTTTCTACAGGGATTTCCTCTCCAATACTCTGGTCCGCGGGTAGCGCGAGATTCAAAGAATTTACGTTCAACAAATCTTAATCCAGAATTAATAGAAAAGCAAATTGAAAAAGAAATTGAAGCAGGTCGGGTAGCAGGGCCTTTCTCGGAACGCCCTCTTCCAAATTTAATAGTATCTCCGATAGGATTGGTTCCAAAGAAAACACCTGGAGAATTCAGAATGATCCATCATCTTTCGTACCCGCCTGGTCAATCAGTCAATGATTTCATTGACCCCTCAATCTGTTCGGTACAATACACCAGCTTTGACGAAGCAATCAAGTTAGTTCAACATCTAGGAAGAAATTGTAAATTGTTTAAGGCAGACATCAAAAGTGCGTACCGTCTTATTCCAATCAAACCTTCAGACTTCGAGTTGGTAGGTTTTTGCTACAAAGATAAATTTTATTTTGATAAAGCGCTTCCTTTCGGGGCCTCAATTAGCTGTATAACTTTCGAAAGGTTTGCGAGATTTCTGCAGTTCTGTGTAGAATCAAATTTTGATACGGCTGCCTTGATTCACTATTTAGACGATTTTTGGGGGGGCGATAGAACGCAGGTTTCGTGTCTGTCTGCGCTAAGTATCTTTAAAAAACACTATGTCCGAACTGGGCGTTCCGCTAGCAGACGAAAAGACGGAAGGCCCGACGGAAGTTTTGGTATATTTGGGGTTAGAACTAGATTCTAATGAGATGGTAGTACGCATCCCGAAACATAAAATAGAGGAAGTAATCCTAAAGATCAGAGAAATTCTGAGCAAAAGAAAAACTACACTTAAAAAGATACAGTCATTAATTGGGTCTCTACATTTCTGCTGCAGAGCGATTGTTATGGGTCGACCCTTCATTCGTCGGCTTATTAACTCGATTTGCGGGCTTTCCAAACCATTTCATCACGTGCGTTTAAAGCTAGATGTGCGCCGAGACTTAATTATGTGGCAAAATTTCTTGGTCAATTTCAATGGGGTGTCAGTTTTTCATGACAAACATTGGACTAAGAATTGCGAAGCACAGTTGTTCTCAGACAGCGCTGCCGGCAAAGGATTAGGTTTCGGCATATTTTTTCCAAGGTCACTGGTCTCAGGCTAAATGGCCAGACACGTGGCGTCTTCGTGGCTATACTTCAAACATTACTATTTTAGAATTATTTCCAATTCTCGTGGCAATATTCTTATGGGGTTCGAAATTTCGTAACAAAAAAATAGAATTTAATTGTGACAATATTGCCGTTGTCGAAATTATTAATAAATTGACGTCAAAGTCGGAATTAGTTATGAGCATGGTCAGATTACTAACTTTACAGTGCCTGAAATATAACATTCTTATAAAAGCCGTTCATATTCCAGGCTTTAAAAATGAAATTTCGGATGCACTATCTCGCTTTCAGGACTCGAAATTCAGACGGCTCGCTCCACAGGCAGACATCATGCCTCATCCGATCCCAGAATTTCTATGGAGTGTCTTCGACTTAGAGCTCGAAGCCTGTTACACAGAAGTTTAGCGCCAAATACTCACCTGACCTATGTAGTGGCACAGAGGGCTTTTGCGAAATTCAGATCTAGTTATAGTTTAAGTAATACTTGGCCAATACCATGTGCGCACCTAGTTCTGTTTATTGCATACTGCTTTGAAAACGGTAAATCCCCGAGAACCATTTCTACTTACTTCGCAGGGCTAAACTATTTCCACAAGCTGTATGGCCATGACGACTTAACTGAAATATTTGTTTTAAGAAAGCTACTTGAGGGCTGTCGCAGAAGTCGTTTATTAGTAGATACACGGGCCCCCTTAAACAAATGTTCCCTAGAAACTATATGCTCCGTCCTGCCACAGGTGGCTTATGACGATTATGAGATGGCATTGTTTTCCTCCTTGTTTACGTTAGCGTATTTCGGGCTTTTTAGGGCAAGTGAGCTAGTCGTTCCCTCAAATCGGGAGCATCAGAGGGTAGTGGCAGCATCAGATGTGTCCATTATTCCCAATAATTACGTATTTATCCGTCTGCACTATTTCAAGACAAATCAGTACGGTAAACAATGCACTCTTAAATTACCAAAGGAAGATGGGTTGATCTGCCCAGTACGGGCACTGAATGAATTTTTAGCTCGACGGCCAGCTGTTAGTGGTCCGTTGTTTGTACATCGTGACGGATCCCCGGTCACTAGGTCTCAATTCTCTGCGGTCTTAGAAAAGTGTGTTATTGCCGCTAATCTACAAACTGTAGGAAGATATCGTACACATAGCTTCAGAATTGGAAGAGCAACCGATTTAGCAATACAGGGGGTATCGTCGGAGGCTATTATGCTCCTTGGACGATGGGTTTCTGGTTGCTATAGGAACTACATTCGCATTTAACTGCTTATCTCTTACCTTAAGATCTTCAATTATGTACATGCAATTTTACATTCACTGACTTTTATTTCATTTAAGCGGTTTGGATTCTTGGAGACTCGATTCCTTACTGGGCCGGTGTGTATGCCAGGGACAGAGGGACGGCAAATCTATGCTTAACTAACAAGTCGATCGAGTGATTAGGGGTAAGAGGTCTCGGATGGATCCGTCTCAGGAGGAGTATTGAAGCAAAAGTGTTGTTTTCGAACAGTCCCGAATTAATCATAATTCATTTAGGTGGTAACGATTTGACAGGCTTAACTAACTTGGAAATAAAAGATGCTATTCGCTCGGAAGTGTCCTATCTTCGAGAGGCTTTTCCCCAGACGACCATAGTTTGGATGGATATTTTGCAGAGACAGGTCTGGGCGGGAGCTTCTGGGGGATACGATGCTATCGAGCGTAAGCGTAGGCGTGTAAACAGAATTGGCCGCATGTTAGTTTGCTCGTCGGGTAAGTCCGACATTATCAAGCCTGAAATAGACGCGAAAACAGCATTTTTCAGGCCCGATGGTATTCATCTCAATAGGATAGGTCTAGAATTTTATTTAGATTACCTAAATGACGCCATAAAAAAGTATATCTCTCTCGACTAATTTTTCGGGGGATAAATTTTGTATAAATTTATTGTGGCGGCAAAAATCAGTCGCGTGTAGAGCAATAGCTAGCTCACTTCCTGGGTACCCGGTAGTGACTTAATTTTGCTTCTACAAATGGAAATTTACTAGCGTAAATAGTTACTTGTTTTCGCTCTCTGCATGTCTTATTGTCGACGGAATCTTCACAATGCAAGGACATTACCTGGGTAACCCGGTATCGTCCTTCAGAGCGGCCAAATCATTCCACGCCTATATATTTACATCAGCTGTTTCTTCCTGACAGTATTTGCGTTAACGCTTATTAAACTGTTGTTATCACTCAATCTTGTTTATTTATTCGAGTATGAAATAATATAAATTATTTTAAACTTAAAATAATTTCTTTTATTTCCATTGAGAATTTGTTGTCTGCTAGGAGAAGTTTTTCCAATCGTAATTATCAATGTAAAACAGCCCTCTTCGCTAAACTTTCGGCGACCAAATCACCAGTTTGTAACGAAAATCCCACCCGCCTCTCCCTTTATCTTTGGCAAAGTTGCAGAACGTTATTAGGGAAAAGATCTCTTTTGTCCATGGTAATGGGGCTACAGTTAGGGTAGGATACAATTAGCGGGGCTTATTTTTGCAAAGGCTGTTACGTTATTGTCACACTACTATCATAAAATTCTTTGAAATCTTTTATAACATCTAAAATAGCCCCGCTGGTTGTATTATGGTCTATCAGAGGCTTAGCTTACATAAATCTCTCAAGTTGTTATTCTTTACAGAAACAAGTAATCAGTCAGAAGAACAGAGGATATACACAATAGACGCAGGTTCAATGCTACAAGGCAGAAGTCCAGCAAAAGCATAGTAAACAGCTCAGGGGATTCAGCAAAGACAGCCATTTAAGCCACAGTGATATTAGGACTGTCGCTCTTGTAGTCAGTGAGGTTCCGTCTATCATAGGGCAGTTTATGTAAATCTTATTTCCAAGTGCATGTAGCTTTATCTTTCATCCTGTTAAGGGATCTTTACTGATTGAGCAAGGAGTCGCTATCCGCTGTCGGGCACCCACTTCGGGAAGGACTTCTTGGTAGATCGCAACTGTAAAAAATTTCATGTATCAATCCGCCCCTTTATTGCCGTGTTACGTGTTTTGCTGTTACAAAGGTTTCGCCCTAGTACTTGGTGATGCCTTTCTTGCTATCGCATTGCTTTTACTTTCTGCTGTATGAAACATGTTCTAAGTATGTGTATGTTCTGCATTGTTACTGCTAGGTGGAATCATGTAAGTTCTGCCTATCACTATTGCTGTGGTGTTCTATGTAAATTGCATTTAAGTAGCTAATTAGCAGATTGCTCTAGCAGCATCATGTGTAAAGGAAAAGCCATATTCGCCGTGTAAAGGAGTGAAATTCGCATATCTAATTCGGATTGCAAAGGTTAGAATGTTATATAGTTGCCTGTTGGTATAAACTGTTAATAAAAAATGTATATATATAGCTTATTGCTGTTTAGCCTCGGGTCGCCGATTGCTGAGATTAGCTTGTAAGGGGCGGCAAAAATCAGTCGCGTGTAGAGCAATAGCTAGCTCACTTCCTGGGTACCCGGTAGTGACTTAATTTTGCTTCTACAAATGGAAATTTACTAGCGTAATAGTTACTTGTTTTCGCTCTCTGCATGTCTTATTGTCGACGGAATCTTCACAATGCAAGGACATTACCTGGGTAACCCGGTATCGTCCTTCAGAGCGGCCAAATCATTCCACGCCTATATATTTACATCAGCTGTTTCTTCCTGACAGTATTTGCGTTAACGCTTATTAAACTGTTGTTATCACTCAATCTTGTTTATTTATTCGAGTATGAAATAAGCATCCCATATCTAATTCGCGGAGTTAGGTGTTTTCTCAGAGCGTCTTATTCGTATATATAAAAATGTTTCATGTTGAATTATTACACACCTAATGAAGTATTGATTTTACTGTAGACCAAGGTATTGAAAAATATAGTAATCATGCGAGGATATTCTAACGATGCTTAAACGAACACTGGGAATATAGGTAAAATGTGCCCTGATTGTTGAAGAGCACGGACTGTAAACAAAGGAACAAATGCGTAGCTCCTACATGGCCATCTACATGTACATCAATCAGAAGAGAAAGACAATTGGGTGTGATGAAAGCTTTTTTTACAGTAAGTACATAGATGTCGTTGAAGTGTGTAAAGGATTTCAAATTACGGTTTGGTAATAAAAGAAGTCAAGAATTAGCCTTTTTGGACAAATCGCAGTATTTTCATCTTGGCATGTCGATGTAGTCGTCGAAATTCACTAAGATACTGAAAATATCACTCCCAGAATCTGATGGCGAAATCAGACTTGTGTCACACTGCAAAGTTTTATCAGGCTGCAAAGTGTTAAATCTGTCCGTATTGAAGGCACTGGCAGATGATAAATTTAAAGGCACTCACCGGTTGGATTCTTCTGCGAAAGGTTAGACACTACGAGATATTGTAAAATTCTTGTTTCCAGCATTAAATCTTTTCGTCTTTTTCACAACTCTGTCACATGTATTAATGGTACTGCCTGACAAAGTGTTAAGTAAATTCAAAGTAGATATCACTATTTTCTCTGTTAAGATTAGACTATAAATACAGTAGGTTTACTTTAACAAGTGTTTCATAGGTTTTATTTTACAGTACAGTCCAGGCGTTTTTTTTTTTTTTTTTCTCAAGTCCGCGAGACGCGGCGCACCAATCTGTCCGCGGCAAATTCTACTGCAAAGGTAAAAGTCCGCGAGACGCGGCGGACTTGTCACCGCGGACTGAAAAATATGTGGAGCCTTCACAGCAGGAGACCATCGCGGTGGATCGCGGCGAACTGCGAGGGATCGCGGGGGAATCATGACGGATCACGGTGGATTTATATTTATAAAAATCTGTATATTTTCTAAACAGTTTTAGAGAAATATCGGGAACCAAGACCTAATCATTCCATTACGATCGCAACATTTTCACACCTTTAAATCATGTAAATTTTATGTTTTTGCCTTATTACCTGACGCTATATATATGATTAATTTCAGCTACACTCTGAATTACAAAATTGTATTGCACTTCAAGTTGTAATGATCTGAAATTTCAAAGCAGTAATCCCGAATTTATGGTTCACAGAGCAATTTCATACTTGATTCCAAGAAACGAATACAAAGGTAATACTTCCTGCTTAAAAACACCTTTCAGTATTTCTGAATAAAAATGGATTTTGACTAACATATTTGTTAAGAATAGTACATGTACATATATTTGCAGTCCTAAAATTTAGGTAGAAGTTATTAATTGCCTTTTGAAATAAGTTGTGTATGACTCATCAGCGTGTTTATGAGAAATGGAAGAAGACGTCATTTTAATTTGACTAAGTAAGTTTTTCCAAAGAGCACCGAAAAAGCCTAACATGCACTTTCATAGGAAGAAAAAATGGACCCAACAACATTTTTAAGGTTGCTTTCATCCAGAATGTCTCACCAGAGCGCTTGCAATGTATGGAACAGAGATCATTTGGTGCAGTCTGATCTTGATCTACACAGGTCGCAAAGGCAACTACAGTTGTGAAAGCCGCTTTCAGGGTTACACTGAAGTGAACAATGTGTAATGTAGCATTGTTAAAAATTTCCCACAACACGCATGGTCTTCAATTACGCCATGGAAAAAAAAAAAAACTAGTAAAATTAATTGTTATTATTTGGTCCTAGTGCCCTGATACTTTACTTTTACTTACTTTTACTCTTTATTGCTCCCATGTACAAATAATACAAAATGGGGAAATGTTCTAGAAAAATACAATAACCAATAATAGACAGGTATTTATTCCATTACCACACAGTTCTGATGTATAATGACCCTAAGAAAGAAAGCATTTAAAAACACTGCGGAAGAAAGAGTCAGTGCTGGTTACTGGTATTTTCTCCTCCTTTCACAGTGTTCTCTACGATTCAGATACTAATTTCGTAATTTGAGCCACTCTTGATTTGTCGTCTGCAAATGCCTTTTAGTTTGGAGTAGCCTGATATTTTGTCGTTTGGCAAATCGCTTGAAATTTCGTTATTCTGTACACCATGTTTTTTGGTATTTATCTATGTTTACACAGCTGACAAAATTCTGAGCCATTCTACACACGTTCAAGTTCTAACAGCGTTTCTTTTCTCTGGATGTAAATATGTATCTATGATTTGGACGCGCGAAGATTATATCGGATGTCCCGAATCTCTCAAATTATAAGGATGTTTCGTACCATACAGGAATGGATGTAACTTTCGACAGAATCTTGATCTTCAGTGTCTGCTGCTTTTCCTTGCGTAATGATCCGACAGGTGCTTAATTTGTTCTTATCTTCAGTATTGTATTAGATGTTACCAGTACTAGTATCGGTACCAGTATTGCAATTTCAACCTTTATATACACTTTGTTCAGTTTCCATGTCTTCTATTCTTTTTCATATGTTTATCACATTTATAAGATTTAATTTGCCTGTTGCATGATTCACGTTTCACTTCAAATTGGTAATGGGTTGGCCTTTGAGAACAAACAAACAGTTATTTCCACGTTGACTGCAAAATACTGTACATGAACCATGCTCTGGCAAATGAGATTTTAATACATGTCCGCGATGCATTATACCAAGCAAGTCATCACAAAATACGGATCCATACAATCCATTTTGTCTAACAACCGACTGAGCCATGACTCATGAGGAAGAATCGTCTTTTGACATGCAGAAAATTAACCAAGAGCAAAAGGTTTCGATACTGGTCAGCCTGCGCGGTCTCCATAGGTACTTTTTTTAGATGCATTAAAACACTTTTTCACTGAGCATGGCGCAGACGGAATCGACATCATCCGAAGAAAGGAATTACAAAAATGAATCGGGTAACTCACTGACAGTGAACATTCAAGATCAGATATCGCGTGATTCATAGTCTAAACTCAATCCACGTCTGTAAAAATTTTGACAGGATTTTATTGTGAAGATGACAATCTGTTATTTTACGGTCGGTCCAGAGTGTAAGTCGCGGGCAGAGAAATCAATTTAAAAAAAATAGGTAAAAAGTTGCCAGGTCACTCTATCTTTTGTTTAGTTTTTGCGTGATTTTGAAATCATTTTTCTGCCTGCAACTTACATATGAATCGATCACACAGTTTGTCATACTCGGAATATTTTACCATACATTTAAGCGGTATGATTTAAATTCAAATGCTTTTACCTCCTTCATTTCTAAAATTGTCTTTTGGTCGCTGTCAGGCCTTTAATCCTGACTTTGTAAATGACAGCATAGGGTCATGCAACACAGAGCTGATGACAGGTATATCTGTATAAAAATTAGCATTTTCTCATTACTCTCTCTCGACATTGGTACCGTCTATGCCACGAGTGGTTTGGAAAGAATATTGCGCGGAGAACAGGTAAAAGAAAATACAGGAAAGCTTGAAAGCTTGGATAGGTGCACTGAACGCCGCGATATAACTGAAACAATGTTGAAAACAACCTTGAACACCTCTGGCCTTATTACCTATGGCTTTTTTACCGTGTTACTTCTGGCTTTTTTACCTATGCCCTTTTTACCTATGGCCTTTTTACCAATGGCTTTTTTACCTCACACCTTAAACACCATACAAACAATCAAACTATGCCACGGAGCCTCTGCTATCCGCATCCTAAATCTGAACTTGACGATCAATATTTCCAGACTTGTTCGCTTTGTATGCATTTGCAGACGACATATTAAATGTCTCAAATGATTGGGTTTCTCTTTGTTTTTGAAAAGGTAGAAAACATCTTGCTACAAAGATAATATGCTGCTTAACAACACTTTCGCCTTTTCCCACGATGTTTTCCAAGCCTCTTTACTCTGGCTTTTTTAAACTGGGGATTGTTGGTACCTAAAAGTGCTACAAAAATAACTCCGCTAAGAATTACCGATCTTAAGGTTGTCTCGGCTTGATTATTAAGATGCAGTCTGATTCTGACCTACATAGTCTGTTAAAGTTACTGAAGGAATGAAGTTGCACTTGCCGTCTTAACTGTTTATCAAACAATATTATTCGGCTTTTGAAAACATCTAGGGAAAAGAAGAAACATGCAGGTAGCAAGCAATTTCTGTATTTCCAACAAAGTTTCTTCTTTCCTAAATAGCAAATCCCGTTGCAAATTATTGACGAACGTAGAAGTTTGACCTATGGTAGAATATCGATGCCTAGAGCACAAAGCTTAATAGTGCAGATCAAGATCAGACAACACGCTGTCCGATTGTAGATCCTCTCTGATAGTCTTTGACATTTAAATCAAAACAATAATAAAAAGATCATAATTTTCGTCTCCTTTACAGACACATTTTTCAGCTCCATTTATTCGATGCTGTACGGATTAAGGGTGAAAGCTTATCTACACCCCGACCACCAAATTTGGCAATAAATACAGAGGGAGGCTGTCCTGATATCATTAACCCTTTATCACATTATCCCACGTTTTAAGGGCCCCGAGATAGTAGGCTATGGAAACCAGTGTGGGAGAAGAAAATGTGCTGGTTATCAGCAGTTTCTCCTTTTCCAACACTGTTTTCTAATTCCGTTGTTTGAATTACACGTACATTTAGTCTGTCATCTGCAAATGTTATCAATTTGGGCATGGCTAGAATTTTGTCGTCTGGTAAAGAGTTAACAGTACACGTGTGATTTGTTTATGGAACCCTTATAACCCTATATTCTTTAGAAAATGACTAACTGTTCGTCTCGTAGACAAAAGATAATAGGCCGTATAGAAATACCAGTCTTTAGAAACAAAAACAATGACCACGTTCGCTTCATTTTAACACATGTACGTAGCTTTTATTAAAGATACATCCTTACAGCTAGACAATAAAGATACGAGCTTAAAACTTGATAGTGAGTAGAATGGCTCAGACTTTAGTCAGCTGTGTAAATTACCAAAACATGTGATGTAGGGATAGAAAAATCTCAAGGGATTTGTCCTCATATAAAACCGGATACGATAGCAGTGATCTCTTTGAAGGCCTTCAGAAAATGAAATGCATTTTCAATCTCACGTAATCTGTGCAACCATACAACCGTCAGGAGCAGCATTTGGCATGACGATACAAGAATCATTATAGTTTCATAAAGCATGAAATGGGCTAAAAACTGGCTGAGAACGAGTAAAGATGTATTTTAAGAAAAAAAAAAAAAAAACAATAACGAGAGTTACATTGCAGAAATAGATATGATTTTTTTCCCACTGGTAAAAGCATTACCACACGTTCTCGAGTTTTCGACCCGTACAAGGCTTCGGGAAACATTGTGGGAAAAGGAAAAGGAAAAAAAAAAGATGTTGGTAACATTTCCCCCACAATGTATTCTATCCTTTCTAAGACAAATTCATTCATTTGGGCCAAATGAAGGAAACTTTGTCGTCTGCAAATGCTTTCAATATTGAGTTTAAATTTTGTCGTCTGTTCGTGGGCCAGTGGTCAATTTTATCTATCTTCTTACTTCAGAATAAGATCAGCCAAATTCGGAGGGTGGTAATCTTTATCTTGCAATTTCAAATGTCTTTTGTTAATCAAAACCTTATAACCCCTTCACGCTTTGGAAAGTTTAATGCGCTATGCTTTAGTTCGTATCAAACTTAACACTTTGACCACTGATCTTCATAAATCCCTTCCATGATATTTCAGAACGTGATATCCGATCTTGAATTTGCGGAATACGTTAGATGGCTAGTAATGCAGGGTTGTGACGTCGAATCCCAGCTAAGCAAAACTCTTTTCGAGGATTGATATTGGTCATTGCGACAGGAATCATTCTTTGTCACAACTGAGTATTTCTTCTTCCTTAGCAATCAGTGTCTTGCAAAGTAATTTTACGAAGTACCGAAAAAGAAATGCAGATGCACTAGCTGGCAACCTTGAGATGACTGGAATCATGTTGAGAATAATGCTCAACACTATATTGATATTGTATAGGATCTCGCTGACAATGTATGAAATATTCTGACCCATATCAGGCCTTACTTTGCATTATTTTGGCGTTTTTTTTTTTTTTTTTCTAATGCTTGCAAAAACATATTTTATTAATGTAAATCGTCCGTAAGTCTAATAGTTAATTTACAGAGATTTGCTCACACTAATGTACAGCTGACTGATTACGATCCGAAAAATAATAAAAGTTGTGTTTGACATGGAATGGTGCGGATATTCCAGTGCGCCGATTACTTATTAACTTCACCGGGCCGAAAAAAAAGAATGTATTTAAAAATTGCACCGAACACCCGAAAAAAAAAAAACGTTGCCAATCATTGTCAAAAATTAAGCATCTAGGATGGTCAGATTTTATTGAAAGGGTGAAGTTTGAGCGGCATTTCTTTGATGTCGACATCTAAGGAGAATTGTGCGCACAACGTCTGTGTGACGTACTGTGGAAACTCATTCTGGCAGGTTGTGTACACGTAACAACCTTTCTTCCCCGATTTCATCAATCATTGCATTCTGACGTAATTTTTTTACTCTTAATTTCACTCTTTACCACAAAATCCCGAATTTTAACGCCACTGGCGAAGAAGCCTTTTGAAAACATTGTGAGGAAAAGAGCAAATGATAGTAACCTGCATTTCCTCCTTTTCTCACTATGTTTTCTACCCTAAGACAAATGGCACGTTTGCTGCATTTAAGTTGTCGTCTGCATACGCTTTGAGTTTGAACAAGTCTACATTTTTGTGTAAGGAAGAGTAATTGCAAATATATCAATATGTAAAAAATACAAGTTGTTTAGAAGTTATCATTACATTTTTTGTCGAACGAGGGATGACACTAGTATTTGAAGA
Organism: Tridacna gigas; assembly: GCA_945859785.2. NCBI lineage: Eukaryota > Metazoa > Mollusca > Bivalvia > Cardiida > Cardiidae > Tridacna > Tridacna gigas. Next base: position 70,440,291 of record OX244028.2, read on the forward strand.
CACACACACACACACACACACACACATGGCGATTTTATTATTATTATTTTTTTTTTAATTTCAGAAAATCAGAATATGCAATTTTACTTCTTATTAATTATTAATCGTTACAAGAAAGGGAAAAAAAAACAAAACACTGACACACACAAAATAGACGGCGAGATTGACAGGCTTAAAGATGTTTAGACACCAATACATGTATATTTTAACCCTTTACCCAACAATCCTGACTTTTAACGAACCTCAGAAAGGCTTTTGAAAAAATTGTGGGAAAAGTAGAAAATGCTGGAAACTAGCATTTCCTCCCCCCCCCCCCCCCGCCCCCCCCCCAACACACACACACAATTTTTCTACCATTGAAAGACAAATTGTATATTTGAGTAAGATTCAAAATGTCGTCTGCAACTGTTTTTTTTTTTTTTTTTTTCGACAAGTCGTAAATTTTGTCGCCTGGTAAAGAGTTAAAGAAAAATGAAAATCACTCCTAATTGTCGAAGAGTGTTTGTCTTAGCCAGGAAAGCACACTCAGAGTATGTTTTGTGCAGCTCTGTGGTTATACAAGATCAGACGTAGGTTCAACAACTCCCCATGTTACGAGAAACTTTACTTGGAATATTTCAATTAAAATGATTTATGTAACAGGGATCATATATACACAGTGTATGTATATAAGATCCCAGGTAATAACAACGGTGTAAGATTATGCTTGCGAACTGCTGTGATTAGAAAGCAAATGTATACATGTATATTGTCCTGTTTACTTGGCGATAAACTGTCCTTCATAAGAAAAAAAATCAGGGCTCTACCAAATTTGCAGGCAACAAATTAAATGTGGCTGAAATTGTGGAATTCGTGAGTGGCAGGGTAGATAAACATTGTGATAAAAGGAGAAAATGCTGGTTACCAACATTTTCTCCGTTTTCTACATTCTTTGCAAAACCATTGTTCTTCACGGCACTTAAAAGTCGGAATGTGTGGTAAAGGGTTTAAATGTTTTGATTTTTATGACAAATGAAGGCCCGTTTAATAATTTGTTTGGCAATGATGGATACTTATCATCTGTTGTTTTTTTATTCAAAAAGTAATTCTAAAGTCACATCAAAATCGGCGGTGCCGACATATCGGTGGTTCCCCAATTTTTTTGGCCGATCGGTGGTAAATAGCGACAGACCAACGTCGGTGTTTGTTAGGGGGATCTATTTGTCTAGCGGTCACATAAAAGCGACGCCCCGGCGGAGGCTATTTCCTTTGATCGGCGATTAGGCAGCACTTGTATGACCGAACAATCGGTGATCAAACGTTGATATGCCGCTGATACGCCGGCGTGTTGTTGCCGGCGCCCGGCCGATTGTTGCCGGCGCCCGGCCGATTGTTGCCGGCGCCCGGCCGATCAAAGAAACGTCGGCGTAGCATCAAAGAGTAGTCGGCGATTGTACACCGAGCTATGGCCTGGCTACTGCCAATCACATGTTTGTCCAGGCCCACCCAAAGTTAATACAAAGGGGGCAGACTCCGGGATACTTTCGCAGAGTTTGGAAGTAAATGGATGATGGCACCCAAGACGACTTCCAAAAAAGAGGGCAAAACACGGGGAAAAGAAGGCTAAGAAGCGGATGAAGGTGGTATGTAACGTGATCGTATATGTCACGTAATGGCATGATGACTTGAGCTTCTACATTAGAATGCAGTCGGACAACTTTTCAGATATTACCATGGCTACCAGTATATATACCCACGGAAAACACTGCCGATGTCGGAATTAGTTGCCGGCTACTCAACGATACGTCGTGAAGTAATCAGCGAGTAATCTGCGAGAGATCAATGATTAGTCGATGGGAACACACCGAAATGCATGCCATCGGCCGGGACCTGGCCGGGCGCCTGCAGTGCATCGAAAGAGGCCCGCCGAGATGTCAACGACAAGTCTCCGATAATTGACGGCGGAGAAAAAGTCGGAAAAAGGTCAGAAACGTCGGCGATGTGTATAAAGTCGGCCGTAGTCCGTCAGATGGTCGGCAGTGTCCCGGCCGATCACCGGCGATTAGTCACCGAGGCTTTACAGACTTCTCCAAAACCCAAAAAATGCAGCCGATTGATCGGGAGATTTTAACTTGGAGGTAAATTCGGCCGACACCTCGCCGATCATAAAAAAAAACCGCTGTTTTTGTCGGCCGAGGCGCCGATCAATCGACGACGTATCTCCGATTAATCTCCGAAATTATTCCCTATACTACCAACTAGAGGGCCATGATGGCCCTGTATCGCTCCACTGGCTTACAAATATAAACTATAAATACTAAACATTTCAATTCTGAGCCAAATGGTTTCAAAATGAAGACTTACAAAGTTTTCTCTGTAAAAGCCCATGTGAAAGTTGAGACCCGCAGGGAAAAGCCATTTTTGATCCCAGAGCTATAATTACTTGAACCCTGGTAAAGGTCCACAAGATAAAGCTACATGCCAAAATAATACAAGTCTATGCCGTATGGTTATAAATAAGGTGATTTTCAAGTTTCGTCCATATGAAGCCTCTGTCAAACATAAGACCCCTAATGCAAGGCTAATTTCAAAAAAGAAAGAAAAAATCAAAAGTCATCCAAATTTGGTAGCCCTTGGGTTTGCGATTAGGAGCAAAAATATTTTTTGAATGTTCACGCTATAAGCACATGTTTATGATCCACGAGCTAGGACTAAGGCTCAAAACATGCCAAATTTGTTAGTCCTATGCTTTGTGGTTAGAAACAAGATGATTGTCGAGAAGTCTTCACTATATAAGCCCTTATAAAACTTTGACCCCCAGGGCTACAGTCGGACTAAATGGGGAATATGTGTATTAGAAGAATAACATGCCAAATTTGGGAGTTCTTGGCCTAATGGCTAGAAACAAGACGGTTTCTGAAGTTTTCACTCCGTAAACCCATGTAAAACTTGTGACCCCTGGTGCAGGGCCAAACTTGATCTTAGGGCTGTAACTTGGGCCCTCTTTGTAGTTGTCCACTAGATAATGCTATAATTATGCAAAATTTGGTAGCCCTAAGCCTTATTGCTATGTACACGAAGATTTAAATGTTTTCCCTATATAAGCCCATGTAAATCTTGTGAACCCCCCCCCACCCCCAGCATGAGGCCAAATTGACCCCAGGACTGTAATTTGGGCACTTTTGGTGGACCCCCACCAGATCAAGCTAAATGCAAAATTTGGTAGCTCTAGGCCTTATGGCTAGGTACTGGAAGATTTCTTAAGTTGTCACTATGTAAGCCCATGTAAAACATGTGACCCCTGCGGCGGGGCCAATTTTGGGCCCCAGGGCTAAAATTTTGGCCTGCTTGGTAGAGGCCCACTAGATATAGATACATGCAAAATTTGGTAGCTCTAGGCCTTATGGCTAGGTACAGGAAGATTTTTAAAGTTTTCTCTATATAAGCCTATGTAAAACTTGTGACCCCTGGGGCAGAGCCAGTTTTGACCCCAGGGCTATAATTTGAAAAAATATGATAGAGGTCTACTGCATAAAGCTACATGCCAAATTTGGTAGCCCTATGCCTTATGGTTTCAGACAAGAAGATGTTTAAAGATTTCCAATATTTTTCAGTTTTGTTGCCATGGCAACCAGAGTTTTTGAAGGAATCAAATTCTTTCAAGAAATTCTGAAGAGGACCATAGCAGGATCATTTCTGTGAAGTTTCATGAAAATTGGATGGGTAGTTTCAGAGAAGATGTTTGAAATAAGAGTTAACGCACGTACGGACGGACGCACGGACGGACTGACGGACGGATGGACGCAAGGACGCACGACGGACACCGGGCCATGACACAAGCCCGCTGGCCTTTGGCCAGAGGAGCTAAAAACCCGTCGGTACCCCATCGCCGGCGCATTGGGAGCGGTTATGTGAATTTAGCTTAAAATGGAGCGAAATTTCTGTTAACTCTAGAGTCATCTACTAAACTGAAAACTTACCTGTCTGATCGCGGCGCAGTCATCGCGGTCGTTATTATTGAGTAACCAGACCGTCGTGGTCCGCCAGGGATCGCCGTGTTTCACGGTGGTCCGCGTTCACCTGTGTTCTAAAATCACCCCCGTTTGGTCCGCGCCAAGTCTACCGCGGAGCGCGAAATGAAAAAAAAAAAAAAAAAAAAAGAAAGAAAAAAGAAAAGAAAAACTGACAAGACAGTTCATGGCAAATACCAAGTAATACAGAGGGAAGATTTCATTTAATTTTGTTTTATGTGACAAACTGAAATAGAAGAACATTGTAACAACTTTTCCATGCTGTCTTGAGATGGAATTAAATCTTCGAACAAAGATGTAGTTAGTAACTATAATTTTTGTCCAAAAGAGAATGAATATTGATTTGATATGTATTATCGTATTGTTTTATAATGTTGATATTTACCCTTTTATCTGAATGGTCACATTTCATCTGAAAAGTTTAGTTATCTACTTAGTAAATGTTCCATAAGTTGACTGAACATTCAACACACAGATGTGCTGTATTGCAACCTACAGTAAAAAAAAAATGAATGAATGAATGAATGAATGAATGGAGTTTTATGGCCCTTCGACAGCTGAGGTTATATTGGGCGCATATACGAAGGTGAAAAAGCGATACTGTGAAGTATTGAGTCAGTGATGTATAGAAACTATATGGGCAAACAGTAAAAGGTACGCAGAAGTGACGCTTAACAGATAAAATAATAACAGAACGGCCAAAAAAGCCCTTAAAACGAGTTAAGTTAGAATGTAACAAGGTAGATAAAACACTAAATTTTTCTGAAAGATTTGCCTCTTTGAGGTATTCAAATAATGATTCAATCTTCACTGTATCAAATAAAAGACTCATGCTGTCTACTTTGTAGTATTTAGCGCGTATTTGCCCTAAGTCAACACACTCAGTTAATATATGCTTGACGGTGAGAGGAGTAGAGCGCAGAATACATTGCGGCGCCTCCTCTCCTTTTAGGAGATAGGAGTGCGTAAGATGCGTATGACCGATACGCAGACGGGCCAAAACAACTTCTTCGCGACGACAAGTCCTTGAGCCTGGCAGGCATTCCCCAAGAGTTGGCTTAATTCAGAAAAGTTTATTCTGATGATTTTAGTGGGTCGTTCCACGAAGTATCCCATACATATTAAATAAAAGTATTAATTGAAGGTTTAAAATAAGTAAAAGGGACTTTAAAAGGTAAAATATCAAGTGACAATAGCTCCTTGGCAGCTCTATCTGCCTCTTCATTACCACTGATACCAATGTGACTGGGGAGCAAACAGAAAACAACGTCGGTAAAAAAATAGGTTAAAGTCATATATATTTTTGCAAAAGACAAATTAAATCTGCCACATATGTTGGAAGATGTTTTTGAAAGGGTAGTGAACATCATAGGAAGAGGGAGAAAATGTTAAATCAGACTTTGTACTTTTTTCCACAATATTTTCAAAAGCCTTCTTTGCGGTCGTTGAAATGAAGTATTCTTTAGTTAAAGGTTAACCCTTTCCCGCACAATACCGCCTTTTAACGATCCTGGGAAAGAAGCCTTTTGAAAACATTGTGGAAAGAGGAGGAAATGCTAATAATGAGTATATTCCTTTTTCCCACGTTTTCTACCCTATCAAAGAAATATTTCACCATTTGAGCCACACTGAAATTGTCGCCTGTAACTGCTTTCAATTTGGACAAGGCTAAATTTTTGTCGTCTAGTTAGGGGTTAAACAATGATAATGTTACTCTCAATTATGGCTCAAGTATCATTGATCCATTTGCCCGCCCGGATAGCTCAGTGGCTAGCGTATCGGGCTCTTGACCTGGTGGTTGCAAGTTCGATATACAGTTGAGGCAAAGTTTTCGACGATTTTTCGCCTCTCGCCTCTGATGTATCTGAGAAAATTAGTCAGTGACTTGGAAAGGAAGTTGTGTCAGAACTGGTGAGAAAGCCAGGAAACACATGCGTATGTGCACTGACCCCCATGATATGACCTAAGCTGTTAAAACGGCGTTCAACTACAATACAATTATTAATGACCCATTTCTCTGTCTTTTGATTAAAACGCTATCTACCAGTAAGGAAGGAAATGCTTGTAATAAAAAGAAATTTTGTCTTTCAAAAACAAATGTTTTTTCAGGAACAATAAAAACTGATGCAATCCTATACATAGGAATTTCTTTTCTTTATGCAAATAATATCTGTTTAATTTGGTTCAAAAATAGCTTGCGTTATACTAGAAATTTGTTCTTAAAAGTTGTATGTTAACTCTTTACCAGATGAGAATTTGATAATTTCTCCAATTTTCAAAGTACTTTCAGACATCGAATTAAATGCTACTACTTTATTACTTAATGAGATTTGCTCCGGAAACTGCTGAAAAAATTCACCAGCATTTTCTCCTGCTCCAAGTGTATTATCCAAAGCCCTCCTCATCTGGGATATTAAAACAATGATTTGTTTGGGAAAGGATTAATCCATTTATAATACAAAAACTTGCTTCACTGTCTTTGTGAAATTATTTGACTGAAACTGTTATTCAGATGAGTTTTTTTTTTTTTTTTTTTTATTGCAAATCAAGGTGGTTTAAGTAATGAGCCACTGATGACAGATTTCCAGTCTTACTTAAAAGCAAAAGCACAGCTAAGGAAGTATAATGGAGGTGAAGTTGTGAAAACTGTTGTTGGGCAAGGTATGTTCTTGATTTTCTTGGTTTTAACAGACACAGAAATGCTTAATGATAGGTAAATGCTGCATTGTAGAAGACACATCAAACGGCACAAGAGCTCCGTTTCATCCACAAAGAAAAAAGCTTCAGCATAAAACACATTAGAAGCTCAAGAGAGAAAAAAAATATATTCATAAAGAAGTTAATGTAGTAGACAGGAGGACCAAAATGGCCCTATATCGCTCCGCTGCCTTCTAGATACAATATGCTTTTAACTGGCACTGACAGAGTCATAAATCATTAGAAATCTGTACAGCACCAAACTTTCATAGAAAACAATAGCCTAGCTTCCCGCTATAAAAGGCATATCTTTTTCAAATGCAAAAATTGTCAGTGAATACAAGCAGGTCTAATCAAGTATCATTCATACAAAATATTGAGTTTTCAATGGTAAGGTTTGAAACTAGCTACAGGGATAATACTGCATATTTTATCCTTGCTGGCGAATTTTATCCGTTTTGCTAATAAGCTAAGTGTGCTCCTTATTGCCGCTCTTTCTCTTTCCTGTTTTTATCTGCTGAAGTACTGAGCTGCACAAAATTCTTCTGCATCTTACATAAATCTGTTGTTTTAATGAATGAATGAAGTTTTAAGGCCCGTTGACATCAAAGGTCATATTGGGCGCACTAACAATTAATGCAGTGCATTTTATTGAATATACTGTTAGGTTACGAAATAAGATTAAAATCTATACCATGTAAACACTAAGAACAAAGGATTCTGCTGACATTTAGTATAAAAAAATTAACAGATGAACAATAGAATGTAAAATTATTTCTTTTTATAGTGATTTACCTCTTTAAAAAACTCAAAAATAGATTCGAACTTTACAGTATCAAAAAAATTGCTCAAACTGTCCACATGAAAAAAAAAAAAAAAAAACCTGTCTCTCAGGTGCAAGGTCTAAACAATCTGTAAGTATACGTTTAACAGTAAGAGACGTATTGCAGGGACTACACTGTGGCGCTTCTTCTCCTTTGAGAAGAGTCGATTGCATCATATATGTATGACCAATGCGAAGACTGGCCAAAATAATCTCTTCGCGGCGACTTGCTTGCAACCCCGGAAGCCACTCGCTAAGAGTTTGCCTCACTGTAAACAACTTATTATGTGTTTAACCGGGTCATTTCAGGATCACAGGGGCTCGAAACATATGCATAAATATACTGAATTATAGCCATTTCTGACAAAAATCAGAATCTCTGAATATAAATATACACAAGGGATAGAACTCTACGAAGGCCGAATTTCGTACCGACCCAATTCGAACGGCCTTTTCTCGCAAACACCAAATGATATTTTCGAAATATAAACTCCAAGCAGAAGCTAGGTCCTTACGCTCAACGCTCAAGTCCGGGTTACTTCCCTAAAAGCAACCTCCTACGTAACACCGTTATCACAAAGTCAAAATAAATGGTGAAAACTCGAAGTCGGACACGACCTCGTAAAAGGCCATCTCACCCGTAAAATGCAACAAATCGGCTTACCGTGCGTCTAAAAGCGGTCAGATCCAATACGTTATAATTAATTATAAGCGAACATTTCTCGAAGTTGGGAATTTTCTACCGAACGTCGCTATTATTGCGTCACATGATCACAGAAAAAGAGCTGTTGCAACGAGTAATTTCATTGGACCAGCAAATTGAGGTAGGTGGTACCTTATTTATTACGCGGAAATTTAAAAAGCAGGGATACAGTAAAAGTAAACACAAGTTGATTTGCGGCAAAATTGTAATTTCAGGCAAAAAAAAAAACATTTATAACATATCGAGATACCAAAGCTCCAGAGAAAATGATTGTTAATTGGTAAGGTATTATTGCCTTAATATTTAGAAGTGAAATGGTAAAAAATAAACCCATTTTAGAGCAATCGTAACACATGACCCATCACGCGAAAAGGGACCTTCTTGGAACTGCCAACAGTATAAACCCTAATCGGCCCACAGGGACCCGGCACATCCTCTTTTTTATGCTTAGATATACTGAAATGAAGACATTTCTGTTAAAAATTAGAAGATCTGCTTATTAAAATTTTTATTTTTGACAGAAACGTTTTCATTTCGGTACATTTAAGCATAATTTTAAGAGCATGAGCCTGTGTAGTCCATGCCGTCCAACCAGGGTCTATCCTTTAGCTATTTCAAAAATATTGAGTAAAATGTTGAATAGTATATCAATAAACACTGTATTAGGTCAGTACAGGCATTAGATTCAATATGGAATTCTCAGAAGGTCATTTATCATGTGATTTGAACACCTGTGCATTATTTTGACATATTTTTTATTACCTTTCCAGACACTAAACTTATAGACTGGTCCAAATTGAAAGCTTTTGCAGATGACAAATAGATGTAGACCTACAAGTACAGGTGTATTACCAAAACATTGAAATTTCAGTCAGAAAGAGTAGAAAACAATGAATTTGTGGGAAAAGGATAAAATACTGGTAACCAAAATTTTCCTTTTTTTTTTTTTCCTGAAATGTTTTCAAAAGCTTTTATTTCCAGGGTTTTTAAAATTGGTTATTTGTTAATTTAATCAGCAACTAGACTATGCCTTGCACATAACACCAAAATTAAGCCTTGAATGGTAAACGGAACAACATTTCATGCAGCTAAAATATACTATATCTATCTTGCTACACAAATTATCAATCCCTGAGGTTAGAAATTTTCAAATGGGTCAAAAAATAAAAGAAAAGTACAAAATGCTGAAAACCAGAATTTTCTTGTTTTCACTCAAAAGCTTAAATTTCAATTAGTCATGAAAATAACCTGGAGATAGTTTGTGGTGACATGCTTAAGTCTCTAAAGGTAGTGCTTGAAATAGCAGAGCTGTGGCAGCGTATGTGACGACGGCACTCTTGTTATTGAATAGGATAAAAAACATTGAGTGAAAAGAAGAAAAACGCCAGCATTTTCTAATGTTCTCTCAATGTTTTCAAAAGCTGTATGCCTTGGGGTTGTTAAATCCCGTCATTATTTGGGAAAGGGTTAATACTGTTATTTTTCTAGGGGTGAATGACAATTATGTTGTTGTTAAAATAAACCTATTTGCAATCCCTGCAGAACCAATGAGCTGTTGATTTATTGATTTTTTTCCAAAGTTTGGCATTGCTCAAACCAGCACATTTACGATGGAACCAGCTATCACAAGAATCACACTGAATCCATTCATCTGGCCTGTCACTCATACACTTTTTGCAAAGATCAGAATCATCAGTTGTAGCCGATGTCCCAGGTTGAGGTTCAACAACAGACTCTGTTGTTGAATCCACAGCAGTATCTGTTGATTCTACAGCAGTTTGTGTTGTTGATACCTGAACCTCAGAAGGTTGACTGACAACGGGATGCATATGCAGATTTGAGGCAGCTTTTGCAGATACAGAGGCTTTTTCGACCCTTTGCCTACTTTCACCTGTTTCCTATGAGCCATTTTCTTTTCAATCTTGCTAGCATACTTAACATCCTTACGGAACTGTGAAAATAGCACATGCAGATATTTTTCAGCTATTTCCCTGAAAAGGCTGTTTATCTGCTCAGCATGTAACACTAATGAATCAGTTACTACACTCAAATCTTCACTCACATCTGCTGCTGTACAATGTTGTGCAACAAACTCCTCCAGCTTTTCATTTGCACTCCTCTGAGCTACAACCGAGGCAAATGATTCAAATAGTTGCATGTCATTATGAATCTTCAAGAAGCATTCAGAATACATATTTTTACCGTGTTGCAGTAGATTTTCATTTGTAAGATATGTTAAACAAGCTTCAGTCGGACGCACAAAAAAGTTGAAAGAGCTGTCTGCAACATTTGTCAATCCATGTGTAATATTTTGTCTCCTTTCTATATCAACCAAAGATTCAGATTCAGAGGTATTCTCTTTCAAGAGGTTTTCATCTTCTTTCAGTAAGTTCAAAATCTTCACTTTACACTTTGCTGTGTAATATATATCTTGAGCACGTTTGGAATTACCATACATGTTGGCCCTTTGCATTTTTACAAACTTCCTTCATAAAGATGCAACACAATACCCAGCTACATAACGTATTCTAGTCCCTGAGGCATTTGTTACATACCGCATAGACAATTTGTTACTAAGTATCTGAAGTAAGTCCACTTTTTTCTGAATGAAGAACAATTTCACAAACTCCAGAACCTTGTAACAAATTATCTTGTGCTCATCAGTAAATACTGTTTCATGTTGAAACAATATTAATGAATTCATTTGGTATTTCTTTCAATTGGTTAAAATCAAAATCATCCGGAAAATCAAAATTGATCATTTGTTCTTCTTCTCTTGTGATGCTAGCTACAACTTTGTCAAAATCATCTTCAAAGTTTTCGTCATCTTCCATCTCCACATCGAAGTCAGTCTCACTTGGCTGGCTGAAATAAAGAGTTATATTAACCTTTTACTAGACAACAAAATTTTGTACTGGTCCAAACTGAAAGGCGCTGCAGGTGACAAAATAAATAAATGTAACTTAAATCATGAAAATTTTATTCAGTATGGTAGAAAACATTGAGGGAAAAGCATAAAATGATGTTGACCAGCATTTTAATCTTTTTCACTCAATGTTTTCTAAAGCTTTATCCCTGAGGGTTGTCAATACGGGTTAAAAAACCTGTTTTACATGTTTCACATCACATAAAAAGGGGCTTATTGAAACTCAGTAAATCAAAAAGTTCCAAAAAGATATCAGTATTTTCAAAATAGCTATCTAGTAAGGTAGAATGACCATTTGACATACAGAAAATCAACCAAAAGCAAAAAGTGTCGACCCTGGTCAGACTGCACGGACTTTGCAGACTGACCACGGTCAATACTTTTCGTACTTTCAATAAGCCATTTTTTCATGTGACACGACACATATTACTAGTGTTGTTGTTTATTTATATTACAATCCTGTTTTACACAGATCTTTACAAAGACAGATTTTGAAAACATTTTGTAAGAGAAGAAACTTTTTCTTTAAAAATTCCATTATTTTGACCACATTAATGTTGTGGTCTGCAGCAACTTTCAAATTATACACTGTTTTAATTCCTTTACATGATAAGGAATTCATTGATTTATTTTCAGTTTCTTATATAGAATTTTTTCCCTGTCAGTAAAAGTGTAAAAAAAAAAAAAAAAAAAAGAGATTGTTCAGGTTAATATCACATTAAAGAAGTTGGGTTAAAATACCTCAAGTAGACATGTAGAAATTATTGAGGGAAGATGATAATTTGATTGCTATGTCCAGTTTTTCCATTTTCCATATCACAGTCAGTAACCTCTTTACCATGGGTTTGAGTAAAAGAGAATGACTGTTAATATTAGGCTTTGAAAATTAATTATTCTTCTACCTATGAAAGACACTTATGTAAATATTGCTTTCGTGTTACAATAGAAAAATATTCAGCCTTATATATTTTATATTGTTTAACTGAATGTTAATTCAAAAAATTATTTCTAGACAATATTTGAACCTTGTCTTGTAAAAATTTGATTGAATTACCCTAACCCTGCAGACAGCTCAGCATGATACACAAAATAATGATGCAGTCTGAATGAGGGTCTTCTGCACAAAGTGCTAATTATTCAAGATAGCCTAGTTATACCAAACAACTGCAGGTTTTAACTCTTTACCAAACGACAAAAATGTAGACTTGTCCAAATTGAAAGCACTTGCAGACGATAGTTTCAGTGTGGCTCAAATAATGGAATTTGTCTTTGATAGGGAAAAAAACATTGTGGGAAAAGGAGAAAATGCTGGTTACCAGCATTTTCTACTTTTTCCACAATGTTTTCAAAAGGCTTTTGCCTCTAAGACCCCCAAATGTACAAAAAAAAACTGTCTTATTTTGGAACCATGACATGTCAACTAGATCAGAAGAAAACTTAGTTTTAACAGTCTTTGTTTATCTTCAGGTTACTGTCTCGGATTGAAGAGGAAAAATCAAGTGAAATTGAAATAAATTTCCTGTATGAGACTTTCAAGTTTGAGTGTTTAGAGGCAGGAGAAAGTGAAAGAACACCATCTTTAGTTATATTTGTTGACTATTTGAAATGCATATTCCTTGGAGTAAACAAAGCTAGGAAAAGGACCCTTAATGGATCCATAACTGTATATAGAGGAATAAAAATAAAACCACTACCATTAAATGTGGAAACGGTTGAATTTAGCAAAATTCATGATTTTAAAACCCAGTGTTTTGTTGAAACATTCACAAGTGATATGAAAAAAGTAATTGAAACACTAAGTAATTGCCAGTCAAATGGCAACAGAATTATAAAGAAACTCATTTTCAATGCTGATGGAAAATTTGATGTATGCATCAGTGAAAAAGTAGTTGACCTTAGCAACATTGGAGTTGATTTTAGATACAATTTCAACTCCAATAGTATTAAAGCAGTATTTGACATTGTTGAAGCATTAAAATTGTGTAATGGTGTTAAGTACAATAAACAATTGATAGTCAGTCGCTTCCACACCCTGGATACATGGAAGTGTAACAAATACTTGCAGAATCTGCCAGAAAATGACTTTCACGTGTGGCAAAGAAAATAAGCCTGTACAAAGAAAAAGTGATGAGTCTGAAAAAAATGAATTGGCCAAGTGTTCTAAACGATGCATTGCTGACATAAAGGGTTTATTTCCTAATGCTCCAGATGAAATGATTACTTTACTACTAGAGCAAGCTAAAAATGTTGACAGACACCCTAATGGACGCCGCTGGTCAAGGACATTTATTGCTACATGTTTGCAACTCTTCAACAGGAGCCCCAAGTGCTATGAAATGCTATTAGATAGTAAAATGTTAGTGCTACCATCCAAGTCGGTTTTAATAATGTATGAAAATGCATTAAAGCAGGAACCAGGGTTTGACAGCTCTATGTTTGAGTGGATGCAGGAAGAGGCAAATAGGAGGGGAATGGAAGATAATGAGCGGTTAGGGGCAATTATATTTGATGAAATGTCAATTCAACAAGATATACAAATTGAAAAAAATGGCACAGTCTTGGAATTAACTGGTTTTACTGACTTGGGCCATGATGGGGATTTATTCAATCAGTTAAGAAGGGGCAAAGCTGGTAAATATATAGGAACACATGTCTTACAACTACTGTTTCTTGGATTCAATGGATTTAGATTTCCCTTTGCTCACTTTGTGACTGATAATATACAAGCCTCTGAATCATATGGTCTTTTTTGGACTGCCATCTACAAATTACATGAATTTGGTTTTCAGGTACTTTATACCTGCATGGATGGTGCACAGGCTAACCTTCCATTCATGCATATTTGCTTAGGTGATAAGCCTAAGAGTTATTTAGCTCAAAATCCCTGCACATCACAGCCTGTTGTGTTCATTATGGATTATTCTCATGTTGTGAAAAAATTAGAAATAACATTTTAAAAAGTGGTTTAAATCCTAGGTGCACTAGGTTGTTAACTCTACCAAATCATTATGAAATTCATTGGCAAATATTTGTGGATTTTTTTACGTGGGATCAACAAAATGGACTCCAGTTGAATAGAAAATTAACAAATGAACACATTTATTTACATTCACAATCTAAGATGCGGAACCATCTAGCTGAACAGGTATTGAATAGTGAAATGTATCACACAGTGAAAATTTATGATGTGATGATGTGATTTATGTTAATTTTAACACTAAACAGTGTAACTGAAAGGATGCTTCCCTGGAGAACGCCAATTTCCTGTTCGTATGGGCTGGACAATGTATTTCAAACCCGGACTCTAAACTGACGTTCATCGAAAAAAGCAGAAATGAAATAAGCAAGGCGACCTCGAATACCGAAATCAGAAAGGTCGTTAATAATACAATACTTCCAGGTAGTATCGTGAGCACTTCCTAAATCAAAAAAGGCAGAAACAACATGTTCTTTCTTTATGAAAGCTTCACGTATGAAAGTCTAGAGGGATCAAGAGTGCTTCTCTGTTTACGAAATCCGCACTGGTTCGTGGTTTCTCTAAAAACCAAACTAGGCGGTCATTTACCATTCTTTCCATAGTTTTACAAATACAACTTGTTAAGGCTGTAGGGCGGTAATTACTTGGGTTTGTAGAATCTTTACCGGGCTTTAGTATAGTTATAACTATAGCTTCTTTCCAAGAGTCTGGAAGAACACCTGTCTTCCAAGAAAGCTACAACAGATCCGATTTTTTTTAAGAATAAATTCCTTGAAATAAAAGAGGAATACTACCTTTATGAAGAGATATATACCGATAGTTCTAAAGATGAAAACAAAGTTTCTGCGGCTGCCGTGTTCGATGGCGAATTATATCACTTTCGGCTTCCTAATAATTCTTCTATTTTTTTCTGCGAAGTTAAAGGCAATCGACCTTGGTCTCAACCATAATGAGCAAGACGCTTAATGGCGCTACATTATCTTTACTGATTCGTTATCTCCCATGCAAGCACTTGAGGGTGAGAAAACAGAGATATCCCATTAATTCGCCATCTTGAAAAATTGTCCGGAATCTGTAAAAAAGGCTGATATTGTTTTCTGTTGGCTAGGGGGAAACTGTGGCAATGAAGAGGCAGATAAAGCTGCCATGGAGGCATGTCACTGGATGTTTTGCCTTTTAGAGTTCCTTTGTATGATTTTAACACATTAATACATTATTTTATTTAAAATGTATGGCAGCAATCCTAGAATGACCCATTGAACTAATATAACATGTTGTTTACAGTGAAGCCAACTCATGGCGAGTGGCTTCTCCAGTTGCGGACTAGTCGCCGCGAAGAAATTATTTTGGCTCGTCTTCTCAATGGTCATATATACATAATATGACACACTCGTACCTTCGCAAAGGAGAAGAATCGCCACAGTGTATTCCATGCAATATGTTTCTAAGTGTGAAACATAATTACAGATTGTGTAGCCCTTGCATCTATAAAGTAAAGTTTTTTTTTCATGTCGACAATTTGAGCATTTGATACTGTAAAGTTTGAATCTATTTGTGAGTTGTTGAAAGAGGTGAATCTCTACAAAAAGGTATAATTTTAGGTTCTATTAATGATCTGTATTTTTAGACTATAAGTCACTAACGTCATTTGTTCTTTAAGTGTTTACACAGCTGAGATTTTAATCTTTTTTGGTAACATTACAGTATGATCAATTAAACGTATTTCATTAGTTGTTTGTGTGCCCAATATCACCTCTGATGTTGACGGACCTTAAAACTTCATTCATTCATTCAATTCATTTTTTCAGCGGAGTTACAGGCGATCGACCTTGCTTTCCACTATATTCAACAAGACGCTGACTGGTGCTACATTCTCTTTACTGATTCGTTATTTGCCATGCAAGCACTTGAGAATGAGAAAACAGACAATCCATTAATTGTCAGTCTCCTGGAAAAGTTGTTTGGAATCTGTGAACAAGCTATTGTTTTCTGTTGGCTCCCTAGCCATATTGGTTTCAGTGGCAATGAAGAGGCAGACAAAGCTGCCAAGGAGGCATTGCCTTTGGACATTTTACCTTTTAACAATCTTAAACCAGTGATTAATGAACTTATTGAAAGTGTATGGCAGCAATCCTAGAATGACCCAGTTAACCAAAATAACAATGGTGCAAGCTCTTGGCGAGTGGCTTCCAGGGTTGCGAACAAGTCGCCGCGAGGAAATTATACTGGCCCGTCTGGGCATTGGTCATACATATATGACGCACTAGTACCTCCTCAAAGGAGAAGAAGCACCCCAATATATTTCCTGCAATGCATCTCTCACTGTTAAACATACACTTGTAGACTGCATAGACTTTGCACCTACAAGAGACAGGTTTTTTCATGTTGACAGTTTGAGCACTTTATTTGATACTGTAAAATTCGAATCTGTTTTTGAGTTCTTGAAAAAAATTTTTTATAAAAAGATATAATTCTAGATACTATTGACTATCTGTATTCTTAGACTATGTCACGAATCTTGTTTATCCTTTTAGTGTTTACACGGCTGATCTTTTAGGCTTTTTCCGCAACATTACAGTTCGATCAATTAAATGCATTACAATGCAAATTGTTTGTGCGCCCAAAATGACCTTTGATGTCGACGTGTCATAAAACTGCATTCATTCATTAAACTGATGAACCTCTACTAAGATTCTTTAAATTATAGCCCGGGGACCAAAATTGGCCCCACCCCGGAGGTCACAGGTTTCAGATGGGCTAATATAGTGAAAACTTAAAAAAACAAAAACAAAAAACATCTGTTTCTGAACCATATGGCCTACGGCTACCAAAAGTGGCATGTATCTTCATCTGATAGACCTCTACCTAGATTCTTCAAATGATAGCCCTGGAGCCAAAATTGGCCTCTCCCTGGGGTCACTAGTTTTACAAGGGTTATTGCTGTAAAAACTATGAAATTTTTCTCGTTCTAAACAATATTGCGTTAGGCTACTAATTTTGGTATGTAGCTTCACCTAATGGACCTCTTCCAAGATTCTTCAAATTAAAGCTCTGGGGTCAGATTTGGCCCTTTCACGGGGGTCACAAGTTTTCCATTGGCTTGTACAGTGAAAACTTGAAAAATCTTCTGCATATAGCTCCATATAGTAAACCTTTTTTGAATTCATTGAAAATTTAGTCGTTGAATGGAAGAAAGCCCCGCCTTTCACGGTTTTATTAAGAAAACTTTGAAAATCTTCTTGTTTATAACCATGCAACCTAGACCTATATCATTTGGTATGTGGCTGTATCTTGTTTATCTCTACCAGGATTCAAGTAAATATAGCTCATAATTACAGCTCGCAATTGTAATTATATGTCAACAAGACTTGCCCTGGGGTCACAATTTTCATATAGGTTTTGAAAAATGAATATGCGTTCTAGTCATAAACTTTTGGCCTAGAATTTTAATGTTTGGTGTGTATGGGTTGTAAATATTAGCAAGTGGAGCGATACAGTACCATCGTGGCCCTCTTGTTTTATATTTTTATATCAGTCATAAATCTTCACTTCAGAACTATTCTTGATCTATGTCTAGTTACTTTTTAACTGCCTTTTCCCATTTCAGAAAAGGCATGTTCTTCATCATAAGGAACTATGATGATTGAAGTGGTAAACACCTTTTCTGTCTGCATGTATTTAACTACAGACAGAAAATGTATTGAAAAACTTCCATACGCATAAGGTTGGACTTTCTAGAATCGCAGTACAATCCCACAGTGAACTCTTTATCATGTAATGCACCTGCGAAAACTCACCATCTTTGCCAGTATATCTTTTCTGCCTACATTGCCCTTGGCATTACATACACCGTTCGTAAAATATGTTTGCAATAGTGCTTCTTTTAATGTTTCTAAATTACATTCTTTGTCAACATCTTGCACTTCTCCTCCACCTTTTGCTGGGTGAACTAGGTGGAAAATACCTTTATTCATATGCCTCCAACCTCTGCACAAACATCTTTTTATTGGCAGTTCTTGCGACAGGTGTATTGGGACTTTCTTTCTTTCCTATCAGCTCTGTGAATTTCCTTATATTTGGAGACTCCAATGACTTTACTATATTACAAAATTTAAGAAGATAAAAAGTGAAAATATATTTTACAGTTTTATATTCTTCTTTGAGATAAAAAAGCAAAATAGAATGGACTACAAGTAAAGGTAAAACAAATTGAATTAAATTAAAGTCACTTATCTACTGACCACCATATCTTTCATCAGTCAAAGCATAGGCCCCTGAAACTCCATTGTCTATTAAGGGATAACGAAAATTTCCTTAGCGGACACCCTTACTATAAATAGCACATTGGCCTTCGAAAGTTGAATGAATGAATGAATGAATGAATGGAGTTTTATGGTCCGTCAACAGCAAAGGTCATTTTGAGCGCACTATCAACTAATGCAATAAATTTAATTGAGCAAACTGTAATGTTAGGGAAAAGGCTTAAAATATCAGTTGTGTAAACACTAAAAGGATAAACATGACTAGTGACAAAGTCTAAGAATACAGATGGTCAATAGGACCTAAAATCATACTTTTTTTATAGAGATTTACCTCTTTCAAAAAGTCAAAAATAGACTCCAACTTTACAGTATTAAATAAATTGCTTATACTGTCAACATGGAAAAACCTGTCTCTTGTAGGTGCAAGGTCTATACAGTCTACAAGTATGTGTTTAACAGTAAGAGGTGCATTGCAGGAAATACACTGTGGCGCTTCTTCTCCTTTGAGGCGGTAGGAGTGTGTCATGTATGTATGACCAATGCAAAGACGGTCCAAAATAATTTCTTCACGGCGACTTGTCCGCAACCCTGCAAGCCACTCGCCAAATGTTGGCTTCACTGTAAACAACTTGTTATCTTTGTTAGGTGGGTCATTCCAGGACTGCTGCCATACATTTCGGATAAAGTCATTAATCAATGGTTTAAAATCGTTAAAAGGAACTTTAAAAGGTAAAACTTCCAGTGACAATGCCTCCTTGGCAGCTTTATCTGCCTCTTCATTGCCACTGATACCAATGTGGCTAGGAAGCAAACAGAAAACAATATCGGCTTTTTCAGATTCCAGATAATTTTTCAAGGAGACTGACTATTAATGGGATATCTGTTTTCTCACCCTCAAGTGCTTGCATGGCAGATAAAGAATCAGTAAAAATAATGTAGCGCCAGTAAGCGTCTTGCTGAATATAGTTGAGAGCAAGGTCGATTGCTTTTAACTCCGCAGAAAAAATAGAAGAATTATTAGGAAGCCGAAACTGACACAACTCGCCATCGAGCAAGGCAACTGCAGCAACTTTGTTTCCATCTTTAGAACCATCGGTATATATCTCTTCATGAAGGCAGTATTGTTTCTTTATTTCAAGAAATTTATTTTTAAAAATCAAAAGTCTCGAAGCGTACTAAGTGATCAAAAGTGCTTCTCTGTTTACGAAATCCGCACTGGTTTGTGGAATTAAGTTTATTTTTCTCTAAAAACCAAACTAGGCGTTCATTTACCATTCTTTCCATAGTTTTACAAACACAACTTGTTAAGGCTATAGGGCGGTAATTACTTGGGTTTGTAGAATCTTTGCCTGGCTTTGGTATCGGTAGAACTATAGCTTCTTTCCAAGAGTCTGGAAGAACACCTGTCTTCCAGGTCTGATTAAAAATTTGGAGTAAACATTGGAGGGAAAGATACGGCAAATGTTTAAGGAACTGATCGTGTATATCATCAGACCCAACTTCAGTGTCATGACATTTCTTAAGAGCTTTTTTCAGCTCTTTAACGGTAAAATCTTTATTATAATGTTCCTTGTTACTGGATTTAAATTTCAGTTTGGATTTCCCCTTTACTTCCTGACATTTTCGAAACGTGGATGAGTAATTTTCAGAAGAAGACTTCTTTGCGAATGTATCAGCCAGCACATTAGCAATGTCATGCTTAGAAGTAAAATTCTCATCATCAGTGTCAAGATAACCAATACTATTGAAAGTAGTTTTGCCGTTAATTTTTCGTATCATCTCCCATGTCTTTTTGACAGACGATCTAGAATTTAATCGGGATACATACTGTCGCCAAGACGCACGTTTACTTTGTTTTATAGTTCGCCGTGCTTTCGCACGCGCCATTTTGAACTTTGCAAGATTTTCCTGAGTAGGTCTCAGATTGAAATTCCTGAGAACAGATTTTCGCTCAGATATAGCCTTCTTACAATCATCGTTAAACCATGGTTTGCTTTGATGCTTTGGTTTTGTCGACGTCTGAGGAATTGATCTCTCTGCAGCCCAGTAAAGTAAGGAAGTGAACAGTTCTGCTGGATTTTCACATTCGTCAAAAGTATTAGGAGCAATTGATTGTTCGCAATAAATTTTGAACGTTTCCCAATTTGCTCTATGAAGCTTCCAGCGATCTGGACGTTCTTGCAGAGATGGTCCAATTTCCGATACTACGATTGGGAAATGATCGCTTCCATGAAGGTCGTCATCGACCTTCCAATTTAAATCAGTAAAAATTTCCGGACTGCATATACTTAAGTCTAAAAATGAATAAGAACCAGTTGCAGGATGAAGATACGTTGAGGACTTATTGTTGAGCAAAACATGTTTATGTTTTGTGACAAAATTTTGTATGGTTTGACCTTTGTCATTCGTATTTGTACATCCCCACAACGTATGATGGGAATTGAAATCTCCCATTAAAATGAAAGGTTTTGGTAATAGATCTACAAGATCATCAAGTTTTTTGGACATCGATTGCCGAGCTCGGTGGAAGGTATATAGAACATAGAGTAATGGTTTTATTTAGAGAAATACTTACAGCGACAGCTTGTAAAGTAGTTTCGAGTTTGACAAAATGATGTGGAATATTGTCGTTCACAATTATTGCCACTTCCCCTGAAGCTTTATCCTTACCACTGAAGCTTTGACAAAAACAGGAGTGGCACTTTAAGGAGAATTTGTCGGAGTCTTTAAGAAAGGTCTCCTGTAAAGATATTGCAACCGGTTTCTTTTCATTGATTAAAAGGTTTAATTCCTCGAAATTAGCTTTAATGCTGCGACAATTCCATTGTGCAATATTATTGGTTATGATAAAATTTAAAATAAGAAAAAAACATAGAGTATCGGAAGTCTGTACTTGTTCATTTTTTGTTATTTAGTTTGATGATTCAACCTTACCTATTTATATTCGACTCTGCTTGTGAGTCTTCCACCTCCATGTCGTCTTCAAGACAACCGAAGCGGTTGAATTGTATAATTTGGTCATCGGCGCCCTTTTAGAAGTGATCCGATAGGACCTTAGTTGGAGATTTATTTCTCCTTTGGCTAGGGCTACTTGGAGCCTTTGCCTGTAATTGTGTGCTACTTTGCTTTTCTGTGACAGGCTGGCTAGATGCAGTGCTTTTCTCATTGTGATTGCTAAGATTCGTGGACTTATGTTGTGTTTTTGTGTTATCTTTTTCCAAATTGTCTGTTTGGACAGCCGCATCAACTGTTGAGCGTCCTTATGTTGGACATGCTGATGGGCATAGGCTTTTGAGGCAGATGCATATGAAAGACCTATGTTATGTCGGGCTTCTACAATCTTTCTTGCTTCAGGGAAGGAAAGGCCTTCGGTATATTTCGTCATTGGGAACATCTGCAAGATCTGGACAGCGAATAATATCTTTAGATGTATTCAAACTATTGTGTGGTATGCATTTGGCAGGAATGTTGAAAAAGTGCTTTAAGCTTCACCAAGCTTTTGGCATGAATAGCCTTTTCAACTTCCACAAGTAGGCTTCCTGATTTCAGTTTTTTGACTGACTTTGAACTTCCAGCTAGTCCAACTAAGACTTTTTCAATTACGAAAGGTGACCGTTTAGAAAGTGGCCGATCGGGTACAGTCGAGTATATTAGTAAAAAGCGAGGGAATACTGCGTTTGTCGATTGTTCGTTGTCCACGTCTGCATTAAGTTGATCACGGTTTCGTTTTTTGTTTTGGTGATCCATATTTAGGTTTTTAACTTCATCATCTGCAGTCCCCGCCCACCACGGAGCCCAACAAGGGGACATGGAGTATGGAGCGGAGTATCCAGCTCCCCATGCCAGGGTTACCCAGATGATATACTCGGACAGCATAGATAAAGCACAGCGACAAACAGCAGACATGGCTAATTCCTCGGAATCAGTGAACTGCTCTGGAAGCTGCTGCCTCAAACACGAAATCTGTACCACCCAGTTAGCCCATGAGCCTATATTAGACTAGGGACTAAAACATGTAAAGCAAAGTAAAGACTATTAATTTGAACGTACAGACACTATATCAATATATGCGAAATCTTATGTAAGCGCTGTACAAGATACTTGCAGTATTAACAAAAAACTTTCAGATTCATGCAATGATCCTGCATTGTGAGACAAGTACAGGTATTAACTAAATTGCGGTATGAATACATGATGTCCAAATCTAAAAACGACCAGCCGATTGCAATAGACCGGGCCCATCTAGGCTCTCGTTTACACCGAAGCCGAGGCCGAAGCAGTGTGTTGAAGAGCTGGAGATCCCTGGGCTCCCCTCAAACGCCAGGACCTTCTTTTCCGGCTTTCGAGTCTCCACCCACGGCAAACAGGCGGCTCCATTGGTGGGGTCTTACCACTCCACAGAACTGGCAGCCGGCAAATTCTACCGCCCGTCATGCTGGGGGCTCGAAAGTTGAAAACGGCTCTTGTAATCCTATCAGAGAGTATAAAGGGGAGTTACGGCGATATTTGCGTAAAATATGTATTGTATATATAATAAACGGAGAATTATTTTTTCTACATCTACCTTTCTAAGCTACCCATAACCATGGTTAAAACTTCCCAAATTTTACACATGCTTACATTTGCACCATATTTTAAAACTCAAAACCCTAATTTTTCATTCCTATTAAATCATTACAATCAATTCCTTAAATTTCATTTTAAAACATTCTTTTGCATTTGCATTTACATTTCCAACCTCCCCGCCCCGAGTTAGCCAGTCTCTCAGTTTTTCAGTTTCTCAGTCTCTCAGTTTCTCAGTCTCTCAGTTTCTCAGTCTCTCAGTTAGCCAGCTAACCCCTCAATCAGTCAGCCGGCTTAGCCGGCTGACTCGGTCAGCCACTCCGTGGCTGACCGGTTGACTGGTTGAAGGAGGAAGGGAGGAGTTAGCCGGTTTTTTAGTTTCTCGGTTTCTCGATTTTCTCGGTTTTCTCGGTTTTGTGTGTTAGCCGAGAATCTGGGAAAGTGAGGGCGAAACTGGGGAAGTGAGGGCGAAACTGAACGAACACGGTGAAAAAACGATCCTAATTTAAAAAAGTAGCGCAAAAAAAATTTAATTTAAGTATTTTTTGTAGATATTAAAAATGGAAAAAATAGAACAGCAAGAATTAAGTTTTAAAAAGTTAGGAATTAGTGCCGAGAAATCAGTAACATATCACCTAGCAACTGAAAATGTATATGATTCTAACCTAATTAGTGATATTTCAAGGGTTAGCTATACTGCAAATTCAAAAGGAAAAACCACACTAAAACCATTAAAAGGGTTACCCCCTTTTATAGATGATCTCTATGTTTGGGGTTATTTAAAGTCTGATGAAGTAACACCTATGAGAAATGGAAAATTAAATTTTAAAGGTGCTTTAGAAGGTGAAAGAGCAGAAGGAAAGGCGAAAATTACATTGGATTTTATTAAAAATGTTTGTACTTCTCGTTTTATGGTTTGGCATGTTTTGCAAAAATAGTTTTTACTTCTTCATATAAATCACAAAATAGCGAAATAGTAAATGTCATACGTGAAATGGAAGAAAACACAAACAAGAAAGTTTTAAAAGGATGGAAAAAATACAATATAAAAAATGAAGATTGCGAACCAAAGGCAGTTTTTAAATGTAAAATTGATACTTCAAATTTACCCCTTACCCTTGTTTTAAATAATTTATCAAGCATAGAGAAAGATTTAAATGTTAGAGGGTATGGTTTGTATTCCATCGACTATACGTGTGATGTCAGTGGTGTTTTAGAAAAAATAACACTTGAAAACCATTTTATAGCTCAAGGTTTTCGAGAATACAACGAGAAGCCAGAAGAGAACCTAACAGAAGAAGAAAGAGAATATTTTTATAAAACCCCTGTTTTAGAAAGAACAGACGAAACAAGTGGTTCTAATATTGTAAAATATAAAAGATATGATAGAGATAATCTTATAAAAGTTAAATACTATAACAAAATAGTAAGTAATTTTGAAGCTGGTGATGTTCAGAAAAAAGCAGGTTCTCACCTTTGTGAATACGTCTATTGTCACAGTGATCCACATCTTAAAAAAACTTTTGAACATCCCGATGTTTTGGAGCGTGGGCTTACACGTTTAGAAGTTTCAATTTTTGGGTTTAATCCTTCTGTAAATTATCTAAATCTTTTAAAAGAAGAGTTTCACCATGTAAAAGATGTGCCAATTTTTCATATTCAACCGGGTACCCAACAATGGTTAAATTTAGCCTCTTCAATTTCTAGTACTTGTGTTTTTGCAAATAGAAAAACACGGGAAATATCTCATGTATTGTATGGGTCAAGCAAAACAAAACGATATGCTGCGGTTACATTTACTGTAACAAAAGCAAAAGGAGAAAGTGAAGCAGAAAGTGCCAGATGTTGGGAAAATGCTAAGAAATGGGCCATTTCACAGTTCGGCTTTTCTAAGATAGATGTTTTTCTTGTAGAATATAATATTTTGGATAGAAAAATAGAAATGGAAAAATTACGCTGCTGGATGAAAGAAGGCCCGTCAATACTCACACCAACACGTAAGCCATGTAAAGACTTCACCGGTAAATATTCAGATTTACCTAACAATCCGGATATTCTTCCTGATACTGAAAATATACGGTGGATATGGAGACCTGAAAAAGATGGGAACAAGATTGGAAAAAAGAAAATTATCTATGACATATATGAAACAGAAACTAACCGGAAAATATCCACACTATCGGCAAGAGAAGGAGAGATTCTTTTAAATGATATTCAGGATCATTTTGAATGCGAAGACTGGAGAAAAAAGGTTTTAGAGATATTAGAAAAACGACGACAAATATTTTTAGCAAGAAAAGAAGAAGTCAAAAAAGCAAAAGAAAGAAATGCAGAACTATTTAAAAAAGTCAAGGAATCAAACAAACGAAAAAAAGAAATAGATGAAGATTTTAAAGTTTTTGCTAATCCTCTTGAAATACAGAAAAGTTTAGAAAAATCTAAACATATGTATATGGATTTAAAAAATATCCTTCATTTTTACGTATAGCATATTTTGACAAAGAAGGAAAAAAAGGGGTTTGTTTTGCTAATGGAAACATTAAAAATATACTTTTAAAAACAGAAAATGAACTATTTGAACAACTCGACAGCAAGCAGGTAAAACATAAACCAAACTGTCCGGTTTTTTTCATTCCTATCGATACTTTAAAAGTTTCTTGTGAAAATCCTAAAAATTTAATTCTTAAAGTAGAATTAGAACCATTTTTAAAAAAAAACATAATGTACAGGCTGTAAATCAAAAACTACAAGAAATACAGAAAGAATACGAAAGATTACAACAAGAAGAAGAGGTTAAAATTTTACCTCTTCAAGAAAAAAAACTTTATCAAAACGGTTTTAAAACAGCTAAAGAAGTTAGTGAAGGTGAATTTATGTGCTCTTTTTTTGAAGATACAACATTTAGAGGAAATAGAAAAACTGTATTAGAAGTTTTTAAAAATGGTGAAGAACCTTTTAACGTTTGGGGTTTTTTTCTTCAGGATGTAATGCAAAAAATGGGCGACTTGTCAAAAGTACAAGCTCCTATATTTGTAAAGTATGGAAAGGAAAAAACAACCAAACAGAAAAAAAAAAAAAACAAAGACAGACTGGTTACAATAGCTTTTACTACGGTTCAAGAATAGGCTAACAAATCTATATATATTTAAAATATATATAGATTTTTAAAATACTACATTCATTTTTTTACCTTCAGATTGAAGAGAAATTATTTTATCTGAAAGAACAACAGCATAAGCTTTAGTGTTTTCTGGTACATTTTCAGAAAATTTAACCCTAACTTGAACGTCTACAATTGATGCCCTCAGTCTTGATTTTTGTTTTGAAATATCAAAAACAAATAATGGATAAATATTTTTATAATCTATTGAATTAATGCCAAAGTTTGAATTTATTTCAGGTATTCCCTGTGTCATATTTCTAAAATTAGAATTTTTTTCAAAAAATGCACGTGAGTATTGATTTGCAGGAAAATTTATATTATAATCAATTTCTGGGTATCTTTCCGTATTTAAATATACATGGACATTAGTAACATTTACATGATTAAAGATAGCTGCATTTTCTTCTTGCAAATCTTTATCACCTGTTTGAAAGCCAAGAACTAAAAACCGTGGTTTTTCTGCTGATGTTTTTACTGCTAATTTCCATGTAAATTCAGACGATTGTGGTACAATTGTTGAATTACATTGCCTAGTTTTATAATCAATCTCTATTTCTTTTTTTTTTCAAATATTTGTTTATATAATGAAAATTTTGCTTCATCAGAAGGTAAAACATGGGGAACAAACCAAGACAATTCACTTAAATATATTCTCCCTCTTTCATATTGTGTTTCTACACCATTTATAATTCTTGAACCTCTGCTTAAATGAATTGCTTCATTATCACTTTTTCTTATTAAACTTAATGTTTGTTTTACTCCATATATAACTTTATCATAATCTTCACAAAAACCGAAAATATTCCTTAAAGGTATTGTAAAAGAAAAACTCCCTGTAGGTTGGCTTGATGCTATAATTAATTTTTGTCTTGTATCAAAACCTACATTAAGTGCATTTGCTCTCCCTAATTCATAATCTTTAAACCAACACTGGTTTAATCCTCTAGATTTACTAAAATCATCTGGATATTTTAACATTCCCAGCATTGTTGTAGCTTGTCCAGGGTAAAGTATATTTTCTACTTCTTGTCCAGAAAGTGTGTATTTAATCTGTGAAAAAAGGTTTAATATCCCATTGTTTGCAATTGTAACTAAATCAGTTGGAGAATATGGAGAATCATCAGCTTTTAAAAGTCTTCCTACAAAATGTAAGTAACTTTTAGATGGGTGTGTTATTACATCCTGAGACTCAACTATTAACCTTATTTCAACAGGTGTATTTAATTGTGTAACACCTATATCAGGTGGATACTCATGATATTGATAAGATTCTATGTTTTCATCAATAGGAACATATGATAACCATTTTAATATACTAGAAGGTGCTAAATCATCTATTAAATCATTTGAAGAATCCATTTTTTTTTATTTTTAATTTAATTTGTTCATATTATTTTAATTCCTAATCCTGTAAGGACGGGGAACCTTTCCAAGACTTGGAGAATCGAGAGCAATTGAAGTAACAGGACTAACTGGGGTAACACGAGATTTAGCAGCTTTTTTTTTTTTTTTTTTTTCCTTTTTTTTTTTTTTTTTTTTTTTGATTAGTTAGAAGTTTTTTAATTTTTTGTCTTGCTACTTGTTCTGCTTTTTTTGTTCCCGCATCTAATAATTTTTTTCCTGCATCAGTTGCAATCTTTTTAGCTGTTTCTTTTGCAATACTTTTAGCTGTTTTAGTTGCAGTACTTGAAAAAATACGTCCCATAATTTGAGAAATTGGAGTCAAAAGATTACCACCACCATAAACATATTTTGTTTGCTAACCTTGTTGGTTTGTCGTAATTATCATTTTTAAAATATAAAAATTTGTTAAATACTATGTAGTATATTATCCCTATCTTTTCTACTCATTATTATTATTTTTTTTTTTTTTTTTTTTTTTCGTATTAATTCATTACAAATATCAACTATTTCATTATTTAACCCAGTGTTCCCAGCTTGAGCACTTCCACAGAGAAGGGCTAACCGATCAGCCAAAGCTACCGGATCAGATGAAAGAAAAACAATTTTCTTTTTAGATCTTCGACCACCTTGTCCTTTTCCTATTTTTGAGCTTTGTTGTCTTTTTTGTGATTTTTTTTGTTTAGCTTTTTCATTTAAAATACTTTTTTCACTTGGATTTTCTGAAAAAATTAATTCCATTAATTCGGGTGTTCTTTCATATTCCTCACCTTCAAATTTTATTTTTTTCTCTCCAATATAAAGGGGCTTTTCATTTGTTTTTAATGAAATATTACCTTTTTCATCATAATCAATATCTAGTTTTCTTTCAAATTTTGATTTATTTTTATGTTTTGTTCTAGCTTTACTAACCGTTAAAATATATTCAGATAATTCAGGATCACCAGCAATTAAATATTTTTCTCCTCCAGTTTCTTCCTCAATCTCTTTTAAAGGAGGAGGTAAAACTCCCATGTTTTGTTTAACGGAAGAAGGAGCAGGTAAAGCCTGGCTTATCTTTTCTGGTAATGCTTGTAAGGCTTTTGGTATTTCCTCTATGTTCTCAGTTAGTCTTTTTTCAAGTTGAGAGGATGAAGTCGTAACAGGTTTAAAAATTTTTGCTAACTTTTCCTGACTTTCAATCTCCCCCATGTTTTCAGCTCTGTCCCTTAATTGAATATTTTTTTTTAAGTCAAGGAAACTATTAATTATTTTATCTCTTTTTTTTATATCTTGAATTTCTAAGAATGACATTTTAATTAAAAAATTAAATAATTATGGTGTATTAATATGTAATATATTACTTAATATGTAATATATTACTCAGTATTACCCACCTCGCAAGCACAAGAAAATTTAAATTTTCGTGGTTTTAGGTTTAATGTTGGCCACTCCCTCCTTTTCTTTCCACAAGTCGCCGTGCTCCTGTTTCCCTTTCTCTATTAGGCTCTCTTGTTCTTCCAGATTGCTTTTTTTCTTTGACTTAGCTCGTATTTCTTCCTTCATTACCTTGTATTTTTCCAGTTCATCTATGATTAAAGTAAATTCCGAATGATCTATGCTTCTGTCACTAATTGCTTTAGATATATGACTATATAAGGTATTTAGCTTAGAATCGGCAAGCATTTTAATTTTTAAATGTTTTTCTGATTTTGTCCGTGTTCTTCTCACCGTAAATTTACCTAACAAAGCACCAAACCCAACAAACAACGCGCTAGCTTCCAGGGCAATTGTTGCAGGAATTGCCACAACTGTTGAGAGTAGGGCTATACCACCCGCACCAGCAGCAAGGGCCGCCGCAGTTAATCCGGCTTCTACGTTGTCAACATTCTTGCTAATATTTAAATAGTTTTTGGCTAGTCGTTCCCTTACTTTTACTTCATTTTCTAGAAAATCTTGAACCTCTGCTATTCTTTTCAGTCTGAAGCCTTGCCCTCCATCATTCATTTCTATCACTGCTACAGGGGCTGAAGGGTTAGACCTTGCAAGGTGGGGATAAATTTGCTCTGTCTTTTCCTCGTTTAATTCGGTCAACTTTTTATATTGTTTTTCAATTTTTTAAATATTGTACAAAACAAAACGATGTATTTTCTGGAATGAAAACCACATTTTGCGAGAAGTTGAAAATATAAATTCGTATGTCTTGTGTTTCAGGATCACCATAAACACAATTCATAACCCCTAGCTTTAGTTTTAATTCATCACATGGGGTAACCGTAACCACTCCCTCACTCATTAGGTAACCAAATCCTAGACTTAACCGTTTGCCTTCTTTCGGTGGTATTTTTAGAGATGACTGAGAAAATATTAACCATTTAGTCCCACTTTTTTTTAACTGCTGGATATGATAGCCCATCGTGTGGTTTCCAATAAATAGTTTTAGGTTGTCTTTTTTCATTTTTGAAAACGAATTTATCCATTTTAAATATATATTTTTTTTACTCTAATTACAACAAAGCCCCAAGTATTGGAACATTTTTAAACGGAGATTCTGGACCCATTAACAAACCCTTTCCATCTTTAACACTTTTACCTCTAACAAGATATAAACCATCCCCATATTTTGATAAACCGTTACCTTCATATGTTTTTAAAAACAAACCTTCACCGTCTGTTTCAACTTGTGCAACATTCCCCCCTTTTTTAAGATATAGACCATTACCCATAACTTTTTCAACTGCTCCTTCAGCCAAACCAGTTAATGCACCTATTCCCAATGCAGGAAGTACTTTTTTAGCAACGGTTCCGACCAATGCAGGTAAAGCACGGGCAGCCATTCCAAGTAATGCTCCTAAAAATCCACCGTGTCTTGCGTTGTATTGTACCTGAGAAAATGAAAAAAGAAGATTAATCCCTTTTCCTTTTTCAAAAGCTTTTTTCATTCTTGAAATTTGACTTTTTGTAAAATAAAAAGGTTCGTCACCTTCCGTATCTTCAGGTTTAAAATGAATAGAAACTTTACATTTGTTCTTGTAAGCATTTGCTATTTTTTTTTTTTTTTTGATTTTCTGAAAGAGAAACTTTATTTTCTATATAGTCTGCTTTTGTCATTTTAAATATTATACAATTTTCCTAATATGAAAACGTAAAGTCACGTTTTCTCCTCTTAAATCCAGTTTCTCCCCATCTTGGTCTGTTAGTATAACTGTCATACTGTGTATATTTTCCAAAAGTAAAGGGAGGTATAAGGGAAAAGGTGGCCTTTCCACAATTTTATGGCCAGGATTTACACTAGGAAAAAAACTATATATTGTATTACCTTTAACACCTTTTACATATGATTCCTCTATTACATCAATATTTACAAGTATTGAATTAATATTAAGAATATCAACAACTTTTTCACTCTCATGAGTTCCACTTTGATAAACTTTTTTTTCAAATCCTAAAATTTTATTAATTGAATTATTTAATGAAAAATTAACACTATACCCTTCTTTAATATACATAATTGTTTTAAAAGTATTATGGTTTGCATCAAATGAAAAAGGGTATATATCGTTTTTTTCATCATAAATATTATTTTCTCTTAAAAATTTTTGTATAGAATCATTAATATCAATTAAACTATAACTTACAACTGGAATTTCATAATTATAAGTAAATTCTTTAAAAGAAAAATTAAATATAATGTTTCCTTTGTGTATATTAGGAAAAGAATAATATGTTTCAAGATTTACCAAAGCCATTTCACAGGGTACCCTTAAATTAATTGGTGGTTCAAAGTTTGTTTAAATTCTGTTTTGTTGTCTGATAGTACTATTTGAAGTGATCGCATATTTTTTAATATAAATAAATTTTTCATAATTAAAAAATATGAGTCGATATTTTAAAAGTTTAAAAAGAAAAGAAGAATTATATAAAACATTTAAAAAACGAATAGGAATTCATGAAGAAAATATATATACTTTTTTTTAATATTTCTAAAAGATTTTATGAAAGGTTATTTAATTCTTTTACAAAAGAAAACAACAATATTATAAAATGTCATAATCTAATTTTTAAAAAAATAAATCCAATTTTATATTATGAATGGAGCAAAAAAAGAGAAATGACAGGAAACTTTACCATGTTTGTTTGTGCTGATATTTCTTATTTTGAAAATGAAAGATATTTTTTAAAAAGAAAGGGGTTAATATCTAAAATAAATGGTTATACCATAGCTGATACTGAAAGTGAAGAACAAACAACAGAATTTTTTAAAAAAAATGAAAGAAGGAGGCGAAAAAATGGAAAATTTTTTAAGAGAAAAGCAACCAACGGGCGATTATTTTTTAAAATGTTTCATTTACTTTAAAATGTGGGGTGAGGTGGAAAATTTACAAACTGATTTGGAAAATTTACCTTTTATAGAAACTGTAATGGAAGAATTACATACTTTAGATAGAACAACAACAAATGAACAATTACTTGAAGAAATTAGAGAAATACGTAGTCAAATAGAAAATTATGAAGAAAGAGAGGAAACAACCCAAGAAACAGAAAGAATTACAGAAAGAATTACAGAAACTATACCAGGAAATTTAACAAACAATGATTTTAATACTTTTTGGGAAGAAAACAAAAAAAAATTTAAAAATGGGAGGTACAGCATTACATTTAGTGGGGATGGTATAAAAAGAATACAATTTTTAGAAGATATAGAAGATGAAGAAGAAATAGAAACAACAACCTTAAACATTCCAACAAAAGAAATTTTTAAATCTAATGAGTGTGTAATTTGTTTAAATGAAAATGCAAAACCTAATATTCTTTTTTGTAGTTGTGGACATATAGCTATATGTGAAAAATGCAACGATTTATATGAAAAAGGAAAGTGCCCAGTTTGTAGAGTAGCCAGTACAAACAAAATAAAAATCTAATTTTAGAAAAAAAATTAAAAAAAAAAATGAATGAGATTTTTAAAAAATTAATACAAGAAGATGAAAATAAAACTTATAACAAAAGTATTACTAACTATGATGTAGAATATTCTGCCTATGAAATAGAAGAATTACCAGGTTATAAAATATATTTTGACAATTTTACAAGCTTTGATATGTTACATGATACACTATATGACATACAAGATTATATATACTATGAATGGAGCAAACAAAAAAGTAAATCTTCTAATTTTACTCTTCATGTTTGTTTTTTTATAAGTAATGATCCGCGAGTTGTTAAAACTGATACACCCATTAGATGTCTTTGTAAAATACCGGGTAGTTGTTCAGAATATGAGGTTTATAAAATAGTAACTGTTACAATGAAAAATTTAAAATGGGATGAAAGAGTACCGCAAGAAGCCGTAGGAAATAAATTTTTTATTCTTTTTTGTTTTATTGGTGATAAATTTTTACCTTCATATTCACTTTTGAAAAAATATAATGATGAAGAATATTTTTTTAATTAAAATACTGTAAGTGATGTAAAAAGAAAGATTTAAATATTTAACCTGAAAGAAAAGGTTAAATATTTTATAAATCAAAAGGTAAAAATTCTTCATTGTAATCTGGAAAATGAATTTGAACAGCTAAGGTTATAAAAAAAATCTTTCAATTTTTTTATGACTTGAATTAAAAGCTAAAATTAAAGAGCTACAATTTTTAAAATTAATAACTGGTATAATACTTCTACAAGCATTAACATAATTAGAACCTACACCAATTTCAAACTCTCGCTCTATTTTAATACCATCTCCTTCAATTAAACCTTCTCTTAAATCTAAACGTTCATATTCTTCTGGTTTTATTAATCTGGATTCTCCAATATTTTGATTAATATTTAATTTAATTTTAAATTGTTCTAGTCCTTCCTCTAAACCAAATTTTTTATATGTAATAGCATATTTAAAAATAGTTCCCTTAAATGGAATTAAATAAGGTGGTTTGCTAAGTATTGCGTCATATCTTGGATCATGCGGTATTAATCCTCCATCATATGTACCAAAAATAATTTTTGTAAGTTGTATAATATTACCTTCTTCATCAAGACTTACCGGATCACCACCATGAACATTAGGAACCCTTCTATTACTATTTAAAACTTTATCCATTCCAACAATCGGTCCTTTTGCTTCTCAACGAATTAAAATTATAGATGTACCTAAAAATTTAAATATTCTTTCCTTAATGTATTCTTTTATTTTTTCATCCTGTGCTGCATTTTCAGCTATCTTATATTCACACTCTTTTACTATTTCACTATCTAAATAATTTTTATTGTTAATTCTTTCTTCATCAAACTCTTTTTTAACAACAGTACTTACCTCATTGTTAAAATATTCTTTTAATTTTTCATATTCTATTTTATTTTCTGTTAGTTTATAAGTAATCTCATTAATTTCATTAAGTATATACTTTCTATTTTCAGCTCTTTCTTCATTAATTTCTTCTTTGATTTTTTCATAATATTCATCAGTAGCAGTAATTTTATTTTTAAGCTTTTCAGCCTCTCCATCTAAAAAATTTTTATTTTTAACTCTTTCTTCATCAAAAATTTTTTTTTAACTTCAGTATATTTACAAAATCATTAATATATTTTTTAGGTATTGCGTCATTTTCGCCAAGTGGAAAAGGTACATTAGTCAAAGCTTTAAACCCCATGTTTAACCCTGAAGTAGCTAAATAAAAGCCATTTTCTTTTAAAAACGGTCCTTCAGTTTTGAAATCTGCCGTCAAATCATCAATATATTTTTTATTTACTGCGTCCTGTAGTTGTTCTGGGTCTCCCATATTAGTAATTTTAAATCCTCTCATATCTCCATCCCTATTAACTATATAACCATTAATTACACCATTCCCACCGTCTGCTTTTTCAAGTTCTATAATCTTTTGTTCGAAATATTCCCTCATACTATCCACGTAACCTTTACTTACTACCCCGTTTTTTTCTGTTGCATCTTCTATATTTTTATTTTTTTTACCCTTCATATTGATTACACCCTTTGCATCATATGTTTTACTGTTTCGTGTTGTGAATGCTTGGGATCTTGTCATTTCTTGCCTGAGGTTGTCTATTTCTGCAATATCAACCCCTGCGTTTTCATCGAAATATTTCTTGTTAACTGCTTCGTCTTCTCGTTGTGATTCTGCTATTCCGTAAAGTCTGTAATTTTGCATATTTACGTTAGCATCTATCAGGTAATTTACCCCATCAGAAAATTTATTAACTACATTGTCTTTTACCTCTTCTATCTTGTCATCAACATATTTTTTATTTGCTGCCTCTTGTTCTTTTAGTGGTTCGCGTAATCCTCCGAGTTTCTTCTTGTTTAAATAGATATGATCTTTAGCCAAAAATCCACCTTTTTTTTTTTTTTTTTTTTTCGAATGCTGTATTTTCATTTATATAATTTAAAGTTGGTACATCTTCTGGGTTTTCCGGTTCCCCCAAGTTTTCAATTTTAAAATTTCTCATATTCAGCTTACCTTTAGCTGTGTAATCTTCATTTTGAAAAATGAAAGGATTATTTCCCTCAAGATTTAACCGAGCTTGTCTAATTGCAGTCTCAGTAAAAACTTTGGTTGTTGCATCATTTTCATCAACTGGTAAGGGTAAATTTTCTAACTTTTGCCCAGCCATATTTAAAGTTTTACTTACTACATAGTCTCCTTCTCTATTTCTTTTTAAAAATCCCTCTCCTCTTGTTGTATCCACACATTTTTTATTTACTGCATCTTGCGGATTAGTTGGATCTTGTAGGTTTTTAATTGCTCTATTTCCCATATTTAAATTACCTTGCATAACTCCCCCATCTACATTTAAATAATTTTCATTGATGTAAGCAAGGGAAAGCCCGGCTTCTTCATCTTCATCTTCTCTTTCTCTTCTCTGCTTCTGCTGCTACTGCTTCAATTCCCAAAGATGCATTTTCTTTTGTCATTGGTTCTTTGTAACCCATCCAATCGGTGAGGGGATAGTTAGTTTTTTGGAGTTCTTGCTTGTAGAATGCCCCGTAAATCTGGTGATTCTTGGCATCTTTTAAATAGTAAGTTGGAGGGTTTGTTTTTTCTATTTTGGCAACCGTGAAAATTTCTTTTGACCAGTTAGGTAAATAACCTTTTTCTCCCTCTTTCTTTCGTTTTGGTATTCGGACACGGTCGCCTTCTATTTCTGCTTTTTTAATCATATATTCAATATGAACGGGTGGAATTTTCTTTTTTTGATATACAGTTTTTAAAATTTCTTCTTCATTTTCTTTTTTGCTTGCTTCTATAGGTGACATGCGAACGGTTCGGTGTTCCGTGTTGTTGTATTCATCTACCAAATCCTGAAGATTGGAAATAAAACGGTTTGTGTCGTTGTTTGTCATGTATTTCCATATTTTGTTTTTAATTGTTTTAACGAATCGTTCGGCGATAGTTGCCTTGTTTCTTCCTTCCGTATGGTACAACTCAATATTTTTTAATTTTGTCGGTTCTTCCTTTGCTTTCTCTGGAAACAGTACCGGACATTGACGGTTTACATGTTGAGTTAACCCGCTTTTGTTTTTTAAATATTTTTTGCAGTGAGGACATTGAAAAGGGTTTTTTTCTTCTTCACCTCCTCTATCAATCAAACCTAAAAACTCACCCCCTCTATCAGTCCAAAGTTTGCGGGGTTTTCTCCCTGATTCTTTAAATATTTGTAAAAATGCTTTAGCCATTGAATCAACTGTTTTATTTTTCAATGGTTTAACCCAAGCGTAACGACTGAAAACATCCAGAACAACTAGAAAAGTATCATAACCATCATTTGCCTCTTTCAGTTTTTCAGGTGAAAACATTAAATCGGCTGTCCATGTATGATCAACCGAGGGAACCGTTACCTTACGTGTTGGAAAATGTCGCCTTGTTGGTTTGTGTAATTCATCACCTAGAGTTTTTAATTTTTTTTTTACCTTGACCCATTCCAAAACGCTTTTTACTTCCTATCAATCGAGAAACCAGACCACGCTCGAACTTTTCCCGTATTGTTGGATTGTAAATTTCTTTCATTTCTTTTAACATGTTGGTGTCACAGATAGCATTTCTATTTTTTGTATCTGTATATTTTGTATAGCAAACGTCGTGATGATATGCGGCTTTGTCTATCCTGTTTACTGGCTGACTCCATGCCTTGGGTGTCATGTCGGGATTTAGCCTTTTTTTTTAGGTTTGTCCCTGGTCCTGTGAAATTGTGACCTGGTAAATGCATTTCAAAAGGCATATTTTGTATCATTTTGTTTAAAATACCCTTCCCCTGCTGACCTGAAGATGGGAGAAATTGGGCTTTTTTTCTTCCACATACAGCACAGGTACCTTTTAAAATTCTTCTTCCGTTTTTTGTGGTTTCTTCTTTTAAAAAATTTGTATTTGTCTTTGTTCGACATTTTACACAATAAATTTTTAAATTGACCATATGTAATTTTATATATATTAAAAATATACATATGGAAATAAAAAATTATTCGTGTAATTCAAAAAAAAAAAAAAAAAAAAAAAAAAAAAAAAATAGCCCTATGTTGCCACGCAGTATTAGGGGTCTGTTAGTTGGAGAGTCAGGATGTGGAAAAACAACAATACTTTTAAATATGCTTTTACGTCCTGAATGGTAAGACTATGAAAAACTTTATATATTTGGTAAAAGCATGAAACAACAAGACGAATATAAAATATTACGCGAAGCTTTCGAGTATGGACTAACAAAGGAGGCCGTAAATTCAATTTTTGAAAATATGGAAGAAATAGAAAAAAAGGGGGTGAACCCTTCAGATATGTTTGAAACATTAGCTGAAAAAAATAAAAAAGGTACTAAAATTACTCCTTGTTTTAGTGAAAAAGACGAAGAGGTATCCGACCCAAGAGAATTAAACCCTAAAGAAAAAAAATTAATGATATTTGACGATTTGATAACAGAAAAACAAGATATACCCGAGAAGTACTATACAAGGGGGAGACACAGTAACACTGACTGTTTCTATTTAACCCAGAGCTTTTTCGATTTACCAAGGCATACCATACGTGGTAATTCTAACCTGATTATACTTTTTGAACTTCCTGAAAAGGATATTACAAATATATATACAGACTATGTAAGGCGTGATATGCCAATTAGTGAATTTAAAAAGTTTTGTTATAGGTGTTGGGATGAACCTTATGGTTTTGTTGTAATTTATAGGACAAGTGAAAGGCAAAGGGGAAAATATAGGTGGGGATTTGATAGGTTCTATATTCCAGAAGATAGAGAAAAAAACTAAAATATATATTACCGGTCTTTCTGGTAATATATATAAAATGAAAAAAATAAGAACAGCTCCTAAATTACACGCCGCGAAATACTTTTTAAATAGAACATATTTTTTTAAAATTATTTTAGTAACCATATTACGGTTGTATTGGTAATATGGCTGAGCAAGAACAGAACAAGTAACAAAAATAAATTTAAAACCTTTAAATTTAATCTTCGTCTTCAATCAATGTTAAAGCGTCTTCTTGCAATTCTGCTAAAAATTCGCTTTCTTCATCGTTTACGTTATCTTCAGCATTTAAATAACCATTAACCAAAACAGACATTACCTTAAATGTAATACCTGAAGTAGACGTTACCGTTTTTTTACCTTGTACCTCTTCCTTTCTCCAAAGACCAACAACTTTTAAAGAATAAACACCGCGTGTTATCTTGTCAAATAGGAAATCATCATAATTTTTAAAATCTCTTTTCGTTCGGTTTCCGTTTTCGTCTTTTTCAGTATATGTATAAAAAAACATATTGTTATATTTTTCCATATCTACCTTACATTTTACAAAACCTTTTACTTTAAAATCTTCTAAAACTCCTTTAAGTTGATAATCATTCTCTACCTTGTCTAGATAGTCTCCGTCGAATCTTTCAAAGACATCTTCCAAGAAACTTTTAAACATTTCATTATATTCAATGTTTATATATCTTGATGTTAGGTAAGTTTGAAGGGTTGGCTTTTCTTCCGGTGTTTTTGAAACAATATTTGTAAAAACTCCGCTTTTTCCATTTTGTTGTATATCAGAAAAAAATATTTTGTCCGTTTTTCTTTCTCCTTTAATCACACTCTCGGGGCCAAGTATCAAAACCGGACGGTTTGGAATTGTAGGGGTTTTTGTTTTAGTTTCTCTACTTTTTGTATTTGTCATTTTTATATTAAATTTTTTTTTCTTAAATTAAAAATAAAATGAGACAGTATTTAGTAAATGTGGTTAAAAATAATATTGTAAAGATGGTAAAAAATCCATCATACAACACAACACAAACAACAAATACACCAGAAATAGAAACGAAAGCTAAAAAATCAGCATTGAATGGATATTTTAGAGAGGTGGATTTTGAAAATCCAAACAAAAAACAACTAAACATAGAAACACTTTTAAGAAATTTTAAACCACATGTCACCCAATCACTCGAAAAATTCAGCGGTTACAAGGTGATATTTTCACTAACCGCTAAAATGAGAAATGAGGGTAAAACTGCCAATTTGTATTTTAATACAAAACCTACTATCCTTTATACATGGAACAACAAAGCTAAAATTTACGAAACTTTAAGAAATCAACTTTTACAGGAATATTACACCCGGGATTTTAAAGGTAGTGGGTGGTCTTTGGTTTCATTTGAACAAGTAAGCTTAAACTATGGAAAATATGTACCATTTCGCGGGGGATGTTCTACTTTAAAACTTCCTGAATGGTTACATTTAAAAAAAGCTTTGGTTAGTATGATTTGCGGAGATCAGCGCTGTTTTTACTGGTCTATTCTTCGACATTTCAACCCGAAAAACAAAGACAAAGGAAGGATTACAAAAGAACTTAAAAAATATCAAAAGAAGAACCTAACAAATACGCCAATTTCGACAATATAGTTTATCCCGTCACTGCTGAAGGATTAGAAAAATTCCAAAAGAAAAACCAACATTTACATTTAATAGTATATGGAGTAGATAGTAAAACAAAACGTACCCCGGTAATATATGACGGAGACGAAAAAGGTGAAAATATATTTTTACTATACTATACCGAACACTATTATTTAATTTCTGATTTGTCCCGGTTACTTTCTGCTCAGTTTTCAAAATCACACGGTAAAATACATTTTTGTTACAAATGCCAAAAAGTCTTTAAGAAAGAAGAAAAACTTTTAAAACATGTGGAAAATTGTAATGATGGTACCCTTTTACAACTTCCCGAAGAAGGAGACAACATTTTAAAATATGAACCAAAAAAAGGTAATCCTCCTGCTATAGTAGTTTATGCAGATTTTGAAAGCTTTCTCGTTCCTTTCAAGGGTGAAACTGAACAAGAAGCTAACAGAGAAACACAACATATACCCAGTTGTTTTAGTTTTTTCGTAAAATCAAGCAATGAAAAAATTTATCCATGAAAAAAAGTAAGCTATGCAAAGAAAAAAGAAAGCGAAGATATAGCCCATATTTTTGTTACGGCTCTAATTGATGAAATAGTAAAAGCTAACTTGGCATTCCGTGATTTTACACGGGTTGTTTCTTCTCATACTCCCGTATTCTTTCACAATTTAAGCGGATATGATGCCCACCTTTTCGTAATTCAACTGGCTTAACATGGTAACGATCATATACAAGTTTTACCAACTAATGAACAAAAATATATATCATTTTCGAAATATTGCTATATTTCAGGTACCAGGCATGAAATACGATTTTTAGACAGTTTTAAATTTTTGTCTGCTCCGTTGGATCGTCTTGTTTCTGACAGTGACCAAAAAGATTTTAAACTTACTCGTCGAGCTTTCCCGGGTGTACCTCTAGAAATTCTGGCAGGGAAAGGAATTTATCCTTATGAATATATGGACTGCCTCGAAAAAACAAAAGAAAAAAGCCTACCACCTATAGAGTGTTTATATTCATCATTGAAGAAAAAAGGAATTTCTCAGGAAGAATACCAACACGCCCTGAAAGCATGGGATGCTTTCAATTGCAAAAGTTTAAATGACTATCAGTTGGCATATTGTGAATTAGATGTTTTACTTTTGGGTGATATATTCGAAGAATTCAGAAAAACAAACATTGAAGCATATTCTTTAGATCCGGTAGTGAATGGTTACACATTACCCGGTGTATCTTGGCAAAACATGCTACTTTTTACAGGTCAGGAAATCGAGCTAATCACAGACAGGGACACATACGAAGATTTCGAAAAAGGAATACGTGGAGGGGTTAGCATGTGTATAACTAGATATGCCAAAGCCAACAACAGATTTTTAAAAGACTATGACCCGAAAAAAGAAAGTTCTTTTTTGTTTTACATTGACTGAAACAATCTTTACGGTGACTCAATGAGCGAAAACATGCCTTACGGAATCGAAAGAAAGCTTAAAAAATCTGAGTTTTCTAATTGGCGTAATCTTCCGTGTGCCGTTGTCTGTGATTTAGAGATTCCGGAAGAACTACACGGTTTTTTAAATGAGTTTCCCCCTGCTCCTGAACATCTGGAGATTTCAGGAGTAAAAAAACTAGTACCCAATTTACAGAACAAAACGGAATATCTCTGTTACGGTGAGCTTTTGAAATATTACGAAAAACTCGGGGTGAAAGTTAGCAAGATTCACCGAGGATATGTTTTTAAAATGTCTCGTTGGCTTGAGCCATACATTACAAACAATACGGAGAAAAGGGCAGCTTCAACCAAGAAAAGCAGACAGGATTTTTATAAAATGTGTGTCAACAGAATGAATGAATGAATGAAAAGAGTTTTATGGCCCGTCGACAGCTGAGGTCATATTGGGCGCATATACGAAGATGAAAAGCGATACCGTGAAGTATTGATTTAGGAATGTATAAAACTATATGGGTAAAAAGTAAAAGGTACGCATAAGTGACGTTTAACGGATAAAAATAATAACAGAAAGGCCAAAAACGCCCTTAAAACGAGTTAAGTTAGAATGTAACAAGGAAGATAAAACACTAAATTTTCCTGAAAAGATTTGCGTCTTTGAGGTATTCAAGTAATGATTCAATCTTCACAGTATCAAATAAAAGACTCGTGTTGTCTACTTTGTAGTATTTATCGCGTATTTGCGCTAAGTCAACGCACTCGGTTAATATATGTTTCACGGTGAGAGGAGTACAGCACGGGATGCATTGCGGCGCCTCCTCTCCTTTTAGGAGATAGGAGTGCGTAAGATGCGTATGACCGATACGCAAACGGGCCAAAACAATTTCTTCGCGGCGACAAGTCCTTGAGCCTGGTAGCCATTCTCCAAGAGTTGGCTTAATACAGAAAAGTTTATTTTGATGATTTAATGGGTCGTTCCACGAAGTATTCCATACAGATTGAATAAAAGTATTAATTGAAGGTTTAAAATCGGTAAAAGGGACTTTAAAAGGTAAAATATCAAGTGATAATGCCTCCTTGGCAGCTCTATCTGCCTCTTCATTACCACTGATACCAATGTGGCTGGGGAGCCAACAGAAAACAATGTCAGTAGTTCCGCAGATGTCAGAGAGCTTATCTAAAAGATTAACAATAATAGCATTATCAGTCTTCTCATTATCAAGTGCTTGCATGGCAGAAAGTGAATCGGTAAAAATGATGTAGCGCCAGTAACCGTCTTCCTTTATATGATCAAGAGCAAGGTCTATAGCTTTTAGCTCTGCAGAAAAAATTGAAGACTTATCTGGAAGACGAAACTGGTAGAGTTCGCCGTCCGGCACAGCAGCCGCGGCAACCCTGTCACCTTCTTTCGAACCATCTGTATAAATGTGTTCATAATTGTAATACTGTCTTTTTATTTCTAGATATTTGATTTTAAATATAGTAGGATCTGTTGTTGCCTTTTTGTATGATGCTAGATCATAGAATGAATGAATGAATGGAGTTTTATGGCCCGTCGACAGCCGAGGTCATATTGGGCGCATATACGAAGGTGGAAAGCGATACTGTGAAGTATTGATTTAGGAACGTATAAAACTATATGAGTAAAAAGTAAAAGGTACGCATAAGTGACGTTTAACGGATAAAAATAATAACAGAAAGGCCAAAAAAGCCTTTAAAACGAGTTAAGTTAGAATGTAACAAGGAAGATAAAACACTAAATTTTTCTGAAAAGATTTGCCTCTTTGAGGTATTCAAGTAATGATTCAATCTTCACAGTATCAAATAAAAGACTCGTGTTGTTTACTTTGTAGTATTTATCGCGTATTTGCGCTAAGTCAACGCACTCGGTTAATATATGCTTCACGGTGAGAGGAGTACAACACGGGATGCATTGCGGCGCCTCCTCTCCTTTTAGGAGATAGGAGTGCGTAAGATGCGTATGACCGATACGCAAACGGGCCAAAACAATTTCTTCGCGGCGACAAGTCCTTGAGCCTGGTAGCCATTCTCCAAGAGTTGGCTTAATACAGAAAAGTTTATTTTGGTGATTTAGTGGGTCGTTCCACGAAGTATCCCATACAGATTGAATAAAAGTATTCATTGAAGGTTTAAAATCGGTAAAAGGGACTTTAAAAGGTAAAATATCAAGTGATAATGCCTCCTTGGCAGCTCTATCTGCCTCTTCATTACCACTGATACCAATGTGGCTGGGGAGCCAACAGAAAACAATGTCAGTAGTTCCGCAGATGTCAGAGAGCTTATCTTAAAGACTAACAATAATTGCATTATCAGTCTTCTCATGCTCAAGTGCTTGCATGGCAGAAAGTGAATCGGTAAAAATGATGTAGCGCCAGTAACCGTCTTCTTTTATATGATCAAGAGCAAGGTCTATAGCTTTTAGCTCTGCAGAAAAAATTGAAGACTTATCTGGAAGACGAAACTGGTAGAGTTCGCCGTCCGGCACAGCAGCCGCGGCAACCCTGTCACCTTCTTTCGAACCATCTGTATAAATGTGTTCATAATTGTAATACTGTCTTTTTATTTCTAGATATTTGATTTTAAATATAGTAGGATCTGTTGTTGCCTTTTTGTATGATGCTAGATCATAGACAAATGTCGGACTGTTGGAAGTCCATAAAGGCACATCTGTAATCTTCTGCTCCGCTATATCATCAAGGTCGAAGCCAAGACTTTGGATATCAGCTTCACACCGGAGACTGAAAGGAGGTATTACATTTTCTTTCTTTAAAAAATCGGCTTTATACAGAGGTTCAAATACAACTTTATGAGTAGGATTTTCAGGGTTTGACTTCAGTTTTATATAGTACTGCATTGACAGTTTCTTTCGCCTAAGATTCAAGGAAGGCTCGTTTGCTTCTGCATACAGACTATTTATTGGAGAAGTCCTAAATGCGCCCAGTAGAAGACGCAAGCCTTGATTATGAATGGTATCAAGTTTGCGCAAGTATGACTGACGTGCCGATCCGTACACTGCGCAACCGTAATCCAACTTTAATCTTACAAGCGACCTATAAAGTCGCAATAACACTTTTTTATCTGCTCCCCAGTCCATACTGGAGACTACACGTAAAAGATTGAGAGCTTTCTGACATTTATTGCTCAAGTAATTGATGTGAGGAATGAACGACAGCTTGGAATCAAATAAAAGGCCTAGAAATTTGAACTCTTGGACGACTTCTATACGAACACCATCTAATGTAAGGTCTGGGTCAAGATGAAATTTTCTTGAATTACAAAAATGCATACACTTGGTTTTTGTTTTGGAAAACTTACAACCATTTTCTTCAGACCATTTGCTTAAATTGTTCAGGACCTGCTGGAGCTGTCTCTCAATAGTATGCATGTGTTTTGACCTGTAGCAAATGCAGAAGTCGTCGACTTAAAGAAAACATTCCACACCAGGACATACAGATTTGATTATGTTGTTAATCTTTACGCTAAAGAGTGTAACTGAAAGAATACATCCCTGGGGAACGCCCATCTCTTGTTCATGGGGGTTAGAAAAAGTATCACCGACTCT
Organism: Tridacna gigas; assembly: GCA_945859785.2. Classification (NCBI taxonomy): domain Eukaryota; kingdom Metazoa; phylum Mollusca; class Bivalvia; order Cardiida; family Cardiidae; genus Tridacna; species Tridacna gigas. The sequence continues at coordinate 70,484,718 of OX244028.2, forward strand.
GACTCTAAATTGCCGCTCATTTAAAAACGCCGAGATGAAATAAGCAAGGCGACCTCGAATACCGAAATCATAGAGGTCATTCATAATTCCATACTTCCATGTTGTATCGTAGGCACTTTCGAGATCAAAAAATACAGAAACAACATGTTCTTTCTTAATAAAACCTTCACGTATGAATGTCTCAAAACGAACTAAATGATCAAGAGTGCCTCTTTGTTTACGAAATCCGCTCTGAGCGGTTGCTATTAATTTATTTTTCTCTAAAAACCAAACAAGACGGTCATTCACCATTCTTTCCATGGTTTTACAAATGCAACTTGTTAAGGCTATAGGGCGATAGTTTGCAGGATTAGAAGAATCTTTTCCCGGTTTGGGTATTGGTATTACTATGGCTTCCTTCCATGAATCGGGAAGAATACCTGTCTGCCAAACCTGATTAAATATATTGAGTAAACAATCTATAGAGCGATATGGCAAATGCTTCAAAAACTGATAATGAATGTCGTCGCATCCAACAGCAGTGTCGTGGCATTTCTTTAACGCTTTCTTCAGTTCTTTCATAGAGAAGTCCTTATTGTATGGCTCCGTATTATTCGATTTGAAATTTAACTTATTTTTTTCTTTTATGTTTTGAAATTTTTGAAAATTTGTGGAATAATTCGATGAGGAGGATTTTCCTGCAAATGTTTCAGCCAAAGCATTGGCAATATCGGTTTTGGAAGTGACGACACCATCGTCAGTATTTAAGTGACCAACATTTTGATATGAGTTTTTTCCATTAATTTTACGGACCATATCCCATGTCTTTTTGACAGACGATCTAGAGTTCAATCTAGATACGTACTGTCTCCAAGACATACGTTTACTCTGTTTTATTGTCCGTCGTGCTTTCGCACGTGCAATTTTAAACTTTGTAAGATTGTCCTGAGTCGGTCTCAGATTGAAATCTCGGAGAACACGTTTCCGCTCTGCTATAGCTTTTTTGCAGTCATCATTAACCCATGGTTTGCTTGGATGCTTTGGATCTGTCGAGGTTCTAGGAACTGATTTCTCTGCGGCAGAGTAAACTAAAGAAGTAAAATGTTCCGCAGGGTTTTCACAGTTTTCGAATGCATTTTGATCGATAGACTGTTCGCAGCGTATTTTGAACTGTTCCCAATTGGCTTTATGAAGTTTCCAGCGTTCTGGTCGTTGCTGTATCGAAGGTCCCATTTCTGATACTTGAATCGGGAAATGATCGCTTCCATGAAGGTCGTCATGAACCTTCCATTTGAAGTCGGAAGCAATTTCAGGACTGCATATAGACAAGTCTAGGGATGAATATGAACCAGTGGCAGGATGTAGGTACGTGTGAGTTTTATCGTTTAAGAGACAGAGGTCATGCTTGGAAATGAAATCTTCCACCTGTCGACCTTTAACATTTGTGTCTCTACAACCCCATAAGGTATTATGGGCATTAAAATCGCCCATTAAAATGAAAGGTTTAGGAAGCTGATCAATCAGGTCATCGAGTTTAGAGCAATCAATGGGTATACTTGGAGGCAAGTAAATAGAACAGACTGTTATCGTTTTGTTTAAAGAAATGCTAACAGCCATTGCTTGCAAAGAAGTATTAAGATTCATATTGCGGTGAGGAACAGAGTTATTCACTGCTACTGCTACTCCTCCTCGAGCTCTCTCACCTCCATTGAAATTAGACCGATAAACAGAGTGATGCTTTAAAGATACTCTGCTAGTATCTGTGAGAAAGGTTTCTTGTAAACATAATGCCACTGGTCTATATTTATCAATTATAACTGATAGGTCTTCAACATTAGCTGAAAAACCTCGACAATTCCATTGCAAAATATTGTTGTTCATACTATAGTATAAGAGGAGAAAAACAACATGTAAGAAATGAAGTATGGAATGATTCATGTTTGTGAAGGTAGTCTGGTGATTTTACCTTGCTTTGTTTTTGCAATATCATCGTCTGCTTCCATGTCTTCATCGAGACACTGGAAGCGGTTGAATTTTTTAATTTCGTCATCAGATCCTTTTGAAAAACGATCTGAATGAGTTTTCTTTGGCGATTTGCTTCGATTTGATGCAGTGCTCGGGCCTTTACTTGCTTTTGTACTGTCGGTAGGCTTTTGTGTTTTTTTACCAGTAGAATTTGGTTTTGTCTGGCTAATTGTCTGTACGGCAACATCAATAGTCTGTGTTTGGACGTCTTTCATCTCTTTGGGTGTAGCCAAATTTGATTTAGTGACAGACGAGTAAAGGTTATTCAAGTTGAGGCGACTGTTTACTATTTTCCTTGCCTCAGGAAAGGAGAGACTTTCTTTATACTTGATTGTAACAATTTCCTTCTCTCGTTTCCAGACTGGACATGTGCGGGAAGTGGCGACATGTTCACCTCCACAGTTGGCACATTTAACTGTATTTGTGCAATTACTGGAATCGTGTGTGTTCGCCATCTCACCGCAATGTCTACACAGAGCATCAGAACTATTCCTATTGCATTTTCGTTCATGATGTCCGTACTTGAAGCAAGTATAACATTGAAGAGGGTTTGGAATGTATAAGTCTACACCCACATTCAAATAACCAATTTTCAGCGTTTTGGGTAGAATTGCCGAGCTAAAAGTCAGAATGATTGTGTTAGTTTCTCGCCTTATTCCATCTCTATATACTGTTATGCGTCGAGCAGCAGTAACTTGTTGATTAGCCAGCTCTTGTACGATTTCGTCCTCCGATACTCCAGCAAGATCTGGGCAACGGATGATTCCACGTGACGTATTCAGACTACCGTGCGGAGAACATTTTGCAGGAATTTGGAAACACTGCTTGATCTTTAGAAGGTTTTCAGCGTGTTTAGGTTTGTCTACTTCAACCAACAGTGAACCAGATGAAAGCTTTTTCACCGACTTTGGCGAGCCGGCAATTGACACCAAAACCTTTTGAATTACAAAAGGGGAAAGTTTACTTAGCGGTTGATCAGGAACTGTTGACTCGATCAGTAAAAATCGTGGAAAAGGCGAAGTCGGTTGGGGAATTTCCGAGTCTGCATCAAGTTGATCGCGTGTTCTTTTTTTAGTTTGGGGATCCATGTTTGTGTTTTTAAATTTCATCATCCGTAGCCCTCACCCACCACGGAGCCAAACAAGGGGACATGGAGTATGGAGCGGCAAACCAGCTCCCCATGCCAGGGTTACCCAGACGGTATACTCAGATGACATGAATAGGTCGGAGCGACAAGGAAAGAACATGGGTAGTCCCCCAGATCAGGGATTTGCCATGGTAGTCAAAGTCCCAACGAAAAATCCATACCACCCAATTAGCCCATAAGCCTATATAAGACTGGGACTTAAAAGTAGGTATCAATAAAGTAAGAGGTAAAATGAACACTTTTCAAGCAAACGTTAAATATAGATTTAACGCACATATTAGATTACTCCTATGGGAATGATGTCATGAATTATGTATATAGTAGAGAAAAAGGTATTAAATATTCCATGTTTGCTTCAGAATAACAAAATGGGTTTTTTCAAGTTGTGTCTCGGGATGCATGCAGGAAGGCGGCATCTGTATCCAGAATACAGACGTCCTCCCCCCGTACAGCTCCTCTAACACAGTACAGTTAGACATAAAATACGCCCTATCCTAAAACGACCAGCCGATTGCACTAGACCGGGCCCATCTAGGCTCTCGTTTACACAGAAGCCGAGGCCAAAGCAGTGTGTTGAAGAGCTGGAGATCCCTGGGCTCTCCTCAACTGCCAGGACCCTCTTTTCCTGCTTACGAGTCTCCACCCACGGCAAACAGGCGGGTCCATTTGGTGGGGTTGTACCACTACTGCAGGACGGCAGCTGGACTATTTCTATCCCCCCGCCCAGCTGGGGGCAGTGTCAACAGTATATACGGAAAGACAATCGAAAACCCACGGAAACGGTCAAATGTTGAAATTACAAGCAGTACGGAGAGAGCCGAGAAGATGCTAAGAAGTCCAGAATTTACGGGATTTACAATTTTTGACCCTGATCTGGTGGCTGTTCATCGTAAAAAAACAGTTGTAACATGTAACAAACCAATATTTATCGGATTTGTTGTTTTGGAAATGGTAAAATTAAAAATGTATCAGTTGTACTATGACTACCTAAAACCTAAATTTGGGGATAGGTTAAAAATGCTTTACACTGACACGGACAGCCTGTTTTTAGAAATTAAAAGCCCTGATCTAAACGAAGAAATGAAAACGGAGGTTAACGTTTGTCTTGATACAAGTAAATATCCAAAAAATCACCCGTTGTATAGTACGCCCTCACTTCCCCAGTTTCGCCCTCACTTTCCCAGATTCTCGGCTAACACACAAAACCGAGAAAATCGAGAAACCGACAAAACCGAGAAACCGAGAAACTAAAAAACCGGCTAACTCCTCCCTTCCTCCTTCAACCAGTCAACCGGTCAGCCACGGAGTGGCTGACCGAGTCAGCCGGCTAAGCCGGCTGACTGATTGAGGGGTTAGCTGGCTAACTGAGAGACTGAGAAACTGAGAGACTGAGAAACTGAGACTGAGAGACTGAGAAACTGAGAAACTGAGAGACTGGCTAACTCGGGGTGGGGAGGTTGGAAATGTAAATGCAAATGCAAAAGAATGTTTTAAAATGAAATTTAAGGGATTGATTGTAATGATTTAATAGGAATGAAAAATTAGGGTTTTGAGTTTTAAAATATGGTGCAAATGTGTAAAATTTGGGAAGTTTTAACCATGGTTATGGGTAGCTTAAAAAAGGTAGATGTAGAAAAAATAATTCTCCGTTTATTATATATACAATATATATTTTACGCAAATATCGCCGTAACTCCCCTTTATACTCTCTCCTATGGTCCTATTGACCATCTGTATTCTTAGACTTTGTCACTAGTCTTGTTATCCTTTAACTGTCACACAGGTGATAGTTTAAGCCTTTTCCGTAACATTACAGTTTGCTCAATTACATGCATTGCATTAGTTGTTAGTGCGCCCAAAATGACCTTTGCTGTCGACGGGCCATAAAACCATTCATTCATTCATTCATCACTGGAAAGTATGGAAATATAGAAAGTTGTTCCGATACCTCATGTCAAATACCAAGCATTAAGCTCTGTCGCTTTGGACAAGATTTTTTGCATTTTTTTTTCTTCTATACCTCTAAGTAAAAGGTATCTCCCCTTCCCACGACAGAGCCAATTCATACTACTCTTACCAGGTAATTTTAAATTTAGGACTGCATGATTTGTGACAAGAAAATGTGCTCTCTAACTCCCTTGTGTACCGGTAATTTATTCAAGTAAACATTTTACTGTATGGTGATTAACACCCCTTTCAGCAGTATTACAGTATCACATTGACAGCTCACTTATGTGTCAAAGTTTTTATCAGTACTTGGCTTTGTAGTGTCTTGCTAAAAGACAAGTTCTAGAGTCAAAGGATTCCCAGACACAAACAGATGTCGCAGTTCAAACAGAAGCACGCCTTCCCCAAATCAAATGCTAATAATACAATACAATACAATACAATACAATAAATACAACATGTTTATTGGAGTATATAGGCCTCCGGCCCATGTACATAATTCGAAACGATTTAACAATAATCCCGTGTGACGTAATATTTAATTACAAAAGAAAGAAACTAAAGACTTTGCGAGACATATGATGCACCTCAAAACAAAAATATATTAAAACACCTATATATATTTTTGCTGGACGAGATAAAAATTGACCCTTATTTCAGCGACAGCATTCTGCTCTTCCTGCACTGAAGTAGAAGGACAATGTTTAGCCGCTAAAGGGTAAGAATAGGTATTATTGAATGACAGCAAAAAAACCTTACTGAAACGAAATGTAAGGCTTTCCGTGTCTCGAAATAGTAATAATAGAAATAAATCTATAAGGAATACATATACATTAATTTAAAGTTGCTACTTCATTGAATTTTAAAGTTTTGTTACACAATTATGTATTAATCTTTAGTTTTCTGATTTCAAACGCCTCAATCAGATATTTTGAAACTATTTTTGCGGTCTTTAAATCTTTAATCGTCATTATATCACAGAATTTATTCATATTTCTACTTTTAATCCAACTTTCTTCAAAATATTTTAATCAATGTTTCATAAGCCGAGCATTCGAAGAAAAAGTGGTACTCATCTTCAATTACTGAAATATCCTTTTCCCGACAAAGGGGACAATAACGAAACCCTCTATCAATACCTATATGCCTTCCCTTTTCAATCATCAATTCATGGTTAGAATATCTAAAATTTGAAAGCATTTTCTTAAAGGAATAAGGAATTTCAAAATTGAGGCATTTTTCAGGATAAAGTGCAGATTTATACTCTTTGTAAGTTAATGCTTTGGGACTAGTCTCAACACTAGAGAGCCAATTTTGCCTACAACAATCTACTATTCGCTGTTTAAACATTTTTATGAATTGTTCATCATTTCCAACATCGTGGCTAATCCAAACGTTCCAAAATCCATATGAAAAAAGCAGATTTTTAATACATGTTGCCCAAGTATTTCTACCTGCTGTGTCAAGGCGTTTCCACATTTTGTAACATTGTTTAGGATATCTAGTATCTTGCATTCGAATTAGCTTAAGCCAATATCTAATACAAATAGGCATATAAACAGTACATAATGGGAGTCTGCCACACTCACCAAGAGCCATTGCATCGCTGGTATTATCCGATAAATAACAAATCTTTTTACAAAACTTGACATGAATACGTTCAATCCTTTGAACAAAGTTATATAACCATATCTGGGCTTCGTAACAAAGTATCGGTTGCACAACAGAGTCGAAAATTTTAAACCTGTCTGCAATTTCTAAAAATCCGAAATACTTGCGTGTTCTTAATATATGATTAACAGCTTTCAGTGCCTGTTGGGATAACATTTCGTGGGTTTTTGTCCAGGCTAGTTAAGGTGTAAAATATAGTCCTAGATACTTATACCAGGATACAACTTCAATAGGTTCATTTTGATAATACTATTTTTCATTCTGTCTTAAAACTCCACCATTTCTAAAAAAACATTATATTAATTTTATTAATATTTATTTTCATACCTACAGCAGTAGAAAATTCTGAAATTCCGTCAGTTTGCTTTTGTAATCGAAAAACTGTATCAGAAAAGGAAGACTTCTGTAAAACCAGTTCAGCCTTCAGTAGCGAGCCCAAAAAGTCCACTGAAAAATATAAGAACAAACAACAACAACAAAAAAAAAGAATAATACAATAAAACAGTCGGATCGACAACCCAATACTTTTACACAATCGCTTTCAGTTCAGTAATGAACAGGAGATTGATGTGGATGATCCCGTTGCGGAACTGGGTAAGCAAGGTAAAATTATTAGAATACCTTAACAAAAACGAATACTTCCATGCTTCAATTTCTGTGTTCTGTCATACTCGTCTGTACATTTCCAATGAGTAATGCAATACTGCAATGGAATGGTCGTGGTTTAAATGCTAACATCGAGGAATTGTCCCTATTAGTCAATGAACACAAACCAGTAGCACTATGCTTACAGGAAACTTTTCTTAACGAAACTGATGTATTTACATTCAAACATCATTTAAGTTATCGCACAGCCTCACCCGTTTGTCACCGTGCAAGTGGTGGAGTTGCCATTCTTGTAAACAACTTCGTACCTCACGAGTCTTTAGATATCCATACTTCATTACAAGCCACTGCAGTACAATTATCTTTAAACAAAACTATTACAATTTCTTCTGTCTACGTTCCGCCAACTGTACCACTTGATACTGACCAGCTCAGCGAGCTTGTCTCTCAGCTTCCACAACCTTTTTTGTTGGTTGGTGATTTCAATTCTTACAATACTTTGTGGGAGTATGCAGACACTGATCGGAAGGGTCGACAGTTGGAAGAGTTCATTTTTGAACATGATTTGTACATTCTAAATAACAAATCGAATACTTACTTCCATCCCGCTACTAGTTCTTATTCAGCTTTAGATCTTACTATTTGCAGTTCTGACTTATTTTTTGATTTTACGTGGAAAGTTTGTGATGACCTTTATGATAGCGATCATTTCCCAATCACTATCACTGAAACTGGACCGTCTGTGCAGGAACGTCCAAGGCGATGAAAACTTCATAAAGCCAACTGGAACTTGTCTCAGACCCGCTGTGAACAATCCATTCTGCCAAAAGCTTTCTTAGACTGCGATGATCCTACCGAACTTTTTACTTCTTTGATTTATCAGGCTGCTAAAGAGGCAATTCCTCAAACTTCGACAAATCCAAACAAACCTTGGTTTGATGCAAAATGTGAAACGGCTGTCAAAGATCGAAAGTCGGCTCTCAGTAATGTTACTTCAAAAGAAGACATTGCAAATACATTAGCTGACTCCTTCGCCAAAAAGTCTTCCGCTTCAAATTATTCTCCTTTATTTCAAAAATTTAAACAACAAAAGGAAAAAGGCAAACTTAATTTTAAATCCACAAATGAAGAGGCTTACAATAAACTTTTTACTTCAAAAGAAATAAAAGCAGCTCTGAAAAAGTGTCATGACACCGCTGCGGGTTCAGATGATGTACATTATCAGCATTTACCCTATCACTCCTTATCTTGTTTACTTGATGTTTATAAACAAGGTTTGGGAGACTGGAAATCTTCTGAGGTCTTGAAAAGAGGCAATCTTCATTTCCATTCCGAAGCCTGGCAAGTATTCTACTAATCCATGCAATTACAGACCCATAGCCTTAACTAGCTGCATATGCAAAATCATGGAAAGAATAGTTAATAACAGACTTGTTTGATTCCTTGGTAAGAACAAACTGATAACTCCTTTTCAATCTGGCTTCCGTAAACTTAGGGGCACAATCGATCATCTTCTTCGTTTTGAAACTTTTATCCGGGAAGCTTTTATTAAAAAAGGAACATGCTGTTTCCATTTTCTTCGACCTAGAAAGTGCGTATGGCACTACATGGAAGTATGGAATTATGAACGACCTCTATCACTTTGGCACAAGAGGTCGCCTTGCTCACTTTATTTCTGCATTTTTAAATGATCGTCAGTTTAGGGTTCGTGCTGGTGATACTTACTCTACTCCTCACGAACAAGAGATGGGGGTCCCCCAAGGCTGCATCCTTTCCGTGACACTTTTCAGTGTCAAGATTAATAACATCATCAAGGATGTTTATCTTGGAGTGGAATGTTTTCTGTACTTTGATGATTTTTTGTATTTCCTATAGATCGAAACATATGCATACAATAGAACGTAAATTGCAACAAGTTCATAATAATCTTCAAAAATGGTCGGAAGAAAATGGCTTTAAATTTTCTAAAAGCAAGACCAAAACCATCTCACTTCTTTCGATGTAATAAGTTTCCGAGCGTCATTCAACCGCCCTTATTAAACACGGTCGTACGACTCACAACTTATGCGACTGGATAAATCTGTTCATGGCTTCTATCAGTTCTTAGTACAAATTGTAATACGGGACAATTTGTTTAGTAAAACATCGTGAAAAAAGTTAAATAGTGCTAAACACATTTTGAAATAGTTTCTATTTATCGCTGGTAAGAATTCAGGCGATTCCAGCAGGTGCGACTTCGGTCATGGCTTCGTCGATATTCATAGTTTACTGTTCAAGAGTTAACCACTGCGTAAGACTAAGGTGAACGCGGATAATGCTTGCGGTGCCGTTTGAGAATTTTCGCAGCGTAAACGTTTCCTTGTAAGTTAAAATGGTTGACAAATACGCAGGCGGTTACGTTCATATTTTCTCCTACAACTGGCAAAGCATAGTCATTCCCGTAATTTTCCGCTAATAGCACGAAACCCGGTGTAGCTCATGTCACGATGCAGACAATTACGACCCGAGCACTTTGACGGACTTTAAATGTTTTGGTTTCGGGACATCAAACCTTCCTCTACAGTTTCGAGCGTTTCGCACATCATGCTCAATGACGCATCATTTTGATCTCGAGGGCCCTGCGTTTCTCCTGACATGATCGCGATGCGTATACGTCTATTCACGTTTCAAAACTGACTTCAATTCTATCAAACGAGCGTTTTTTTTTTTTAATAGCTTTTAAAAACTAATTTGTTTCATCGCCTTTCTGGTATCCGCTCTTGGTTTCAGTGTTGTCACTTTTTGTAGTAAATCTCTACTTCCCTAAATCCTAGATAGGCAAATACGCTATGCTTACCCCTTTATTCCTCGATACGAATCAGTAAATGACTTCATCAAGGGGTGACCATTGTTCTCCGAATAATATCCTTTGGTCGTGCCCAGACACGCGCGACTCTGTCCCTGCTGCAGGTATTGTTTCACGTGACCTTGACCTCGAAGACTCACCCCGATGACGTCGTCTTGATTAGCCACCCCGATGACTCATCCCCGAAAAGCTCGTTAATCCCCAAATCCCGAAAAAATCCTTAAATGCGTTAACATTACTGCCACTATTTCTTTCTTTAAAAAATAGTGAGACATAAGAGGCATGCATCGTGTATGCAATATACAAAATTATACTTCAAGTGTTACAGGTCTTCTCAGTTGACATAACTTTTATAGTTTCATTAGATTACGAGTTGGCAACAATAATTTAACAAGGCAGACGTCAGAAATTGAAAGTTGATTGATTGATTGATTGAATGGTGTTTAACACCGTTTTCAACATCATTTCAGTTATATTGCGGCGGCCAGTGCACCTATCCATGTATTCCTGGAGCTTCTTTTACCAGTACTATGCACAATATTCTTTCCAATATGCTTTCCCACATAGCCATCGTCGAAACAATGGTCAGCGGTGAGGAAGGAATGAATCCTGTCGGAATGACCATCATCTCTCGGAAAGAAATTGGCCGAGCCGGGGATCGAACAAGCGACCTCCTGTTCCCAAGTCCTGTGCGCTACCGACTAAGCTACCGGGGCTCGGCTAAAAATTGAAAGGAATTGAGTTTTGCGTGTACAGTGTCCATGCACACTTGAAAGCATACAAGACTTTACGGACTCTACATTTTATAACGGACAATAAAATAGCAAATACCTGCCTCTGCCATCACTGGGATTTAAAATGTTGTTTTTGTCCGTTGCTCTGGACTGCTACACTCAGTTTGGTATGCTTCTGCATTAGTTTAAATGCTTTTTTCCTAAAACTTTTGGCTGGTCTAGTGAAGTGGCAAAATTTTGGAAACATGCACTCTTTTTCTGATGCAATATTACATCATACTATTGTTGCATCAGACAAGCTTTTCTAGTATTTTCCAACAGTAATGAAGTTGTGCAACATTGCATAGTATAAATGTTGGCTGTGAAATTATTGAACAAGCTATTTTGATCAAGGTGAAATGAAATATCATTTTTTATAGACTGTGTAGCATTTAGACATGTTCATTCCAAGCAAATATATACTGAGGAATTGAACAATTCTTAATACACATTAAGTTACTTTACCTTTGTTACGGACACTAGAGAAAAATCAGTTTTCAAATTTTGGTATATAAATGTAAAAAACGTCAGACGTACTGTTCATTTTTGCCACAATGTTTCCAAATTTCAAAACAAAAGTCAAATGCGAGTTATTTCATGCATCAACTATCTGGCAAACGATGTGTTATCAGTGCATTACATACTCATAACAAAGCATACCTTTTGTTATTTTGAGAAAATGGAAATATCACCTATCTGATGCTTACAGCCATAACTCCTTTATTATGGGGGTCGATTCTAACAGTTCTCTAGGACAAAGGGTAGCAGTTTCGTCAACGGTTGATCTGCTTTAGTCAATGATTAAAAATCGAGGAAAAGAAGGTGATTGTTCGTTGTCCGAGTCCATATCCAATTGGTTGCATGTTTTTTTTGTTGTTGTTGTTGTTCCATGTTTAAATTTATCAACTTCGTCATCCACGCCCCCGCCCTCCATGGAGCCCAACAAGGGGGCATGTTTAGTGGGGCGGCATTCTAGCTCCCCATGCCAGGGTTACCCGTATGATATACTCCGGCAACATAAACAGGGGCGACATCCAGCCGGCAAGGCCTATTCCCAGGTATCAGAAAACATCCATGGAAGTTGTTGCCTCAACCCCAGAATCCCCGCCATCCAATTGTCCCATGAGCCTATATTATACTAGGAACTAAAAAGAACAAGGTAGCGAAATTTAAATTGATTCCAAACCTAGACAAAAGCTGTAAAGAAAATATGCATTGCTGAGAAAACTTCTCAAATGCATGCAGTCATCATTAAAAAAAAAAAAAAAAAAAACATTTACTTTAAGTTTCAACATAGAAAGTTATGCCCAAATTTAAAAACGACCAGCCGATTGCGCTAGATTGGGCCGATCTAGACTCTCGTTTATACAGAAAAAGAGGCCAAAGCAGTGTGTTGAAGAGCAGGAGATTCCTGGGCTCCCTTCAACTCGCAGTACCCTCTTTTGCTGCTTACGAGTCTCCATCTACGGCAAACAGGCGGATCCATTGGTGTGGTCTTACCACTCCACAGGACTGGAAGCCGGCGAATTCTACCCTTCCCCCCACACCGTCCAGCTGGAGGGGATGTTTGTGCTGAAATACTGTTGAAGGGGCAGTAAGGAAACGTTTAAGTTGGTATGTACGCAAGGTTATAATGATTAGCCTTTCCATTCCTACATGATAAATCTCATTTTTATTTATTACTTTTGAAATTCAATTGATTTTCGTAGCAAGGGTTACGGCCAAGATGGCTCCAGCGTGTTTTCCTTTATTTGTAGGGCATGTTTTCCGAAGAAAATATGCTTTACATCTTGACATTTAAATCGAATGTCGTATTTGCGAATAGAAATTGTTTGTGTAAGCATTTGTTCCAAGGGTAGCAGTGGTATTCCAGCGGTGTTTAATCAGATCAGTTTACAAAATTGTTCTTTCTGATCTGGGTCTACATTGTCCGGTTAACTATTATTTTGAGTAGGATGTACAAGGTTCGATCCTTATTACGAATGTTCAACATTCTTTATGCTTCAAGTAATGTTTGTCAAGATTCATTGCCTGTTTTGGACAATACTTTTGATGGAGAATTTAAATTTTCCTTTTTCAGCAATGTTTCCTTGACTTTTAGGAACATTTGGGCCTTTGAATGGACAGTGTTGTCCGAAAGCAAGCTGAACATCTGTGCAGCACACAGGCTGAATTTGACCTACGCTGTTCACAAAGGTCTTTTGATTTTGGTTCAGCATGACGTAAGTTTATGAATGAATACATGTATCTGCAGCCAAAATGTTTCTTTTGCTACAAATGCATTTTATCTGAAGATCTATGTCATCTCGAGTAGCAGTTAGTATGTTTTGCGGCTAGTGTGGACATAGGCTAGGTTGTATATTTATGCAATGTGGCCTGTGGCAGCTCCAACTGATAGGTATTAAGATTTGACTTACGAAAGACATTTATGTCGAACTTCTCTTTGTTCTGTAGTTAATCGTAACATCAAACGTGGGATCGTGTGCATGTATGATCGAATGTCAGGGATTGAAGATAGAACAATATTCGGCCTCTGCCTATTGGACAGCACACTAAAGGCCAATTCTTTCATCTACTTACATATTAACAATTCATCCTGTTTCATTGTCCATCAAGTCATTCACACAGCGCAATATTTTTGTATCTCAAATGTAGGAAAAGTACAAGATACCACAGCATTTACTATGTTGCTGGGCATCAATGTATTATGGCCAAATATGTAGAATACATCATCATAGTGATAGGTCGTATGCGCATATTTCAGGTAACTAATACTTCCTGCTGGACAGACTTGAAAAATCTAATACAATCTGACGTTAGATGTAATTATAGACAATCCATAGAGTGTTCACACTAACAGAGTGTCAGTCCTTCATTTTTGAAAATACATTTGCGGATGACAATACACTGCTATATATTGAACAGAGTGAAATCATAGCACAAAGTGGAGGTTTATTGGTGCATCAGAACACTGAAAATTCATGGCAGTGGCAACATTACAACATAACACATTTTTGGAGACTGTGTTTGGAAATTGACCGGATACTGAGGTAGAAGCCATATTTTTCACGTAGTGCTGTTGAGACATACATCTTGTTCTACCACAATAAAACACTGATTGTTGATTGTTTTCAAGTGCGCGCAAGGATGTAAAGAAAATAGGAAAGAATTAAGTGGAAAAAAAGCAAGGGCATTGAAGAAGAGAGAAGAGCCAGATTGATTGCAGCAAGACAAAAGAGTGAAGCCCTTAAATAACATAACAAAAAGAGATAAGGGACTAATTTGGAGACTCTTGTAGTCACAGCAGGATGTTAATAGTGCCATTAACATGCAACTATCATGAAAGACAAAATAGCTGCACTTTCAGCACAACATGAGTTCAGAAAAATATGTTTCAACAAAGTGTCGAAACCTTAGCCTATGCTTTGTCAAGAATGGCAAACAAAAATTCTGTAGAACTATCTATTGATGAAATGATTAAACAAAATGAAGGTACTGGTCAGGGACGCCATCAGGAATGAACGCCAGCACGACTCGTTATTGTCGTACTGGAATGAAATGAATGGAGTTCTAATACCTGTCCCAGCTGAGGTCATATTAGGCGAATAAAAGAAGGTAAAAAGCTATACTGTGAGGTACCAAACCAGAAATTCAAAGAACTATATGTGTAAACAGTTAAGAGTACACATAAGTGACGTTTAACGGATAAAAATTGATAATAGAGAGGACAAAGAAGCCCTTAAAACGTGTTAAAGTTTGAATATAATAAGTAAATAAGACCCTAAGTTTTCCTGAAAATATTTACGTCTTCGAGGTATTCAAATAATGATTTAATCTTTACAGTATCGAAAAAAGACTCATGTTGTCTGCTTTGTAAAATTTATCTCGCACTAGCGCTAAGTCAATGCACTCAATTAATATAAGTCGTGCTCTGGCAAAAGGGGCCTTAATGCATCTCTATGATGCATCATACCAAGCAATAACTAGGGATCCATAATTTCTATTATGTCTAACAACCGAATGTATCATAAGGTAGACTGGTCCTTTGACATACAGAATACTGACCAGTAGCGAAAAGTTTCTGCCTAGGTTAGCCTGCGCGTACTGCACAGGCTGACCTGAACTGATACTTTTCGCAGATACATTAAGCCCCTTTTCACAGAACACAAAGCATGGCTCATACCGTATTTTCTGGACAATAGGCCACGGCCTATCCGTGAAAAAAGAGGAAATTTTCAAGGGTGCGGCCTATAAGATGAAGCGGCTTTTACGTTAATTTTATTTTTCTAAATGATCTGTAAGTGCGGTCTGTAAAACTGAAAATAAATGAAAACCAATTTACGATTTCCAATTTTGGAGTCATTTTGGTTCAACGTGAGAATGGCACAAATATAAGAATCACAGACAAAGAGACATACCATATAATAACTGATACTTGTATTTGTTTTATTTCTCCAAAGCATTTCAGCAGACGACTTTTGAAATCATTGTGACAAAAGAGGAAATTGCCTGTGCGAGCAAATTCATTTTTTGTCTCAATGTTTTTTACCTTGTCTGAAAATGTTATTAACACTGGACCAAGTTTTGAGCCCTCCTCAAAAATCGTCTATATGAATGTTTAGGTTAACCAAATTTTGTAAATTGTGGCATATCCTCCGTGTGTGACAGATTAACGAGAAACTGTGAAAAACCGTCTCGATTATTTGGTGTCTCTATTTTTGTTCAGACAATTAATAAAGTCACATCACATGATAATTGGATTAAGATATATGTACTTGTTTGTATACCCCACTGACTGTTTATTGCGTGGTATATGAGAAAATATACCGGTATTATTTATAATACATTCAATGATAATAATTTACATTAACCAAGCAATTCGGCCGCGGCCTATGTGCAGAAGCGGCCTATACGATATATTTATTTCTAAAATTGTTAAAATGAAAGGATGCGGCCTGTACAGTGCAGCGACGTATTGTTCGGAAAATAGGGTATATGCTTGACGGTGAGAGGGGCAGAGCACGGAACGCATTTCAGTGCCTCCTCTCCTGTTAGGAGATAGGAGTGCACAAGATGCGTATGGTCGATACGCAGACGGGCCAAACCAATTTCTTCGCGTCGAAAAGTTCTTGAGCCTGGCAGCCATTCTCCAAGAGTTGGCTTAATCCAGAGTAATTAAGGTGATTGAGCGGGCCGTTCTACGAATTATCCCATAAGGACTGAGTAAAATATTTATTAAAGGTTTAAAATCAGCAAAAGGTACTTTGAAAGGTAAAATATTAAATGACAATGCCTTCTTTGCAGCTTTACCTGCCTCTTCATTACCACCAACACCAGCATGACTAGGGAGTCAACACAAAACTATGTCATTATTTTCGCAGATGTCAGATAGTTTATCTAAAAGGTTAAAAAGCAATTGGATTATCAGTTTTCTCATGCTCAAATGCTGGCATGACACAGAGTGAATCGGTAAAAATGATAAACGCCCTAGACCTTGCTCTTAATCATATAGAACAGGACGCCTACTGGCGCTACATCATTTTCACTGTTGCAATGTCAGCTATGCAAGCTGTCGAAAATGAGAGAACGGACAATCTGCTTAAAAAAATTCTCGAATCTGTGATAATGCTGAATTTGTATTTTGTTGGCCTCCCAGCCATATTGGTATAAGTGGCAATGAAGAGACAGATAAAGCTGATAAGGAGGCATTGTAACTTGATGTTTTACTTTTTAACGTTCCTTTTGATAATTTTAAGCCATTGATCAATGATTTTATTAAAATGTACGGCGGAAATCCTGGAATGACCCAGTGAACCAAAGCAACAAAATATTTACAGTGAAGCCAACTTTTGGCGAGTGGCTTCCAGGGTCGCGGAGAAATCGCCGCGAGGAAATTATCTTGGTCTGTCTTCGCACTGGTCGTACATATTTGACACACTTTTATCTTTTGAAAGGAGGGGAAGCACCGCAATGCATTACGTACATTTCGTTACTTATTGTCAAACACTTACTTACAGATTGCATAGACCTTGCACCTGCAAGGGACATATGTTTTCGTATTGATAATTTGAAGACTTTATTTAATACTGAAAAGATTGAAACTATTCTTGACTTTTTGAAAGATCTATAAAAAGATATAATTTTATGTTCTATTGACCATCTGTATTTCTAGACTGTATGTCACTAGCTACATTTGTTCTTGTACAGTTTACACAGCTCAATTTTTCATCTTTTTTTTTTTCAGAATATTACTATGATTACTTGAACACATTCCATTACTTGTTAGTGCGCCCAATATGACCTTTGATGCCGACGGGCCATAAAAATTCATTCATTATTCGTTCAACCTTATCGATCGTAAGGTGAGCGCTTTAGGGCCAATGGCCCTCTTTTTTTTTTTTTTTTTTTTTCTTCTTTTATCTGATTTTAAATTGTTGTTCCTTTTCATAACAATTACCTACTTGAGCAATAAGTGTCAGAGACCTTTTAATCTTTTACGCACAGAATGTAGTATGGACTAGGGAGCAGATAAAAAGTCTTGCTTGTAGAATCGATTTTGGATCACGGTTGCGCTGTGTACGGGTAAGCACGTCAGTCGTACTTGCACAAACTATGGGCGAATGAGACTGTCCATACAGTACTATATAAAACTGAAGTCAAACCCTTAAACTCCTTCTCATAAACTTGAATTTGATCCTCTGTATAAAGAAAAGGTCATATCTCCAATTAGTCTCCGGTGTGAAGGTGATGTTCTTGGCTTCGATCTTAGCTAAGCAGAAGATTACAGACGATGTTTTATGTACTTCTAATAGACCAACATGTTTATCTGAGCTTGCATCCTATTAGAAGACACAGATTATCCTATTATTCTTTTTAAAGCAAATATCTCTAGATTAAAAGACAGTACTACAACTATGAACACACTTATACAGATGGATCAAAAGAACGTGACAGGAGTGCCGTGCCGAATGGCCAACTTTATCTATTTCGTCTTTTTTTCTGCAGAGCTATCGCCAAACAATAATATAAACTGAATATGAAAGGTTTATCACGGGAGACGTATACAGGTCGATCCAACAGATGAACGAAACTGTTAATATCTTGTGTTTGCATAAGGGTACTATTATACTGCCTTGCTAAAGGGTTCGCTTTTGTAGCGACGTGGGAGATTACCTATCAGAGCTGTTAAGTTGACGCCCAACCATAAAAAAACACCTACAAAATTATGGGATAGATTTAAATCCTCTGAAGTTAAGTATTCAAGGATGAATCTTTATTCTGCGGGGGAGTATCTAGTACACTGATCGATCCCACAGCTAAACGTAAAGGTATATAGCATGTGTTTGTTATAAGGTGAAACTTGTACTGCCTTGCTGTAAAGCTAACTTTTGTAGTGATATGTTTGAGAGTTCGCCTAAGGAACTAGACGTGCATGATTCGATCACCGTCTAGAGAGGTTATTCTTCAGGGATGTTACAGTATCTTTGGTCGACGATCTTTTGAAACGGCTTTCATATTCAATAGACAAATCAAAACATAATGAGCAAAACGGTATAAGAGTATCTAGACATCGCGAGAGGTTACTCGACCTCGAACGATCAAGATGGTGCATTCATGCAAAAATTGCCTTCACCCACCAGATGAAAATCTTTGAGCATCTGTTTTCCAATGACAGAAAATATCTTTATACCCTCACCTACGTTGTAGAGGGGAGTATACTGGTTGTACCATGTCCTTTCGTCCATCCGTCCGTCCATCTTTTCGTTTCCGTGCTCTAACTCAATAGCCGTTTGACCTAGGACCATGAAACTTTTACAGGTGTTCTCATGATCCAAGTAGGTGCCGTTTTGTTTTTGGGTAACATGGGTCAAAGGTCATGGCCACAGGTGAACTTTGTTTTCTCTGATTGTGCTGCTACAGTGAAAAGGTGCCGATGGGAGTATTTTTGTACGCTTTGCGACAGTTCCAGTTATCTTTGTCGGACAGCATGGATGACTAAAGATTTCTTTTGCCATTTCAAACGGAGTTGAGGGCACGGCATTACACGCTGTCTGATTGGTGAATACTTATCATATAGGGTTGCCGCGGCTGCCGAGCCGGACGGCGAACTATACCAGTTTCGTCTTCCAGATAAATCTTCAATTCTCTCTGCAGAGCTAAAAGCTATAGACCTTGCTCTTGATCATATAAAGGAAGACGGTTACTGGTGTTACATCATTTTTACTGATTCACTCTCTGCCATGCAAGCACTTTAGCATGAGGAGACTGATAATGCGATTATTATTAATCTTTTAGATAAGCTGTCTGACATCTGCGGAACTACTGACGTTGTTTTCTGTTGGCTCCCCAGCCTCACTGGTATCAGTGGTAATGAAGAGGCAGATAGAGCTGCCAAGGAGGCATTGTCACTTGATATTTTACCTTTTAAAATCCCTTTTACCGATTTTAAACCTTCGTGATGCTGGAATACGACGAACCCGATGCCTGTCGTGCATCTTTACTTTTATTCATTCTGTATGGGATACTCCGTGGAACGACCCACTAAATCATCACAATAAACTTTTCTGTATAAAGCCAATTCTTGGAGAATGGCTGCCAGGCTCAAGGACTTCTCGCCGCGAAGAAATTGTTTTAGCCCGTCTGCGTATCGGTCATACCCAGGAGAGGAGGCGCCGCAATGCATCCCGTGCTCTACTCCTCTCACCGTCAAGCATATATTAACAGAGTGCGTTGACTTGGCGCAAATACGCGATAAATACTACAAAGTAGACAGCATGAGTCTTTTATTTGATACTGTGAAGATTGAATCATTATTTGAATACCTTAAAAAGGCAAATCTTTTCCGAAAACAATTAGTGTTTTATCTACCGTGTTACATTCTAACTTAACTCGTTTTAAGGGCTTTTTTGGCCTTTCTGTTATTATTTTTACCCGTTAAACGTCACTTATGTCTACTTTTTACTGTTTACCTATATAATTTTTTTTATACTTTTCTGACTCAGTACCTCACAGTATCGCTTTTCACCTTCTATATGCGCCCAATATGACCTCAGCTGTCGAAGGGCCATAAAACTCCATACATTCATTCATTCATTCATTCATTACTTTGTACTGTTTTCCCAGATAGTTTTATAAATTTCTGACTCAGTACCTCACAGTATCGCTTATCGCCTTCGTATACGCGCCCAATGTGACCTCAGCTGTCGACGGGCCATAAAACTGCATTCATTCATTCACTTATCATATAGCTAAGAATCTTTACTGTTGTCTTACAGATGGTCGGTTACTAAAAATGAAACGGGCAAGAGCTAGGGTCAAAGCCGATGGATATGTCGCTAGTCCTATGTCAAAACATGTAAAGTTGCAACAATTTTGTGAGTACTTAACCAAAAGATGAACAAAGGAATGGTCAGATAGACCAGGGTCCGTTTTCATCAACCCATCTTAGCTTCATTCTTAATGTTATTCTACATTTAGAAAGTAACGCAATTTCTGATCGGCTTTATTTAAACAATTTGGATCAGCCAATCAGAAATTGTGTTGCTTTCAAACTTTAAAACTTGAAAATAAGACTAAGAATACTTTGGGAAATGGTTGGTTGATACGGACCCTGGTCCTCTTGAATTTGAGTTCTGTCTTATCCTAAACTGAGAAAGTATCACAATTTCTGATTAGCTTCAGTATGGGATTAAGCGAATCTGAAGTATCGTTACTTTGAAAACTGAGAAAATTCTTGAGAGATAGAATAAAATTACAATTTAGAATGGGCCTCGTGAACCCAGTATATAATACCCTCACTAGACTCTGAAGGGAAGATGAAATGGAAAGGCAACGGAGAAGAAAAAATTAAGACGTGTTTTACAAGTTGATGAACCTTTATTTATGGAATCTATAAACAGATCAGCGGAACCAACAATTGCTTACCCTGTTTTTCATGACCCTCAGAGAGAAGACATTTAAAAAAAAAAACGTAGAATAAATATAAAATGCCAGAAAGCAACGTTTTGCCGTATTCCTTGAATAGTTTCTACATTTCTAATGACAACTGCCATTATTTTAGGCACCTCAAATGCGTTCATATCATGTGAACCTCATTCCATTTGCAAAAGCTTCCACTTCCGACGAACATTCTTTCCAGTTGACAAATTATTGACTTTATTTTGAAAGCATTAAAAGCCGACAAGTACAATTTAGCTTAAAGGACGCGATTCTTTTATGTTAAAGGACAGAAACTTATAAAAATAATCGAGAAAAGTATTTTCTTTTTACACTTTTTGGTTTAGTTTTTCTACCTCATAAAGGTGAAAACCCGGGACCGATTGGTTAAGTGTAAAACAATTAAGTAGAGAAGAGTGTAGACAAAGATAAGACTACAAGGTCTCGTCGTTTGTTTGACCATGATCTTCAAGCTTCGGAAGACATCAGAGGTCGGTATGCGTAAAGTATTGTTAAAAATGATGATCGAGTGAATTTAAAACTATTTTTCCTTGCCAGCGAACGAACACATAGTCCAGTCGTTCACAAGTTTCGAACTCGACTTGTAAAATTAGGGACATTAATGCTTAAAAACTTTTTTGAGTCTGCGCACATGAACATGGTCCAGACATTAACAAGTTAATGACTACTTTTGAACAAGAGGGCAACGATGGCATTGTATCGCTCTATTGCCTTTTTAAACAAATGTATCGGGCACTAAATTGGCATTAGTCACATCTTTTTTCAAATGCAAAAATAATGTCTGTGAAAACAAGCAGTTCTAATCAAGTATCATTCATGCTAAATATCAATGTTGTAAAACTGAGAAGCAGAAACAATTTTTCAGTGGCATGAAAGGTAAAGTTCTGGAACAAAACTGAATCATAGAAACCTTAGTTTTCTTCAGATATTCAACTCAACTGAGCATAGTTATTTACATAAAAATAAATCACTCTCACTGAAAATGAACATTTTCTTTTCAAAAAAACTTGAGGACCAGACACCCAGTCATGTAATAGTGCAGTTTAATTACCAGGGGAGGTAAATAATAACAAGCTTTATATACCTATTATAATAGGAGCTATTTCCTCCTGATCTATATAAAAACTTAAGTCGTATTACTTCATGTATTACAAGAAGTTTTTTTTAAATTTTTCACTATTTAAGCCTTTGTAAAAAGTGTTACCCCTATGGGTATAGTTTTGAGAACCTTGCTACTGGTCCTCTAGATGAACAAACATGCAATAAAATCCTAGACTTTATGGTTAGGAATCAGACGATTCTTTTTAGTTTATTAGCCCAATTACAACTTGAGACCCCCGGAATTGGGCCAATTTTGACCCCCAGGGCTATAAATGAGATACTCTTGCTAGAAGTTTACTATGAGGTTTACTACATGCCAAAGTTTTGGTAGTACCAGGCCATAGACTAAGGATTTTTTAGATTTTCACTATATAAGCCCATGTATAACATGTAACCCCTTTGGTGGGGCCAATTTTGAACCCAGAGCTATACTTTAAATAGTCTTAGTAGGGGTCTAC
This sequence comes from Tridacna gigas, assembly GCA_945859785.2. Taxonomy (NCBI): domain Eukaryota; kingdom Metazoa; phylum Mollusca; class Bivalvia; order Cardiida; family Cardiidae; genus Tridacna; species Tridacna gigas. Next base: position 70,507,227 of record OX244028.2, read on the forward strand.
TGAATGAAGCTCACTGCAAAATTTGGCAGCTCTCAGATACAAGAAGATATTTTAAAGTTTTCAAACTTGTGCACCCTTCGGCGGGGCCAACTCTGGCGGGGCCGAGGGATATAATGTGAAAAATTTATGGTAAAGGTTTATCAGATGAAGCTACGTGCCAAATTTGGTTGCCTTAGACCTTACGGTTTCGGACAAGAAAAGCTTTAGAGATTTTTTAATATTTTTCAGTTTTGTTGCCATGGCAACCAGAGTTTTATCAGAATCTTTTTTTAAAGAATTTCTCAAGACGGCTATGACAGGATCATTCCGTGAACTTTCATCAAAATTGGAAGTGCAGTTTCAGAGAAGATGTTGGAAAGAAAAGTTAACGTACGGACGGACGCACATCGGACACCGGGCCATGACATAAGCTCGCTGGCATTCGGCCAGTGGGGCTAAAATGAAAACAAACTGCGTTTGAGCTATTTGTGTCGGCGTGCCTATCCACGGTCCAGTCGTTAACAAAATTAAAATTAGATGAAAAGAGGCTGCTTCGAACTATTTCTTGTCAGAATACGTTGACATGATCTGCTCGTTTTCAAGTTCAGATCTAATTCCGTAAAATAAAAATTAAGTGCTTTCGAGCTATTTTGTGTCTGTCTACATATAAATTGCCCAGTCGTTAGCAACTTTAGAACTACTTTTATGAAAGTGAAAACAAACTGCTTCAGAACTCTTTCGTGCCAGAGGACATATAAATTGTTCAGACGGTAACAAGTCAGCAAACTATATCTGTGACAATGAAAACAAAATTCTCTGGAACTATTCTGTATCGGCCTACGTGTATTGTCCCGTCATTAACAAACTTGGAACTTCCTTCGTAAAAATGAAAGCAAACTGCTATATAATTAATTTGTTCCAGCGTGGATATAAATGGTCCCGTTTAGGAAACACGTACATTATAATTCAGATGGCTTAACTCTTTACCGCACAATCCCGAGGTTTAACGACCCTGAGGAAGAACCCTTTTGAAAGCATTACGGGAAAAAGAGAAAACGCTGGTAACTAGCATTTATCTTTTTCCAACAATGTTTTCTTCTCTTCCGAAGGCGAATTTCTTTTCCTGAGTCACAACTGTTAGTAGTTTGCAAAAGTTTCAATTTTGACAAGTTTAAAGTTTTGCCGTTCGGTAAAAGATTAAAAAGGCATGAATATTGTTTCCCTCGCATTAAAAAAAAAAGCAATTGGAGGCTTGATTACCGGCAAGGACGATGTTCCTGCACTGTTATCCGATTCCTTGTTTACTATTCTAGCTTAAACATCTGATTTACCGATATTCTACTCAAATTTTTGTTTGAGATCCGTATTTGTATTCTGATTCCAAATTGTTCATATAGTTTCTAGTGCAATGAAAGTCGTATTCAAAAAGAAAAAAAAAAAAAAAAAAAAAGATTGAACAAATAGTATCCCTTGTTTGAATAAAAAAAAGTTCTGTAATAAATTAGCTGTTAACCGATGATCTGCGATGAGAAACATGTCGCTGGAAAAAAAATAACACAAACAAAATACTAACAGCTCTGCGAAGCCTAAAGTTTAATTTGAATAATGTTTTCAAAAACCTTACTGAATTTTGCTTTCACAATTTAATCCTCTATCACACAATCCTACTTTTTTAATGGCCGAGAGAAAACATTGCTCGGAAAAGAAGACAATGCTGGTAACCAGCATTTTCTCTTTTTCACAGAATAGTTTCTACCTTTCGGAGAAAATTTCCATTACGCGACCTATATTTACTTCGTCGACAACAAAATTGTTTGTCTTGGACAAATACAATATTTTGTGTATGGTAAAAAGTTAAAAGGTATTTCATTATGTTAAGGGTTGGTGCATGTAGCTGCATAAAGTACAAGGGGAAGTTATAATAGACGCGATAAAGGCGGAGATTAATATAAGGCGTAGTATGATTATACTAGTTGTACGTATACAAGCAAGGGGAGGGAAGATAATTATAATATGGGCCATGCTCTGTGAAAATGGGATTTAATAAATTTACATAAAGTATCAACTCGGGTCTGTCTGCACAGCCCGTGCAGGCTGACCATACTTGAAACTTTTTACTACTGGTCAATTTTATGCACGTCAAAGGACCAGTCTACCTCATGATTCAGTCGGTTGTCAGTTATACGATACCGTGTTTGCTATAATGCATCACCGAGATGCAGTAAACTTCCTTTTGCCTGATCGCGGATAATGTTATTCGTAGTACATGTATAAATAGAAGCAGTTATGTAAGTAGGAGGAGGAGGAGGACTAGTAGAATATTGGTCGTAGTAGTAATACAAGTATAAAGAGGACAAGTAGATGAAGTACTGGTGGTTATCGAAAAAAGAGGTATAAGTCTAAGTATTAGTGGTAGCAGCAGAAACAATAGTAGTAGTGATTGAACTTGTACAAGTAGGACGTAGGTGGTAAGTAGTGAAAATAAGAGACGTTGAAAACACAGTATACGCAGTGGTAATACAAATTATTCAAGTAGAAGTCGTATCAGTAGTAGCAGCAGTAGGAGTGTGATCTTGTACAATAGTCATGCTCTGGCAAAAGGGGGTTTAATCATCTCCGTAAGAAATTGTATCAATCAAGGTATCACAGTTATGGAACCATAAAATCCATTTTGTCTAACAACTAATTAAATCGTACGGTAACTGGTCCTTTTGGATGCAGAAAGTTGATCAATAGCAAAAAGTTTCGACTCGTGTCAGCCTGCGCAGTGGGTCGATACTTTTTTTGCAGATGCATTAAGCCCCCTTTTCACTGAGTATGGCTCAAAAGTAGAAGAAGGATTGCTGGCAGAGGAAGAAATGGTGTCAGTAGAAGTAGTATGTATGTGGGTAGTGACAGTAGCACTAGAAATATTAGTGAGGAAGAAGAAGAGACGGAGTGAAAGAAGATACTTACGACAGCAGTTCACCCCTGCACTGTCAGGATTGTAACAGTAACTAGGGAACCAATCTGGGTTACATTGCTCCAGGGTATCTTCTAACCCGTTACAACGTAGTCGGCTAAGGAGAACCGTACCATTTCCTTTGCCGAACTGCGAGAGTTTGTCGGTCGCAGCATTTTCCCTACATGTATAATAGAAATATACGTTTGGAGTGTCAGATCGATAGTCATTGCTCTGGAACATACTGTGTAGTCAAGGTAAATGTGACTCAAAAACTGACTTGTCTCCCGAGGGGAAGAAAACACTGTGAGAAAATGAGAATCTTCTGATTTCTAGCATTTTATACCTATCCAACATTGTTTTCAAAGGCCGTAAGGGTTTGTTAAACTTGGGATCGTTTGGTAAAAGGTTTAAAAGCAGAAAATGAACAAAAATTGTTTAAAGGGTTCGGCCACCCACCGGTTTGTAAAGTTTGACAAAAGTTCATGCGAATTGGGTTGGCATTTGTTACCGTTTTCAACATTGTTATCCCCCGCCGAAAGAGTAGCGATATAGTCTTTACGGCGTCCGCACGTCCGGATAGAAATCTTCTAAAGTCCTTGACGAAAGCTGATGAAACTTCATATATGTATTCCTTATGATAGTTTGCCGATATACTTTTTTTTTTTTTATATTTAATTCCGTGTCGTGGAAAAAGAGGATTTTTTTTCGGCGAGGGATTTCACTTTAACGAAATAGCTTGTTTTATTTACATCGTGTTGACAAATTAACCTATCTATGCTTATACTGTAATACAATATATTCCTCCCAAGCCACTGACTGCTTTCCCAAATTACATCGTCGAAACCGTGATTAACGGTGATAGAAGAATGAACCCTATCGCAGTGACTACCATCAATCCTCGGAAATAAATTCACTGGGCTAGGGTTTCGAACCAGCGACTCCCCCGGTTTCAAAACCGCTGGTCGTGACCGTCTGAGCTACTCGGCTCAGCACACCTTTGAAGGAAACTAATACAACGAATATTTAAGCTCTTCTAGAGAAGATGCCATGTAGTATTTTTTTGAAGTGGACTTTTTATATATATATACCCAAAGGAAAAAGAAACGCAGGGTAAAATAATATGGAATAACTTTTAAACGACTTTGTTTATTATCATGAAAATTGGTCAGGTTATTATCTCGGTCATTGTGTACTCAACACGGTAAGAAAAATTACCGAAGCATGTAACGTACCGTGTCACGTAGTGCAAGCAGTGAAAAGCAAAAATTCCGTGCAGAATAAATCTGATTATTTCGTCAACACAGTTTTTCATATCATTCGATACTCTATAGATTTACACTCTGTTTTCAGTAGTTGAAACTCTGTTTTAATTACCTACGGTAATGGCACGGCTTACGGAAGTTCAGAGGGGTCAGGCCATTGCGTTACTAATGCAAGGTCAAAGACAGCGGCAGGTTGCTATGCAGTTTGGCGTGAATGTTTCTACCATAGAACGACTTGTTCGTCGTCTTAGAGAAACTGGAAGGCTTGCCGACCGACCTCGAACAGGGCGTCCGCGCGTAACGACACGACGTCACGACAGGGCTATACGTCTTGCCCACTTGCGTAATCGGTACGTTACGGCCACTGAAACTGCTAACAATACAATAGGCAATCATAACCGTAATATTCACCCCAAAACTGTAAAGAACCGATTACGTGAGGCGGGTCTGCGATGTAGACGTCCATGCGTTGGTCTGCCTCTCACTCGTGCACGTCGCGCGCGTCGAATGGCTTGGTTGGCGGCACATGCCCCCAGAATATTTCCAATGAGGCATTGGAGACAGGTCTTTTTCACCGACGAGTCGCGATTCACCCTTTTTCGTCCGGATGGTCGACGTCGTATATACCGACGTCGTAGGGAACGTTTCGCCGACGCATGCGTTACTGAGGTGGATAGGTTTGGTGGATCAGTTATGGTCTGGGGTGGAATATCTCACGGGGTTAAGTCACCGTTGGTTGTGTTGGGTGGGACTTTGACCGCCGTCAGGTATAGGGATGAAATCCTCCGCCCGGATGCTGTTCCTTTAGTCCAACAACATAATCTCATTTTCCAACAAGACAATGCCCGACCTCATGTTGCGAGAGTTTGTAGACAGTTTCTGGCGAATCATAACATTCAGCCGCTTGACTGGCCAGCCTATAGTCCAGATTTGTCTCCAATTGAACATCTTTGGGACGAACTGGATGCACAGGAGAATAAGGGCTGTGACAGCTGCGGGGGGTGGACATACCCGATACTGACAACTATACGCCGATTTGAAATTACGTTTTTGTGGGGTATCGCCGAATTGGTTCAAATAACTCTAAAAGTAAAGGTCAAAATCCAGTGAAATTTTCGGAAATAATTCATGAAAGATAGTTCTTGATATTGTAATAAACAAAATTTAATACCATTCATATAATTTACCATAAATCACCGCTAAATTTTACCCTGCGTTTCTTTTTCCTTTGGGTATATATATATATATATATATATATAAAAAAAAAAAAAAAAAACAGAAACACACTGGAATATTGCATGTCAAAGTTTAAGCCAATATACTGATATCCCTCTTTGAAGAAGTCGTTTTGGTATGTAAATGAGCCTTGCTCTGTGAAAAAAGAGTTTAATGCACCTTCCGAAAGTCTCGATCTAGATCAGCCTGCGCAGTCCCCGTAGGCTGACTTGGGTCGAAACTTTTTTGCTGTTGGTCACTTTTCTTCACGTCAAAGGGCCATTCTACCACAAAGTCGGTTTTTTCTGATAAAAGGGATTTTAGTGATCAATATATTTATGATGACTTATTTTGTATAATGCATCATGGAGATGCATAAAATCCCCTCTTGCCGGCGCACCGCTCATATAGTAGAAAGAATTCCAACTGGAAATGATCATTTGCAGAGAACATTTCAAATATGGCTCAATGATGGAAATTGTCTTGAAACTGATAAAAGAAATCTTATTGGAAAGGAGAAAACGCTGGTAATCAGCATTGTTCTCCTTTTCCTGCAAAGGTTTCAAAAGGTTTCTTCCCCGTGGTCGGTTTGTATTATAGTACTGCTTGTTTAAAGATTCCTTAACCACTGCAACCGATGGACCTGGTAAGGGTATGACTGTCCGGTGTTTAAAGTTTCTTTCAACATAATTTCAGTTGTATCGCAGCGGCCAGTGCACATATCCATGCTTTCCTGGATTTTTTAACAGTAATTGGCACAATATTCTTCCTAAACCACTGGCTGCTTTCTATCATCGAAACAATGATCAGCGGAGGAGGAGGAAAAAATCCTGTCGCAGCAATGACTATCATCATCTCTCGGAAAGAAATAAGCCGAGCTGAGGATTCGAACCAGTGTCCCCTGGTTTCACATCCTGTACGCTACCAAATACGCTATAAAGGGTATGACAAGTATTGAAATAATGACTTTTCAACCCTTTTTAGCCCTTTGATAGTTTATTGTTTGTTTAGCCGTTTGCAAACCTTATTTCTGTCACATCGCGGCAACTAGCGCATCTAACCATGCATTCCTGGAGTTTCTGTACACAGTACTCTAGAGAAAAGTCTTCCCAGCCAACTGGCTGCTGTCCCAAAGAAACATTTTCGGATCACTGTGCAGCGATAAGAGAGAATTTCTTTCTGTCGATATGACTAGATTATCAATCGCGAAGAAATTGCCCGAGATGGGGATTTCAATCAAGGGCCCACGGGTTTCAAATCCCGTGATTTCATACCATGTGGCCTGTTACAAGCATAAATGCTTATGTGTATTTTATTAGCGTGTGAGCGCAGAGGAAAAAGCGGCACTCTGACAAAAGGGGGTTAAATGCATATCCGTGATGTATTATACCAAGTAAGTTATCACATGATAATGGATTAAAAAAACCGTTTTGTCTATCAACCGTCTGAATCATGAGGTAGACTGGTTCTTGGACACGCAGAAAATTTATCCATGGAAAAAGGTTTCGACACATGTTAGCCTGTGCGGATGGTGCATTTTAATCCTCTTCTTACAGACCATGGCTCAGATATACTATATAGATATACTTTTATTTACTCCGTAGAGCAAAATACATAAGAGTGTAGATTTTGTGCATTTGAATGGGACTTCAATTCAAGGAGAGAAAAATATGAAATGCTTTGCGAAACATGTTTTAAAGATGGCGTTTAGTTCAACCACCATCTTATCCCATCATTCTTTTGTTACAAAAAAAGCAGTTGTGGAAGAAGTTCTGTTTACAAGATGTATGTTCCAATGTTGACCAATCAACTGTCAAACAGACAGGGTGCTCCAAGTATTCTCAACACTAACTTCGTCTGCTTGGGTACAAAGAAGGAATAAGTCAAACGTACGGGTTTTTAAATCCGAGAATTCGACAGATCACGACGGCATCTGTCCGGTCAAAGTCTTCATCACAAATGCGTCCCCATTCGCCGTTATGAAATACCTCTACCCTACCTGTGTAATTGTTTGGCCCGCCGACGATTCGCACACCTTCCGTGGCTACAATAAAGTCATAGGTATTACTACCGATGTGTATTTTGCCGTAGGCGCTCTCATCATGTACATGGACATATGGGCAATGCTTTGTGAAAAGGGGGTCTAATGCATATTCATAAAGTATCGATTCAGGTCAGCTTGCGCAGACTCAGGCTGACCTGACTCGAAACTTTTTGCTCTCTTCATGTAAATGGACATATGAGCCATGCTTTGTGAAAAGATGGACTAATGCATATTCATAAAGTATCGATTCAGGTCAACTTGCGCAGACTCAGGCTGACCCGGCTCGGAACTTTTTGCACTTGATCAGTGTTCTGCATGTCAAAGGACCATTTTGCCTTATGTTTCAGTCGGTTGTTTGACTAAATAGATTTTTTGAATCCATGATTATCTGATGACTTGCTTGATACCTAGAGGCCACATTTTTAGTCAGGTACACATGAAACTTAGAATGTTTGTTTTGATAAAATCTTGAACAAGTTCTAAATTGGGTCATGTTGGGTCAAAAGTAGATCATTAGGCTCAGTCTGATGCTCATAGAACTTGGTTAGAATTATTGTCCTGATAATATTTTGGACAAGTTCGAAATTGGGTAACGCTGGATCAAAAAGTAGGTTACTGGGCCAACTCTTGGTAAAATCTTATCTGCTCTGAAGAGGTCACATTTTAAGCCTGATACATATGAAAATTTGTCAGAAGCTTTGTCGTGGTTGTATCGCGGACAAGTTCGAAAAAGGACCCTGTCGAGTCAAACAGAAGGTCACTGGGCCAAATATTAAAAAAAAAAAAAAAAAAAAAAAATGTGAGCAACGTATAGCCTACATTTGCAGCCCGGTATTTTTGTTCTTGTTGATGATATCTTAACAAGTTTGAAATTGGGCCATGTTGGGGCAAAAAGTAAATCACAGGGTCAAATCTTAGAAAAACCTTGTGTGCAATCTAGAGGCTACATTTTCAGCCAGATACTTATGAAATTAAGTAAGAATGTTTGTCTTGATGATATCTTGGATGACTTTGAGATTGGGTCAAGTCGGGTGAAAAAGTAGGTTACTGGGCCAAATTTTTGAAAAACCTTGTGTGCACTTTAGAGGCCACATTTTCAACCTGATACTCAAGACACTTGTTCAGAATGTTTGTCCTGATGATATCTTAGACAAATTCGAACTAAGGTCATATATGAGGTCAGTCAGATTCATTTATCTTTACATCATTTAAACCAGGATCTCTTCATCTTATCACCTATAGATGACTTCACTCAGATGAGCTCTTTGGGGCCAATGGCCCTCTTACTAATGCTAGTTGTTTCCGTATATACTGATGAATTTTGATTGGCGAAATATTTTTTGTCGTTGCTCCATGAAAGAAAATAAGTCACACGAACTGTCCTTTCATTGGTTGATATTGGTGATCTGTGTTGTTACGCACTATATAATCCACATCTCAGGACCTCTAGAAATATCGGAAAATCTGAATGTGCTGTGAGTATCGTGCGCATGTCATATTCTTGGAAGATCGACCTGTCTGCTACGATACACCATTGTACTGTACAGAATGAATATTTAATACGCGGTGCCGCTAAAAATTAGCAAGCGGAGAATGACTATAAATAATTCGTCCGTGGAGAAATCAAGCCTGTTTTTCGCTCAAAGTTTGAAATTATAATAATTTCAAACGGTAAAAATGAATTAAAAAATCAATTGTTTATGCAAATCTTTCTTTACAATTTCTAAATTTCCAGTTTCTAAAAGGTTTAGGGAAAACCGTCAAAAACCGTTGTCTATGAACGTTTTAAACACATGATTACTTCACTTTAAGTTCGCTGCATTTGTTGCGATCTTGAAAAGTCGTCCAATTGTGTACCAAAGATGCCCAAATCAGATAGGCCAGTATTTGAAAACTGAAACCTAGCGGAGGGTTAATGCAAGCGTTACTTGAATGTGTGTGTGGAAGAGGGGCAGTGGTTATATTCAATTGTAAAGCTCCTATAATTTTGAATATCAAGGCGTAAATGTAGGCCGCATGCGGGTTACAACATTGCAGCAGAACATTGAATTGCAAGGGTGCCAGCATTTTCTTCTTTTTCCACAGTGTTTTCGAAAGCCTTTTTCCTACGGGTCTTTTAGGCAGGGAATTTTTTGGTAAAAAAAAATAACAAAACCGCTTATTTTTAAAACAGACCACCGAGTTAAAAAAAGAATGACTTACAGCCATCGCAGCTTACTGACACATCTTTCGAATGGTCACAGAAATATGTATCGGCGGGGCTTGTTCGTCCGCAATTACCGATAGTACCCTCGATTCCATTACACTGTAAGTTCGACATAACTACCTCACCTAAACCTTGGCCAAAATAAGCGTCACTGTGCCAGTATGCAGTTGACCTGAAACGTTTGATATATGCTCGAATGCTAAGCCACAGAAAACAGTCCAGGGCCCGGTTTCACGAAAAAAAAAAAAAAAATATGTATTCTGGATTTGTTTAAGAAGTGTTTGTTTTTTTCTTTAACAGACTAATTTTCCGACTGAGGTTGGTTCGTTCTTTTAGGTGCATTTCACTAAAAGTTAATTAAAAGACTTAACTAACGTTTCGTTTTCAAATCCTGAATTGACATAGTATTAGAACAGACTCAACACTGCAAAATAACTGTAAACTGAGTTAAGTCTGTTTATTTTGCTGAGTACAACCAGAAATGTTGTGTCAACTAAGGATTTGGAAATGTTACTTACGTCTGATAATTTTACTAAAACGCGTCTTAGATAACGACCTCACCTTACTTAAGTCACCCTTCCCCTTACTTACCCAGAAAAGTCGAAATTAAAGCTCACTATTTTCATCTCCTTTTTAGCTCACCTGAGCACAAAGTGCTCAAGGTGAGCTTTTGTGATCGTGCTGTGTCCGTAGTGTGTCGTCCGTCGTGCGGTCGTCAACATTTACCTTGTGTGCTCTCCAGAGAGAGGCCAGATTTTCAGCCAGATCCTCATGAAACTTTGTCAGAATGTTTTTCTGGATGAAAACTTGGACAAGTTCGAAACTGGGTCAAGTTGGGTCAAAAAGTAGATTACTGGGCTGAATCTTAGTGCACTCCAAAGACCACATTTTTAGCCTCATATTCTCATGAAACTTGTTTTAATATAATCTTGGACAAGTTAGAAATTGGGTCATATCAGGTCAAAAAGAAGGTCACTGGGCCAAATGTTAGAAAAACCTTGTGAACACTCTAGAGGCCACATTTTCAGCGTGATACTTATGAAACTTGGTCAGAATGTTTGTCTGGATAAAATCTCGGAGATATTCGAAATTTGGTCACATCAGGTCAAAAAGTAGGTCACTGGGCCAAATCTTAGAAAAACATTGTTTGCACTCTAAAAAATCATTTTAAGCCAGATCCACATGAAACTTGGTCAGATTGTGTGTCTCGATGAAATCTTTGACAAGGTCGAAATTTGGTCACGTTGGGTCAAAATGTAGGCCACTGAGCCAAATCTTAGAAAAACCTTCAATGCACTCTAGAGGCCACATTTTCAGCCTGATACATATGAAACTTGGCCATATAGTTTGTGTGGATAGAATCTTAGACAAGTTCGAAATTGGGTCATTTCGGGTCAAAAACTAGGCCACTGAATCAAAATTTAGAAAAAAAAAAAAAAAAAAAAAAACTGTGTGCACTTTAGAAGCTACATTTTCAGCCAGATCCATATGAAACGTGGTCAGAATGTTTATGGATAAAAAATATCGGACAAGTTTGAAATAGGGTCACGTGCGGTCAAAAAGCAGGTCACTGGGCCAAATCTTAGAAAAAGCGTGTGTTCACTCTAGAGGCCACATTTTCAGCTTGATACTCATGAAATTTGTCTTTATTATATCTCAGACAACTTCAAACTTTGGTCATGTCAGGTCAAAAAGTAGGTCACTGGGCCAAATTTTAATCAAACTTTATGTGCAGTCTAAACGCCACATTTTCTGTCTGATACTCATGAAAATTGGTCAGAATGTTTCTGTACATGATATTTTGGACAAGTTTGATATTGAGACACGTCAGGTCTAAAAGTAGGTCACTGGGCCAAATCTTAGAAAAACCTTGATTGCACTGTAGAGGCGACATTTTCAGCCAGATTCGAATTCAAAGAAGAAGTCAAGTTGGTAAAAAAGTAGGTGACTTATGGTTTACATCATCAAGATGAGGATCTTTTCAGCTTTATAAATCCTAGATGATCTTACTCAGGTGTGTGCTTTAGGGTCAATGGCCCCCTTGTTTGGTTAATTTTAGGTCGAGATAAAAGGTATTGGAGTATGTAACGTACAGGACTTGAAACCAGATGAGCGCTGGTTCGAATCTTGTGCTCGGCGAGTTTCTTTCCGAGGAATGACGATAACCATTGCGACAGGATTCCTCTCTCATCGCTAATAATTGTTTTTTAAACGATGGTTGTGTGTGAAAGCAGCGAGTGGCTTATAAGCAATATTGTGCGAAGTATTGGTATAAGAAAAATCTAGCAAAGCATGAATAAGTGCACTAGCCACATTGATTTAACCAAAACAATGTTACAGGTATACAACTCAAAATGTTAAATCTTAAAATATTACTACAGTTAAATCATGGCCTTAAACAACTGAAATTTCATCTCACGGGCAACAGTAATTTCATCTTTGCCATAGCGTTTGGTCTGCAGCAATAAACTGGAATTCTGCTGCAGGTGGTAAATTAACCTTCTACCAAGCAATCCCGCGACAGAAAGCTTTTGAAAACATAGTAGGTAAAGGAGAAATTGCTGGTGACAAGCATTTTCTCATGTTTTCTACCTTTTCGGAGACAAACAGTATCACTGAAATCACACTCAATTTGTCGTCTGCAAACGCTCTTAATTTGGACACGTCCCACATTTTGTCGTTTGGTGAAGAGGTAATGCTTCAAGGTCAGATGTACATAAATCAGCATTTAACTATATCGCCTCAAACTGCAGCATGAAATCTTTTGCGGACAACGTAATTCAGTTAATCATATATTTGCTTCTCGCTGGGCAAAAAAATGACATCTCGCGCAGACCGAAGTTTTTCTCACACTGCTAAAATCAAATACAAGCATCAGGAAAGTAACTATGACAGAATATTACGTATATATCCTATATTGGGTACAGGTAAGGTGTCTCAGTTCACCTAGTTAACCCTCTATTACACAATCCCAATTTTAACGACCCTGAGGAAGAAGGTTTTGGAGAACATTGTGGGAAAAGGAGAATACACTGGAAATCAGCATTTCTCCTTTTCCCACAATGTTTCTTACACTTTGAAAGGTAAGTTCTATATTTTAAACAACATTTGATTTGCCGTCTGCAAATTCTTTCGAGTTGGCCCATAGTATAATTGTTTGGTAAAGAGTTAAAAAGGCATCAGCAACCGCCATTAAGTCAAGAGGTTAAGCTACTCACGGAATGTTTGGATATCCTAGCATCCTACACACGACAAGAAGATCCTTACGGTCAAAGCCCTGGCTACAGATTGTCCCGTAGTGACCGTTGTGCATCACCTCAACCCTGCCAGTAGCGTTATTTAGGCCTCCGACCAATCGTATAGGTATATCTACAGCATAGGTTGACAGTGTCGGAAATATTTGAGAAATGCTCTGGCAAAAGGAGGTTTAATGTATATTAATGAAGCAAGATACCAAGCAAGACATTATATTTTAAGGGATCCGTAAAATTAAAGTCTAATGACTCAATTATTAGGTTAGACGTTCAATAATTTTCTTTGTTTCTCTTGTTTATTGATTGCTTTAAATGCCTGTTTCAGCAGTAAAGCCAGTTATCATCACGACGACCGGTGCATCAATCCATGCAGTGCTACATCTTGATTTTTAAGGGTAAAAGCTTATAAAATTTGAGTTCATGCTAAACTGACCTTGTACTCAACTTCAAATTTCATTGATACTTCAGAAAACGAGAAATTTGGAAAATAGACATTATGGAGAAAAGGGGAGGAATTGCTTTTGGAGTCAAGAATTTATATAAGTTGTATCAAATTATAGTTCTACAACTGAGAAATTTATGCTCAACTGAGATGAGTACGAAATACGTTTTAATTGAGTTTTAGCGAACGCCGAAGACGACAGCGGACTGTGGACTTGTATGCGAGGTTATCTCAAAAGAACTGTATACTTTCTACGAGTTACAAGTTTTACAAATTACCCGATCACTTTATATTTGATGTGACAGGTGTGCTCTAAGGAGAAGGAGGATTGCCACCCTGCCTATTTAAATAACAACGCCATTTTCTGAAACGATGTTTTTAAATACAAACGAAGGATAAATTTCTGTAACCTAATTCAATGATAGGTTTTAGAGTCATTGCTATAGATTTCTCAGACTTTCCGGCCCAAAAGAATTTCAATAAGAACCACATCTAACCAACATTCCTTGCTTTTAACATGGAATTGACAATATTTGCATGCTTTGAACTCACTTCAAGTTTCATAAACCTCGCACATAAACACTTGAACCTATTGCAGCTTCCATTTCTTTTCCAATTTTTAAGTGACAGTGACCTTGACCTTGGCTTCACCCTAAAACTAACTTAATAGCTAAACCATAATCTGCATATCAAGATCTATCACAATGCAAAGTTTCATAAATACATCTTTAGAATGATTGAGATGACTACAGATTTCTATAAATCTATGTACAACATATTACCCCTTCACCTCTGACTAAAACACCACAATTCGACCAATTTTCATATTAGACGAAGAGATGATGCTACTTACCACATATTTCCAGTCTAGACTTTGCAGCTTAATCTGTAAAAACATGCGACATCTGGAACTGGTTTGTTTGTAAGCTGAGAACATAATTTGGACTTTGACAGGTGACCACAAGATGTTACGTAGGAAATAAGGCTATGTAACTTCAGACATTTTTCTTTTTAATTCTCCATAAAAATTACTCCATGTGAAACCTGTGACTTCTAAGATAGTCCTATGTTTGACCATATGGGTATTATTGCAAACATAATTGAAGAGCAATTGCCTTTGATGAAGGATCTCTCTACGTGATGGTGCGTACAAAATATTTCCTTTCTAAACCTTGCTGTGTTAGAAGAAATAATTTTATGATGTTTTCATAGTATAAATCAACAGATTTATTTAAATGTAGGTCGAAGGTCATCGTAGGTCAATCATTTTAGTAGACTTTGTAGTACCCCTAATATTTATAATCAATTCTGAAACCGAACGGCATCTGACTCGCTGTTCGAGTGAGATCATTTTAAAGGTTTCCGATAAATATAGTAGAAGCGGCTATATTGATCACGTGACCAAGGTCATTAAAACAATTGTTTCTTAGTATCATCTAACACGTGTCCATTTAAAGATATTTGATTTAATTTATGAAATATTACTCTTAAGAGAAATACTAAGTAATTGTAGACGGACAGACGTACAGACCACGGACGGAAAGCAAACGATCACAGTAACTCATCTCGACCACTTTTTCTCAGGTAAGCTTATAAAACCGGATGCAAATGTACAAACGATTTGCGATATCTCCATGCAGGTAGTAAATAGTGCACGTGCTTTTTATGGATAGTCATTGCTTCATTTAAAGGGGACTTACAATGCATTTGATTGCACATAAATGGTGTTCACCAACGGGTATGGTCTAATGTCTGAAGCTGCACCAATTGAGGGGCTCTTGTTCATAGTATGTCTTGTGACAAGATTTTCCTTTTTTTTAAGCAGTAAAGCGGTCTATTTTCGGCGAAGACATGTAGGGCGTATTTGAATATCACCCACCGATGTACAGCCGAAAGAACTGATAAATGGTGTTCATCAACGGGTATGGTCTAATGTCTGAAGTTGCACCAAATGAGGGGCTCTTGTTCATAGTATGTCTTGTGACAAGATTTTCCTTTTTTTTAAGCAGTAAAGCGGTCTATTTTCGGCGAAGACATGTAAGGCGTATTTGAATATCACCCACCGATGTACAGCCGAAAGAACTGATAAACAGATCAACCGAGGTTTGCCGAATGGATGGTAGACTTTGTGCCTGCTAGAATAAGTTTTCGTTGCCCTGCCGTGCATTTATATGCATGCAATGATCTCGAACGGGAGGGTCACTTTTGAACTCACAGGAAAACAAATCTGTAATTTCGATCTAGATGCATCAAAAGGTGTTTATGTGTCAAAGAAGTGCATAAATTTAATGACCTAGTCTACACGAGGAATGACGATGAGATGAACTGCTAATAACTTGCAATATATTCTTTGCAATAAAATTCGAAACAGACTGCCTTTAAATACAGCAATTATCGCTCTGTGGTATTTTGAGATAACCCCACATAAAAGTCCGCAGTCCGCTCTCGTCTTCGACGTCCGCTAAAAAACCCTATAGAGCGATGAGCCAATGCCAAATGAAACACCTTTGTCAAGCCACTTCCTGCTCGTGTGTTATGAACGTAGACGAGACAATATGGATATGCAGTGAAAAAATAAATTCTTTCACGATCTAAAGCTCAACCCTGGGGCTACTGAGCGAAACTAAATGGACTTTGCAGACAGTGTAGATCAAGATCTGACTGATCCTTGACTAACACTATCCGATAATGTGAGAATTTTTTTTTTTTTTTTTCTGCCTGCTGAGGATAACACTGAATTGCAATAGTCGAGCTTTTATCTTTTGCTCGAAATGTCTGATTTATTCATTTAACAATTTCAAAACTCACCAATTCATCAAACTCCCCACCTTTAACTCAGACATCAATCCACCCACTCATTTATCTATCACTCTACCAATGCGCCTTCTAATCAGTTCAGCGCCCAAAATGACATTTGATGTTGACATGCCATAAAAATTCCATTCAGTCATTCTAATCAGTTCACCTTATCATTTATTACTCTGTCCTCTCATTCACCTACATTTCCAACTATCCATGCACCTACCTTTCCAACAATCTATCCGTCCATTTTTCTTTCCGTTCATACATCCATAATGTTTTTTAATTGCTTCCGTCCAACTATCACAGTTCACGCCAAGAGTGCTTCTCAAATTGTCTACTCGGACTAGGGGCCGCCATTATCCGTAACACTGACCGATATCATCCATCTATCCATCCGTCCGTCCCTCCGTCCATCCATCCATTCATCAACCATTCAATCCGTCGAATCGTCACTCTATTCTTTTGTTACTTACGTCCATCGCAATTTACTCCGAGATCATTATCATGGTTGTCAGCCCTTGCTATAGGCCACCACAATCCGTCACATTGGCCGATATCGTCCTCCGTACCGTCGCAACCCAACGAGTCCACAATTACTTCCCCTATTCCAGAACCATAATAACTCCTACTGATGAAGAAAGACTTCTCCCTAGAGATAAAAAAATCAAAGTGCTGTCAGCACTGGAAACTGACAAATCTGAACAACTCTAAAAAAAAAAAAAAAGAAAGAAAACTGGGGTGCATTTGAGCCTGCTCTGTGAAAAGGGAGTTAAATGCATTTGCAAAAACTATCAGGCCAGGTTAACCTTCGCAGTTCGCCCAGGTTGACTGGGTAGAAACGTTATGGTGTTGGTCATTTTCCGCACGTCGAAGGACCATTCTACCTCAAAATAAGAATCCAAAATTATGTGATGACTTGCTTGATAATTATAGTGCATCACGGTGATGAATTAAACCCCCTTTAGCCCGAACATCGCTTATGTATTAACCAATTAACCCGTGTTTCAACGACCCTTATGGAGGAAGATTTTTGGAAACATAGTAGGAAAGGGATGAAATGTTGCTAAACAGCGTTTTCCTCCGTCTCCTCAAACATTTTCTACCCTTTCGAAGGCAAATACTATGATTTGAAAAACGTTTAATTTGTGGTCTGCGAATGCTTTCAATTAGGACAAGTCTAAAACGTTGTTGTGTGGTAAAGTGTAAATAGTGAAAATTGATCTTGTGCAGTGTAGATTGGGCATTCTGGTCTTGACTTAGTGTTGTTTAATGGCGGCTCGACGTATAAGAGATACAAAAGCATGTAATCGAGATAGTAAAGCCCTATAAGAAGTAAAAAGACAGCTGATATAAATGCACAGTGCATTTTATGCATTATTATACTGACTGAGTGCTGATCTACATTGCAAAATGACAGCGTAGGTCATTTAGTGCACGCGATAGTTAATGAAGTGATAAAATTACAATTAGTGCTAAAGAAACTGAAAGAGCTTATAAAGCTTTTCAACGAAACGATAGAAAGACAGCGAAATGAAGCCAAATGAAAAGTTTTTCCTGTACAAAAGACGTCATCAAATTCCTGAACATTTCCTGCCTGCTCAAAAGTCAGCTGCTTTCAATTTATTAAAACGAGAAAATAAGATGATTTATAGTAGCTACAATAGAAAAATGGCTTAGCTGAAAAGAGCGTGAGACTGATGAAGGATATGACCCTTGGATGGCGTGAAGACTCTTCCAGTAAAACGGTCTAAGTTATGTTTGAATCAAAAATGGGATAATTTGTTCGCGTCAAAGAGAGCAAATTCTTCCATTCAAAATAAGCTTAAGCAATGTTTAATTGTGTGAAATAAATGCTTAAACTGCATCAATGGAAATATTGAAAAAAAAGTAATGCGTTCTAGAAAAATAAAATATTGGAAGTTTGGAGAGGTAGAATGAAGGGAATAAATAGTAAAGGAGTGTTAGAACTTTGCTTCATTTCCAATATCGTACCTACGGGCGATATAATAATATCAGTGCTAAACTTTGATACCGTCCAACAGTGTTTTCACCTTTATGTCGTAAAAACGGGATTGTTTGTCAAAGGACTTAATAAGATGATCTTTCGCGAGCTAGGCTGAACTGCGTCAAAATATTTTGCAATTGGTTGAATTTTATACAGTCGTCTATATGATAAAGAAGACATTTACGTGTACTCAAAGCCCAGTGTTTTGCAAACAACCATCAAATCTCGCTGGTCGAAGTCTTGACTCCTCACTGTACCCCAGTGTCCGTTGTGAAAAATTTCTACTCGGCCAGACTGATCTGTGTCTCCATCAGCCAGTCTTATCTTTGTTTCTGTTTAATAGAAGTAGTGCATAAACAACTGCTTCGTGTATGAGAATAAACTGTCAGTCTCTTAAAAATTGAAATCGAAGAACGATTTTTTTTTTAACCGACAAGGAACCCATTCTCAAATTCTATATACCTGCTTGAAGATACAATTGTCTCCGTGACCGGAATTCAAAGAACCTGATATTCTCCAACCAATAGGCTAAAAATCTGCGGGCTTAACCCATATGCTGGCAAGCAATACTGAATACGCTTTTGCAGTCATTGTAGATCAGGGTCTGACTGAATAGAACGTGCAGTCTTATCTTGGATCTAAAATCTTTTGTTTAATGCTCAAAAGGGTTTTGTAATCGCAGTCTTTTTTTCCAATTGGCTGGAAATTTTCCTTATTTTTCAGACAGTAATAATATTAGCCCCAACCTGAACCATATGCACATCGACCGCTATACGTGTGTAAATTGTGTATTTTCAAATAGCAGTAAAACATCCAATCATTTATGTGTCATTATCTACGTTGCACATGAACATTTAAAGAAACAAAGAATACAGCGCCTAATCAGATTAATGTTTCATTACCTAACCAAACGATAGGATCTGACATGAATTCGTGTGTGAAATATAATTTAATCACATAACCTTCCTTGTTTTCAGTGAACTACAGCTTTTACAGGTTTTCTTATCTAAAACACGTTTAGCACTTCGTAAAGTCATGTGTGACGTCGTCGTATTGTAAACAAGAGCTTCGCAGAGCGGCGCATATACGCCCGAATGGGCTTGTCAGTGAAATGAGTTGAAATGAAGGATGGGCCGTGAATGAAGAGTAGTTATTCTCCATGATAAAGAAAGTAAGTCTTGATTGTCTGTAATAGTTTATGGCCTGGACCAAACTTAAAATTAACAAAAGGCAATAACTCAAAAAATAAGAATGGCACAGTTATGGTTCTTGTAAACTGCACTTCTTCATAATAAGTTCTATCAGTGTATGAAGGTTCGAGTTGATAGCTTCTATAGTATGGAAGTGATGGCCTGAACAAAATTTCAAAGTGAAAAGTTGACTATTCCAGAAATCAAGGGCAGATAATTTTAGAATGCAAATACCTATCCAAATTTTAACAGTCACATGCACAACTAGACATCATACAGATTCATTCTGGCAAGTTTCAAATAATTCCGATGGAAACTGTAGGAGGAGTTGCGCACAGATGAAATTGCTAACGGACGGACGACCGGGGGTATAACATAATACGACCCTTCGAGCGTATAAAAAGGGAAATGCTCCACATATGAAAGAAAGGCCCTAACTGTAAATAATATCGAAGGGAAATTACTCAGAAAATAATGGCAATAAATCAGGAAAGAAGAGTGGCAGAGTTATGGTTCTTGCGCACTGCACTTCTCCACGATGTGTGCTATCAGTGTTTGAAGTTTCAAGTTGAGAGCTTTTATAGTTTGGAAGTTATGGCCCAGACAAAAATTCAAAATAAAAAATTAAAAATAAATAAAGGGCAATAACTCAAAAAATAAGGGTATCAGAGTTATGGTTCTTGTGCATGACACTTCTCCATAATGTGTTGTCAGTGTATGAAGTTTCAAGTTGATAGCTTTTCTAGTTTGGAAGATGTAGCCAGGACAAACATTCAAATGAAGTTATTAAAGGGCAATTACTAAAAAAATTAGGGTGACAGAGTGATGGTTCTTGTTTACTGCACTTCTCCACAATCTGTTCTATCAGTGTATATTGTTTCAAGTTGATAGCTTAAATAGTTTGGAAGATCTGGCCCAAACAAAAATCTAATGTGAAAAATATTAACGGGCAATAACTAAAAAAATAAGGGTGGCACAGTTACAATTTTTGTGAATTGCTCTTCTCCACAAGGTGTTCTATCAGTCTTTGCAGGTTCAAGATCATAGCTTTTATAATTTAGAAATTATGGATCAGACGAAAATTCAAAGTGAAAACTAACAAAGGGCAATAACTCAAAAAGAAGGATGGCAGAGTTATGGTTCTTGTGCAATGCACTTCTTCATAATGTGTTCTATTAGTCTTTGAAGTTTCAAGATGATGGATTTTAAAGTTTGGAAGTTATGGCCTGGACAAAAATTCAAACTGAAAATTAACAAAGGGCAATAATTCAAAAAATAAAGGTGGCAGAGTTATGGTTCATGTGCACTGCACTTCTCCATAATGTGTTCTATCAGTGTATGAAGTTCCAAGTTACTAGCTTTTATAGTTTGGAAGTTATGGCCTGGACAAAAATTCAAACTGAAAATCAACAAAGGGCAATAACTCAAAAAACAAGAGCAGCAGAGTTATGGTTCTTGTGCACTGCTTTTCTCCATAATGTGTTCTATCAGTGTATGTAGTTTCAAGTTGATACATTTTATGGTATGGAAGTTATGGCCTGCACAAAAATTCAAAGTGAAAAGTTGGTTATTTCAGAAATCAAGGGCAGATAATTTTAGAACGCAAACAGCGATCCAAATTATAAGAGTCAGGTGCACAACTAGATATCATGGAGATTCATTGTGGCAAGTTTCAAATAATTCCTATGGAAACTGTAGGAGGAGTTGCCCACACAAGAAATTGCTAACGGAAGGACGAACAGACAGACGGACGGACGACCGGGGGTATAACATAATACGACCCTTCGGGCGTATAATAATGGCATCTGATATGGGTTTGAGTTTGAGATATAAATTCATCACATAATCTCCCTTTTTTTCAGTGAACTACAGCTTTTACATATTTCCCTATCTTACGTTTTAAAAAAGGATTACGTGAAGTCACGGGTGACATATATGAAGTCATTTTATAATACTTTTAAAGGGTCGAGTCGAGTTTTATTCATTGGAATTACCAGACGTGCGTGTATGGTTTTGCATTTCCAGACTTATAATTGTCGAGGTATCGTTATGAGATAAAAACGAATCTGACATTCGTTGGCTCTTCTGATAAAATAAAGTTTTTATTAAAAAAAACAAACAAACAAACAAACAAAAAAACATTAAAAGCTCGCTTTATATTTTTTCCTACACTAGTTTAATATTTTTATTTAGCCAAGATCCAACTTATGTCAGATCATACATTCATCAAACGAGTCTAAAAAGCTGTATTTAGGGTCCAACTCGAGCGAGTTTCATTTTTGTTTTCTAGACGAGTGATATAAAAATCTTATCCTCAAAGGCCAACGAATAGCAGATTATTTTTATTGCGTATAGATCTATGATGATTAGATCTATATGCGAAACTTTCATGAATGAGACCGTTCCACTGCTTTGGCAAGAGTGTAGTTGACATTAGGGATTTTAAAGACATAGTTCCTAAGAAGCTAACATTAACATATTTTAGCTTAAGTATGAAAATAAAACAAATCACAGCTATGCCATGACAACCAGTTTTTACAGGCAAAGTCAGGTCTGGCATGTTTTTGAGAAGGTAGATAGGCATTCATTTGCTTTAACAAATCTACGTCACATAGTGATAACAACAAAGAATATTTTTTTTTTCAAAGTGTTTTACCCCCTTTACAGTTGACACCGACGTCATCTCTGTGGCTGCAAATAGAGCTCACCGACCAGTCTATACTACTGCATTTAGCAATATCGTCTTCGGTGCCGTCACACATCGGGTTGTAAGCGACGACGGGCCCGACCCCTTCCCCGTAAAATCCAGACTTGTGTGCAAACGCGCGTCTGTGAAATATGGATACACCGTAATAATAACTGGGAGTGCTGCCTACAGTGAACTGACACACTCACATTAACCTTTTAACCTTTTGCCAATCCCGACTTTTAACACCCTGAGGAAGAAATCGTTTAAAAACATTATGGGAAAAGAAGAAAATGCTGTTGATCAGTATTTTTTTCTATCCTCACAATCTGCCCTACCTTTTTTTGAGACACGTTTTTCTATCATTTTCCATCCAAGTGTCATGATATGAACCATAATTAATTTGTCATTAGCAAATGCTTTCAATTTGAACAAGTTTTAATTTTTTTGTCGTCTGTTCGGGCGAATCAAAACTTACCAAAAATTATGACAAATTACCCAAAGGACGTATATTATTTGAAGGAAAGCAATAATATGAAACGGAGAAATTACCAGTGTGTATTCAAAGAGTTTCTCCCTTTATCACACTAATTTTTTCAAAGCCGTTCACTGCAGGTGTTAAAAACCTTGTGAAGAGTAATTGGTTAATACAGAATACAGCCGTTTAACTCTCTACCAGACGACAATTTTTTAAACTCGTCCATATTGAAATCATTTGCTGACATAAAAATAAATCTGGTGCAGATAATAGGATTTGTCTTTTGTAGGTCTGAAAACTTTGTTGGAAAAGGAGAACAGGCTGGCTCCCAGCATTTTCATACAAAGTTTTAAACCACCTTCTTTTTCATGGTCGTGAAAACACGGGATTGTTCGGTAAAGCGTTAAACTAAATAGAAAAGGTCGCTTTTTTCAACGTGTTTTCAGTTCTATATCGGCGGCCAGTGTACCTTTCTATGACTGTACTTCGCACAAAATTCTTCCTAAGCCTGTTGCTGCTTTTCTGCATAAACGTTGTCGAAACCAAAGTGAGCGCTGAGAGAGGAATAAATCCTGTCGAAACGACTACCCTGTCATCAGTCCTCGGAAAGAACTTTGCCGAGCTGATTAAATAAAAACCAGTGACACCTGGGTTTCAAGCAGTGTACTTTTCAAACTGAGCTACCGGGCTCGGCACGCTAAGCGATACATGTTTCAAACTTTTCGAACGATAACTTTTTGTAAAGTTTTATACTTCCGTTGTATTTGAATGGTGTTCTACACAGCTTCTAGCAATACAATACAAATACAAAAGTATTTTATTCTCCCAGTTCCAGTTTAGGAAAACATGAGGACAATAAATACAAACATGTGGCCAGGAAAAAAAAAATAAAATAAAGCATATACAACAGTCGTTTAGTTGGGAATAAACATGGATCGTACATAGTGAAATTGTAGGATATGAGTTATACCAGGGCAATAGTGCACTAGTTTATCTATTTTCGTGGTATCATCAGTATAAGAATATGTCTTCAAAGGGCTTCGCTAGAAGATACTGTCATTCCACATACTCCATCGATAAGGATCGAACCACGAATCTCTCGATTACATATCTGAAAATTAATGAATTCGTGGGAATAGGAGAAACGGTTTGTATTCAGTATTTTCTACTTTTCTCACATCATTTGTTTGGCCGAGCCCGGTATCAAAGTCGGTAGCGTTTAGGACTTGAAGCCAGGGGTGTGTGGTTCGAATCCCCTCCGAATTTTTTTTTTTTTTTTTTCAGGTTGGATAATTAGTCATTGCGACAGGATTCATTCCTCGCCCACTGCTGATCGATGTTCCGACGGTGGTTATGTGGCAAAGCAGCCAGTGGCTAGGAAAGAATAGTGTGCGAAGAACTGGTAAAGTAACCACAGGAAGGCATGGTAGGCGCCGCGAAATGTTGAAAACGGCTCAAAACGCCAAACAAACACACAATACATTTTTTTTTCTTTCTGAAACATCTGTCGTCTAAAATGAAATTATCCACTTTGAAGTCTTAGATTTTGTGATCTGAGAAGTAGTGAAATAAATAAACTCACGTGCTATTGTATCCGAGCATTCTACAGATTACAATTACGTCCCGACGGTCAAAGTTACGCCCGGGACAAAGGGTACCCCATTGTCCTCCATGCTTGATTTCGACGCGACCTGACGCCGGATCTGGGCCATTTACAAGTCTGATTGGTGTTGCTACATTTTTGCGATGAATAGAAAGTAATTACATTGTTTGTTAATAATAATAATAGGAAAGAAGAAGAGGAATGAAAGTCCTGGGCGTGTATTCACCAATATATTTACCGTAATCTAATTCTCAAAAATATTCTAACTTTCAAATTAAGGCGATTTCTGACTGGATAAACAAAATGAGCGACGCGCTGATAAAAGAGCGTTTTTTGAGGCTTCTCCGTGATGCATTAACTAAATAAGTCATATTACAATTCTGGCTCTATAAAATTATGTAACGATCGACTGCATCATAAGGTAGAATTGTCCTTTGACATGCAGAAAAATGAACAACAGCAAAAAGTTTTGACCCAGGGTAGCCTGAAATTATGTTGAAAGCGGGATATAACATCATTCAATCAATCAAGCATTGCTTGTGGTTAGTCTGTTAATCAAGTGTACCAATAATACAAAGCATCAATCTGACGCGGTCTTCTACTGGTATCAAATGATGGTTTGTATACTACTTAATGGTAATAAACCCCAGCAACTACAGCGGAATTTGTAAGTATTAGCATTTTATGAATTATATACCTTTTTCTTCGTGTAATACAACCACTACAAATTTTCTTATCTTAAACATGTTTGAAATAAGCACTATGTCACGTCAAATGTGACGTCATTTTATACAGCTTTCAGAGAAGTGAAACAGGTCTTATTTATTGAATTTAAGCGTTGAGCTGTAAGTCTTCCGGTATGGTTGCACGATAAAAAAAAAATCTGACATTTCCTGACTTTAGAGATGAAGTCTTACAAAATACGTCCACAGAACCGTCACTGAGCTCTACATCGGATACCTGAATAAATTTTTTCTAGACTCTTTTATTGAATCTTTTATCTCAAAGGAAACTAGAATGCGTAGACGCACGCACACTACTACATCACGTTAACAACGAGCGGATTTAAAAAGAAAATCCTACAGTAATAATAGTTATAATAATGGTGACCACAATGATGGTGATAATGTCAAGTGTTTAAGAAATTAGTAATTGACTTTATATTTATTACATGGAAGTTACAAGTTACTACTGAAGTCTACATAATGCGTATACTACCTCACATAGTTTGGTTCCGGTAACGGCGAGCTGATTTAGAAAACGAATGCGCCAGTAACAATAGTAAACAGTGATAATGATGATGACAAAAATTATGGTGATGATGACTGGTGTTAAAAATTTGTAATAAATTTACATTTATTACATGAAAGTCTCAAGATATTATAGAAGTCGTTTTTTGTCTTTTTTGTTCTTTTGTTTGTTTTCTTAAACACCTAAACACTTTGTTTGATCCATTACACGTACTTGTACCTCCTGAAAGAAATTTGTTGCAGATGTGTTTGAAGATGTTTATATTTGATGTCAAGTAGGGTTTAATATACACTCATTTTACCGAAAAATTGGGTGTATGTCAGAAACATTTTTATTATCTATCCCAAATTTACATGTAAAAACAAGACGGGTTCCAATTAACTTTGCGGTCATTTGTCAAGTAAATACATCAACAACATGAGAAAACCTTCTATTAATTTTTGGTTTTCATGTTTCCGATAGTCACATGATTATGTGAAATGAAGGAAACACACCAGCGCCAATAACTCAGGAACCAGTAAGATCAAGAGTTTCCATGTCGAAATTATTGCGTGGAAAATAATTTAGTAATTGCCTTTAGATAAAGAGGCTTCAGCTGCTAAGCCTATAGGCTTTGAAAACAGTAAACATAAAATTGCTCAGATCTACCTCGAATGAAATACCACTATGAAATATTTCATATTAAATATATATCTAAGTAAGGTAATTCTGAAAAGCTACCACCGCACACGACGCCGGCGTCAGATCGATGATTGCAGCCAGTTGTCCATTCTCCCTGGCACAGTTTGATGTCTTTTTCACTGCCAATACAATCAAGCGACGTCAAGACGGCATGATCGGTACCAACTCCAAAAGGTGAGCCCTGCAAGGCGACTGCAATTCCTCTGTAATGACAGAATATCCCAGCTCTAAAAACTTATTACTAGTATTGACACGCGCTATACTTTTGTCGTATGATTATCAACGGGTTGCATGTACAGCTGGCCTGTTATCGATCATAGAGCGCATACGGAAAAATCCCATGATTTTATGATTTTCGCTTATGGTTGGTCATATTTAGTGAAACAGGAGTAAGTTTTGTTGTGAGATAATCGCAGGATGAAATTTTACGTTCATATTTTCATAATCGTGCATCCGACAATAAAATGCACTCAAAACTTACAGGAAGCTTACAACAAGAGTGACTGATTTTGGATATTGTGATTTTTTTTTCCAAAATCGACGTAAACAGGTTTAACGCTCTAACGAGACTGGTGAATCCCCATGTTCCTCTCGAATTTTACCGACCCCTCTTTACCTTTATAGTATTTCTCTGCGCATATTGTTTTGTTAGAAAATGTAATTGTTTGAAATCGCTGCAGTGTTTTGCTTCCATTTCGGTTCATAGATATCACCTTGCGCTTGCAGATCACCCGTCATGATTTCCCACATCGCTTTTTGCGCAATGGAAGAAACGCCAAAGACTTGCTCATTGTTCTAAACGATAGTCTATGAAAACTTTCTGCAGCCATGCCAAAGGGGGGCAAAAATACATGTGCAGAAAGTATCGACCCAGGTGGGCCTGCGCAGCCCGCGTAGGCGTACCTGGGTCGAACTTTTTGCTACCAGGCAATATTCTGCATGTCAAAGGATTAGTCTACCTCAGGATTCAGTCGATTTTTTTTGACAAGGTGGATTTTATGGATCAATAGAAATACGATCTGTTTGGCACCATGCATCACGAAAATGGAATGGATTAAACCGAGCGACAAAATAAAAGACACATGTTTGCTTGTGTTTCAGTCACACCTTTACCAGACAACGAAAAATTACAAAAGTTATTACATGTTGCTTAAATGGTGGAATTGAACTGATAGAAAACATCGTGGGAAATGCATTTCCTTCCTTCTGATGTTGATGTTCAAGCCTTCTTCCTCAGCGTCGTTAAAACACGCAATCCTTCGGTAAGGGGTTAAAACTGATTTGGCACTAAGGTTACCGAAAGAATTCGCAGACAACTTATTAGATGTTGCTTTAATGATTGGACAAGTCTTTAAACGGGTAAAAATGTTGTGGGAAAAGCATTTTTTTGCTTTGTGATGATGATTTTAAAGCCTTTTTCCTCAGCGTTATTAAAGCACGCACTCCTTTGGTAAGGGGTTAAAAACTGATTTGGCTGTTGATGTTGTTTGTTATGTGTCGGTCATGTCATGGCGAAAGTGCCATAATTCATGCTTACCGTGTCAACTGTCGATTTTTAGGCTAGAAAGAAAGAGTTTTCCAAGTCCAATCGTTTGTCCATAATCTGTCAAACGCCAGATTTAAGTTTGGTTCAAATGACGAGATTTTTTGTGAAGTGTAAAAAGCATTAACCAGGATTTTCCTCTTTTTCCAAAATGTTTTCTACCTTTCAAGGACAGATCCATTCATTTGTGTCACCTTTAATTGTCGTCTGCAAGTTCTTTTGATTTTCTGTGAATTTAAGTGTAAAAAGCATTAACCAGGATTTTCTTATTTTTCCAAAATGTTTTCTACCTTTCATTTGGGTTGAGTAATTAATTTTATCATCAGCTTCGAGGTTTTTTGTAATGCATCTGTCTTTCTTTTGGAAGGCAAGGCTTAGCTAACTGATATGATGTGCACCATAAGGAAGTTATTTACTGAAATACTTTTTCATCCGTTAAGTGTAAAAACAATACAAAAAAAAAAAAAAAAAAACCTTAGTGGGCTAGAATTAAAAAAAAAAAAAAAAAAAATGTATTCTTACTGTAAAAATTCTAATTTAGAAAGAAAAAATCTTACAAAACAACGTGGGAAAAGGACAAGTTGCTGCTACCAATGACTTATTTTTTTACCGTGTTTTCGAAAGTGTTGACAAGAACACCGCTGCATTAAAGGTGGTAGATTTCTAGTCTAGAGATAGCCTAGGGTTCAATCCTCATCTGGCTTGGCATTCGCGATAATGCCCTGAGATAGACACCACAGAGCTCCGGCGCAGCTCTGATGAGACACAGGAAACACATGCATCTTTGTGTTTGGGATATTCCGGTTACAATCCACTACTTTCAGTGCTTGGAAACCCATTTGTCATCCCTAACAATTATGAAAAGGATGCTTACGTGTCTTTATGTCCAAGCATTGCACAAATGACACGTGCATCATTATTGTCGAACCCTTTGTCACAGATTGTGTGCCAGCTATTCTGTAAAATAATGAAATTATCAGAGAAATAATTCTGAATAGAAACAAAAAAAGAGCAATTGTGTGCATTTTGAGAAATAACAAATTTTGCAGAAAACCGATGTAATAGTCATCGTACCTAGAAGTAAGCATTATAGACGCTTTCAACTTGTATGAGAATCATGTAGCACACAAGTCCGTTTGTCAGATTGGTAGCTATTTGAAAAGTTCGCAATAACAAGCAGTAAATAGCATGTAGGCCCTTCGTGTTCCACTGAGTCCAAAACGCACATGCCCCTGTATAGACCGAAGTAACCATTTACCTAACAGTTCCTGAATTCCTTTCCGAGGCTTGATGATAGCCATTGCGACAAGATAAATTCCTCTCTCACCGCTGATCATTTCTCGACGATGGTTATGTGGGAAAGCAACCAGTGGCTTTGAAAAATATTGTGCTATGTACTGGTACAAGAAACACCACGAAAGAATGAAAGGGTGCATTGGCCGACGCGATAAAACTGAAATAATCTTTAAAACGGCGTTAAACATCAAGCATACAAACAAACCAAAAGATTCCGAGTTTTAACGACCCTGAAGAAGACGGCATTTGAAAACATTATGGTAACCAGCATTTCTCCTTTTCTCAAGTACATATTTTCTCCCGACTCAAAGACAAAATGCTATCATTTGAGCCCACTTTGTTTAACGTCTGCCAATGATTTTGATATGGACGCGTATCAGAATTTTTCATCTGGTAACGAATTAAACTATCAGTATCATCGTTTGGAATAACATAGCACTCCTGTACAAGGGCAAAACGAAGTGTTTGAAGCTTTGTAGGTGGCTAGTGGCATCTACGGACATGAATATCCAGGAAGTCTGAAAGTGCTCTTTCGGAGAGAGAAATCCAGATTAAACAGTCTAGGAAAACACATCGACGTTGTTTTGTTAAGGTAACGCAAGGCTGAGCCATGCTACATGCGTCCGAGCATTTCCTTGCTAAAATATAAAGATATGCTGACGGACAAAATTAATAATCACCATTTGTAAAATAACGTTAACGCAACACAGAGCTGTTTAAGATACTGTTAGACGGGTATTTGTTCGGGCAAATTAGCAAGAAATGGATTTTATATGATGGTACCTTTATAAATACTTCAACTCGACCAGACGTCTGGGTATCACCGTCAACAAGCCGCAATTTTGTACCTATGGAAAATATCAAAGCACTGTATTTAACCTAACTATTCCATGCTTGAATTGTTACCAAACG
This sequence comes from Tridacna gigas, assembly GCA_945859785.2. Taxonomy (NCBI): domain Eukaryota; kingdom Metazoa; phylum Mollusca; class Bivalvia; order Cardiida; family Cardiidae; genus Tridacna; species Tridacna gigas. The sequence continues at coordinate 70,537,020 of OX244028.2, forward strand.
GATCTGAAATACAAAGCTTTTTTTTTTTTTTCTTTTTAAATATTGTGAGAAAATGTGACTTACATTGCAAGACTTTATTTTCTCATTTTCTAAAACGGTAAACTATTACCGAACAGCCTACTGTTAGAACTAACTAAATTGGTACACTGTGGGAAGATAAAAAATCTAGTAAAAGGAAAAATATCGTTTTGGAGCAGTAAAGAAAACACAATTAGAAAAGAAGCAATTGCTTACTGAAAGTAACTTCTCCTTTACCCACAATGTTTTCGGTCGCTGTTTGATGAAAAGGAGCTTAAAGTTCATATTTTAAAACTAGCAACCTCTGTCCAAAAAGTATGTCACTAGGTCAATTCTTAGAAAAACCTTATGTCCACTCTATATATTCACGATTTACGCATTCTTACAAGGGTTACAGTATTCCCAAACTCATATAAGGTTGTGCCGAGGATCTAGAATAATAAAAGAATCGCATGCGGGACACAATGCTCGACTGCAGGTGCTTTTTCACTGACAATTTAGGCTAAGAAAGGAACACAGCTGCGTCCAATATTTTAAGGTTTACATGCCCGTCTGATGTGGGTTCCCCAATGATAGTAAACAGCTAGCTCATGTTTAAAGTAAATGAGCAGCGCTCTGACCGAAGGGGTTTAATGCACCTCCACGATGCCTTATACAAAGCAACTCATCACAAAACTAGATATATATCAAATAAGTTTTGTCTAACAACCAACTGATTCGGGAGGTAGTGTGGTAATTTGACCTGTAGAAAATTGACCACACGCAAAAAAATTCTACCCATATCATCCTGCGCGAATTGTGCGAGTTGACATGGGTCGATACTTTTGTAGACGGAGTAAACGCCCTTTTCACAGAGCATAGCTTATATCTTAAATCATGATAAAGATGTCAGAAATTGTCAGCCGACGACAAGGCTATTACAACAACCAGACGTTTTCTTCGGAAACAGCCGATTTAATCGTAAAAAGGGGGATAAAAAGAGCAATCACAAATAGAAAGACTGATGATATCCAAAACATATACTAGGGTGAAATAACAGCCTTACTCCAGTGAAAAAAAAACATATACAACTATTTGGTTGATTGACTGAACGGAGCCAAGCCCCGGTAGCGCAGTCGCTAGTGTACAGGACTTGATAAAAGTGTCGGTAGTCCTAATACGCAGCTCGGCCAAATTCTTTCCGAAGACTGATGACAGTCATTTCGACAAGATTCATTCCTCTCTCACCACTGATTCTTGTTTCGACGATTGTTATGTGGGAAAGCAGCCAGTGGCTTGGGAAGAATATTGTGCGAAGTACTGGTAACAGTAACTCTAGGAAAGCATGGATAGGTGCACTAACCGCTGCGATATATCTGAAATGGTGTTAAAAAACGGCGTTAAACACATAGAAAAAAAAACTAACGATTGTAAGCAGATTTACGTTGCTGTCAACATTATTTCAGTCATATCAGAGTTACGGGCTTCCCCCTCTCAAGTGTCTTCTTGTCAGGGACAGCACCCCGCAAGAAACCATACGCATCAAGTTAGGATCGAATTCGATGCCTCCAGACTTGTACACCTTCACCACTGAGCCGCACAAGTCCCCTAAATATATCAAAAATACATGTTTCTACTGCCGTTGAGACCGACGTAAAACATACCAGGAACAGACTTACCCTCACAACTGATCGCTGACGGCTGCCTGTCTAGGCCAGTTTCGAACCACGGTGGACTGCCCTGGCGACACTTTGACAAGTTGGTTTCGTTCCCAACACAATAAAAGTAATCCGATATCATACTGCCTGGTCCATAGTCAAAGATAAGCTTGCCATAACCAGAATCTAGTTTAATGGCAATGCCACTGAAATAGATATGAGCCATGCTCGGTGAAAAAGTGGTTTAATGCATATGCAAAAAGTATTGACACCTGTCATTCCTGGCTGTCCACACATGCTGGCCTGGGTTGAGTCAATGCTAATGATCATTTTTTTTTGCATTTGAAAGGACAAATCTATCTCACGATTAAGTTAGCTGTTTCGTGGATCCATAATTACGTGTATATGATGACTTGCTTGGAATAGTACAACATGGAGATGCATTAAACTCCATTTTCAAATAGCGCCATTCATTTCTTTGAATTTTGTTTAATTCAAAATTCAGCTGTATGTCATTTATATCGAGGCAAATGGTCACCTCTTTATGCTCTTCCTTAGTTTGTCATTGCCAAAACGTTTTATGTATCCAGAGGAATTCGAATAAAGAACTTACGGATTACAAAAACACCGCTTAAGCTTCCAATCAAGGAAAACAACGTCTTTTCGCTTATTCAGACATAAATTGTTTTATTTGAATACGGAAAAACTTCGAAATGAACAGGGTGCGAAATTTTCGAATACAACTGGGAGCAGAGACTTCGTAAAACATAGTCTGGTGCAACATGCTATAGCCTAGCATGGCAGCTATTAGTATCCTAAAAAGATCGATCGGCGAAAAAACGAATCCTCATTTTCTCGAACTTCTTTGGAGGAATGCTGGTAGTCATCGCGGCAGGATTTATTGCTGTTGCATCTCTTCGACGCTTTCTATGAAGGAAAGTAGACATTGTGCGCAAATCGATAGAGGAAAACTCGGTGAATTCATAGGCTGGTGCACTGGCGCAGTGAAAATACTCAATGAAGTTCAAAACGGTTTATCATCGGGTCCCTATAAACTTAGAAACGGAACCGAAACGCAACGAAATCGAACCAGACCCAACGAAACGAAATAGAACGAAACGAAACGAAATAGAAAAATTCAAGCAGAAGTAAAACCTACATCGATTTTTTTTGGTTTGGTTTGGCTTGTGCTGGAGTTTAAGGCCATTTTAACAGCTCAGGTCTATCATGGCGGTCAGTGACGCATCCATGTGTTTCCTGGCTTTCTCACACCAGTACTTACACAACCTTCTTTCCAAAGCCACTGACTACTCTTCTCACGTGCATCAGAGGTGAGAGGGAAAATTTTACTTCTTTAGAATCATCTTCCCATTGATTGCAATTAATCCAAAAAAGTAAATATTAAAATTTGATAGCAGCTGTACGCACGAAGATCGGGCTATTCTTGTGTATCTGGATTAAAGTTCACTTTGTTATTGAAATAAATAATTATTAAAATGTTCTTCAATTATAGGGCAACCGTCAGTGACGCAGTTATGTCGCTCCCCAGTCGAAGCAGAGGGGAAATATGAGGGCCTAGATTATTTTCCCTATTTGTGAGGGGGCATTCAAATTTTCTCCCAATAACGACGATTGGGGAACAATACCCGTAAGCAATACCGCCCCGCACCATAACTGATCCCAGTCCCCAAAACGATCGCGTTGCAGTACGCAACAGTCAGCGTAACGTTCATTCCTGCGTCGGAACAGTTGTACACGGCCATTACCTCGAGACAACAGAAACCTCGACTCATCCGAAAACAATGATTGTCCGCAAACGCTGTCTTGTCCAGTTTATGTGTCCCAAGGCCAATTGCTATCTATAATCGGGATGGCGACGCGTCAGAACCGAGCGGACCTACGGGCGACGTCTGTGCAAACCGTTATCAGCTAAACGATTCCGGGGCTAACAGCGGCTGTAACTGTTGTTCGTAGGTCTCATAGGTACTGATTCACGATATATTGGTCATGGGCTCGAGTCGTGACTCGCGGTCTGCCGCTATGTGTCTTCTATAAGTCTTTTGCACTCCAGGTTTGCGCATATCGCCGAAGAAGGCGGCTGACTGCTTGCGCGAATGCACCAAAATAAACTGCAACCTCTGTAGTAGGAAGGCAAGCCTCCAGCATACCTAAGACTCTTTCAGGCACATTTTCTTTAAATCTTGGCATTGATATTTCTGATCAATATGTGGACCGGATATGTCCATCCCTTACATGCATACATGCACCGAGACTCGGACTTTGCCTTAAATAGCCGACATGTCTTTTAGCTAGGGATTAGCTGACCAAATTTTCGAACTATAAAGGTGTAAAAATTGCCACACGTGTAAACATGACGTATGTATGTAACCTTGTAACCTTAAAAATAACATTGGAAATTTTGCACATACTTTACCGAAGCTTTTTTTTGTTGCTGTTGTTATTATATACAAAAATCTTTGGAGTTGATTTTAAAACCACCTAAACGGCAATTTTTCCTAACGATTTTCACTTAGTCGTTAACCCCTCGTCACAAACAGGCTAGAATAGCTATGAACCATTTCCACTGATTCAATTCTTAGAGGGCCGAATGAACTCATATGACATTTTCAGTGAAGAAATACAATGAAATTAAGCTCGATTTCAAGGTTGCTGTCATTTAAAGTTTCAGCAAAGGAGACAGTGTTGATCAAAGATCAGACTGTACACATCGTGTGGTCTGATCTTGATCTACACTTGCCGCAAAAACATCTATAGCTATAACACTTCAGATTATATGTCATCAGAAGAAAAACCCTAAGTCATCTTAAAGTCCATAATCAGACAGAAAAGACCTTCGATATAAAAATGCGAAAGTACGTGTACGCTGATTATCTCTCTACTCTTAACCTTCTTTCAATTTTATTTCTGTTTAGTAATATTAGTATCTAATGCATCACACTGATTGTAAACAACTGTAATACATACTGAAAATAATGTTTGTATGTTACATGTATTTAGAAAATAGAAATGAAGTATTGAAAAAAAAAAAATCGTTGGACCCAGGGCAGCTTGGACATTCGCGGGCGTCATTTGATAAGGACGTTTCTCTTCCAATTTTAACATGTCTTATCATCTTTAAACGTGATCATTGTAAGTTCCTTTGATGTTGGGGGAAAGGTTTGGGTTCCAGTTCAGTCAAAAGTAAACAAAGCAGGTATTAAAATACATTTAAATCTATATCGTATCATTTAAAAGTATGGAAATAAGTGTGAAAATGACAATCTGATATTGTACAGTCGGTGCAAGTGTTAGTCGCTGGCAGAGAAATTAATTTCAAAATCAGGTTAAAACTTGCCAGGTGGCTCCATCTTTTGTTAATTTTTTGCATGATTTTAAAATTCATTTTTCTGCCAGCGACTAACAATTGGACTTACCACATAACAACTGATTGCCATCCTCACTTTGATTTGGTATGATTAAAATTGAAATGTATTTTAATACCAGCATTGTGATTTTGGTCGCTATTGGGCCTTTAACTTATATAATTTTTACATAGACAGCAATTTTGCATAAGAAGAGCGAATCTTTCCCTCGATAATTTCAAAATAGTCAATGTAGTGTCATATTTTTCTTTCACAGAAAAAAATAACGGCTGTCGTTCGAAAAATTACCTTATCCGCAGTATGTCGTGCGAGTAAGGATTCTTATTCGCCAGTGGTGTTGCAACCCACTTGCCATTTTCAGATGTTTTTAAAATAAGCTACTGCTTACCGTCAGATCCTGTGCGAATGTTCGGATTCATTTATAAACATGCTGTACATTTATTGGTAACTAAGTAATGTCCTTGAGACTGAAGATGATTTCTTCAAGACCGAATTTATCTCCCTCTGCTGATGTAGCCATTCACCACAAAGCGGTTCTAACAAACAGCCCTACCCATTTTTCTCTTTTCAGACCTGAAGCTATTTCTTTATCTTATAGGTTCTTATTGACTTATAAATACGGGGAAAATGTACAAAAAAAACATCTGTGGGGAGTCTGTACTCGCAAGGGTACTGAAAGCATCTTGAAGGGCATCGACTCAGCACCTCAATGGCATAATATGGTGTTCATGCGAAATCTGCCGGTACCCTTGTAATATAATATCAAAATGATTAATTGGATGGCGTTAAAGGGCGTTTTCAACATTATTTCTGTTATATCGCGGCGGCCAGTGCACCTATCCAAGGATTGTCATTAAGATCAACTAATTCTGATTCTGACTAGATTTTCAAACCCGCAAACCACGCATGAAATGACGCGAACTTTCAGCAATTGTTTCTGTGTGCTCTCCACATAAAACATGGGATAAAGCAATAAGAAATGATACAAAAGATATAAGATAAACTGAGAAAAATAGTAAAATAAAAATCACTTCGCTAAATTTCATTCTACTTCGTTTCGTTTCGCTCTATTTCGTTTCGTTGGGTCTGGTTCCTTTCGTTTCGGTTCCGTTTCTAAGTTTATAGGAACCCTTTTATACCAAACAATCAGTGTAAGAAACAAAATGTCGTATGGAAGAGGTAATAAGTTAATGTGGTTTTATGTTGTATAAAAGTCGCTTCAAGAGATGGTCTTGAATGCAAAGATTATGCGTTCAAGGTTCCGTCCGGGAGCACTATATGCCATATGGCCAAACTACTCTGTTGACAATCGACCAAAACCCTGCCCAGTCAGTCATATCTTGTCTTCAAAACAAACAAGAAACATATTACTCAACAAATTAACCTGGCTCTCATTTACTTTCATCCGATTCCTCGGTGAGATTTCTGGGTCATATTCAAACTTTATCGTGCAATTTCATATTGGGGTTTTCACAAACAAATGACCCTGTAAAATTCACCGAGTATTGACGAAAGTTAACAAGTGACAGGTCAATTTTGTTGATTAATACTAAAAGACATTTAAGAGAAATAATAATAAAAGAATCAACCAAGCCAGATTCGAACCTATGACTCCAGAATTGAGAGGCAATCACTTTACCAGAGAAACTATATATCTGTACTGTTAGAAAGGTCTAATTTTTGAAAACCTACATAAGAAATTTCGAAAAAACTACTAATGTAGATCAAAAGGAATATTAACAAGCGACAGGTTAATTCTGTTGAGTAATATAAACCCTACTCGATAGTGTTTATGTAAGTATATTATCGGAAAATCTCATCACAGTAACACATGTATGCGTTGTAGGCCAGATAGGAATTTAGCCAGATCCAGAATCTGGCTAGACGAGATAGGAATTCTTATATGGCCTAGGCCAGATAAGAGTTCTTATTTGGCCCAGGCAAATAGGAATTCTTAACTGGCTAGACCGATTCTGGATCTGCCTAGGCTAAATCGGAATCTGTATTTAGCCTCAAGTCTCAAAAAAGACCTCTTTCAGCAATTACAGTTTGAGCTTTATTACATTAACACTCCTATGTAACTTTCTGATATCTATCTGATAGATAACATAGATTTTTGGTATCCAACCTACGTCTCAGTTATGTGAGTTATCTTGGATCTTTATTGCATAGATTTGTTTATGTGATGTAAAGGGCAAAAAATACAAAAAACGTTTTTTTTTTTTCCCTGGCAGCAATGCTTTCAGTGTTGAACTGGCTCTTACACCAGAGCTTGAAATTTGCACTTTCAGCACACTTAGATCTGGATTCTAGCTGCAAAGTTTAGTAACACTGGATTGTACAATTCCTGGGTAACTACACACCCCTGATGACAATCTGCCATTCAAATACTAGAAATAGTTGCCAATTTCATATGCAAAGAAAAAGGATCTTCTGAATCTCTGCAAAAAGGGCATCATTCCTCCTGGGTATCGTGAGTTTTACAAAAGCCTGCCTTGGAGTAACAGTACCAAAGACTGTTTGCCATGGGAGATTCTGGATACAAGTCAGAAAATGTAACTCATAGATAGCTTTATTTAGAAATGAAGGAGAAAACTTTAAACTTGCTCTGTTATAGAAGTCTGTTATTAGCACCTTCATAGCATCAATTGAACCAATACTGCATCTTTATTACTTGCCCAATGGTAAATTATCTTCTGTTAATTTGCACCATAATAATTGTCTTTGTCTCTTATTCACACCTAGCAAGTTAATAAGTGCAACCTTATGACTAATCAACCTATAAAACAAGATTTAAAGAAGGTCAAATGAATGTGATTATACTAATTAGTCTGTCACAGAACCAAATCATTTGAGATTAAAAGGCCATTCCAGTAATTTCATTAAATTCTACTTGAATTCTCTAAACTTCTGAAAAATAAAACATCGGTGGTCTTGAATTCTGTAACAAAATCGCAGGCAAGTTATCAATGTTTAGTAGAGGTCGGTACCCAATACAAAGGATTCCTATTTGGTGTAGGCAGATCCGGAATCGGTCTAGCCAGATAAGAATTGCTATCTGGACCAGGTCAGATGAATGAGTAAAGTTTTAAGGACCGTCGCCATCAAAGGTCATATTGGGCGCATTAACAGCTAATGAAATACGTTTAATTGATCATATTGTAAAGTTACAAAAAAGGTTAAAATCTCAGCTGTGTAAACAATAAAAAACAAACGACGTTAGTGACATATAGTCTAAAATAAAGATGGTCAATAGAACCTTAAGTTATATCTTTTTATCGAGATTTACCTCTTTCAAGAACTCTAAAATAGATCGAACTTTACAGAATCAAATAAATTGCTCAAACTGCCGGCATGGAAAAACCTGTCTCTTATAGGTGCAATGTCTATGCAATTAGAGACAGAGACGTATTGCAGGGAATACACTGTGGTGCCTCTTCTACGATGTATGTATGACTAATGTGAAGCCGGGCCAAAGTAATTTCTTCGCGGCTACATGTTCGCAACCCCGGAAGTCACTCGCCAAGAGCTGGCTTCACCGTAAATAACTTGTTATTGTGACTGACCTGGTCATTCCAGGATTGCTGCCATACATTTTGAATGAAATCATTTATTAATGGCTTAAAATCATGAAGAGGACCTTTAAAAGGTAAAACATCCAGTGACAATGCCTCCTTGGCAACTTTATCTGCCTCTTCATTGCCACTGATACCAATATTGCTAGGGAGCCAACAAAAAACAATATCAGCTCTGACACAGATTCCGGACAACTTTTCTAGGAGACTCACAATTGTTGGATTGTCAGTTCTCTCGCCCTCAGGTGCTTGCATGGCAGATAACGAATCTGTAAAGATAATATAGCGCCAGTGAGCGTCTTGTTGAATGTGGTTGAAGTCAAGGTCGATCGCTTTTAGCTCCGCAGGAAAAAATAGAAAATTATTAGGAACCTGTAAAGGAACTTCAGAAATTTTATGTTGCGCTACATTCTCAAGGCTGCAATCAAGACAACTCATATCCGCTTCACAGCGCAAGCTGAAAGGAGGTATAACTTTTTCTCTATTTAAGTTGTCTTTGTAGAGTGGTTCAAATACTACTTTATGCGTGGGGTTGTCGTGGTTTGATTTTAACTTCAATAAAATTGCAAGGAAAGTTACTTCCTGCGTAAATTTAAAGATGGTTCATTTGCCTCTGCATACAAACTATTGACAGCAGATGTTCTAAAGGCGCCAAAAGCTAAGTGTAAACTTTGGTTATGGATAGAATCTAATTTACGAAGGTACAGTTGACGCGCTGAGCCATATACAATGCAGTCGTAATCGAACTTTGAAGGGACGAGTGTTCTATAAAGTCTGAAAAGGACTTTTTTGTCAGCTCGCCAGTCCATACTGGAGACAACACGTAAAAGATTAAGAGCTTTTTGGCAGTTATTACTAAGATAATTGAAGCCATTTTCTCCTGACCATTTGGCCATTTTTTTTTAAAACTTGTTGTAACTGTTGTTCAATGGTATGCATATGCTTAGACCTGTAGCAAATGCAGAAGTCGTCAACGTACAAAAAACATTCCACACCATGACAAACAGACTTAACAATATTCTTTATTTTGACACTGAAGAGTGTAGCGGAAAGAATGCTTCCGTGGGTAACGCCCATTTTCTGTTCATGGGGGTTGGAATAAGTATTTCCTACCCGGACTCTAAATTGGCGTTCATTCAGAAATGCCGAAATGAAATAAGCAAAGCGACCTCCTATACCGAAATCATGGAGATCGTTCATGATTCCTTACTTCCATGTGGTATCATATGCACAATCTAAATCGAAAAATACAGAAACAACATGTTCCTTTCTAATAAAACCTTCGCGAATAAACGTTCCGAAGCGAACTAAGTGGTCGAGAGTGCCTCTTTGTTAACGAAAGCCGCACTGGGCGGTAGCAATAACTTTGTTTTTTCTCTAAAAACCAAACAAGGCGGCCATTAACCAATCTTTCCAGGGTTTTGCAAGTACAACTTGTTAAGGCTATAGGGCGATAGCTAGCAGGATTCTTTGTCTGGTCTCGGTATGGGGTTAACTATAGATTCCTTCCAGGAATCTGGAAGGGTACCAGTGTGTCAGACTTTATTAAATATACCCAGTGAACATTCAATGGATCGAAATGGTAATTGTTTTAAAAACTGATAATGAATGCCATCACATCCAACAGCAGTATCATGACATTTCTTTAGAGTCTTTGCGAGTTCTTTCAGTGTAAAATCCTTATTGTAATGTTCTGTAATATCTGACTTGAAATTCAGTTTAGTTTTTTTCTTTTGTGCCTTAGAATTTTCGAAATGTTGCATAGTTTGAGGGGAGCGATTTGTCTGCGGAAGTTTCTGCCAAGACATTTGCAACATCTGCTTTAGATGTGACAAAATCCATCATCAGAATTTAAGTGTCCAACAGTTAATGAGGAGTTTTTTCCATTAATTTTCCGAATCATATCCCATGCCTTCTTGACAGACGATCTAGAATTTAATCCAGATACGCACTGTCGCCAAGACGCGCGTTTACTTTGTCTAATAGTTCGTCGTGCTTTCGCACGAGCAATTTTGAACTTCGTAAGATATTCCTGAGTGGGTCTCTGATTAAATTGTATGAGAACTGACTTTCGCTCAGCTAAAGCCCTTTTACAATTATCAAACCATGGTTTGCTTGTATGTTTAGGATTTGTCGATGTTCGAGGAATCTATTTTTCAGCAGCCGAATAAAGTGGGGAAGTGAAAAGCTCTGCAGGATTTTCACAATGATCGAATGCAGTGGGATAAATTGATTGTTCGCAATGAATTTTTAATTTTCCCAATTTGCCTTATGGAGCTTCCAGCGTTCTGGACGTTGTTGTATTGATGGTCCAACTTCCGATACTTGAATCGGAAAATGATCACTTCCATTAAGGTTATCATCAACTTTCCAGTTGAAGTCTGTAAAAATTTCCGGACTGCATGTAGTTAAAATCTAATGATGAATAAGAACCAGTTGCAGGATGAAGATAAGTTGCAGATTTATCGTTGAGTAAAACAAGGTCATGTTCTGTGATAAACCTTTCTATGGTTTGACCTTTCTCATTCGTATTTGCACATCCCCATAATGTATGATGGGAATTGAACTCTCCCATCAAAATAAAAGGTTTGGGCAAATGATCCTTAAGATCATCAAGTTCCTTGATATCGTTTGCCAAGCTAGGTGGAAGGTAAATAGAACATAGAGTAATGGTTTTATTTAGGGAAATGCTTACAGCGACGGCTTGTAAAGTAGTTTCAAGCCTCACAAAACGATGTGGAACATTGTTGTTCACGATTATTGCTACTCCTCCTGAGGCTTTGTCGTTACCACTTACATGAGTTGTACTTTATGAACAGTTTGTCGGAGTCTTTAAGAAATGTCTCCTGTAAAGATACTGCAACTAGTTTCTCTTCGTTGATCAAAAGGTTTAATTCCTCGAAGTTGGCATTAACGCTACGACAATTCCATTGCAGAATGGTGTTATTCATTAGAAAAGTTAGAGTTAGGCAGATACCATAGAAAACTGGAAGTATGTATTGATTCATCTCTTGTTATTTAATTTGATAATACGACCTTGCTTATTTGTTCTCTACATGGTCGGTTTCCCTTCGATGTCTTCATCAAGACACTGGAAACGGTTGTGTTTGGACATCAGACCGATTTTGAGCGGACCTTTTTTGGAGATTTTTGGAGATCGATTCGGACTTTTTGGAACAGGCTTTTCTGATTTGTTGTTAACAAAAGTTTGCTGACGTTTGGCTGTTTTGGAGGTTTGTTTCTCAGTTGAATCCGTTTGTACTGAGGCATCGTTTGTCTGTGTTTGAGCATCTTTCAAAGTTACTGATTTTGCTCCATTTGACTTGGTCACACTGGAGTAAGAGGCACCCAGTGCTTGCCGTGTATCTACAATTTTTCTAGCTTCCGAAAAAGAGAGGCTTTCCCGATATTTTATGGTGATGATTTTTTTCCCTCTTCCAAACTTTACACGATCGGGATGTGGAATAGTGTTCCTCGCCACAATTTAAACATTTCAACGGCTTTTCACAAGGGTAGGTATGGCATGTTTCAACTTCATTGGATCCGCATCTTTTACAGTGATCGTCAGCATCACACTGCCTTTCACGATGGCCAAACTTAAAGCATCTATAACACTGAAGCGGGTTGGGGGTGTAGATATCAACAGGAACCTTCATGTATCAAACTTGTAGGGTTTTTGGTAGGATAGCCGTTTTGAATTTGAGAACTATGGTATTCGTGTCCTTCCGGATACCGTCCCGAAAAACACGCATACGTCTAGCTTTAATGACATTCTGAGTTGATAATTCGATTACAATTTCTTCTTCCTCCACACCAGCTAAGTCCGGACTCCTGATTATACCTCAAGATGAGTTCTGAGTGCCATGCGCAGTGCATTTTGCGGGGATGTCAAAAATATCGTTTTTTGAATGTTGTGGCTTTTCAACTTCCACTAGCAGAGTGCCATTTTTCAGTTTTTTGACAGACTTCGGAGAACCTGCTAAAGAAACCAGTACTTTTTCAAGTACGAATGGTGATAGCTTTGCCAATGGTTTTTCGGGTTGTAGCGATTCGATTATCAAGAAGCGAGCAAAAGGCTCAGTCGGTTCGGGTTCAGCCTGTTCATTATCAAAGTCCTTCCGTGTTCTTTTTTTGGTTTGGTTATCCATGGTTTAAGTTTAAGTGTTTGTGATTTGCGGCCCCCACCCACCATGGAGTACTACAAGGGGACATGGCCAATAGAGCGGAGTATCCAGCTCTGCATGTCAGGGATACCCAAATGATATACTCGGGCAACGTAAACTATAAAATCTGACAAAGAGAATGCGTGGCAACAACCCCAGATCAGGAAGCACCCACGCAAATCAATGCCCGACCAAACAGTCCACACAACCCAATTAGCCCATGAGCCTATATTAAACGAGGGACTAAAACACACACCCCAAAAAATATATACAGTTTAATTGGACAGAATTGATGCTGTACGAATACATGCATGTAAGTGATCAAAGAGATTAGTAACACATGCAAGTTCAAGAAAACAATTGTAGTACAACGAAAATGGGTGGGTTTTTTTTGCCAGTAACAGAATCTTACTACAAAATGTGATAATTTCGAAATACCCAAAATCTAAATACGACCAGCCGATTGCACTAGACCGGGCCCATCTAGGCGCTGGTTTACACCGAAGCCGAGGTCGAAGCAGTGTGTTGAAAAGCTGGAGATCCCTTGGCTCCCCTCAACTACCAGGACCATCTTTTCTTGCTTACTAGTCTCCACCCACGGCAAACAGGCGGGTCCATTTGTGGGGTCTTACCACTCCACAGGATTGGCAGCCGGCGAATTCTACCCCCCTCCGACTGGGGAACCTAGGTCAGATAATAATTCCTATCTGGTCTAGCTAAAATCCGGATCTGGCTAAATTCCTGTCTAGCCTACGACATACTCATTGGCTTATTTTAGAAATTAATTTTTTTGATAGGTTTTAACTTTCCACACTATAGTAAAAATAGCTCCTTTCGGTACGTGATTTCAGACCTTTTATCCCAAACACAAACAATAATATAAACTGATAATGAAAGGTTTATCGCGTGAGAGCTATAGTCCAGTAGTATGTTCATCGCTACGAAAATACTTTCCCGCATAGATTTTTTTTCAAGTTGTAGAATCACGTAGTTTTGTTTTGATACACTGCAGGGAAAAATGTTGAAATTTTAGCAAAATGCTAGGGTAAATAGCTTTTTTTCTGTCTTTCCATTCTCCATCCAAGATTATAACCGAAATTGAGTCTGATCGAAAGGTGAAGACAGCCTTTTCATGCTTTCACATTTCTTTTACCATTTCTTCGCTCAATACTCTTCCCAAGCCACTGGTTGCTTTCTCTGGTAAACATTATCGAAAAAACGTTCAGCGGTGACAGAAAAATGAACCCTGTCGCACTGATGATCAGTCCTAAAGAAGAATTAAGCCGGGCTGTGGAATTAAACCAGCAACTCCCTGGTTTCAAGCCCTGTACATTATCAATTGGGCTACCGGGTTCAGCACGAAGGACGCGAGTTCTTAATGCGTAGGGGACGGCTGTATGAATTCTGTGTACAAGGTGAAATTTGATATTTGCCTTACGTTATATGGTGTAACAACAGGGTGGATTGCTTCCTAGTCGTGGGAGTCAATATTGGTACCACTAAGAAATTTGATATTAAGCACTTCTGCTAATGTTTTTTTTTACGAGGAAACAAAAGAGTAGGTTTAGATTTTTTTCGCGAAATTGATCTGATAACTACAGCTGGCCTGGAGAAGTTAGATTTTTAGGTTGGCATTGCCTTGAAATAGCAACAGGGTCCTAGTCTAGACCAGAAGCTCGACCACAACTCTGATGCCAGGGTGAGTACAAATACCCTGTTTTTACTTTGACTTTGTTCGGGAAATTTTCTGTGACCTTGTCTCCTTTAGCCCCCGCCCCCCCCTGCATCGGTATAGCTGAATGAACCTGTGGCTCTATATCCATCATTATATTAAATATAAACCAAATCATTACATTATTCAACCAGGAAAATAGGAGCTATAGGAAATAATAATATTATTGAAATTTCAAAAGTTGTGGATTTGACCTTAAGATCAAGGGCAGGGCTAGGGTATTGCTCAACGAAAGTTTGGACCTGTCACCTGTCATCAAACCAAATACGAACCAAATCCATCGTTTAGATGTGACAATATAAACTCTGATGTAAAAGATCAAAATGTACGACCTTGACCTTAAGATTATGGGCGTGGGCCGAGGTTTTGCTGATTTTCGCCACCGGCATGGGCAGACGAATAGCTGAGTAAAACTTTGAACCTTTATCCAACATCACAGTAGATATGAACCAGTCAATCATTTGGTCTGAAAAGTAGGATCTCTGAAAAAAAAACACTAACATTAACTCTCAGAATCTGTGACCATGACCTTAAGAAAATGGGCATGGGACCTATGTCTGTCATTAAATCGAATATGACTTAAATCCATAATTTAGTTTCGGAAATATTAGCTCTTAAACTTTGTTATAAAATATTAAAGTCTACGACATTGACCTTCAAATCGTGGACGTGGGCGGGGGCACTGGTGAAAGAAACTATGGACGTATATTTACTATAATACCGAATTAGAACCAAAATCCACAAGTTTGCAAAATGTGAGTTCCTCAAAAATCTTTAAAGTAAATGTGAACGCCGATCTAAATGCCGACGCCAACCTTACGCCGACGACGGGAGTAGCGCAATGGTTCTTCCTTGACTCCGTCCGGGCGAGCTAAAAGTTAGCTGACTTTGCAGCTTTGCTGTTCATCGAGAAATAAGTCAGCGTCTGTAATCTTATCTAGAAATATGTTCTACATCTTGACAGGGCTTCTGTTTATTTATTTTCCAGAAACAGTTGTGTTTTAGGGGGAATAGCAAAAAATTGCTATGATTATGGTGCTACTACCGAGACATTTTTAAAAGGTCATACCACATACATGTACCTGTCAAAGAAATGATATGAGCGGCGCTCTGGTAAAAGGGAATTTAATGCATTCGTAAGGCAAATCATCACGTAACTTTCAATCTATAATATCCATTTTGTCCACTGATCGACTGCATCATGAGGTAGAAAGGTCCTCGGACATGCAGAAAGTTTACAAGCAGTACAAGACCTGCAGAGTGACACCCTTAGATACCTTTTGCAGATAGTCCGAGCCCCCTTTTCGTAGACCATGACTCATATGCAAATCTCCCGCTTTATCTGGAAAAAGCAGCAGAGTCAAGAAGGTGGATTTCATTCGATTTTTGAGGACGTTTTCTTTAGTTTTAATCCTTCCATATTTTTTTTTCACATTATGTAATGTCATATCCAGAATACAAAAAGAAAAAGAAAAATCATATGTTGACGTATTCATTTTATTGTTAAATGCCTGTTTTCATGGCAACAGTATACGAATGAATGAATGAATGAATGAAGTTTTAAGGCCCGTCGACATCAAAGGTCATATTGGGCGCACTAACAACTAATGAAATACATTTAATTGATCATACTGTAAAGTTACAAAAAGTTAAAATCTCAGCTGTGTAAACACTAAAATACAATTGACGTCAGTGACATGTAGTCTAAAAGTACAGATGGTCAATAGAACCTAAAATTATATCTTTTTGTAGAGATTTACCTCTTTCAAGAACTCAAAAATAGATTCCAACTTTACAGAATCAAATAAAATGCTCAAACTGTCGGCATGGAAAAACCTGTTTCTTATAGGTGCAAGGTCTATGCAGTCTATAAGTATATGTTTAACAGTTAGAGAGGTATTGCAGGGAATACACTGTGGTTCCTCTTCTGCATTGAGGAGATACGAGTGCGTCAAATATGTATGACCAATGCGAAGACGGGCCAGTATAATTTCCTCTCGGCGACTTGTCCGCAAACCCGGAAGCCACTCGCCAAGAGCTGGCTTCACCGTAAACAACTTATTATTTTAGTTGACTGGGTCATTCCAGGATTGCTGCCATACATTTTGAATAAAATCATTCACTAATGGCTTAAAATCAGTAAAAGGAACTTTAAAAGGTAAAACTTCCAGTGACAATGCCTCCTTGGCAGCTTTATCTGCCTCTTCATTGCCACTGATACCAATGTGGCTAGGGAGCCAACAGAAAACAATATCGGCTTTTTCACAGATTCCTGATAATTTTTCTAGGAGACTGACTATTAATGGATTATCTGTTTTCTCACCCTCAAGTGCTTGCATGGCAGATAACGAATCTGTAAATATAATATAGCGCCAGTAAGCGTCTTGCTGAATATGGTTGAGGGCAGGGTCGATCGCCTTTAGCTCTGCAGAAAAAATAGAAGAATTATTAGGAAGCCGGAATTGGTATAATTCGCCATCTAGCACGGCAGCCGCAGCAACTTTGTTTCCATCTTTGGAACCATCGGTATATATCTCTTCGTAAAGGCAGTACTGTTCTTTTATTTCAAGGAATTTATTTCTAAAAATCATGGGATCTGTTGTAGCTTTCTTGTCTGAAGCAAGATTGTATATGTAGGTTGGACTTTTAGAAGTCCATAAAGGAACTTCAGAGATTTTATGTTCTGCTACATCCTCAAAATTGAAATCAAGACAACTCATGTCCGCTTCACAGCGTAAACTAAAAGGAAGTATGACATTTTCTCTATTTAAAAACTTGTCCTTGTAGAGCGGTTCAAATACTGCTTTATACGTGGGGTTGTCGGGATTTGATTCTAACTTCATATAATATTGCAAAGAGAGTTTGTTCCTACGTAAATTTAAAGATGGTTCATTTGCCTCTGCATACAAGCTATTGATAGGGGATGTTTTAAAGGCGCTAAGTGCTAAGCGTAAACCTTGGTTATGGATAGAATCCAATTTCCGAAGGTACGATTGCCGCGCTGAGCCATATACAATGCAGCCGTAATCTAACTTTGAACGGACAAGTGTTCTATACAGTCTCAGTAATACTTTTTTATCTGCTCCCCAGTCCATACTGGAGACAACACGTAAAAGATTCAGAGCTTTTTGGCATTTATTGCTCGAATAGTTGATATGTGGGATGAACTTGAGTTTAGAATCAAATAAAAGACCTAAGAATTTGAATTCTGAGACGACTTCTATACGGACACCACCTAATGTCAGCTCCGGGTCGAGATGAAATTTTCTCGACTGACAGAAATACATACATTTGGTCTTGGTTTTCGAAAATTTGAAACCGTTTTCGTTCGACCACTTGCTTAAATTATGTAAGACCTGTTGAAGCTGTCTTTCAATCGTATGCATATGCTTTGACCGATAGCAAATGCAGAAGTCGTCAACATACAGAAAGCATTCTACTCCAGGGCAGACAGATTTAACAATGTTGTTAATTTTAACACTAAAAAGTGTAACTGAAAGGATGCTTCCCTGGGGAACGCCCATTTCCTGTTCGTGTGGGCTGGACAGTGTATTTCCAACTCGGACTCTAAATTGACGTTCATCTAAAAAAGCAGAAATGAAATAAGCAAGGTGACCTCGAATACCGAAATCATAAAGGTCGTTCATAATGCCATACTTCCAGGTGGTATCGTAAGCACTTTCTAAATCGAAAAAGACAGAAACAACGTGTTCTTTCTTTATGAAGGCTTCACGTATAAAAGTCTCGAAGCGTACTAAGTGATCAAGAGTGCTTCTCTGTTTACGAAATCCGCACTGGTTTGTGGAAATAAGTTTATTTTTCTCTAAAAACAAACTAGGCGGTCATTTACCATTCTTTCCATAGTTTTACAAATACAACTTGTTAAGGCTATAGGGCGGTAATTACTTGTAGAATCTTTGCCTGGCTTTGTTATAGGTATAACTATAGCTTCTTTCCAAGAGTCTGGAAGAACATCTGTCTTCCAGATCTGATTAAATATTTGGAGTAAACAATGGAGGGAACGATACGGCAAGTGTTTAAGGAACTGGTAATGTATATCATCAGACCCAACTGCAGTGTCATGACATTTCTTAAGAGCCTTTTTCAGCTCTTTAATGGTAAAATCTTTATTATAATCTTCCTTGTTACTGGATTTAAAATTCAGTTTGGATTTCTCTTTTACTTCCTGGCGTTTTCGAAATGTGGATGAGTAATTTTCAGAAGAAGACTTCTTGGCGAACGTATCGGCCAGTACATTGGCAATGTCATTTTTAGAAGTAAAGTTTCCATCATCAGTATCAAGATGGCCAACACTATTGGAAGTACATTTGCCGTTAATTTCCATATCATCTCCCATGTCTTTTTGACAGACGATCTAGAATTTAATCTGGATACATACTGTCGCCAAGACGCACGTTTACTTTGTTTTATAGTTCGCCGTGCTCTCGCACGCGCAATTTTGAACTTTGCAAGATTTTCTTGAGTAGGTCTCAGATTAAAATTTCTGAGAACAGATTTTCGTTCAGCTATAGCCTTCTTACAATCCTCGTTAAACCATGGTTTGCTTTGATGCTTTGGATTTGTCGACGTCCGAGGAATTGATCTCTCTGCAGCCGAGTAAAGTAAGGAAGTGAACAGTTCTGCTGGATTTTCACATTCGTCAAAAGCATTGGGATCAATTGATTGTTCGCAATGAATTTTGAACTTTTCCCAATTTGCTTTATGAAGCTTCCAGCGTTCTGGACGTTCTTGTACAGATGATCCAATTTCCGATACTACGATCGGGAAATGATCGCTTCCATGAAGGTCGTCATCGACCTTCCAATTTAAATCAGTAAAAATTTCCGGACTGCATATACTTGTCTAAAGATGAATAAGAACCAGTTGCAGGCCGAAGATATGTTGAAGACTTACCGTTGAGAAAAACAAGATTATGCTCTGTAATAAAATTTTGTATAGTTTGACCTTTGTCATTCATATTTGTACATCCCCACAACGTATGATGGGAATTGAAATCTCCCATCAAAATGAAAGGTTTCGGCAATTGATCTACGAGGTCATCAAGTTTCTTGATATCGATTGTCGAGCTGGGTGGAAGATAAATAGAACAGAGAGTAATGGTTTTATTTAGAGAAATGCTTACAGCAACGGCTTGTAAAGTAGTTTCGAGTTTGACAAAATGGTGTGGAATATTGTTGTTCACAATTATTGCCACTCCTCCTGAAGCTTTATTGTTACCATTGAAGTTTTTACAAAAACAGGAGTGGCCCTTTAAGGAGAATTTGTCGGAATCTTTAAGAAAAGTCTCCTGTAAAGATATTGCAACTGGTTTATTTTCATTGATTAGAAGGTTTAATTCCTCGAAGTTAGCTTTAATGCTGCGACAATTCCATTGCAGAATGGTATTATTCATGACTGAGTTTATTGTAAGGAAGATACCACAGAGGACTGGAAGTATGTGCCAATTCATTTCTTATTATTTAATTTGATGATACGACCCTGCTTATTTGTTTCTGATTGGTCAGTTTCCGCCTCCATGTCTTCATCAAGACACTGGAAACGGTTGTGTTGTTGTATATGGTCATCAGACCCCTTTGGAAGGCGGTCTGAGACAACTTTTCTTGAAGATTTAGCTGGACTTTTACTACGAACAGGCTTTTCTGGTTTTTTGTTTGCGTTGGGTTTCTGTGGTTAGGCCGTTGCATTAGTCTGTTTTTCGGATGAGTCTGTTTGCACCGAGGCATCACTTGTCTGCGTTCGGGCATCTTTTAAATTTACTGTTTTGGCGGCAGTTGGCTTTGTAATGCTGGAGTAAGATGCTCCCAGTGCTTGTCGTGCATCAACAATCTTTCTTGCTTCAGCAAACGAAAGGCTTTCACGGTACTTGATCGTAATTATTTCCTTCTCCCTCTTCCAAACTTTGCAAGACCGAGATGTGGAATAATGCTCCTCACCGCAATTCAAACATTTCATAGGATTATTGCAGGGGTGTAGATGGAATGTTTCTACTTCATTTTTTCCACATCTTTTACAGTGGTCATCAGCGTTACATTGTCTTTCGTGGTGCCCGAACTTAAAACATCTGTAGCACTGAAGAGGGTTCGGTATATACAGATCTACAGGAACCTTCAAAAACCCTACTTTTAAAGTTTTGGGCAGTATTGCTGTCTTGAATTTTAGGACTATAGTATTCGTGTCCTTCCGGATACCATCCCGAAAGACACGGATACGTCTCGCTTCAACTACATTCTGTGTCGATAATTCAGAAACGATTTCATCTTCCGTTACACCCGCTAAGTCAGGGCACCTGATTATACCTCTGGATGAATTAAGAGTTCCATGTGCTGTGCATTTAGCAGGTATTTCAAAAAACTTTTTCAATCCCAAGAGGTTTTTTGAGTGTTGTGGTTTTTCCACTTCCACAAGCTAAGTGCCGTTTTTTAGTTTTTTGACAGACTTCGGAGAGCCTGCCAAAGAAACAAGTACTTTTTCTATTACGAAAGGCGACAGCTTTGACAATGGGTTGTCGGGTTGTAACGATTCGATGGTCAGGAAGCGAGCAAAAGGTCCGGTCGATTCAACTTCAGCCTGTTCGTTATCAAAATCTTTCCGTGTTCGTTTTTTTGTTTGGTTGTCCATGGTTGATTATTTAAAATTCATCATCTGCGGCCCCCACCCACCATGGAGTCCAACAAAGGGGACATGGCTATTAGAGCGGAGAATCCAGCTCTGCATGTCAGGGTTACCCAAATGATATACTTAGGCCATACAAATCAGGCAATCCGGCAAAGAAGATGTGTGGCAACATCCCCAGATCAGGATGTACCCACGCAAGTCAAAGCCAAATCAAAAGATCTACACAACCTAATTGGCCCATGAGCCTACATTAGACTAGGGACTAAAATACGCAAAAACTATGCTGTTAAAATGGACAATTTGACGCAGTGCAAATACATACGAGTATATAATCAAAAAGGTAGGTGATACGTGCATTTTCAAGAAAACAATTGTAATACATACAAAATAGATGTTTTTCCTTTTACACCGGTAACAGTGTTAGAATTGGATGAACTAATTTCAAAATGCCCAAAATCTAAAATCGACCAGCCGATTGCACTAGACCGGGCCCATCTAGGCTCTCGTTTAGACCGAAGCCGAGGCCGAAGCAGTGTGTTGAAGAGCTGGAGATCCCTGGGCTCCCCTCAACTACCAGGACCCTCTTTTCCGGCTTACGAGTCTCCACCCACGGCAAACAGGCGGGTCCATTGGTGGGGTCTTACCACTCTGCAGGACTGGCAGCCGGCGTATTCTACCCCACGTCCGGCTGGGGGTGGCAACAGTATACCCTAAATTCTAGAAATTAAGACTTTCGCTAAAAAATAACAATAACATTGTCAGAAAGCTTTGGTTTTATAATTTATATAGAATCAGACGTAAATAATTGTAATTCTCTAACATTCAGAAAGTTTGATTTTCATTTACATTTTTTGTAGGGTCATTTTATTGCAATTTTGTCTGCACAACTGGCCGAAAAGAAAAATTGAGTTATCAAAAATACCCTTCCGTAGATTTTGTCGATTTTTTCTTTATATAATCCTTGAAGTATCCTATGCTCAAATTTAACGAAAAAATAGGGGGAAGGAGTTGACGTGTTCAGACTTTTACAAAATTACAATTTCCATGGCAACCATAAAACAGTTTTACACAAAATTTCCTAGTTTTACCGAATACTGACAACTCAAAATTATTTTGAAAACATACAAGCATAGTGATGTATTAGTAAAGACAAAGTATTTGATACGTCAAATTCAAGTAACAGATCATCTGTTATCAAAGACAAGCCATCAGTGAAAAGCAGTTCTGGTAAACATTTTCAAATTTATTTTCAGTTGGGCTTCAAAAATGTTTGAAGTATGTAAGCTGGTCATGATTTGCATAACTTAACACAAGGTAAGTATAACCCTGGATAAGAAACACCACTTTATCCTTTCCGCGCCATAGGTGAAAACAGTGCACTCTGGTATTGGGTATATACCGACCGCTTGTTTAGTCAAGTTTGCAGGCTAATAATTCGACATACACGACTAGTTCGACGACCACTTTTGCATGGCTCTTTCGATGTTGATTTCTCATCACGAGAATACGTTTCTGTACCCTTTGCATTAGAAGCGGAGGGTGGGGAACTGACAGATACCTTCGTTTCTTCTGCCTCGCTAGTTGTATACAGTCGGTGTATCATTTCTTGGAAATGCAGTATGAACTTTTGAAATAGGTCTAACTTAGATTTCCTCGCAAAATGTCCTTCAAAGAGAAACATGTTTTAGCTTTCGTCAGATAGTTGGGGTCCTTGGAAAATGGTGTCTTACTGTTTTACAGAAATTAGTCATTAGGTAGAAAGTGAAATATAGGAGTCAATGTAGCTATCTACAGACAAAGAATTGGTCTAATTTCAATGCCGAGAAAGTGTAAGTCATGTCTGGAGGTGTTACGGGTGTCTCGGACGACTGTGAGTAGGTTTCTCCGCCTTGCTGTATTTCTGGCATTACTCTTGACCTTGAGCGGCGATGCTGAAACCAACCCAGACCACCACGTAGTTAGAAACAAAAAACTTTATAATTTAATGATGGGTCTATGTCACCCAAGTTTGAGTCAGTCAGAGTCTAGGCCTAGTAGAACTAGGGGAAATACAGGTACAGAAGTGATGGGTTCAGATATAATGGACTTTTTGTAGGAAATGAAACACGACATGGATGTATACTTAGCCCGGGTTAATACAAAAATGGACAGCATAGAAAACTCTAGAGCAGAAAATGAACAATTGAGAAAGGAAAATGGTGTCATGAGAGATGAGTTGGTTAAGCTTTTAGTAAAGTGAGATAAGGTCGAAGGTCAATCGAGGCGAAATAATCTTAGAATTTTAAGAATAGACGGGCAGTTGAGTGAACCATGGGCTGAAACGGGGGAAAAGGTACGCACATTTATGAGGGAAAATTAGGTCTACCGAATCACGAGGAAATGGAAATTGAACGGGCTCAGCAAGTAGGTAATAGGAACACTAGGAATTGTCCAATAATTGTTAAATTTAATAAGTTCAAAGACCGACAGACAGTTTTTCACACGGCCGTTCTGGATGGGAATTCCAAATATTATGTCGTGGGGATTTCACGGAAAGGGTACAAAAGCAAAGGCAAGAGCTGGGTAAATGGCTAGTGCGTGCTAGAGATAAGGGGTGAAAATGCACGTTTAAAATATGATAAACTAATTATATAAAGTGTAGTGTATGCATATGAAGAATTGGCAAATGAAATTGTGAGGTTGGCTGGGGCAAGAGGTCACCGAGAGCCAGCAAAAAGTAGTCAGACCACGCTTGATAATTATTTCAGTAATGCTGACCAAACAACTTCAAGCATTGGTGCGGCAGGGGGTGCGGAATAGGTTGTTGCTCAAGGCCCAGTAATAAACATAAACATTACCAAGTGGAATATCTGTGGACTAAAAAAACAATTTTCATGTCAACAGAGCAAAAAGTGTGGCCTCTAGAGTGTCTACAAGGTATTTCGTTAATTTGACCTAGTGACCTAGTTTACGAACCCAGGTGACCCGATTTCAAACTCATCCGAGACTTCATCAAGACAAACATTCAAACCAATTATCAGGTCAATTGAATTAGAAATGTGGCCTCTAGAGTGTCCAGAAGGTATTTCTTTAACTGACCTAGTGACCTAGTTTATTATCCAAGGTATCCCAAGTTCGAACTCATCTAAGATTTTATTAAGACTAAGATTCTGACCAATTTTCAAGTCCATTGAACAAAAAATGTGGCCTCTAGAGTGCCTACAAGTTATTTCTTTAATTTGACCTAGTGACCTAGTTTATGACCAAAGGTATCCTAAATTCGAAGTTATCCGAGGTTTTATTAAGACAAAGATTGTGACCAATTTTCATGTCAATTAATCAAAAAATGTGGCCTCTAGAGTGCCCACAAGGTATTTCTTTAATTTGACCTAGTGACCTGGTTTATGACCATAGGTGACCAAAATTCGAAGTCATCCGAGATCATCAAGACAAACATTCAGACCAATTTTCAGGTCAATTGAGTACGAATTGTTGCCTCTAGAGTGTCCACAGTGTATTTCTTAAATTGACCTAGTGACTTAGTTTATGACCCCAGGTGACTCAATTTCAAACTCATCGGAGATTTATTCAAGACAAACATAAAGACCAATTTTCAAGTCGATTGAGCCAAAAATGGGCCTCTAGAGTGCCTACAGGCCATTTCTTCAATTTGACCTAGTGACCTAGTTTATGACCCTAGGTAAGCCAAACTGAAACTCATCCGAGATTTCATCAGGACAAACATTCTGACCAATTTTCAGGACAACTGAGTTCCAAATGTGGCCTTTAGAGTGTCCACAAGGTATTTCTTTAATTTGACCTAGTGACCTAGTTTATGACCCTAGGTGACCCAAATTTGAACTCATTCGAGATTTCATCGAGACAAACATTCTGACCAATTATTAGGTCAATTGAATAACAAAATGTGGCCTCTAGAATGTCCACAAGGTATTTCTTCGATATGACCTAGTGACCTGGTTTATGACCCCAGGTGACCCGATTTCAAACTCATACGAGATTTACTTAAGACAAAGATTCTGACCAATTTCAAGTCAATTGAGCCAAAATGTGCCCTCTAGAGTGTCCGCAAGTTATTTCTTTAATTTGACCTTGTGACCTAGTTTATGACACCCGATGACCCCATTTCAAACTCATCCAAGATTTAATTAAGACAAACATTCTGACCAGTTTTCAAGTCAAGTGAGCAAAAAATGTGGCCTCTTGAGTGTCCAGAAGGTATTTCTTTAATTTGACCTAGTGACCTAGTTTATGACCCCAGGTGACCCAAATGCAAACTCATCCGAGATTTCATCAAGACAAACATTCTGACCAATTTTCAGGTCAACCGAGTAAGAAATATGGCCTCTAGAGTGTCCACAAGGTAAATGTTGACGACGGACGACGCACGAAGGACGACGGACGCCAGATAACCACAAAAGCTCATCTTGAGCATGTTGTGCTCAGGTGAGCTAAGAACAATATTCGCCATTAAGTCATACAAACATAAATTTGCAAACTCTGAATTTCGGGATTATTTCAAACTTATTGACTCAATGGTTAAGCCTATTCTTTTATAGTGGGCAGAGATTTTTGGTACTGAATTTTTGGAACAATTAGGGAAGGTACAATTACATTTTGTAAAGAGTTTCTTAGGTTTAAATACATCAGTAAACGACTGTATGGTTTTCGGTGAGTGTGGACAATTACCTTTTTATGTTGAATATTATTATAAATGTATAAAATACTAGACGACACTTATTCATATGCCTATACATAGATATCCTGGAAATTCTTACAAAATGATAAAAAGTTTAGATGACATTGGACGAAAGACTTGGGCTTCATCATTCAAACATTTGATCTACTTGTATGGGTTCGGCATTGTTTGGCTGACCCCGAGAAATTAAAGACACAAACATGTTCCTTTTTGTTTTTTTCTCAGCGTTTGAAAGACTGTGCAACACAAAACTGGAGTGATACGAAAAATAATTCGAACCGTTGCTCATCTAGGTATTTTAAGTCATTGCTCACGCCAGACAAATATCTATGTATGGATCTATCATATAAACTTAGAAAAGAACTCGCTAAATGTAGATGTAGCAGCCATAAGTTAAACATCGAGGTTGGACGGCATTTGGCTATAGATAGAGAAGATAGAATTTGTACGTTTTGTTGGGATAAGTATCAAATTAATTGTATAGAGGACGGATTCCATGTTTTCTTCTAATGTCCTCGTTTTCAGCAAATACGAACAAAAAATCTATGTAATTGGTACAATGGAAATGCAAAAAGAACTGATTTTTACAATCTTATGTCTAGTACAACTGAAGTTGTAGTCAGAAAGGTCGCTATATTTGTTTACAAAATTTTGTATCTGGTTGAGTCGGAAATTAGCTACTTCAAACTTTTTACAATATATCACAGCTAAGTAAGTGTTTTATCAGATGCCCTTCCTTATTTTCAGTGTAAAACTTCGATTTTAAATTTGCTTATATCACACATGTTTTGAGATTGTATTACATGTAGGTATATGTGACGTCATATGTGACTTCAATTTAATTTATGTTAATACGATATTCCGAGTATACATAATTGGTATTGGGAATTATAGGTCCGTATTCACGGCCATTCTTGGGAACGTTTTAGACCCTTAGACTGCCAAATATACAGAATGAAGATATCCAGTTGATACTATATACACGTTTTAAAGCATTTCGATTACAAAATTCTTGTTGTCAGATACTCACCGTATGGGACAAAATGGACCAAAAATCAGACTGCCCGTGCCGTGTGGTCTGATCTTGATCTATACCGTCCACAAAAGAGCATTGCTGGACCAAAAACTCGCGCCTCGGGCAGAGTGGACTCGGGATCGGACTGCATGTTCTGGGCGGTCTGATCTTGATCCACACTGTCTGTAAAAGAGCACTGAGTCGCGCTCAGCAGCCTATGGGTAAAAGTAATCATATTTTTACGAATTTTCTAAATTCGAGAGCAGCACAATCGTATTCAGGGATTTTTTTCGTTTGCTGAAGACTTATAATGCATTAAACCATCTATCCCTTGTTACGTAATTAAGGCTATATCGTTACAAACGAGATAAGGAGTTCGACAGTAAAAAAGAAACTTCGGTATTTCCATGGATTTTCTGCATGTTTTTTTTTTTTTTTTTTTCATCTGTTTTAATTCTAAAGCAATCTTTGCACACAAATGGAAATTAGCCGTCTTTGTTCCGATTTTCTTAAAAAACTTGCGAATGGATATCAGATTTAACGTCCCTTTAACCCTTCAAATGCTAGATCTTCAGTAATTAGTCAAAATCCAAGTTCTGTAATTTCGCAACTGCTTTTCGTAGCAAAAATCTAAATGTAAGGTACAAGATCAGTCGGTGAAGTTTAGTCTTGATCTTTATGTTGGTCTAAAGCACCCATAGCCGAAACCGGAGGTTTCAGTCTGTAGAAACATCTTACCTGCTCCCATAGCCGAGCATTCTACAAATTACATTGATGTCAGGCTGTCTTACATATTGAGGATTGACGTAGGCCCATCTTTTATCATTAAACAGTTGAACTATGCCAGTTCCGTTACTACAGTCACCGACCAATCGAACTTGTACCCCTCTTGAGCCTATAAAAACATGTAAACGCCTATCAAACAATTCCGTGTTTTAACTACCTTGAGGAAAAAGCGTTTTGAAAACACTTTGCTGACAAGCATTTTGTCCTTTACCCAAAATGTCTCCTGCCGTATCAAGGAAAAGAGAAGTGTTGATTTAATGTGTTGTCTACACATACTTTCAATTTGGATAATTCTGAAATTTGCTGTGTTGTAAAGAGTAACGCACATGTAGATTTACACAAAAGTAGATTTAGATATATTCGAGCTCGTAGTATAGTATACACGTACATACATCTGTAATTATACATAGATTTACTCACACATAGATCGCCTACCCATAGAGTTATTCACACATAATGGCCGTCGTGTAATGCTCTGACAAAGGCTGATACCATCGGCGTTGAAGTAAGATAAAGCATGGAGAGTAGCCGAGCCATTATTTAACACAGCCTGACCTCTGTGTATAGTATCTTTAGAACAGTTACACTCGAATTATGAATATGTGCTGCAGAGGCAGCCGCGGGCTTTCCCAAGACATGGAACCTCGTATGGCGGTGGCGAAAGTGTGACAGTACCTTCTCCTTGAACAAGCTTTTATCAAAGACCACTCTAAAAGCCATCTTCATGCTTTTGAATCCGCATAAGTTACATCTTCTTTTCTCTTGCAGCAGACCACTTTTGAAAAGGAGAACTTGCTCTCTCATATTCACATACGCAAATCGTTTCATTTTGTAGATCATGGATATTCTGAAAAAAACGTTTTATTCGTCTTTTGCTAGTTTACTTCGTACATATTGAGTTGAAAAGGAACCAGCAAAAAGAAAATAAAAGGACTGAAAGCCATGATGAATAGATTTCTTGGGCAGGATACAGCGATAGTCTGAAGGCATGAAAAATATGCGTTTCACCTCATGAAGTGCATGTTTATGAAACTACTCCCAGGAAAAGCATGGACAAAGAAAATTATAGTCGGTCAGCCCAACAGGCTATCTGATTTTTATCGCTCATTAGATTGCTCGTATGATAAGATAATGGGGCCAGTGGACTGATAAGGCAGGGTATCATTCTGAAGGGGTTTTCTGTATATAATGTGGGACAGTAAATCCATCTGTATGTATTACACAGAAGCGTCTTCAGCGATGTTGAACTAAATAAGCTACTGAAAAAAGACATTTTGAGGGCATGTGTATATGACAGTATAAACCCGTTAGAAAGAGGGGAAAAGAGTCGGCCTCGTGGAAAAGAGTCTGGCAACGACAAGGTTGTCCGAAATCAAAACTTTCAATCTTGCACCACGTGACTGAAATAGATACCTCGTGATTCATAGTATAAAGAGAAAATGTCTTACCGGAAATGCATATATAAAGAAAAATAATTCCAATCTGAAACAAAAAAAAAAAATCATGGAGAAAGTGCTATCACCTTTAATTTTGCTAAATGAATATCAGAAAAGGCCTTTTTCATTACGACCCTGAGGAAGAAGGCATTTAAAACGTTTGGAGAAATTTCCGGCCCGATAACACCTTGTTTACTTCTGTGCCAAAACACTCGCACTATCCCTTTTTCACGATGTTTTCTAATGTTTCAGAAAAAGTCCCATTACTTGAGCAATCTATAATATATCGTCTGCAGATATTTTTGATATAGACGAATCTGAAAATTTTATGATCTGTTGAACATTTGGGAGAACCCTTCAAGCTAGAAAAATTTAATACAATGCTTCGTCGAAACTAGTAGCACATATTATCTTGAAACTTAAATTTTCGTTGTTTGAACGCTTCTAAATGAGCAATGCTCTGTGAAAAGGGGGCTTAATGTATCTGCGAAAAGTATCGACTCAGGGCATTCCGCGCAGGTTGGCCTGGGCCGAAACTTTTCTCTATTGGTCAATTTTCTCTATGTCGAAGAACCAGTCTTCCTCATGATTAAGTCGATTTTTTTGCTATTATGGATCCACGATTATGTGATAGATTGATTGGTTTCATGGATCACGGAGATGCATTGATCCCCTTTTGCCAGGGCATGGCTCAAATGTATTTCAGCTGTATAATAGCGACAAATCTTAACTCTTCAGTGCCTTGCACAAACGCACTCCCATGCGTCCTGTGCCGCTAGCAGTGTTTCGAGCTCGCATTTTGTTATAAAAAAGTATGTGTGAAAGAGTCTTGACACTAAAGACAGTGTGCACACATAAACATGTACAATAAAATGTTCAAATGAGGGAGTCTTGACTTATAAAATAGTATGCAAACAGTTACTTCTATTTTAATATGGTCAGTGTTGCAAGAAACCGCATACCAAAAGCGTAAGATTGACAGGATCATGACATAAATATCGCCCACTCATAAACACAGTGTACGACCGAAAGTGTACAATGTTTTGGGTTGTATGTGACTTGGGATTCTGTACAGTGGCGATATGCCACTTAGATGAGGAGACAACAGAAACGCAATAACATTTTATGTATCGATTTCATTTTTCTGTGTCCATCATGTGGGGCAATACACTTGGTCAATGCAAACAAGATTTTGTTGTAAAGTGACGAAATTCCTTTTATAAGAGCTAAATAAGTTTTAAAACCGATTAAAGTCACAGTACAAAGTCGTCTCAAGTGATTGTACAAATCTAAAACATTGCTTCTCCAAGTCACTGTACATAGGTTAGTAAGTAAGCATTTAAAGGATTTTGATCGCTTTTGGTGTCATATCTTGGAACTCGATGATAAAACGAGAAAGCGTATCATGGACAGACTTTTTTTTTTATCGAGAAGAAACACTCTTATGTGCGCTTATGCGATAGTGCTTGTATTTTTTGTGGTCAAAAATTATTTCAATTTTTGCACGTCAAGATGATCAAGACATTACCATTGCTCTAAAGAGGTTGCACACCGCACGCCCATGTGCCTGGTATGTTCTACATATAACAAAAGTACAGCTGGATGAGAAGATTTTTGAATCAACTATCAAAATAAACGAAAACACATGAGCTTGACTTTCCATGTAAACACAATTTTTAGATTCAAGTGACATACCGCCACTGTGCAGATTCCCAGGACACATACAATCCCAAATACTGTACAGTTTCAGTCCTATACTGTGATGAACATGTACGTAAAACCGTTAAGAATAACGGAGTCTTGACTCTAAAAATAGCACGCACACAAGAAACATGTACAGGACGTAAGTGTGAAAGGATCTTGACTTTAAAAATAGCGCGCACATTAACTATGTACGTTACAAACGTTTAAGTGAAGGAGTCCTGTCAGTAGATCTCTTTAAGGACTGAAAACTGTTGTTTGAAAAGGTGTAAATACTTCTAAATTGAAAATTCTCCTTTTCTCACAATAATCTCCAATGTAACTTGGCCAGAATTTAGCATCAGATAGCGATAGGTGTAAATCGAAGATCAGAAAAGACCTAAGGCTTATACGCAGTCTGGTCCCGATCTTCTCTGTCCGCAGAAGCCAACTGCAGCAAAAAAGTAAAATTCGTTTGTTTATTTATTTGTCATGTTTTTTTAGTTTGAGCAGGGTTCATCTGGATTTAAGTTCCAACCGCAGCACGGTCAAAATTCCTCGTTACGTTGAAAATTTGTCTCTACAAACTTCATTTATTTCTTACGACTGAACATGGCTCTCTCTTTGTGTAGGCAAAGCAGCCAGTGTCTTGAAAAGTTTTTTTTTTTTTAGTACTTGATGTAAAGAAAGCAAGGGACACATAGGTATTCAAACTTTCCGTTCTAACTGAACTAAAATACTGTTGAAAAACAGAGATTGATAAAAAATCAGTTAAACAATCACACAAACCTCTACTCTATTCATCGCTGTACTGCACGATAAGATTTCAGCTAATGTATGGAAACAATGTGACTCGTTTCTGGTTTAAAAGAATTTTTTCTCGATGAGGTTATAATAGATAACAACTCTGTTCTTAACTTTATCTCATTTTCTTCTCACAAATTGTACTAGTTGAAATAATCAATGATAAGCGATGATAACGCTGGGAGGATAGTGTTTTCTCTGCAGAAAGGCTCATTTTCCGGCAAGACTTTGTCTGCCTTCTATATCTTTTACATTTTTTTTCCATTACTGAAGAGGGAATACAATATACCTGTCCTACCAGGCGAACAGCCTTTTTGGCCCTAAAGCGCTCACCTGAGTAAAGTCATCTACGATTGATAGAGTAGAAGACATCCTGGTTGTGATGATGTAAACACATGTATGTTAATGACCTTTTTTTTATCCAACGTGACCCAGTTTCACACTTATTTAAGACAGACACTCTGAAGACGTTTCGTGAGTGGAGTGTACTGTAGAGGCCATATTTTCTGTCAGATGCTCATGAAATTTAATCAAAAGGTTTGCCTTGATAATTTCTCGGACAACTTCGAAATTGGGTCATGCCGGGTTTAAAAGTAGGTCCCTGGGACGAATCTTGGAAAACCCTTGCAGGCACTCTAGCGGCCACATCTTCATTCATATTCGATCCCCGGCTTGGCCAATTTCTTTCGAGAATTAATGATAGTCATTGCGACAGGATTCATTCCTCTCTCACCGCTGACCATTGTTTCAACGATGACTTTGTGGGAAAGCAGCCAGTGGCTTGGAAAGAACATTGTGCGGAGTACTGATAAAAAGAAGCTCCAAGAAAGCATGGATAGGTGCACTGGCCGCCGAGATATAACTGAAATAACGTTGAAAACGGCGTTAAACACCATACAATCAATCAATCACTTCATGCTCAGGTGAGCTTATATGAGCACAGAAAGGAAAATTAAGCTTTCTTGTCGAACGGATGCAGTACGTGTTAAACTAACAATAATACCAAAGGAAACACTTTTTTAAAGGCAAAAAACCATTGTAAAAAAGGGAATACGTCTTATGTTACAGTTTCAATACGAGACGATCAGAAAAATACCTTAATAACTCTGTAAGATTAAAACCATTTAATTTCTAAGTTTCAAAGAAAAGCAATTTCAGATTTATTCCCCCCCCCCCGCAAAAAAAAAAAAAAAAAAAAAAATGAAAGCCCTCAAGATTTTTCCAAAATTTTTCCCAGTGATCTAGTTTTTGACCCGATGTGACCCAATTTTAAACTTTTGCCCAGATATTAACAAGACGAAAATTCTGGCTGAAAATATGGCCTCTAGAGTACATACAAGGTTTTCCTGAGATTTGACCTGGTGACCTATATTTTGACCCGGCATGACCCAATTTCGAACTTGTCCAAGATTATCAAGACATCTTCTGACCAAGTTTCATGAGCATTGGACCGAAAATTTGACGTCCACAGTACACGCAAGGTAATTGTTAATAGAGATTTGCGTCTTACACCGAATACGATAAACGAGAACGGAACACTACTATGTACAAGGGGTCATATCAGCATGTGCGATTAGCATTCATCGCCAGGCCAAACAAAATAAAGAAAACGAACATTTGTTTTACTATAGATTTATTCCGAGTCAGTTGACTCATCTGAAGAGTTAACGCCCAATTGGCGCAAAAGTCTTGGTATTTTGTGTTTGATAAAATCATTGTAGAGTTCATGGTTCTCTCTAATAAGATCAGCTAAGGGACGTTTTCTCGTTCTTCTGCGACCTAAACGAGCTCTTCCCTGCTCTCGCACTGGACTGATGTTCTCATCATCCGATGAAAGTGCTGCTGCCGCTTCGTCCCGTCGATCATTCGAAGGTCCGGGTTGTGGGTCAAGAACATGTAACGGTTGCCGCACTATATCGTCTTGCTGTGGTTCTGCCACTGCTTGCCGATCTACTTCCGGCTCCTGTGGTTCTGCCACGGATTGTCGGTCTGTACTTTGCTCTCGAGCATCTATCAGGCGCCGCTCCATGTTCTGAATGTCTACGATTGCTGATCTGAAAATGATGTAAATTTTTACCAAACAGAAATTCTTGAATAATTTTATATTCATATGAACAAGGAAATTTTAGTTAAAGTTCAATTTGCTTTTGAACTCTATAATAAATGATGTCAATGAGCAGTGCGAAAAAAAGTAATGAATGTTAGCCGGAACAAGGATGAGAAATAAAAATCGCAATAAATAGAGAAAAAAATGATCTCGAAAATAAAAGCAGTTACGGAATCTGTTATGTGATCGACCAGTGCGGGTCAGCATATGGATTGCGAGACAGCAACATGCATGGGCTCCCCCTCTCTGTCTGTCTGTCTGTCTGTCTCTCTCTCTCTCTCTCTCTCTGAAAAAGAGTACCTTATGTCGGCGTCTTGTATGTCCCTGGGTCGTTTTTTCACAAGATTCCCAAGTTTATTAGACATTCTGTCCCGAATTTGTCTGGCGCTACCAGTGTTATACAGGTGTCTGGCTTCCTCGGGTAGATGGTAAAGATTCTGGCGAATATCATCGAGGACATCAGACTAACTTGTTGGGTGGGCTAAATAACCCCTCAGAATAAGCAGCGTTTCTTCTTTCCCTACCTTGATGGATCTACGTCGCCTTTGCAAGAGCGTACCTGAACAATACATTTTAAAAAGCAGCTCTAATTTTTCACTAGGACAGTAAACACATAATTAATTCATTCGGCCTAAACAGCATACACGTACAGTGCGTCATTTGAGTCGGGTAACAGAACGATTACTTTGGAAAGGAGCTTGATTTACTCGAAAGAAAATAAGAGTTACGTTGAGTTACAGGTAAGAGTCTTACTTACAAATTCAAATTTCAAAAACAGTAATCAAAAAAAAAAAAAAATTCTTACCATTTGAATTGCCTCTATCCATTTTGAATGCCTGCATAAACGAAAATCTTGCACGAGAAATCCGCGCTGACATGTGTGTAGGTATTTTTTTATATATATGTCACGCATTAAGTGCGAAAAGAGTCGATACTGGTCAGACTGCACGGACTGCGCAGACTGATCAGGATTGAAATCTTTTACTTTTTGGTATATACTCTTATTCAATGGTGTTTCCGCCTAGGTACTTAACGTACGAGGATTGACGTGCACTGGCTCCGAGCCCCTTTGAATTTATTTGATTTACGGAGCTACTTTAATTATGGGCCCCTAATGCTTGATGAGTCACATATATGCAATTGTACGTTACTGTTTTCGTTACATTTGACCCGAACTGACTAAATTGAAGTTCAAAGCTCTTGACCACTCAATCCCTTGTTTTGACACCCCTGAAGAGTAATATTAAGGAAAACATTGTGAGAAAAGAAGAAATTGCTTGTAACAAGCAATTCCGCCTTTTCTCACAATGTTTTCTACCCTGTATGGTACTTATTTTTCAATTTACACACACTTTGAAATGTCGTCTGCAAATTCTTTCAATTTTGACCAGTCTAAAAATGTGTCGTCTGGTAATGGGTTAACGGACTACCTGCTTTTGAAAGGGTGTCTGTATGGCTTCCTGGAAGAACAATTAAATGTCCTGGGTCCCGTTTTACTAAGGTAGTTACAAACAAAATTTGCGAAAGTTTTACGTAACTTTAGTACGGTGGCATATTTCTGCCACGAGATACATGAAAATTATCATGATAATTTTAGAAAACTGTTGCAATAAATCAAGGTTTCCTGCAAAGTTTTATCTACATGAAATGTAAACATGAAATTCCCAGGAAACTTTGATTTATTGCAATAGTATTCTAAAATAATCATGATAGTTATACCGTATCTCGTGGCAGATCAATACCACTATACTATAGTTACGTAAAAGTTACACAAATTTTGTTCGTAACTACCTTAGTGAAACGGGTCCCTGGTGTTCAGGAAAGTCAGCGTTATTTTCATATCCTAAATGTTTCACATTGTTTGTGTCGAATAAAAGCATGTTTTAAAGTTTACATCGCAAATGAAAGAATGTTGTCACACCGCTGTAAATCTGCATAAAGCGTTATACACTTGAACATTATCAATTTATTGGTAATCAAACATGCATTCATGTAATTGGGTATTCCCAGACTTTGATTTTCGATACCCAGTTGAAGCAAACTTTCTTTCAGGCGATTTTTCGCCTCGTACCTCTTGTGCATGTGAGAAACGTATTCAGTGGCTTGGTAAGAAAGCTGTGTCAGTACTAGTGTGAGAAAGTCAGGAAACACACGCGTAGGTGCACT
This sequence comes from Tridacna gigas, assembly GCA_945859785.2. NCBI lineage: Eukaryota > Metazoa > Mollusca > Bivalvia > Cardiida > Cardiidae > Tridacna > Tridacna gigas. Next base: position 70,572,854 of record OX244028.2, read on the forward strand.
GACTGCCATTGTATGAAGGTAGCTGTTTAAACAACGTTAAACCCCATACAAACAAACAAGGTAGATTTTGTTTAGGACTTTGACGCCGTTTTAACTTCTAAGGTTATAGAGGTGTGGTCATTGCACCTATTCATGTCTTTCCCGGCTTTTTTACATCAGGGCAGACACAACATTCACTCCAGGCCACTGACTGGTTTCTTACATGGACCAGAATTGTGTAGTGAAAAATCGCAAAAAAAAACCCCCACAATCTGGTATCGTACCTGCAATCTATAAGCTTGCCGTTTTATTTCATTGAACACGCTGAATAAGCGACGCCTCAATAATAAGCAAGTCTTACTTGATAAACAAAGGTTATGTCATGGGGGCGTTTTTGATCAATATTATGTTATTGGCTTTGAACAGCGATTTCCATTGCCGTTTTGTCGACCCGTGACAATAACATAAAACTGGCAAAAATCAGTTACCCAACATTTTACATGTAGGTGAACGATTTTTGGATTATAAATTAGGTCTTATCTTACAGGTCGCTATGGATGGATATAAAGTAGTAAAAGCCTTGTTACCTGCTCTCGCGCAGCCACCGCCAAAAGTCAGTTCTTACTTCGGATCGATATGTATGCTATTGGAGCTTGTAAGACCCCCACCTCACAAAAACTTAATTGTTAGATATCGTTTGTTCGGAGTAATAGACGAAATTTACGGCGGAAGAAATGTGTTTGAACTGCTTGCCTCTCATCGTTTCCAGTTTTTTTCAAGTTACTCGAGAGACACCAGAGACATTTCTTAACTTACTTGGAATATTAAATGCCACAGGTTACAGACCACACACTTTGTCCACTAGAAATAGGGTACTTCTAGTGCTGATCTGGTTACGTTCCTACCCAACTTACATGATGCTTTCATCTATATTTAATGTTTCTGTTACGACGGTAAGAGAAGAGATACGACTTTTACTTCCCGGCATGTTCTTGCGATTAAGACAATACGTGTCCTGGCCATCCCTCGATGAATGGCTGGACATGAGACATACTTGGAAAGAAATCCCTGCAGCAGTCGGTGCTATAGATGGAACATCGCATCAGATATACCGACCGATGAGTGAGCCCCAACAGCAGTATTATTCGGGGCACAGGAAGCATCATGTAGTTCACACTCAAGTTGTTGTAGACTGTTATGGAACAATACGTTACATAGAATGTGGTTTTCTCGGACACCAAAATGATGCTCAACAGTATAGTTCAATGCGTGAAATAGGAATAGATTTACCTTTCCCACATCAATGTATTTTGTTTGGAGACAAGATCTATCCCAATAATAATACAATAATGACCCCATATACATCCAAGCAATTACGTCGTAAGGAGGGTCGTGAAAAGAGAAAATGCTTGAAATTGAATTATTTGATTGGAAAGTATCGTGTTTGTGTAGAACATGCTATAGCCGAGCTGAAGAGCTATAAGTCCATTGGAAGTGTCTGGTGAAATAAACGATCGGCATTACCACGAGTTATACATATTTGCGGTGCACTGGTGTGCCGAAGGAAGAAAATCGGCCTGCTTATTTGACGTTGTGGATTTATGAAATAAATTGTTTGAGACGACCCCTTGTTTTCATCTAAATCCTAACTCGTTTGTCGTATTCCGTTTAAGACGTAAATCTCTAATTGTAGATCTGGCAGTTTTTTTTTTACCTAGTTTTAAAACTCCTTTCTTTTCTGCCAGCCACTAACACTTGGACCGACCGTACAATAACAGATTGTCATCTTCACAGTAATTTCAAAACTTTTAAATGGTATGCTTTAAATGTAAATGTATTTTAACACCCGCATTGTTTACTTTTGGTCGCTATTGAGGCTTTAACTCTTTGCCAGACAACAATATTTTAGTTGGTCCAAATTGAAAGCTTTTGAAGACGACAAATTAAATGCAGCTTTCTACAATATTGTAGGATAAAATACTGGTAACCAATATTTTTTTCTCCTTTACTCAATGTGTTCCACCCTTACGAATCAAAATTACACCATTTGAACTGTATATACTTTGTCGTCTGCAAACACTTTTAATTCGGTCTAAAGTGTTGTAGTCTGGTAAAGAGTTAACCCTTTCACAAACGAACCGAGCCCCGTAGCTCAGTCGGTAGCGTACAGGACTTGAAATCAGGAGGTAGCTGGTTCGATCTCCGGCTCGGCCAATTTCTTTCCGAGGACTGATGATAGTCATTGCGACAGGATTCATTCCTCTCCCACCGCTGACCATTGTTTCGACGATGGTTATGTGGGAAAGCAGCCAGTGGCTTGGAAAAAATATTGTGCGGAGTACTGGTAAAAGAAATTCCAGGAAAGCATGGATAGGTGTACTGGCCGCCGCGATATAACTGAAATACTGTTGAAAACGGCATTAAACACCACACAATCAATTAATCATTTCACAAACGACAACTCTTTAAAATTAAAACCATCTAATGGATGACCGTTAGATATTAGTATATAAGATCAGAAGGCGTCCGAAAGGGTAGGAAATATATTGGGAAATGGAGAAAATGCTGGTTACTAGCATTTTCCCCATTTCTTTTTCCACAGGGTCAATAAAACACAGGCCTGTTTAGCAAAGTGGCAAGGCACTGGATTTCCTTCAGGGAAACTCTGGTTCGATTCAATTTAGCCTCGTCGTTTTATTACCTGCTAAAAAAGATCGCCAAGTCATTTGTCGGTATCTTATATATTTCTAAACTAGAATGTACAAGCAGGTTACTTTTCCCGTGTTCTGCGGTAATTTATCGTCCATATGGTGATAGAACGGCATCAAGGGGTCAATTTGAAGAGTCTTGAAAGTCGAAATTTTGGAGGCGAATTTGTTGTTTTTTTATCTTCCTTCCCAATCTGAAATGGAAATTCGAGTACCGCGGTGAATACATATGAGTCGTGCACTGTGAACCGTGCCCTGTGGAAAGGGGACTAAATGTATAGGAGCCGTGCTCTGGCAAAAGGAGGCTTAACGCATCTCCGTGATGCATGATACCAATCAAGCCATCACATGTTTACGGATCTATAATAGCCCATTTTTTCAATAACTGACTGAATCATGAAGTTGACTGGACCTTGGACATATAGAAAATTGACCAATAGAGCAAAGTTTCGGCCCAGGTCAGCCTGCGTGGACTGCGCAAGCTGACCTGAATCGATACTTTTCGCAGATGCATTAAGCCCCCTTTTCACAGAGTTTGGCTCATATTCAAAATGTTTCGACCAATGTCAGCCAGCGCAGTCCACGCAGGCTGACACGGGATCGAACCTTTCTGCTATTTCTATATTTTCTGCATATCCGTGTACCATTAAACCTCATGATTTAGTCGGTTGTTGCACGAAATGGATTTTATGGATCCACAATTATTTGATGAATTGCTTGGTGTAACGAATTTGTTTGATCACCAATATATTCAACAACTCTCAGTTATCTCAAATCCCTACCGTGGACCTGGTGGTTGCTAGTTCGAAACCCGGTTGGGGGAAACTTTCTTTCCGGCGATTTTTCGCCTCTCACCTCTGATGCTGATTGATTGATTGATTGATTGTATGATTTTTAACGCCATTTTCAACATTGTTTCAGTTATATCGCGGCCGCCAGTGCACCTATCCATGCTTTCCAGGAGTTTCTTTCACTAGTACTACGCACAATATTCTTTCCAAGCCACTGGCTGCTTTCCGACATAACCATCGTCGAAACAGTGGTCAGCGGTGAGAGAGGAATGAATCCTGTCGCAATGACTATCATCAATCCTTGGAAAGAAATTGGCCGAGCCGGGGATCGAACCAGCGACCTCCTGTTCTCAAGTCCTGTACGCTACCGACGGAGCTACGAGGGCCCAGCTCTCACCTCTGATGCATGTGAGAAAAGTAGTCAGTGACCTAGAATGAAAGTTGTGTTATTACTGTTGTGAGAAAGCCAGGAAACACATGCGTAGGTGCATTGATCGCCGTGATATATCCTTAGCTGTTAAAACGCCGTTAAACTCCGATACAATTAATCAACCTACCGTTAAGTTTCATTGACCATTCCGATGGCACGTTCTATGCAGCCTTATCTTGATTATCTTGACATTGTCCACAAAAGGGCATTAAATCGTAATTAGTAGCTCGGGGTTAACTATATAATTCCGTGTTTAAAGGACCCTGCGGTAAACAGCTTTTGAAAACATTATGGGAAACGGAGAAAATGCTGATGACCAGCATTTTCTCCTTTTCTCACTATGTTTTCTCTCCTTGCACAGACAAAACCTATCATCTTAAACATATCTATTTTGTCATCTGTAAATGCTTTGGAATTGGAAAAGTCTAAAATTGTATCGTTTAATAAAGAGTTGATCGAGGATACATCGAGTTTGAAATCGACGTATCTGACGAGTCAGAAATAAACGTATCCGACTCGTGACCTGGTGGTTGCCGGTTCGATACCCGATTTAGGTAGCTTTGTCTCATGCGATTGTTCGCCTCTCCTCACTGATGCGTGAGAGAAAAGTAGTCAGTGGCTTTGAAAGAAAATTGCTTAAGTACTGGTGTTAGAAAACCTGGAAACACATGCCTAGGTGCAATGACTGCCATGCTATGACATGAACTGTCCAAACGGCATTAAACTAAAATACGATCAATCAATATATTCAAACGAAATATACCTTATATTTGCCTTTATTGGGTCAATCTGATGGAATTACGAATCAAATGACGACTCATTTTCTTACAAGCTTTTTATCTCGTTTACGTGTACATGTACAGATGACATGACAAGCATGAATAAACAGTCACATGGTCAAAGTGAAATAGATAAAACTCGTGCCGTGGTATATGGGAAATATAAACCACTACACTCGTCTTCTATCCCATACTTAAAGCTTTAGTTTCATTTCGCTTAGGACAGTACCGCACATCGTTTTCTGTAATCAGCGACAGAACCTTCCTAGCGCTAGAGATTTGCAAACTAATACGAATACGATGACGGTGACGAGACAAAGCGAGAGGTTGTTTCAATATACACATGTCTGACTAGCCACGTTAAAATTGTTTTTAACTCTCATGTGATAAACCTTTCATTATCGGCTTATATTATTGTTTGTGTTTGGGAATACGAGTTTAAATCACGTACTGTGACGAGATAATGTATAGAAAACAGAATCAGGATAATCATGTACGTCCAGGGTGCACCTGTCGTTTGGGCTATTGTGAATTTTACAAAATAGTGTGGAAAATTAATACATACCAATAAATAACCACTTTTAACATCATGTGCAATTACGGTTTCTGATTGGCTTAAAGTGCAACCATCGATTTAATTGGCTGATCGAACCTCAGTACGAATAATTCATCCACAGTGAAAGTTTACCTAGATGCCGATTTGTTACATAACTTTCGAACAATTTGTTTACATGCACAGACTTGAAATAACAGAAATTGCATTTCAGAGTACAATCTGGTCATTAAGAACACCGTTTGCCATTATGTTGTCGTTGTTGCATTTGAAAGATTAAGTACCATTTTCAATTCATATTCACGTTTTACCGGGGCGGTGGGGGATGTAAAAAATCACCGGATTGGACCGGAACCGACATGATTCCAGTCTACCCCTCTGCTGTCACATTTTTTCCTCGTTTACAGTACATTTTTCTTTCAGCTATCTATGGTAAGCATAAAATGTAGGACAATTACCATGACTAATAAACAAAAGACTATTTTGAGTTCATGTACTTGCTGCTGGCGGTACCGTACGAGAGATAAGAAGGGCCGATTCTGGCGCAAAATCAAAATTTGGCTACTATAGAGGCAAAACGTGACAAATCCGCACAAATCCCAGAACATAACAAATCCGGACAAATCCCAGAACATAACAAATCCGCACAAATCCCAGAACATAACAAATCCGGACAAATCCCAGAACAAAACAAAACGGCACAAATCCCAGAACATAACAAAACGGCACAACTCCAAAACCGAACAACTCCTGACAACTCCAAAACCGAACAACTCCTGACAACTCCAAAACCGAACAACTCCTGACAACTCCAAAACCGAACAACTCCTGACAACTCCAAAACCGAACAACTCCTGACAACTCCAAAACCGAACAACTCCCGTCAACTCCAAAACCGAACAACTCCCACACAAGCCAGCCCCCACAACCCTTAATTTATAATATATAATATATATGAGTTTTATAATATATAGATTTACTGAGTTTTATAATATACACATTTACAAAGTTTTATAATATACAGGATTTACAAATTTACTAATTTATAATTTATAATATATATGAGTTTTATAATATATAGATTTACTGAGTTTTATAATATACACATTTACAAAGTTTTATAATATACAGGATTTACAAATTTACTAATTTATAATATATAATATATATGAGTTTTATAATATATAGATTTACTGAGTTTTATAATATACACATTTACAAAGTTTTATAATATACAGGATTTACAAATTTACTAATTTATAATATATAATATATCGATTTACTGTGTTTTATAATTTATAATATTTAGATTTACAAGTATTTATTATTATTATTATTATTATGTATTATTATTGGGGGGAGTAGGGAAAAATTCTCACAGGAGACGATGAAAATTTTTTTTAAAAAATTTTTGAAATCGTCGTCTGTGTGATTGAATAAAGGGGGGAAATATTTTAATGTGTTAATTGTTCATATAGCTATAAGAGATAATTTTAAATGTATAATTAATTAAATAAAAAAAATTATTTAAAAAAATAATAATGACTACTAGTAAAATATTGAGCGATGAGTTTTTAAAAGAAATCTTCGATAAACAAGAAGAGAACATACAAACTGCAGTAATAGAACAAGCAGTGGAAGTTTTAAAAAGGAAAGTTTACGAATGGTTTAAACAGGATATATTCGAACTAGTGGAAAATAAGAGTTGTAGGTATATGTTGAATAGAGAAAGAAAAAACATTTATGAAATGGAAGAAGAAGAAGTCAGAGTATTATTTGCAACATGTCTTACACATAGTATAGCAAGTTTTGGATTAAGGCATATGTACAGTGGAGAACCTCTAGTTTTGATTTAAAACTCTTTAAACGTAAAAAATATTATTTAAAACATGGGAAATATAGCACTTGAAAGTCGCTTAAATGATGAAACAGTAAGTGATAGTGAAAAAGAATATATAAAAAATTTTTTAGCCAACCAAAAAAGAATACAAATTGTAGATTGTTTAACTGATCGTGAAACATTACATAATCTCCTCCATTTTAGATATGGAGAACAAGTAAAAGAATTAATAACTGATGTATACGTTCAGCATTTAAACAGTGTAATATTTGAAAAGTTCGTTGATAATATATCTGAAATTATAAGAATTAGAGGCAATGATAAAATATTAAAAGAAGGAGAAACAAATATTTATGATATGAAAGCAGAGGATGTCAAATTAATAATACGTGATTGTTTGGAAGATACCATACTTAAGTTTAGAGATAGACACATAAAAGACGGTGAACCTTTGATATTAAAAGATTATAATGTATATATATAAAATATATGAGAATATATATACATTTTTTTAATTATTATTTACATTTTCTTTTAATTTCTTTTTTTGTTCTTTTTTCTTTTCTTCATATTCTCCCCTTCTTCTTGCTTCTTCCTCTTCTGAAAAATAGCCAATTGGCACAGTATTTATTTTATCATCTAAAACAAACCTTACATCTTGGAGTGGATTTAATGCAGTTTTACTTAACTGTTCAGTGTATATTTCGTGTTTTTCATTTTTGAATCCCTGATACTCCACACTTTTTATTTTATCTTCAAATATACACCTTACATAATCATCGAAGCATATATCACGTGCATTAATACATGCTTTAACTACACCTTTTAATTTTAAACTTTCTTTTAATTCTTTTTTATCTTCTGTTCTTATTGCGTAGGACTTGGGGCATGTTGAGACATATTCTTTTATTGGTTTTCCCTTTGTTTCATCCTTAAAAAATCCTAATTTATTTTTATTTTCCTTTGAATATAGCGGGTGAGTTTCTGGATAATTGGAAGTATCAAAACAAGTTTTAACGTCCTCCTTCATTTCTTCGTAGATATCCTCACTTTGTATATCTAATATTAAAGAGTCTGTATCACTATATAGTAGTTTTAAACGATCACCAAATTTTGGTTTTAAGTAATCATAGATTAACTGATACATAATTAATTTTGACATTTCCAAAATATAATAACCAATATAAATTGGTTTATTAGCTTGTACCATTGTTCGTTTTCTTGAAACTGCGACTAAATCTGGAGATAAAATATTATAACCTGTAAATTCCGGACTTGCTATTAGTTTACTTGCTCGTTTTTCACTATCTACTAGTTCTACATTGCAGCGTTTCTTTGGGTTTTCCATTGTTTTACCATATATAGCATTATTACAAAGTTTAAAAAAGTTTTGTTTGCTGGTCTCTTTTGTCTTTGCTCTTTCGTTTGTATTATAGGTTATATAGGGCTCTAACCATTGTGAAGATTCAAAAATATAACCTCTATATATCTTTTTTATTTTTACCATATTATGATCTATAAAAAATTTTAATAATTCTGAATAAATCATATATTCTTTTTTATCCTTTAAATTCAACGTAAGCTTTGTTACATTATTAATTATTAAACGTTCAGCACATGGTGGATAGTCTTTTATATATTCTTTATTATCTTTTACAATTTCTAAATCACAGACTAAAGCACATTTAAAGTGTCGCCAATTATTAAATTCACTTTCTTTCATTTTACGCTCTATTTTATATGGTACGTCGCGACTCATTGCATCACCATATAAATTATTTTTATCAATATATAATATAAAATTGCTTGGTTTGTTTGGGTCATAATCACTTAAATATTTATTATTTGCTTTACAATAACGACTAATAGTAAGAACAGCACCACCACGTATTCCATTTTCGAAGTCTTCATATGTTTCCCTGTCTGTAATAAGTCCTATTTGTTGTTTTGTATATTTTAGCATATTATGCCACGATGCCCCAGGTAATGTATAACCATAAATGAAAGGATCAATTCCAAAGTTTGCTTTATTCATTTTCCTAAAATTCTCACAAACATCAGCTAATAAGAGAGTATCTAATAAACAATAATTTTTTTGGTAATCATCCATAGTTGAACATTTAAAGTCAACCCATGCCTGCCTTGCATGTTCATAATCTTCGTCGCTTATTCCTTTTTTCTGTAATGATGAATAAAAACTCTTTTTATCTGGTAAATGTGAAGTTTTCATTTTATTAAAATTATTACACCATTCATACGGATAAATTCCCTTTTTTGTTAGCATATCCAACGTTAAATCAGGGAAGCCTTCAACTGTATATTTAAAATTCTCCTTTGTTTTCTCGGTGCTATTTACTAACATTTCCAATGAAGAACTTAAAAACTTGAAACTATCTAAAAATCGAATCTCACATATTTTATTATTAACTGTTATATATTTACTAAAACTTATATATTTTTCTTCACTTGATGGTAAAATTCGCAGGTCTCCCCGTTCTTTGGCTAGTTGTAATATACACAGGTGCGAATCATAACCACTTAAATTATGGGCAAACACTGGTATAAATGCCGAGTCTTTTTTATACTCTCTAAATAAAAATAAAATTTCTGTTAATTTTTTTATTAATGTTTTAACAAACACTTCCGCCACGTTTTCGTTTTCTTCTTTCATTGTATAAGTGATTTTATTAGTTTTAAAAATTTTTTCATCACTTGAGATAAAAACAATACTAAAGGCAGAGGGTTTATGAATATTTATTTTATTACTCTCTTCTTCATTTTTCAGTGGTATTAATAAACTTTCAAAATCAAAATATACCGTAACACTTGGGTTTTTAACTGTCTTAGGTTGGAATTTTAAAATATTTTTTACTCCATCTTCAGTTGGCAAATTTAAAAGTGTTGTATCATTACATTTTTTTAAATGATTATTAAGTAACTCTTCGTTTTTATAGCCTCTCTGACATTTATAACAAAAGTGTATTTTATGGCTGTGGTCGTTAATTTGTGATGATATCAGCCGCGATAAATCATTAATTAAATAATAATGTTCATTATATAATAATAAATAAATTTTTTCTCTGTTTTCTTCGTAACCTTTAGCGCAACCATCAAAAATAACAGGTGTTCGTTCTTCATGTTCTGCTACACCATAAACTATTAAATGTATATGTGGGTTTTGCTTTTGGAATTTTTCTAAATCTTCCGCTGTTGCTGGATAGTTTATATTATTAAAGTTTGCATATTTGTTTGGTTCTTCTTTTTCAATCCTTTTTAATTCTTTTGTTACTCTTCCCCTATCTTTTTTTGATGGGTTGAAATGTTGTACTATACAACCATAAAAACATTTATTATCTGTTCTTAATATATGAATTAACGCCTTTTTTAATTTCAACCATTCCGGAAGTGTATTTAAACCACACCCTCCTTTAAATGGATTATATCTACCATAGTTTAAATTTACATTTTCAAAATTTAAAAAAGACCATCCAGAGCCTTCATATTCCTTTTTATTAAAACTATCTATAATCTCAAAAATTAATGTGTTAAGTAATTTATTCTTATTATTAAACTCATATATCACATGTGGTTTTGAGTTAAAATAATAAAATTTAGTTTGTTCGCCATTGCTCATTTTACAGCAGGCGCTCATCACTACTTTAAAACCAACGTTTTTTTGTAATGATGAAATAACAAGTTGTTTAAACTTGCTTAAGTAATGTCCAAGATGTAGGCTTTTATTGTTGACTTCTGGTATTTCTATAATACCTTTTTAAAATAGCCATTAAGCGCCGACTCTTGAATGCTTACTTTTCCTTTGGCAGATGCGATGGAAGAAGTAGAAGACGCATCTTTTACTTTCACCTGGCACATCACGCCATTTTTGTATATGGTTTTATAACGCATAATTTATTTATTAATAAAAATAAATAAGTTAAATTAAAATTCAAAAAAAATTTAAAAAAAAATTTGATTTAAGTAAAAAAAATCTAAAAATAAATTAAGTGCACTAAAAATGCCAAACGATAATCAAAACGATAATCAAAACAGAATACCAGTAATTAGATTTAAAACTGAAAGAGTAACTCATGCTCCTTCAAGAACAGAAAGAAGAATGTTTTCGGATTTTATACAAAATAGAAACCTTGGAGTATATACTAATATTGTTAGTAAGACACCAGACAATGAAACAACACTTATAGAATCTTATGAAAAACCTTATCTTATTATTGAGTTTAATAATGAGTTTCGTGATTTTCTTTTTTCCATTTTTGATAACTTTGACGATGAACACAAACAACGCTTAAGTGAAGATTACGAATTTGAAAATTTTATTAACAGATGCGAAGAAAAAGGATATGTTAAATGCGAAGTTAAAGAATGCGACAAGTCACCCTTCTTTTCTCACTTTGTTAAAAAGAAAGGAAAAAACACAAAAGAACCTTTAAAAAATGTTGACTTTAAATTTGACACGATTACTAAAGCTGCTTATTCAATCGTTCTTACTGGATGTTGGAGAAGTCAAAAACTAGTTGGAAGTGAATATAGAACAACAGCAAGTGGTATAAAAATTAATGTTTTTTCTGTTCTTGTTAAAAGTTATAGATCAGCAGAAGATGAACAAAATAATTATGAAGAAAGGCGGCAGGAGCAACTAAGAATAAATGCATTAGAACGACTAAATGAAAGTGATGAAGAGTAAATAAAAATTATATATCTTCCATTGTTGTATATGCTGTAGCTGAATTGCCATTTTTTATATATTACAAATACAACTGTAATATATAATTTTATTATTATTAATAATAGGGGAAATAAAACCTATCAAACCCCGACCTATACCTTCCATTGTCTCTATGACTTGTTTTATCTATAACTGCAAAATTAAATGGAACACTCCAACAATCATATAAAAAACTTTTAAATTCATTTAAACTCATATCTTTATTTACATAATCATTATGTATATTATTTATATCACGTTCTGGTAGTTCAAATAATATTAAAAAATTACAATTACCACGTATTGTATGTCTTGGTAAACTAAAAAATGATTGAGACAAATAAAAACAGTCACAGTTTCCATGTCTTCCTCTTATAAAATATTTTTCTGGTGTTGTTTGTTTTTCTTTTAATAGATCGTCGAATATCATTAAATTTTTATTATCAGTGTTTAATTGTCTTGGATCTATTACCTCCTCTTCTTCTTCATCAAAACATGGAATAATAACCTCTCCTCCTTTTTTCTTACTTTCCTTTTCTTGTGTTTTAGCTTCTTTTATAACGTCGTCATAGGTAAGCCCCAAACTCTCAATATTAGACATATTATTAAAAATATTATTTATAGTTTCTTTTTTTAATCCTTCATCCATTGCTTTTTTTAAAAGTTGATATTCGGGCTGTTGTTTCATTGATTTACCAAAAATAAAAAGGTGGTCATAATCAAGCCAACCAGGCCTTAATATTAAATTAAGCATTGTTGTAGTTTTACCACTTCCAGACTGACCAATAATTAAACCTCTAATACTTCGTGGTAATAAAGGGTTATTATTCCTTTTTACCTTGTTTAAGTTGCAACTATAATTTTTTACTTGCATAATTTAATCTTTCTTAATTTAGAAAATAAAAAACTAAATTAAGAAAATATTTTATTTTTTTTTTAATCTTCCTTTTGTCTTATTTGATTATCTAAACACATTAAAGTGTCACCCATCTCACACATCAAATCGTGCCAATCCTGACTGTAACCTTCTATATAATATTCATCCGGTGTTAATGTCTTAATATGTGTATTAAAAGTTTTCATGTGTCGTAATGCACTAATACAATCATTAATTGAGTCTTCTATTTCTATATCCTCTTCTCCGTCTTCCTCGTTTTCATATATAACATCTAAAAAATTAAAGGCTCTTGTTTTCATTTCTTTTACTTGCTGTTCATAATCTCTAATTTCACTCTCTATTTTTTGTTTAAAACTTTCTGTATATCCGTAACTACTCATTTTATTATTCTCTTTTTTTTACTTAATTTAAAATATTTTTACTCTAATTCAAAAATTAAAATGACAAATAATATATATTGTGTTAAATGTAAAAGTAAAACAGACACTGACAATATTAAAACAGTAACACTAAAAAACGGACGACCTGCTTTAAATGGTACATGTCCAATATGTGGAACTAAAAAATTTAAATTTCTTCCACTGAGTGAAAAGAAAGGTCGAGGTATAGTTAATAAAGCTATTAATAATTTACCTATTGAGTTACACTTACCAAGTCATAATTTTACAGGTCCAGGAACTAAACTAAATAAAAGATTAAACCCAGACCTTACACCTAAGCCTTGGTCTAAACCTATAAATCGAGTTGATAAAGCAGCAATGCATCATGACATCTGCTATTTACAAAACAACGATACAAAAACTCGGAATGATGTATGCGATGTTAACATGTTAAAAGAACTTAAAGGAATTTATAATCCCACTATTCGCGAACGCCTCGATCGTTCAATTGTTACACCTATTATAGGAACTAAAAAACGCTTTGGTATGGGAATTAAAAAAAAAAATTTAAATTAATAGATGAAGACTTCCAATGCGTCGATTGTAAAAATTATTTTTCTTCTTATGAAACTTTAATTAATCATCGAAAGTTTAACTGTCCTGTTTTGTTTCCCGAAAAAGCAAAAGCAAAAGAAACAAAACGGAGACTATTAAAAGCTAAAGCTGAAGAAAAAGCAAAACAAAAGGAAGATAAAATAACAATAGAAGATGAACTACATAGACCTATTAAACGATTTTTTCCGACACGGCGTATTATAGTTGATAGCATCGATGATACATGGGGCTGTGATACAATGTTTATTCCAAAGAATACAAAATCAGGGCAAGAGACAAATGAAAAAAAAATACAAGAAAATTTAATAGCAGAAAAAAAAAATTAGATGAATTAGAAGCAGAAGAGAAAAAACTCGCAGAAAAGGAAGGTAGAAAACCAGCAAGCAGAGAAAGTTTAAGACAAAAAGGCGATGTCAATCATAATTTCTTAGTTGTTATTGATATCTTTTCTCGTTTTGCATGGGTCAGGATTATACAAAATAAAACATCCAATGAAACTTTAAGTGCTTTAAATGATATTATTAAATCTTCTGAATCAAAACCAAAAAAACTCTGGACAGATAATGGCGGTGAGTTTAAAGGTTTAGTTGCTCCAAGAAAGAAAGAAAAGAAAACAGATTTTCAATGTGACGATTGCAAAGAATATTTTAAAACAGAAAATGAGTTAAATAATCATATAGAACAAAAATGTCCTGTATTAATCCAATCGAAAGAAGTAAAAATACCAACAAAAATAGAAGATGTTAATATTTATTTCGCTCACGGCAAAAATAAAGTATCTATAGCAGAACGTTTTATTAAAACATTAAAAGGAAAAATAGGACGATGGATGACAAAAAATAATTCAACTGATTTTACTCCTCATCTTCAATCTATAGTTAAAGAATACAACAACACACCACATAGTAACTTTAAAAGAAATTTTACTCCAACAGAAGCGAGAGATCCAAAAAATGAAAAAAAAATTTATGAATTATACTATTCAAATCCTCGTCCCACAAAATATAAAGATCATTTTTCCCAAAAAACAGATTTAAAGAAAGATGATCTTGTAAGAACAGCGAGAAAAAAAGGTGGGGATGATGATGACGACGGTAAATTAAAAGAAAAAGGCTTTACGACTAATTGGTCCAAGGAAATATTTAAAATTTATAGAATTAAAAATACGATACCTCCAACATATTATTTAAAAGATAATAAAGGTAAAAAAATTATTGGGGCATTTTATAGAGAAGAACTACAAAAAACAAAATTTCCAATGACAGATGATATGGGCTATAGTAAAACAAGAATAAAAAATAATGTCTTAAAAGGATTAGAAAAACAAATGGGGGAAGCATTTAGACAAAAAGTAAAACAACAAAAAAGAGCAGCAACAAAGGAAAAAGTTAAATGTCAGTATTGTGGTGCAGAAGTATTTAATCTAGAAACACATCAAAGATCTAAAAAATGTCTTGCAGCACAACAACGATTACAAAAAACGCAAACAGATGAACCCCAACCTTCAACCAGTCAATCAGCCGATGGTCTAAATATTAGTGACACAATAAAAAATATACCTATAAAGTCTTTAACTAACTTTGAACTAGAGGCAATATGTAAAAATTTAAAGGGTTGGCGCGGCGTATTCTCTAGAGACACACTACCAGATAAACTAAATTTATATGAATGTGGTATTATTAATCTTGATGATAGCAAAGGTCCAGGCACGCATTGGGTGTGTTATCATAGAAATAAAAAATTAAAATTTTATTTCGATAGTTACGGTTTACCTCCACCACTTGAAGTTAAAGATTATTTAAAGTCTCCAATACTATATTCAACAGATCAAATACAAGATCCAAACAGCGTAATATGTGGCCATCTTTGTATTTTTGTTTTAGAAAAATTAAGTCAAGGTTGGCACATTCAACCGGTTATAAATCATTTATTAGATTTAAAAGAACAAGATTATATATAAAAACACTATATTATGTCATATAATAAAGTAACTAAATTTGGAGAAGTAAGAAAAGAAAAAACACAAACAGAGGGTATAAGTTTACCTTTTGTTGTTAATAATTTTATATCAAAAGAAGGAGGAGAGTTAACAGGTGATTTAAACTTAAACGGTAATTTTATTAAAAATTTACCAGATCCAGTTAATATGCAAGACGCAGCAACTAAAAATTATATTGATTCTTCACAGGGCCACTCATTCTTTAGACGTTCACCAGGTAAGGGTTATATAGCATCACAAAATCTTAACATGAATGAATACTCATTAACTAATTTAGCCATGCCAGTTAATAATCTCGACGCATCGAATAAATTATATATTGATATACAAACTGACGAAGTTAAAAAAAATATTGAAAGTCAAAATCCGTTTGTTTTTGCTAATGGTGAATATCAAGCGAAACAAAAAATTAATATGATGGGTCATGCGTTAGAACATCCTAAAATTCCTGAACAACCGGAAGACCTGGCCACCGTTGGTTTTGTTAATGATAATACTTATTGGGTAAAGAAAAACGGGGGTATCATTGCTAAAGAACACGTCTACCTTGGACGTAAAAAATTAGGAGGATTAAAAGAACCAGTAAGTGGAGGGGAAGCTGTACCTAAGTTTTTTCTAGAAAAAGAAATTGAAGATTTAAAAGTAGTAATAGATGAAAAGATAAACGAAGTTAAAGCTAGTGCATTAAATAATCCAAACGCAGGAAATATAGACGAGGCAACCATAGACGCCTTAAAAGCTGAATTAGAAAAACAACAACCCTTTAATACACGAAATGGTAAAACTTACAATGCAAAAAATAATTTAAATATGAGACAAAAAAAATTATCAAATCTTCCTGAACCATCAGACGAAAACGACGCGTCAACTAAAGCATACACCGATGAAAAAGACGAAGAATTAAAGGAATATATAGATGAAAATATAAAAAATTTAGATAGTGGATTAATAAGAAGAAATGGAGGCTTGTTATCAACCGATGCAATAGATATGAATACAAACAGAATTAAAAATTTAGGGAGAGCAACGGATACAACAGACGCCGTAACAATGCTTTATGTAAGAGAAGAGATTGATAAAATCCCCCAACCATTTATAAGAGAAGATGGAGAATATAGAAGTAAAGAACATTTAAACATGGGAAGACAGAGAATAACAAATTTAAAAGATCCAATAGAACCGCACGACGCGGTAAATCAAGTATATTTAGATGAAAGCTTAAATAATATTAAAGACCCAGTAAATGAACATAACGCAGTAAATAAACGTTATGTAGATAATGTAACTTCTAATTTACTTTTACCGGAAAATTTATTATTAAATATTCTTGGTTCGTCTATAACATTAATAAGAGCTGAAGCATTAGGCCCCATTGTAGGTATTGATAAAACACATATAGTAGGTTTAAATCAAATAGAGAAAATCGGGTTTAATCATAAACACGGTTATTTTTCAGATATTAGAGGTCATAAGTTAGATTTTACGGAGGTTTACTTTGGTAAATATGATGGTGGGTTATATTATCAAGACAACAGAGACAGAGAAAGTCTAATTGATCAAGGTATTAATATTGAAAGGACACCCATATTTTCGGTTCCCCTTAATTCTTATATATTCTATTATTCATTAATGGTAAAGTTTAAAGAGAATGTAAGACGTGAAGAAGAAGAAGACATAAAGCTTGTTTTATTTGAAATGGAATTAGATAAAAACAACCCAGGCGACACTTTTAATGCACGTGACTTATCGTTTAAACGTCAATTAGAGTTTACCGCAACAGTAAAGCCAAGAGATAATTTAAAAGTTATTAGTTATGCTTGCGGTTTTATTCCTGGATTTTATAAAGTTGATGCATGCAGTAGTTTTTGTATTTTGTTTAACTCATCACATGAATATATAGAAAGATTCCATATTACGCTTGCAATGTATTTAAGGTTTGATTTTGATAAAAATAATTTACCTTTTATTGATGATTACAGGCATATAATAAATTAAATTGTTAATGTTATTCAATCAACTCGCATGCACTCCGTGCTTGCTCGCAGAATTTTTACAAATTCTCCTGAATTTTTCCCAAATAAATTAATACACTAATATATTTTATAACTCAAAGTATTAATATATACTTATATATTTTATAACTCAAAGTATTAATACACTAATAATTTTTAACATTTGTATATATAGCTATATGAGTAAATAATTCAAAGGGTAAACACTGCCGCGCCTGCAAGGCTGGCGTTGCTGTAATATGTGCAATAATAAATTAATAAACCTATTAAAAGGTTTAATAATCATATAAATTCTTCAATGATTGAACAAAAATCATATGTTATTAAAAAATCTTGTTGTATCATTCTTACTACATCTTCTATTAAATGCATTCGTTCCTCTCTTTTATCGTCTCCATCTTCTACAAAAAAGTAAACTTCAACATCGGGAAAATAAAAATGATTTAATATTTTTAGTAAACCTTGCGACTTTTGTTTAACCTGTGTTTCTTTTTCATCAAACATAAAAACGTCGTCGTATCTGTGTATATATTGATTTTCAACAACGAGACAAGAAACCCACATATTAAACGTTTCATTTTCAAATTTGCGTTTCGACCATTGATACATAAGATAAGAATAAAAACGTTCACTGAATTTTTCGAATCCTTCATATGTACAATAACGGTAAGGTTTAAACTTGTATTTTAGTTTTGTGTATTCTTCTTCATTACCTTTAAATTGTGTTAATGAATGGTTGTATTTGTTATCAATTATATTTAATAATTTAGTTATCATGTTTTAATTAAAAAATAAAAAGTTAAATAAAAATAATTATGACATCGATACAAATAATACTAAGTGATAATAAAACTGATTTTACAACTCAATTTCATCCACCAATAAAACTAAATAGAGAGTGTGAAATTGCACTTGTAAATCTTGAGACATATTATAGCATACCAAATATTAAAGAAGGTTTAAATTCGTTTATTCTGGAAAATAGTAAAAGTGGATTAAAACGAGAAATTAAAATTCCAACTGGTAGTTATGGTTTAAATGATATTAACAAAGCGATACAAACAATTTTTAATTTTAGTGGTTTGATAGATGCTAACGAACAATACCCAGTAAACATTACAGCAAATTTTAATACTTTAAAAGCGATAATGGAAATTCAAGAAGATTATACAGTCGATTTTACAAGGGGTGGATTAAATAAAGTATTAGGATTTGAAGGAAGAAAATATAGAGGTGTAAAAGGTAAAATTCACGAAAGCGAAAATGTAGTAAATATTTTAAATGTTAATAGTATATTAGTTAATTTGAATATATGCTCGGGTTCATATGTAAAAGGACAGATGGGAACCACGATTCACTCGTTTTTTCCTAATGTAAACCCAGGTTATAAAATTATAGAAAGGCCACCGTTTCCAATTTATAGCCCTATAATATTAAATGACATACACAGCATAAAAACAACACTAACAGATCAAAACGGGGAAATTATTGATTTAAGGGGAGAAAATTTAACATTAAGACTGCATATAAGAGAGAAATAAAAAAAATGGATAAAAGAAAACCAAGAAATTTAATAAAAGCATATCAAGCAAAAAAGCATATAGTGAAGCAATGACAAGAGAAGAAGCTGAAAAAATCAAGGCAACCTTTAAAAAAGAATGGGGTTATTTTCCTTCTAATGCTTACAATCCTATAATAGAAGAGATGAACAGAAAAGAGGAAGAATTAAAAAATAGACTTGTTAAAGATCTTAAATTAAATCCAGATGAAATAACAATAGATAGAGACATTGTAAAAAGTAAACCCAAAAGTTTTATAACAATAGTAACATTTGAATAAAAAATTAATATATTAAATAAAATAATATATTAAATAAATATGACAAAATATATTAAACAAACCGTAAATTTTACAGACAAACAAAAGCAAAAAATCACGTCTGCTTATCAAAACAACCAAAAAGTAAGTATAAGCTTTAAACCTGAAGATATGGAAGGTAAAACTGATTTTTACTTTACAAAGAGTCAGATAAACAGAATGAATAAAGCATTTAATAAAGGAAAGTGTGTAAATATTAATCTATCAAAAGCACAAATTGGTTTTAATTTAAAGCATGGTGGATTTTTGGGTGCATTGGCAAGAATTGGAGCTGCAGTATTACCGAAACTATTACCAGCTATTAAGCCATTGGGAAAAGCATTCGGTGTTGGAGCATCAACTGCACTAGGTGATAAAGCAGTAAGGGGAATATTAGGTAATGGTCTATTTTTAGGTAATGAAGGAAGAACAGCTAAAATTGAAACTGACGGAAGCGGGCTTTATCTATCACCTGTAAATTATAGCTTTCCAGGATCTGGTGTTTTTCTCGTTCAAGATGGACAAATGCAGGATGGAACGGGAATTTTAACAAGTCTTCCTATAGTTGGTGATCTTTTAAAAGTTTTAATTTAATAAATAAAATATGACACAACCAAAAAGTATTTATTGGCTGCCAAAAGAAAATTTAAAATATCCAGCTTTGAAAAAATCGGGGACGTCCTGGTTGATTTATACACAAGAGACGTTAAAGTTAGAGTCAAACGAAAAAAAGAATATATTATTAAACTTTGGTTATAGTATGACACAAGGTTTAATTTTAACCTATGCAACGGGTGCAATAAAAAATAATTTGGAAATTAAAACATTAATTCATAGTGATAATAAAACTGATAATATAAAAATTATATTATTTAATTTTTCTAATAGTCCGGTTATCATTCCAGAGTGTACGCCGTTTTGTTTTATAAATTATATAAAATAATTTACTATTTAATAAAAATATTTCACTTTAAAAATGACAGAGATAAAAGAGGATAACAGGCAAAGCGCCATTTATCCAAATATTGCAATAAATGATCCGTCGGCTCCTGTCGCAATAATAGAAATGCAAGACTCGGGGCAGAGTTTCAGATTAAGTAAAATTTCAGATGTTCAAAAGTTCCTTGAAGATGAGATAAAAGAAAGGGGAAGGTTAGAGAAAAAGTTTTTAAAATATTCCAATGTATCAGATGGGATAGAGGCAGGGTTAGGTATTGCTACTCTTGGTTTGGGTGGTGGAGGTTTAGCTTTACTTTCAACTATTGTTGCAATACCGGTTACATTAGCACTTGAAGCTTGCGCCTTAGTCTCAGGATTAACTGCGGTATCATTTAAATTTTTTACAAGAAGAACCAGAACAAAAGCAGAGAAACACGGGGAAATAAAGCATCTTGCAACTTCAAAATTGAATACTGTTAATAGTCATATATCACAAGCTATAAATGATAATAAAATTTCACATGAAGAATTTTCGCTGATAATGGAGGAATTAGAGAAGTATAAGGAGTTAAAAAATGAAGTAAGAACAAAGACAAATAAAAAGAAAAAGGAACAAGAAAAAAACGATCTGATAGAAAGGGGAAAGAGGGAAGCGAGGGAGGAATTCCGGCGATTAGTAGAAAGAAACCAACCATCAACGCTAGCTTAAGTTTACCAAAAATCACTTATAGTTGTTATTGTAAATGTAGTAATGAAGAGGAAGAAGATTTAAATATACAGGTTATATAAATACATTAAGTTTTAAATAACTTAATATATTTTACTATAAAAAATAAATATGAGTTTTTACACAATAGAAACACCGGGAAACAGAGAAGAAGAGGTTAAAAAATACCTTCAATTAAAAGAGTATTTACGAGCTAAAGACAGCATAGATAAAACGGGGAAATATGGAAGAAAGAAAGAGTTATTAAAGACATATAAACCATTGATAAAACCGTTAAAAGAAATACAAACGAAAGTTGAAACGCTGCCGCAAGATATAGGGAAAATGACAGGGGAAGAGTTTAATAAAGCATTGGCAAATTTGCCTGCTTTAGCACCTCCAATAATTGAGGTTCCAGAAGAATTTAAAGAACTTGCACGAGCGCAAAAAGAACAAGTAAAAGAAAGACAACCAGAACAAGCAGAACTAGGAGAAATAGAAAAAATAAAAATTAATATAACTGGTAATGAAGAACAAGACGCATTATTAACAAAAGTACAAGATAAAGCGGAGAAACAATTTTTTAGATTTGAAGGGGAAGAAAATGGGTTTTTTATTGGAAATAACAGATTAATTTTTAAACCAAGTATTAATAAAATAACTTATAAGGGCTTAGATTATGAGTTAAGCCCTGATTTATTAAAATTATTATTAATGACGGGTGAAACATCAAAAAAAAGTGGAAACTTAAAACAACAAGACTTCGAAGAAATAGAAAAAATTAATTCAAGGGTAAATGATACAGGGGAAACAGAAGATTATGCAATAAAAGCCTATAGAAAAATTATTTTAGATAGTGATTTATTAATTATTCCTTCTATTCATGGAGGAAAAGGTAGATTAACACCAAATCAAAAACTAATTAAAACTAAAGCTTGGGGAAAAATATTAAAACCATTTTATGATTATCATGTTAAAATACGAAGAGCACAACAAAAACAACAAGAAGAACCCCAACCTTCAACTTCAAGTGGTAAAGGTATAAAAACCACAAAAAATAATACGGTCTTTTTATCTTCAAATCCTGATGCATTGGCTGACCGTTTAACCTTACTATGTGCAAGTCAGAAAGCCGGAAATACAGGGGTGAATAATGAAATTATAGATATATGTAATGAGTTAATAAGAATGGAAGCAATGACACGACAACAAAAAAATAAAATATTAAAACATTACAAATCATAATAAAATGAGAAGTCAAAACGCAATGATTAAAAGGTATGTTAAAGGTGGAAGTAATATTTTCACTGATGCATACAAAAGGCTAAAAAAGACATTTAAAAAGTATGCTCCACAAGTTTTTAATTTTGCAAAAAATAAAGCTATAGATTATGTAAAGACTGAAGGAGTAAAACAAGCAAAGAAGCAAGCAGGAAAACAAGGAGACAAACTATTAAAAATGGCAATGGGTAAAATTGCAAATTTAGCAGGTGGAAATGTAAACATACCAGTTATAAAGCCGAGCTATAAAGGACGAGGATTAAATTATGTTTAATTAAATAAATAAATTAAATAAAAAAGTCAAATATTAAAAATGACAAGTGGAGAAATTCTAAATTGGACAGAAGAAGCGCCCATTGATGAAACTATAGAAGAGTATGAATACCGAAGATACCCACCACAAATAGGAGGGGAGGCAATGTTAAATCAAGCGGGACAAATTAGATTTACAATTGAGAGTGGGGATATTTTTACTCATCCACACCGTTCATATTTGCAGATAGAAGGAAGAGTAAGCAAACCTGACAATACACACTTTCCAGATGATAATTTAATTGCACTAGCAAATAATGGTTTAATGTATCTTTTTAATCAGGTAAGGTATGAGATAGCAGGACGAGAAGTTGAATCCCTATTATTCCCAGGACAAGCAACAACAATGCTAGGTATGCTTAACTATACAGAAGATTTTAATACAACTTCAGGTTTGAGTCAAGGATGGGTAAAAGATAATAAAATTTTTGGAGCTGCTGATCTTGCGGCGGAGTTAGAATCAAACGATGGTTTTAAACTAAGACAAAATTACCTTTTAGCTTCAAATAATGCAAACGAAGATAAGGGAAAATTTACACTTAATATTCCATTAAGCCATATTTTCGGATTTTGTAATGATTATGATAAAATTATATATGGAGTAAAACATGAACTATTTTTAACACGAAAAGTAGACCTTGAACCCATCTATACTTCAATTGCGGCAGCTGATCCAGCAAATGTTAAAATTCACATTAATAATATGTTTTGGTTTGTTCCAATAGTGAAGCCTGCAATATCAAATTTAAATAGTCTTATGAATGATATGAGTAAAAATATAAATCTTAAAATTGATTTTGACAAGAGGCAGGTTTTCTCAGTTGTAATTCCTAATGCAGTAAGAGCTTATACTTGGAACCTTACAACAAAAGCAAGCAATGAAAAACCACGTTTTATTATTGTTTCATTTCAAACAGAAGAAAGAACACAACAAACTAGAAACCCTGCATCGTTTGATCATGCAAATATAGAAGAGCTGCACGTGTTTTTAAATAATGTTAAGAGATATCCAGCGTTGGACTGAAGGAGTAAAACAAGCAAAGAAGCAAGCAGGAAAACAAGGAGACAAACTATTAAAAATGGCAATGGGTAAAATTGCAAATTTAGCAGGTGGAAATGTAAACATACCAGTTATAAAGCCGAGCTATAAAGGACGAGGATTAAATTATGTTTAATTAAATAAATAAATTAAATAAAAAAGTCAAATATTAAAAATGACAAGTGGAGAAATTCTAAATTGGACAGAAGAAGCGCCCATTGATGAAACTATAGAAGAGTATGAATACCGAAGATACCCACCACAAATAGGAGGGGAGGCAATGTTAAATCAAGCGGGACAAATTAGATTTACAATTGAGAGTGGGGATATTTTTACTCATCCACACCGTTCATATTTGCAGATAGAAGGAAGAGTAAGCAAACCTGACAATACACACTTTCCAGATGATAATTTAATTGCACTAGCAAATAATGGTTTAATGTATCTTTTTAATCAGGTAAGGTATGAGATAGCAGGACGAGAAGTTGAATCCCTATTATTCCCAGGACAAGCAACAACAATGCTAGGTATGCTTAACTATACAGAAGATTTTAATACAACTTCAGGTTTGAGTCAAGGATGGGTAAAAGATAATAAAATTTTTGGAGCTGCTGATCTTGCGGCGGAGTTAGAATCAAACGATGGTTTTAAACTAAGACAAAATTACCTTTTAGCTTCAAATAATGCAAACGAAGATAAGGGAAAATTTACACTTAATATTCCATTAAGCCATATTTTCGGATTTTGTAATGATTATGATAAAATTATATATGGAGTAAAACATGAACTATTTTTAACACGAAAAGTAGACCTTGAACCCATCTATACTTCAATTGCGGCAGCTGATCCAGCAAATGTTAAAATTCACATTAATAATATGTTTTGGTTTGTTCCAATAGTGAAGCCTGCAATATCAAATTTAAATAGTCTTATGAATGATATGAGTAAAAATATAAATCTTAAAATTGATTTTGACAAGAGGCAGGTTTTCTCAGTTGTAATTCCTAATGCAGTAAGAGCTTATACTTGGAACCTTACAACAAAAGCAAGCAATGAAAAACCACGTTTTATTATTGTTTCATTTCAAACAGAAGAAAGAACACAACAAACTAGAAACCCTGCATCGTTTGATCATGCAAATATAGAAGAGCTGCACGTGTTTTTAAATAATGTTAAGAGATATCCAGCGTTGGACTTTAGAATGGATTTTAGTAATAATAATTATATGGATGCTTATAATATGGCTGCAAATTTTAGATGTTTAACGGCTGGTTTGCCGTCTTGTGTTTCAAATTTTGGTATAGATCCAATTGATTTTAAGTTTCTTTATCCTTTGTTTGTGTTTGATATATCAAAACAGAGTGCAACACTTAAAACTGCAATTACAAATATTACGGTGGAAATGAAATTTAAGGGTGGAATACCAAATAATACGACAGCTTATGCGGTGGTGTTGTCTGATAATACACTATTGTTTAAGAGCGATGGAAAGCAGATAAAACCAGATTATTAAATATTAATTCTTTTTAAAAAACAAAAAATCTATATATAACTCCCATATTATATATAGATTACATAATACATTTAAAATTATCTCTTATAGCTATATGAACAATTAACACATTAAAATATTTCCCCCCCTTTATTCAATCACACAGTCGACGATTTCAAAAATTTTTTAAAAAAAATTTTCATCGTCTCCTGTGAGAATTTTTCCCTACTCCCCCCAATAATAATACATAATAATAATAATAATAATAAATACTTGTAAATCTAAATATTATAAATTATAAAACACAGTAAATCGATATATTATAAATTATAAATTAGTAAATTTGTAAATCCTGTATATTATAAAACTTTGTAAATGTGTATATTATAAAACTCAGTAAATCTATATATTATAAAACTCATATATATTATATATTATAAATTAGTAAATTTGTAAATCCTGTATATTATAAAACTTTGTAAATGTGTATATTATAAAACTCAGTAAATCTATATATTATAAAACTCATATATATTATATATTATAAATTAGTAAATTTGTAAATCCTGTATATTATAAAACTTTGTAAATGTGTATATTATAAAACTCAGTAAATCTATATATTATAAAACTCATATATATTATATATTATAAATTAAGGGTTGTGGGGGCTGGCTTGTGTGGGAGTTGTTCGGTTTTGGAGTTGTCGGGAGTTGTTCGGTTTTGGAGTTGTCGGGAGTTGTTCGGTTTTGGAGTTGTCGGGAGTTGTTCGGTTTTGGAGTTGTCGGGAGTTGTTCGGTTTTGGAGTTGTCAGGAGTTGTTCGGTTTTGGAGTTGTCAGGAGTTGTTCGGTTTTGGAGTTGTCAGGAGTTGTTCGGTTTTGGAGTTGTCAGGAGTTGTTCGGTTTTGGAGTTGTCAGGAGTTGTTCGGTTTTGGAGTTGTCAGGAGTTGTTCGGTTTTGGAGTTGTGCCGTTTTGTTATGTTCTGGGATTTGTGCCGTTTTGTTTTGTTCTGGGATTTGTCCGGATTTGTTATGTTCTGGGATTTGTGCGGATTTGTTATGTTCTGGGATTTGTCCGGATTTGTTATGTTCTGGGATTTGTGCGGATTTGTCACGTTTTGCCTCTATAGTAGCCAAATTTTGATTTTGCGCCAGAATCGGCCCTTCTTATCTCTCGTACGGTATTTCCGAGCATACCGGTGGCCATTGGAAGTCCTCCTTTTTAAATGTGTCATCAGACCTCTCCAACAGTGGTGAGTTTAAAACGCAGACTGCCACAGAATTCGCTGTCTAAATCCATTTTTCTTGCGAAATTAGTATGGTACACAGTCTGTTTCGTCATTGTTTTCTAAATAAAGCGAAATCAAAAAACCGAAATAAGAAATAGACGTGGTTCTATTTTTAGGAATGACGGACAACTCGCCCTAAAGACAACTCGCCCAAAGACAACTCGCCCCACAAAAAAATCGTCCGAAGACAACTCGCCCCACATTGTGAAGACAAGTCGCCCAAAACTGAAGACAACTCGCCCACGCAGAAGACAACTCGTCAAAAGTTTATGAAACATGGGCTAGTTCACAGAATTTGAATAATCGCGCCCACGTTAAAAAAAAAACTCCTAAAATCAAGCAAAATTTTCTTCCTGAGCATAAACTCCTTACATATTGGTTCTCAACTCATGAAAACAACAACTTTCTTGATGCTAATCTATTACAATACAGCTAATTTACTGAAATACAAAAGTAATTACCTAGGATTAAGAGACATTATTTAAATGGCTTATCGTCAAAATTTTATGTACCTATAGATCTTCCAGATAAAAACAATCATGAATGACTTAAGAATCATCAAACTAACGACTGGTAGGTCAGTTTATCCATCTGTTTTTTCTTTGTGTATAACGATCGATGTGATTGACTGATTGATTGATTGGTTGATTTGAAAAGAACGGGTATATGTTAAAAGTATACCGGTAATAGAAAATTCATTCCATGAACTGAATATGTCAGGGATGTCAAACTGGTCAAGTCAGCATCATTTATGCTAACTTCAATGTTCACTTGGTGTAAACGAAAGAATGTAATCTTCAATCACTTAAACAAAAGACAGAAGAGAAAGATATATAGATAAAAAAGAAAGAAAGAAGGTCGATAAAAATCTTAACAGTTTACACAGGTCTCGGTTTTATAAATACGTTCAGGTGATAGTAATAAGAGCGGGGCGAGTTGTCTTATATGTGGGGCGAGTTGTCTCATAACTTGGGGCTAGTTGTCTTCTGAAGGTGAGTCGAGTTGCCTTGTGGCGAGTTTTTTTGGGGCGAGTTGCCTTGGGGCGAGTTATCTTTGGGGCTAGTTGTCCTGCACCCACTTTTAGATATAACGAATTTCAGAAAAGATTTGTTACATTAATTTGCCATGATTACAAATGACCTCTCAAATAACTTTAATTCTTCATTAAGCAAATAAATCTAAGCAGAAGAAAAGGTATGAAGAATTTTGTTAAAAAAGAGAAAGAAGTCCGCTGGACAAGATCATGCGCAAGACCATGCGGCTGTTTTACACGTTTGTTTACATGTACCTAAATATATTGAAATTAAAGGCCAATAAACTATTTGAAAACACTGACGCTGACCTCTCCTGGCTTCTTTTTGAAAGAAGCCAACTTGTTAGATTTTACATACGATATTCAAAATTAAGGATTACAAGGACGTCGAAATAACTGGAAATAGGCATCACATCGAAACCGCATGCCAAAAGTTCCCTGTTACATTACAGTATTTCTGAAAAGGAAATGTAAATAAGATACATTTCCGGACCTGTCTTATCCGGATAATTTACCCTCCCTTTTTTCTGCTAAAATACGCTGACGGTGTAGTCCAAATATTTAGACGTATACATGCTTATTTACCTTTCAACATTTATCATCGGACATTTCACATTTGATTTTTCTCATTGCATGTAACGTCTAAACGGGTCCCATTCAGTTCTATGTAGCAAATCCGATCTCTCTAAAACCAGTATTATAACAAAAGAGAACTTCATTTACCTGTAGGAAGAACTTTTTTTGAAAATATTCAGCCGCTGTCTTGATAAATAATGGGTAGATTCATTCAGAATTCAATAAAATCACTCGCAAGTGGGATTGCCGACAGAGTCGCCGCCATGTTTCTCAGTCATGCAGACGGTTGCATAACAAATAAGAATTGACTTTAAGTTTATGAACGAAAGCTGTTACAATAATCAAACAAGACCGAAGCGAACAAAATTTCGTTTTAAAAAAAGACGTAATACCATTCTGTAAGTTGCACTGACCCGCACATGACGGTTCATTCGGAACAATCATATCTCTTCCACGGCAATTCATAACAAACCAGAGTGGTGTTGAATCGGAATGGATTTACCTCATAAATAGGCAAGTTTTGGACAAATATCCTTTTTCAGTCGAGAAATTATTCATTTATCTTACTTCTGATGTATATTTTATTTAACATGTTCACTTGAAAGTATCCAAATTTGCTGTTCAAACAGCGACAAAATTCGATGTCGGAGTTTGCTAAAGGAAACTATGAAGGAGCCGATAAGACCCTACGTACACGATGAATGTCAAAATGAAAAATAACGTACGTAGGGGCTTATAAATAGGACTAGCTGACGGTGTAGCTTTGAGACGAGAAGTTGCAGCAGCACAAGAAAGCAAAATCATGTTACTTTGCATGAATAACTAAGGTAAGACGGATTTCTTATTCTTGTAATTTATTCGCGATATTGCTCTTTTGTAACGTTGACTCGCCCTCAAACGTATTCAAGACCAGTCGCCACCATGAATGAAGTATATACATGAATCCGATCGTAAATCACGCTGTGTAAAATTTTTGCGTTAATAGACTACATAATAGATTAAATTATAATAGCTTCAAACGTATTTTACATAGATAAATGTGGCAGCATGTCATAATTGATGTTTGCAACGCATACGCCTACAGTCCGTTTAGAGCTATGGCTTCGACCCCAAGAAGGTTCGACCCAAAGGAAAGAAACTAGATTTTCCGGAGAAGATTCGACCCAAAGAAAACTCGGTCTTGGGTCAAAACTCGCCCCCAGTTTAATATGATATGTGTACGCTTATTTACATAATATTGTTCTCATATTAAAAAAAAAAAAAATGATTTGAATGAAGATCTAATAAATTCTAACTTGAATCTACATTTGTGAAAAACAAATGACCATTGTCATCATAAGACATAGTCTCATGCCATGGTAACTTTGTAGAGTGATACATATCCATTGTGCTTATTTACAAACAACTCCAAAAACTAAATGCAGTGGCCAAAACTTTATGCCGTTGAGCTTAGTTTTTTCCGACCTAGAACAATTGTAAAACAAGAGAATTATGTCTAGTTTTTGGCTTATGTCCATATTAGCCATTTTTAAATGGTTTAAGAGTGCTTGCAATTACCACTATTCCAGTGGGCATCTGTAAATGGATTTTAAACTATAACTTATTTGTTGTCTGAATACAACTTTGACATGATTTACACAATACTGTAAAATTGCACATCTATTGTTAGCTCTGCTTTTTTGGAAGAAAACATTTAGGTACAGCACACCTGTGATTTCTCTGTTATAACTAAAGATAATTGTTTACTTCAAACTCTGACTAGTTGTTACCAATCAAAAGGAGAACCCATACAAGAGGGGCAGTAACCATCAAAATATTTCTGACACAGTTCCGTCCTTTTACTTAGAATTTTCACTAAAAGCAAATGCAACCAAGCATTGACACCCGCATGTGGTGCTCTTGTTGTCTTGTTGCACTAGTGATTATTATAATCACTAGGTCAGCTTAAAATGGTGGAATTTGTGTCTGATAGAGTAGAAAACATAGTTTGAAAAGGAGAAAATTCTGGTTACTAATATTTTCTCCTTTTCTTCAAATGTTTCCAAAAGCTCCTTTTCTCAGGGTCGTTTAAAATCAGTTATTGTATAGTAGAAGGTGTTTAAAGTTCAAATAATACCATAAATGTAATTTGCAAAGTTGCTATTGAAATGACATTGATACAGAGTAGTTGATTTTGATGCATGAAATAAAAGCAATGAGTGGTCAAGCACATGAGGAGCCTTATGGGACAGTGCACAGAACATTGTTCGCAAAATTTATTTGTGTCTTTGGAACAGTCTGTATAATTCATGGGTGTGGCAGTTTGATTGTTGCAATTATTGTACATATGACAAAGGATTATCAGTGGTCATGCAATTATATTGTCAGTCCAGTTTGCAAAAGCAGTCTAGTCAAGGTTACTTAATGTAAAAAAAAAAAATCTCAGTAGTCCCTCATATAGAAGTAACCAACTCAATGAATTTTAACACTTTACTGCCAAGCCCCCGTAGCTCAGTCGGTAGCTTACAGGACTTGAGAACAGGAGGTCGGTGGTTCGATCCCCGGCTTGGCCAATTTCTTTTCGAGGATTGATGATAGCCATCGCGACAGGATTCATTCCTCTCTCACAGCTGACCATTATTTCGACGATTGTTATGTGGGAAAGCAGCCAGTGGCTTGGAAAAAATATTGTGCGGAGTACTGGTAAAAGAAACTCCAGGAAAGCCTCGATAGGTGCACTGGCCGCCGTGATATAATCGAAATAATGTTGAAAACGGCGTTAAACACCATACACTAAATCATTTTATTTGAATGATTGCATTTTTACAAATTTCCTGCTGTAGTTATTATTATATCACTGCAAAAGTATCTTTATTTGTTCCTGTTATTCAGATCAGTAGGTCTACATCAATTTTTTTTTTTTTTTTCGAGCCATTGATTGCATTTCTCACGTATACTTAGTTTTGGGCTGTCAACAAAATGTTTTATTCCTGTTGATTTTAATTAAACATTAAAGGGAATGTTGTACATCTTGAATAGGCGCTTTTTGAAGTTGTTATCAAATATAAATTTCTTCCATTATCTCTGTACTAGACTACAAAATGTTACTTGTCCATATTGAAACCATTTGCAGACAACAAAATAGTTTGTGAAAAGCTTCGGAGTTTTCTTTGAAATGTGGAAAATGTCACAAGAAAAAGAAAAACTGTGGTCATCAGTGTTTTCCATTTTCTCCTTTTCCCATAATGTTTTCAAAAGAATTTTTCCTAGCTGTGGGTCGTGAAAACACAGAATTGTTGGTTAAGAAATTTGACTGTACTTTTTCTGACAGACTACTTAATTTTCCATTACAGGTACATGAGTAGTATAGGAGGGTAGACCTCGGACAGCGTCCGAGGTCTACCCTCCAGAGCCCTGGACACGCCCCTTTTTGTCCGAGGTCTACCCTCCCTGAGTGCCATTTTGTCCGAGGTCTACCCTCCCGAGGAGAAAAAAAGCGGCATCACTGCAGATTTGGGTGTGATTCGGTTTCCGCGACGCAGGAATACAATTAAAAATAGTCCGCTACTAGGTTCGGGAGGGTAGACCTCGGACAAATGTAGTTCCGGCAGGTGGTTCAGGCAGAGACCCTCGTTGGACTTAGTCTTTTTTTGGAGAGTTGTTCTTTGTCTCTATTGCCCGTCGGACTTAGTCTTTTTTCCACAATTGGATTAAAAAGTAGTTCCGGCTGATGTAAACAAACGTAAACAAGCGTTTTGATTGGTCGAGACGTTTTCCCGCCAAAATTCAATGGGTTATTTCCCCTTTTCAGCTTGGATCAAGGCAAAGATCCTCGTTGGACTTAGTCTTTTTTTCACAATTGCCTTTAAAAAGTAGTTCCGGCTAATGTAAACAAACAGCCTGGTTCAGGCAGAGCCTATCGTTAGACTTAGTCTTTTTTCCACGATATGGTTCCCAAGACAAAAGGCTCTTCTATTGGTCTTAGCGATATTGACAATTTGAGAAAGATAGACTTTTCTTGGGGAATGGTTAGCCCTGAAAAGGGCTGTTTTGGAGTTTGTTTTTTTCCTCCTCCTCCTCTAATGACAGTATCCAAAATTTGTCTGACAGATAGGACACTCCACGACTCTTCTCCGATCTGCTATTAACCTTCTTATTTTGTTTATTTTATGCATGGGTAAAGTGGAGTCATGCATCATGGCCAGTAGAAAGGTTATCAGATACCATTTTGTCATCGAGAGAAGTAGAAATTGTACACTATAGTCCATCACCATTTCTTTAGCTATCATCTATTCGGGAACCGAATGATTAATGTACTGGAAATATCATTGTCTTTTATACACTTGGAGGCGGATTGACCTACTTATTGACAATTGTTGAGCATAGATTTTCTAGGGTTTGGTTAGTCCTGAAAAGGACTGTTTTTTGGAGATTGAACTGTCTTTTTTTGTCTTTTTTCTGTGTCTTTTTTTGTTGTGTTTTTTCCTCTATTGAGAACTTTTCTTTGTTTCTTTGGGTATCTTTTTGAGTTTGAGTTTTGGAACCTTTGGGATCTTGAAGTCTTTGAAGTTGTCGATGTTTTTTCCATGTTTTCCCAGCCCTATTTTTGTCGGTGATACATAGGTGGGATCGTATCGTTGTTTTTTGTGAAGTTGCTCATCATTGTCTTTCTCTATTTCTCGTTTTTTATTTTTTATCTTCTCGTCCTTTGGTTGATGATCTTTCTCTGGCTGTGTTTCCTTTGAGTGTTGCTTTTCCTTTGAGTGTTGATTTTCCTTCGACTGATTTTCCTTTGACTTCTGATCTTTCTTTTTTACAACTGATACGAGGGAATCTGTTAGTCTTCGAAGGCTGGTTTTATCAAAGTCGAACTCCACCGGAATCTTCACAATAACAGGCGTAGTTGACTGTCTTTGCTGACATATTGTCTCGATGTTTCTGTTCAATGTTTTCAACTCCTCTAAAATCTGAGTTATTGTAGCATCTTGTTTTGAGATCATCTGTCGCATCTCTTCCTCGAATTTGTTAACTGGCGCTGCCATTGGCTCAATGAATGTCGAATTCATGGCTGACGCTAGAATATCTCCACTGTTTCCACTCTGTGGCAAGGAGTTGTCCAAGATGTAGTCGGTTAAGTTGTAATTGGCTAAGCTGAGATTCATCTTCCCCGTTAACAGTATGTTTTTACTCGTACTACTCGAAGATCGAGAGCCGAATGATTGTAGAGAAATATCGTCAACGTTTTATAGGTTGGTAGGGGGATTGACCTACTTTGATACAGAATTAAGAGCGCGGACCCGGTCGGAAGCACCCACGAATGATTATAACACTTACAGAGAGAAATGATAGAAATCTGGGGTACTGGCTAACCGATTGATCTGAGCTCTATTGCGAATGTAACATATCCTATGATTGAACGAAAACAACTGAATTCTAGTCAAGCAGAAATGATAATCTTTCGATTTTTTACATAGTTATATTGCTTACTTGCAAAAGGATGAACTATACTATATTAGGAAATATTATTTGGGATGAGATTTTTTCTTATAGTTATGTAGAATTTTGTTTGACAAAAATTTGAAAAGATAGAACGTTCTTGACGTTTGGTAGTCCTGAAAAGGACTGTTTTTTCGAAGATTTGTATTTTTCAACCTCTTCGTCTATCTCTCGCAGTCTCGAACTCATCAATTAGCATGATAAGTAGTGCTATCTCATAACGTATCTGTCGTCGACGAAACCAATCTTCTAACCAGTTCAGTATTGAGTAATATGCCACTGATCCAAACATGAACATACAAAACATTTTTATTCTCGAGTATTGAGAAGAAAAAATGATTAAATGAGAACTTCACTGGCTTTCTTTATACGTTTTTACAGATGAATTGACCTACTTCGACTCAGAATTAACGTTAACCAATCGTTAGTTTCGTTATATTCTCTTTGAATAAGTAAAAGATAGATGAAAACAAGTCTTTACGTTCCGGTAGGGTTCAAGACTTTCTGATGAACTTAGTCTTTTTTTGATAAGTTGAAGTAAAAAATTACTTTTTCTTAAAATCAGAATTGACTTGGTCTGACAATTTGAAGAGAGAGATAAAACTTTCTTGGTGTATGTTAGCCCTGAAAAGGGCTGTTTTTTTCACTATTCTCTGTAATGAAATTAATTTAACTATCGGTTAACTTAATTTCAAAACTAGAGAAAAGATCGAGGACTCTAAACCTCCTCATCTGAATCTTCGGGGTATAGCTCACGCCGAAGTTCATTGATTTCTTCAACTTTGGCTTGGACATACTCATTATACGTAATGAGTACTCCTTTGATTGAACAAAGTTGAATTTTTAGATTATACTGCACGGCTCTGCTTTTACACTTATCATATCGTTTTTCTATCCCACTCAGACGAATTTTAAGCAATTCGATCTGTTTGCATCCCTTTCTAAGTCGTCGCTCTGCTTCAAGCAGTTTGAACCGTTTGTCGAGGGTCTTCATTTTTGAGCTCTGAAAGGGAAAAACTGATTAAAAAAGAAAAAATAGCCCCTTCTTTTATAGAGTGGTAGGGGGATTGACCTACTTTGACTCGGAATTAATGTTATCCAATCGTTAGTTTCGTTATATTTCTTAATTCAGAATTGACTTGAACTGACAATTTGAAGAAAGTAGAAAAACTTTCTTGTTGCATGTTAGCCCTGAAAAGGGCTGTTTTTTGATGAAGATTCATCCTTCACTGATTGCGATCGAGTTGTTCTTCTTCTTCTTCAAACTGTACCACAATGAAAGCTTGACAGCAATGATGACACCAAATCACTACACCATAGTCTTCATCATAGTCATAGAATCCCTCATCTGGTTCTGGACAATTGTGCTTTTCTCCAAGATGGTGTAGGATATGAAAGCATTTTCCACACTCTATTGCACATGGTCTATCACACTGTGGACAATAAGGAAAAAATATAAGCATTTTTATACGCCCGTCGAAGACGGGACGTATTATGGGATCACCCGTGGCGGGCGGGCGGCGTCCAGTTCTTTGTCCGGAGCATATCTCCAAAACTATACTACCTACGGTTATGAAATTTCATGTGTGGATAGATCTCATCAAGGGAGAGTGCAGTGCACAGGAATCATAACTCTTGCTTCCTTAATTTTTGAGTTATTGCCCTTTGTTGTTTTTCATACTTGAATTTTGTCCGGTGAATATCTCCAATACTGTACTACCTAGGGTTATGAAATTTCATGAGTGGATAGATCTCATTAAGGGGGAGTGCAGTGCACAGGAATCATAACTCTTGCTTCCTTAATTTTTGAGTTATTACCCTTTGTTGTTTTTCATACTTGAATTTTGTCCGGTGAATATCTCCAATACTATACTACCTAGGGTTATGAAATTTCATGAGTGGATAGATCTCATCAAGGGGGAGTGCAGTGCATAGGAATCATAACTCTTGCTTCCTTAATTTTTGAGTTATTGCCCTTTGTTGTTTTTCATACTTGAAATTTGTCCGGCGAATATCTCCAATACTATACTACCTAGGGTTATGAAATTTCATGAGTGGATAGATCTCATCAAGGGGGAGTGCAGTGCACAGGAATCATAACTCTTGCTTCCTTAATTTCTGAGTTATTGCCCTTTGTTGTTTTTCATACTTGAATTTTGTCCGGTGAATATCTCCAATACTATACTACCTAGGGTTATGAAATTTCATGAGTGGATAGATCTCATTAAGGGGGAGTGCAGTGCACAGGAATCATAACTCTTGCTTCCTTAATTTTTGAGTCATTGCCCTTTGTTGTTTTTCATACTTGAATTTTGTCCGGTGAATATCTCCAATACTATACTACCTAGGGTTATGAAATTTCATGAGTGGATAGATCTCATCAAGGGGGAGTGCAGTGCACAGGAATCATAACTCTTGCTTTCTTAATTTTTGAGTTATTGCCCTTTGTTGTTTTTCATACTTGAATTTTGTCCGGTGAATATCTCCAATACTATACTACCTAGGGTTATGAAATTTCATGAGTGGATAGATCTCATCAAGGGGGAGTGCAGTGCACAGGAATCATAACTCTTGCTTCCTTAATTTTTGAGTTATTGCCCGTTGTTGTTTTTCATACTTGAATTTTGTCCGGTGAATATCTCCAATACTATACTACCTAGGGTTATGAAATTTCATGAGTGGATAGATCTCATCAAGGGGGAGTGCAGTGCACAGGAATCATAACTCTTGCTTCCTTAATTTTTGAGTTATTGCCGTTTGTTTTTTTTTCATACTTGAATTTTGTCCGGAGCATATCTCCAAAACTATACTACCTACGGTTATGAAATTTCATGCATGGATAGATCTCATTAAGGGGGAGTGCAGTGCACAGGAATCATAACTCTTGCTTCCCTAATTTTTCAGTTATTGCCCTTTCTTCTTTTTCATACTTGCATTTTCTCCGGTGAATATCTCCAAAACTATACTACCTAGGGTTATGAAATTTCATGCCTGCATACATCTCATTAAGGGGGAGTGCAGTGCACAGGAATCATAACTCTTCCTTCCTTAATTTTTGACTTATTTTCATACTTGAATTTTGTCTCGAGCATATCTCCAAAACTATACTACCTATGGCTATGAAATTTCATGCGTAGATAGATCTCATCAACTGGGAGTGCAGTGCACATGAACCATAACTGTTGCTTAATTTTTGACTTATTGCTCTTTCTTTATTTTGAAACTTTAATTTTGTCCAGTGCATATCTTCAGAACTATACTAGCTAAGGATATGAAATTTCATGCTGGATACATTCCATCAACGGGAAGTGCTGTGCATATAAATTTCAACTCTTGCTTGCTTAATTTTTCAGTTATTGCCCTTTCTTGTTTTTTTTTCGAACTTGAATTTTGTATGATGCATATCTCTCAAACTATACTACCTCGGGTTATGAAATTTTAGGGCTGGATACATCTCATCAAGGGGTAGTGCAATGCACATGAAATATAAATTGCTTATTTTTTATGCACCAGCATTTTCTCCTTTTCCCACAATGTTTTCTACCCTTTCCAAACCAAATTTCAATTTTTGAGTTACATTTAGTTTGTAAACTGCAAATGATTTCAATTTGGACTAGTCCAAACTTTTGCTGTGTGGTAAAGAGTTAATAGTAATACAATAATAAACAAGACTTCCGTCAACACAAATACACTGCCATTATCTTC
This sequence comes from Tridacna gigas, assembly GCA_945859785.2. Taxonomy (NCBI): domain Eukaryota; kingdom Metazoa; phylum Mollusca; class Bivalvia; order Cardiida; family Cardiidae; genus Tridacna; species Tridacna gigas. The sequence continues at coordinate 70,610,265 of OX244028.2, forward strand.
AATCAACAGTAAAAAAAATATTCTGCACTACTATTTTTCTATACCTCCCCTTTATCATTATTATGCCCCAACTTTACAACTTGGGGTAAGACGGGCGTATCTTGCGACAATTTGCCGCTCTTGTTTCTCGTCTTGGTATACTTTTACGATTTCTTATTCGTGCTACTCGAGAGAAACGAGAGTCGAATGGTTATAGGAAAAGTTCACTGAATTTTTATAACTTAGTGGAGGGATTGACTTACTTTTTCTGACTCAGAATTAACGTAGACCAATCGTCAGACTCGTTATATTCTTTTGTAGAAAAGGAATGGCGGGAGTGGGAAAAACGGTTGATCTTAGCGGGTGTTGGGGAAAAACGACGACTCTTCGGATAGGATTTAGTCTTTTTTTTGAGTCTGATGCAATCAGTCTTTTGATCTGAGAAATACGTTTGTGAAAATTGACAATTTGAAGAAGCAGTCTTCCTGGGTATTGGTTGGCTCTGAAAAGAGCCCTCAATCCTAAAAGAAGGAGAGAGTGGTTCTTTAAAAAAAGAACCATTTTTATCCATTATACAGGATATGCCGTGATGACAGAAAGATCTTTGTACTTAACTACGTCCGGCAACTCAAATCCATCATAGCAGGCGACGACTTTACAAACATACGCCTCTTTACCGTCTGCATCTTTTCCGATTTCAACAGAAAATTTCATTTCAAAAATTATCTTGTTGAAACCTTGCAATTTAATACTATCACTATGTTCTACAGTAGATTTTACCATTTCATAAATTTCTGAAACGGAAAATCTTCTAGAGAACAAACTAGGCTGAGATTCATCCAAGTATCGTTCTGCATCGAAATAATGTTTTCTAATGAAATGCTCATAACTGAAGTACTTCTTATAGCGTAAATATTGCCCGCTATAATAAGATTGAGGCCGAGTGCCAAAACCCTGTCTCACAGACATATCGCTAGGATAAAAAGATAGAGAAAGAATAAAAGATAGGAAAATTTTTTGCCAACATTTTATAGCTTGGTAGGGGATTGACCTACTTTTGCTATGGAATTAAGAGCACGAACGGGGGCGAGAGCATGTAGATAGAACATAACGTACTATATGATCTCACATAGAATGTTATGATCTAGCTACATTTTTTCCATCACTGAACTTTTTTGGGGAAGAAAATCAAAACAGACGACCTTTTTAAAATCATTTCTTTATTCATTCAAAAGTTCTTAACAATATCATTAAAAACAGTAACGTTTAAAACAAAGCAAACGTTCTAACACTATATTTTATATATACAAAGACAATTTATATACAAAGACAATTTATATACAAAGCAATGAAGGTACATTTTATATACAAAGCATTGACAATACAATTTTTATTTACAACAATGACAAAACAATTTTTACAACGCAAATTCACAGATACCTCGATTTTTCCACTTGTCTTCATGTTCCACAACAGTTTTGTGCAATTGTTCATTGCCCAAAAACAAACGATATACACTATCCAATCCACTATATTCACACGTTCCTCTAATTTCAAAGACGTTTTTGAATACTGCTTTTGCCGAAAGAGTTGAAAGTACGATTTTTTCTGTGACATCTCTATCAAATAGGAGATAGCCTTCCATGATATCCACTCCTTCTGCATTATCTCTTGATTTTGTATACCGGAAGTAAAAGTTAAACAGGTCTGATTTCATTTTCAGTAGATTCAGATAACTTTCTTCTGGTCTTCCTATGATAATGAATCGCCATCGACTTGTGGCTTGCAACTTCTTAGCGAAATAGTCACTTTTCCACAAACAAGCTGTCAAATAGCCTTTAATAGTGGTATCGAAATCTGACTCAGTCACCAGCATTGCAATAAAGTCGTGCATGCTATACATTTTGCAGAATGTCTCTCCTTTTGCAACTCCCTTGTGCAATTTATCTATCCAAAGTTTCACACAGTTGAATTTAAGGCTGAATTGTGTTCGTTCATCGAGTGTGTGCAGATGGATGAAATCTCTATAAACTTTTTCACGTAGTTCTATCGGCAAAGGCAGTATTTCACTTGACATGATTTTTTTCACTTTTGATAGAACCGTCTTACTTTGGTTGTTCACTTCAAGTCAGTGTAACATGGTGTTGTTCCTTACAGTTATTTATACCCTCAAAAACTTATAGGTCATAGAGTGCAGTATCGTTACAATGTGAATTCACAGATACCTCGATTTTTCCACTTGTCTTCATGCTCCACAATAACTTTGTGCAATTGTTCATTACCCAAAAACAATGGGAATTTGCTGTCCATTTCACTATATTCACGTACTCCACTAGATGGATAAACATATTTTGAAATATCTTTTGTCGAAAGAGTTGAAAATACGATTTCTTTTGTGACATCTCTATCAAATAGAATATAACCTTCCAAGGTATCCGCTGTTTCCTCACCGTCTTGAATGGATCCTCTTTTGTAGCGTAAGTAAAAGTTAAACAGAACTGATTTCATTTTCAGGACGTTCAGAAAACTTTCTTCTGTTCTTCCTACGATAATAAAACGCCACTGACTTGTGGAATCCATCTGTTTAGCAATATAGTTGTCTTCCAACAGGCAAATTGCTAAATAAGCTTTGAAAGGGAGATCGAAATTTGATGTCAAACTGTAGTTGTTCATCGCGCGTGTGCAGATGGATAAAATCTCTATAAACTTTTTCACGTAGTTCTATCGGTAAAGGTAGCATTTCACTTGATATGATTTTTCACTTTTTTGATAGAACCGCGATAGTTTTCACTGTTTTTAGAAACGTCTTACTTTGATCGTTCACTTCAAAACAGTGTAACACGATGTTGTTTCTTACAGATATTTATACCCTCAAACTTTTATGACCATAGGGAACAGTATCAGTATCGTTTACAATCACTCTTTTGGTGTATACAGAGCGAAAGTTTTTTGTCTGTGGTTCACTGGTCACTGTTCTGTCTTTATGCCTTTTGATTCTACAGTCATACTGAACTTTGATTTCTACTGTACGATCCAAAGCACATTTTGAATAGGTGTCGAAATTTACCATCTGGTTTGTATTGTAATCCAAAGTAATTCCCTTGACTTTACATTTGCTTTTTTCTTTTCCATCTTTTGTTCTCATCTTATAAGCGTAATTCTTGGGGCCTAATCCTCTGAAATGGGTAATTCTGCAATCAGGTTCTTCATCGGTCCATTTTCCTAGTCTGCTGTTAATGATGGGAGGGTTCCACAATTCAGGATCATGAATGTACATACAACTGTCTGTATCGAAATAGAGAACTCTATCCCCCAATCTTTCAAGAACACTGTACAGTTCCAACCTTGCATAAGCTGTTACGCAGGATGCTACAATAACATTGGCTGCTGCATGCGTTTCGACAAAGTCCATCTTTTCTTCATAGTTGACCAAAATGAATGGACACTCGTTGTCAAAAATTTCCACATGCTTTACCGTATATTTCGGGTCGGTAATCAAGTCAAAATATTTAGATGGTTCTCTGATGTATTTCGTCTAGCTCATGTTTTCACGCTGTGCTAATTTCCCCCAAAGACAGTTCAGCATAATCTTAGCAAATGATCTTTTACCAGGATTTTTTTGAATACATTTGGTATCGAGACGAATCCCTTCAGCTTCCTCATACTCGCGAATGAATTGATCCTTTTCCGAGTCTGTCTGACACCAACTGGGATATCCACTGGCTTCTTGCTTGATCTGCAAGAAATTATCCGCATAGCCTTTAAAGAATTGATCCGAAACAGAGTGGAAATGCCAGATTTCATACACTTGCATTAGCTGATAACCACAGTCAAGAGCTTTGAACAGTTCAAATGTAACCCAAGTTCCAATCAATGCTCTCTCTTCTTTTTCATGGTTACAAACGTTTGAGCTTTCTTGTGCACATTTCATACAGAGTGGAAACATCATCTTATTGTTACAGTGAACTGGAAGAACAGGATGAAACAAATCAGTTGGGGGTAGAACTTTGCATTTAATGAGGCCTTCATACTGACGAATATTCTTCATATCAATGTTCTCAGCAGTCAAGATTGTTGGATGGCCTACAAGATAGAATTTATGTTTGCAGACGTAAGGATACAGAGAGCAAATGTCAATATACTTGATTTCCTTCTCACTGCTTTCCTCAATATCATAGACAATTTTTATTGCATTGCATCTACCTCCAGCCAGGCCCTCTCTTGGTTCGATGGGGTCGCAGTTCGGATATAGACTTTCAATGGTTTTTTTGTACTCTTTGTCCTTTTTCATCTTGCCATCGAATTCATGCTCCCATATGGTCACAACGTTATATCCCATTCTTTTGATGGCTTTTAGCCGTTCAATGGTACTGTTGTACAATTCATCCATTGTTTTTCCATTGATGGGGTTGATATATTTCCGATCCTTGAAACATGTCTGGCACCCATGAAATAAATCCTCGAGGAATTCATAGACAGTGTTTGATTGACGGTGAAAACCGTCTACAGTGTATCTCCCTATTCGAAATTCACCACCATTTTTGGCATGTTGAATATGAATCCCTTTTTCCCTAGCAATACTTTGAATCCATCGTATTGCTTTCATAGAAAACCGTCGTCTGACTGGGTCTTTGCTTGAAATGATGGCTATCTGATTTTTTGGTAAATAATCTTTTCGCCAAATCTTGTTACAGGCGCCTGCAATGGTAAACGACTCTGTAAATGGACAAATTCCACTCTGTTCGATGAACAACTTTCTGAATTCACCACATCCTCGTCTTAGGATATCAACATCCGAACGACAGTACATCTCCATCTCTTTTTGAAAATTGAATTCCTTACCGTTTTGAACTTTGTCATTATACCAGACTATGAATTTCGATCGAGCCTCTTCAGACATTGAATCGGGTTTGTAATAAGACATGTCCAAGTATGGGCCGACGTAATCCCAGAATTCGTCTGTATTTGCCCAGTGAGGAAAGTAACCTTTTTTCATTTCTTGAAGTCCAAATGTAGTCGGAAATTTTGCCAGCCCAAAGTTCATGAAACTGAAGGAGTCGATCAAACACACACCATTCAGTTCTAACTTCAAAATATTATTCCCATTCATGGTCAGTTCTGGTTCTTTCATCCCAACGTTAATAATGTGGTTGAGAATAAATTGCCCATCATAACCTTTGAGATTATGGGCAATAGCTATGATTCCTTTATGATGCTTTGTAAAGAGCCAACTGCAAAATTGACTCAAAGTTTCTTTTCCTTGAAAAATAACTTCTCTTCCTTCTTCGAATTTACTGCATGTGGAACAATGAAAATCAAGTGGTTTATCGATACATTCAGCACAGGCTCGGTGTGCAATACAGTAATTCGGAATATGTATCCCTGTGTCTTGCTGGCATTCGAAATCAAAGAAGATGAACAAAGGCTTTTTGACTACAGAAGAACTCGTCTCATCGTCACTGTCATGCTTCATCTTACTCTGGTAAGGCTGAATAAAACAGCGATGAGAGAAGTCAACTATTTTCTTGCAGAGATGACACTTTTTCTTTCCCTTACAGACATGATTTTTCTTTCTGACAAAAAACTGACCTTCACATTTTGAACAGAGTTTCACTAATTCACAAATGGTCTTCTTCTCTTTACCTTGAAGTGTTTTGTGTTTTTCCAAGCATTCTGCACTGAAAAAACATCTATGACACTTGGAACAGACATACTCTTTTGATTCCGATGGACATTTTCCAGTACGAAAGCAACCTTTACAGATCTTTGAGCAAATATGGTCTTCCCGATTCCTGTAACGTATATCACAGAACTCACAATAATAACCACAATCAAGAAATGATGTAATGGATTTAATGTAGTCATAGTGTTTTTGATGAAAGTACAAATGTATGATTTTACTATCATCTTTCACTTCTGGATGTTCAAACACTTTCTCCAATTTCGATTGCTGTTGATGGACTTTAATAACATAGTCTTTTTCATACAAGAAATCTTGAATCTTCAGGCCCTACAGATTGCGTCGACGAAACTCCAGCTTCATTCATCAATTTCTCGGCTTCAATCTTTTGAAGTGGTCTGTTTGATCTTTTGATGATATCCCATCTTCGATTCCATTCTTGGGTGTTTCCACGTTCATGGTGATAAATCCCCACAACAACGGCTCTTGCAAAACATAGATGATCTTCATTATTAATTTCAATAATCGATTGTTTCTTCTTTGCGAAAACTTTTGAATCCAATATTTCTGTACCCCTAACTCTTTTACCACTTCCACTTGGGGGTACCGTATGTGTGATATCGAATGTCATGCGACCATCGTTCAAGACGAATTCCTCATTTGACTGTAGAACTTTTTCAATCTCGTCCAATATAGTATGACTCTCCAACTCCTCCACATATAGAAAGGGAATATGAATCCCCATATCCAATGAACGGTGATTGATGGTAATTCTGATCATATCCCTCGATTCAGTCTTTAACTTTTGAACGATTTCTCGGATAACATCGTCGAATAAGGCAGTCAGTTGCTGGGGTTGTAACTCATCGAATTTCTTAAAAGACGCCTCCAGTACATGGGAATCTGTATTTAATTTTCTTGACTTCTTTTTTCCCACTTCTTTTAAAGCGTATAGACTTTTCATATCCAAAGATTTTTTGTCTTCTTCTTTCAAAGATTTTTTGTCTTCACTTTTTCCTTCCTTGGGTGAAAATGCCCCAGCATGACTTTCTTCTTTCAAAGATTTTCTGTCTTCTTCTTTCAAAGATTTTTTGTCTTCACTTTTTTCTTCCTTGGGCGAAAATGTCCCAGCATGACTTTCTTCTTTCAAAGATTTTCTGTCTTCTTCTTTCAAAGACTTTTTGTCTCCATCATCACTTTCTTCTTTCAATGGTAAACTTTTTCTCTTTTTGGTTGCCGGTGAAAATTTCTCATCATCGGTTTCATCATTACTGCTACTATCTGGGTAGACTAGGATTCTTTTTCTTTTTTTTGCCGGCAGTAATTTTTTTCTCTTTTTCGGGATGGACTGAATTATCTCATCGTCACTTGTACTGTCTGAATAAGGTACTAGTCTTTTAGACATTGTTTTATGGTTAATTATAAGTCAAACAATGACCCAGAACTCAAAAAATCCTAGTTTTTTTATATCTTTTTTCAGACCAAACGTGTATAAAAAGAGACGTTACGACTGAAATCTTCATCATTCTTCGGAAAGATTTCAAACAGGACAACTGATAGAAAAAATGAGTGGGTTCAAGCTACAAAGTACAACACCAAAGAGAATGTACCTGTATGTTAACCCATACACTCACGATTATGAGATCGACAATATACCGTCAAGATATCAAGTCTACCATACTGGGAACTACGTGGGATCATTTCTATCCCACCAACATTTTGCAGAAAAAGATGTCTATCGTATCACCAGAGTCCTGGATCAAGCAACATTCGACAAGCGCCATGGGGTGAGTGATATGACAACGAATATTTGTCTTACATGCAACAGATCAGGACATTGGGCTAGACAATGTCCAGAAAAAGAAAAACTGATGTGGAGATTCGTCTCTGTCTTCGTGGACCCCTACAGTCACGATGTTAAAATTTCACCAACAATGGAAACCGGTAGTGAATTCCAACATATGAAATACGTTGGAGCTCTATTATCCTATAAAGTAGGCGAAAATAAATGGAAGACAAGATCGTCACAGACTACAACTTCATCGACTGGAAATCAGATCGAGCAGGAGATCGAAAATATGGAGCATGATAACACAGAAATCAACGACACAGAAATCTGTAGAATTCAAGTAGAAATACATGATAAGCCGCAACAAAGCTTGCAACAAAGTTCCCAAAAAATAAACTTTCTTCAGAGAGTACTCTTATACTCGATCAAAACAACGAACGCTCTTCACTGTCTGGAGAGGGGCAAAACAACGAACAGAGGTCTCAAAAATCTTCAGGATCTGAAGAAAAGAAAATCAACGAGAAAATCAACGAGAAAAGAGAAAAGAAAAAGAATAACTGTTTCTTCTGCAAAACAAAAAATCATGGTGCAGAAATCTGTCCAGATATTGTGTTGAAAAATAACAATGACGAACACAATGATGGAAACAATAAGAGGAAACGCAAGAGTGAATGTGAGCCTGACATCCCGAAGAAAAAAAGAAAAACGTGCCTGTAAAAATGTGCTAACATTTTTCAAAGAACTGTTTCAAAGAACTGTTTCAAAGAACTGTTTTCAAAAAACGATTCAAATATTTCTACAGTTCAATGTTTCATTGTATACATTTTACCACTTCAATGTTTTCATTGTAATGATTATTGTACAAAAGTTTTTAAATAAAAAGTTTTAAATAAAAGATATAAAAACATATAGGACTTGACTTTCTTGTTTTTTGACAATTTGAAGAAAGTAAGAACTTTCTTGGTATTGGGTAGCCCTGAAAAGGACTGTTTTAAAATTAAAGAGAACGTATTCTTCACCATTTCAATTAAGGATACATTCTCATTAATTTATTCTGCCAACCGCGATGCTCTGTTGGCGGTATCAGTTCTGATAAGTCTGGGTAAATATTACCCATCTTAACGATTGGGGTACGAGTATAAAACTCATACCCTCGTCTTGCAAAGAACTCCCGAAGAGCTTTATGGTTTACTCTCTTCCTTTCTTCTGCTTCGTCTTCTTTCTTTTCCATGGTCTCTTGTTCCCATTTCTCTCTCATCTCTTTCTTATTCTTCTTACTGGCAACCAGCCCACAGCAAAATTTCGACAACTTCATCGTGAAATGAGTTAATACAAGAATAAAAAATGCTGGCTCTTTTATAGCTTGACAGGAGGATTGACCTACTTCGCGTTAGAATTAAAAGCGCGAACGTGGGCGAGAGCATGTAGATAGAACATAACGTACTATATGATCTATCTACAATGTCTAAGAGTATCAGCTCCAAAAAAAATGTAACGAAACTAACGATTGGTTAACGTTAATTCCAAGTCAAAGTAGGTCAATCCCCCCACCAAGCTATAAAATCAGTGAACTTCTTCTATAGTCATTCGACTCTCGTTCTCTCGAGTAAGACGAATAAATTATAAAGTACACCAAAGTACACCATCAAATAATTGATGCTCTCCAAGACTATTTAAATGCTGGTGAAGATCTGTTGGTATTAAGAAGACAACTCATAGCAGTTCAAAGACACCTAGAGCAGATAACACAGCCATACAGAGAGCTCGGAGAAAAATTACTTGAGCTGTTTATGCAGACAACAAGTCCAGAGCTCATATTAGTTGATGTTGAACTCGGGAGAAAGATCACCACGAAGGATGGGACAATGACAATTACAAGAAGAACAGGAAGTTGTCCCATCTGTCATGCGAATTTTGGTTGCTGTCATTAGACGAGGAAAAAAGACAGTGTAGTCTCCAAATACAGTCCTTTTCAGGACTAACCAAACCTTACAAAACCTATCTTTAACAAATGTCAATTTCACAGATGTGTTGTTGTACTTTTTGCCGAGAGAAAAACTTATTCGCGATAGAAAAAGTTTTTTAGTGATAGAAAAATTTACGATTAAAAAATCTTGCAGAGAGAAAAAAGTTTTTATCGATAGAAAAAATTTTTTCGAAATAAAAAAAATCTTACAGATAAAAATCTTGCAGAGAAAAAATTTTTCAAAAAATCTTACAGAGAAAATTTTAGCAATAGAAAAAACTTTTACGCTTAAAATTTTTTTATCATAGAAAAATTTCGGATAAAAATTTTTCTATGATAAAAAAGTTTTTTGCAGATTAAAAAACTAGGGACGAATAAAACTAGGGACGAATAAATCTAAGGTTTGGGTAAGTCTAGACGAATTGATTTCCGGGAAATGTCGGAAAAAAAAAACACACTCAGATCATATAGTCAGGCAATGTCTAAAGATCATACTGCTAGGAGCCAAAGAAAAGACTAAGTCCAACGGTGATAGAGAAAGATTGAGACGAACAAAAGACGGAAAAAAGACTAAGTTCAATGGTGGTAGAGAAAGGTTGAGACGAATAAAGACGGAAAAAAGACTAAGTTCAACGATGTTCTCTGCCTGAACCAGTGTGAGGAGGGAAAAATAGCCCATACCGTGGAAAAAAGACTAAGTCCAACGGTGATAGAGAAAGATGGAGACGAATAAAGACGAAAAAAAGACTAAGTTCAACGATACTCTCTGTCTGAACCAAGCTGAGGAGGGGAAATAACCCATATCGTGGAAAAAAAGACTAAGTCCAGCGGTGATAGAGAAAACCTGAAGCGAACGAAGACGGGAAAAAAGACTAAGTCCAACGATGACAGAGAAAAGCCTAAGTTCAACGATACTCTCTACCTGAACCAAGCTGAGAAGGGAGAAATAACCCATATCGTGGTGAAAAAAGACTAAGTCCAACACGGTGATAGAGAAAGACCAAGCCGAGTGAAGATGGTGGCACACCTTCTTTTTTCCGAGTCAGTCTGTGGTGTCACACGTTTTTCAATTCAAATTTTTGGCGGGAAAACATCTCGACCAATCAAAATGCAGGATCAACCCGAACAAAACATGGTGACACACCATTCTTTGGTAGGAATTCCACTTCCGGTTTCCTCTTTTGTTTTTTACATTTTTGCAGTGGTGTGAGGAGGGGGGGGCAGAAAAAGTGGACATCTACTTCCGGTGCGGCTCCAGGCCTAGGTTCGGGAGGGTAGACCTCGGACAAAATGGCACTCAGGGAGGGTAGACCTCGGACAAAATGGCACTCAGGGAGGGTAGACCTCGGACAAAAACGGGCTTGTCCGAGGTCTACCCTCCTATACTACTTACATGATGGCAAAGGTTACAAATAAAGTGCTTCAGTATCAACTTTGTACCTTAAGACTATTTCAACTGGACAATTTCAAAAAGTAACATATCAGTCTGAGCCAGTTTTTTCACTTGACTCGTTCATCTTGTCTGCAAAAGTCATTTCATTCTCAGCATTTAAAAGAATAAAGAAAAAAGACATTACAGAACATGACAGTTATCATTTTATGTCCAAAACTTTAATTAAAGTCGTATTCTCTCAAAATTTATATACTTTTTTTCTCTCTTGTTGCAAAAAAAATTAGTACTGCTTTCTCATGCTGAAGTTTTTATAATGCCATTTCTTTATCCATTTTTGCTGGACTAAGATTATGTGAGAATGTACTTTGCAGATGGAAAGAATAATGTTTGTAGATCTTGTTTGGCGCTGGTTGTGAGTAAGGGGTCCTGCGTGGCTCAGTGGTAAAGTGTAGGACTCTTGACCTGGAGACCCCGGGTTTGGGCCTCACTGGATCCCCTGGAATCGATGGGAGTGCCCTTGGGCAAGACACTTCTAGTATTGGTGGAACACAGGAAATACGTGATTATGTGAGCTGTTGCTATGATATGACTGAAATAATTTTAGAAGTGGCGTAAAGCACCATTCAGTCAATCAATCAATTTGGATGTTAATTAGATGGCGTTTAAAATGCTATTTTAACATTATTTCAGTTAAATTAGAACAACCATTTCACCTATATATGCTTCCCTTGCGATATCTTAAGCATTACTTTGCATGATACCCTTCCCAAGCCACTGGCTGTTTTCCCACATAACCACTGTGGAAACAATTATCAGTGGTGAGAGAGGAATTGATCTTGCTGCAATGACTGTCATCAGTCATCTGAAAGAAACTGGCAGAGCTAGGAATTTAAGCCTGCGATCCTATAGTTTCAAGATGGTCAGATGTTTGTCTTGATGAAATCTCGGACGAGTTCGAAATTGGGTCATGTGGAGTCAAAACCTAGGTCACTAGGTCAAATCTTAGAAAAACCTTGTGTGCGCTCTACAGGCCACATTTTCTGTCAGATACTTGTGAAACTTGGTCAGAATGTTTGTCTTGATAAATTCTCGGACAAGTTCGAAATTGGGTCATGTGGAGTCAAAAACTAGGTCACTAAGTTAAATCTTAGAAAAACCTTGTGTGCGCTCTAGAGGACACATTTTCAGTCAGATACTTGTGAAACTTGGTCAGAATGTTTGTCTTGATAACATCTCGGAAGAAGTTGAAATTGGGTCATGTGGGGTCAAAAACTAGGTAATTAGGTCAAATCTTAGAAAAACCTTGTGTGGGCTGTAGACCACATTTTCAGTCAGATACTTGTGAAACTTTGTCAGAATGTTTGTCTTGATAAAATCTCGGACGAGTGGGGTCAAAAACTAGGTCACTATGTCAAATCTTAGAAAAACCTTGTGTGCGCTCTATAGGCCACATTTTCAACCCCATACTAATGAAACCAAGTCAGAATCTTTGTCTTGATGATATCTTGAAAGAGTTTGAAACTGGGTCATCTCAGTTAAAAAACTAGGTCACTAGGTCAAATCTTTGGAAAACCTTTAGTGCGCTCTAGAGGATACATTTTCAGTCCGATACTCATGAAACTTGGTCAGAATGTTTGTCTTGATTTAAAAAAAAAAAAAAAAAAATGGGTCATGTGGGGTCAAAAACTAGGTCACTAGGTTAAATTAAAGAAATACCTTGTGGGCACTCTAGAAGCCACATTTTTCGCTCAATTGACTTGAAAATTGGTCAGAATATTTTTTTCTATATTAAATCTCAGATGACTTTGAAATTGGGTCATCTGCGGTCATAAAGTAGGTCAATAGGTCAAATTAAAGAAATACTTGTGGGCACTCTAGAGGCCACAGTTTTTGCTCAATTGACTTGAAAATTGGTCAGAATGTTTGTCTTAATTAAATCTCGGGCGAGTTGGGCACATATACTAGGTCACTAGGTCAAATTAAAGAAATACCTTGTGGGCACTCTGTGTTTAAATGCAGATAAACGTAAATATGGAAAGAGGTTAAATTATTTCTACTTTTATTCCAAGAGTACTTCAATGTGAATTAGCGTGTAAATTTTTTTATGAAATGGTTAACTAAATGTGGTAGACCAAAATCACACATTAATACCGGATATGGCCACCTTGAGCATCGAGTACTGTCTGTCATCATCGGCGCATAGAACCGACAAGTCTGTTGATTTCTGCCTGTGTAATGTTATTCCACTCTTGGATTAAGGCTTGTGTTGGTTCATTTATGCTCGACGGTGGCATAGGAAGACGTCTAACACGCTGGCCCATAGGTGTTCGATGGGATTCAGATCTGGACTTTTGGCAGGCCAATCATTAATGAATGCAATATTATTCGTCCTGAGGGAATTCACAGTACCTCTAGCTGTATGGCTTGTGACATTATCATGTTGAAACAGAGTGATATTGGCATTATAACTGGACTTTGTGCTGTATGTACGGACCAGCATAATCCGTGTTTATAAAAACAAACCTTTCAGTTTGATTGTATAGACTTTGTTGTCAGTAAGAAAAAGACGTTGAAAAAAAATGAAGTTTTCTTTCTTTTTGATATGCCTAGAATTTTTCCAAATTTACGTGAACGTGCCATTGGAATGCTTAATGCTGGTATGGTGACGAATGAGGTTGCTAGGGTTGTTGGCAGTTCTCGCCCTACGATACCTTTGGCAACGTTTTCAAGCAACAGGGTGTACGGAAGATTTACCATGTAGTGGATGTCCGCGCGTCACGACGCCTGGTCAAGACAGCTTTATTATGAACACACACTTACGCAATCGTTTTCAAACTGCCACTGCCACTAACACCCCTGGTACACATACACATAACATCCAAACTGTACGCAATCGTCTGCACGAAGGTGGTCTACGTGAACACCGTCCTTACGTTGGCTGTGTATTGACGCGACGTCACCTTGTAAATCGTGTTAATTGGCCACATACACACCATCGCTGGGTAAGGCAACAATGGATTCACCGACGAGTCGAGATTTTCCATTTATCGAAGTAATGGCAGGGTTTGTGCATACCGTAGAAGAAATGAACGTTAAGCCGACTGTTGTGTACTTGAACGAGATCGTTTTGGGGGCATAGGTTCCGTCTTGGTCTGGGCAGGCATTGTGCATGGGTATCGCACACCTCTTGTCGTGATCGATGGAAATTTGAATGCCCAGCGCTACTGAGATGACATTCTTGCGAGGCACGTCATCCCACTTAATGAAATCTATGAAATATGCCACTTCAAGGAGATATCCAGGTTCGACTTGGAGACTATGACGGGGGCTTTTACCGAATACGTTTCTAAAAATAAAAGAGGAAGCCGGTGGATGGCCTAATCGATAAACACAAATATATTGAGTTCTATTATGAAAAGGAAGGTATACGTCTTGAACACCATGATATCAAGAAAGCCCCTAGTTTTAGGGCTCTAGCAAAACATATGCTAAGCTGTTACTTGGGTAAATTTGGTCAAAGATCAAATATGCATCAAGTTGAAATCCTGGACGACCCAAAGACCTATTTTGATAAATTGACTTCTGACCATGAAGACGTGAGTGCAGTCAATTTTGATTCTGAAGAGGCCGTAGAAATGAGATGTAAACACAAAGAAGAATTTGTTGAAAGTAACACAAAAACATTGCCCAGAGGTACCACCATGATAAGTGATCAGGCGCGTACACAGCGTTGAATGCTATTAACGTTCTACCAACAACATCCTATGTGAATTAAACAGTTACATGTCGTCCTCTAACGTACAAAGGAAAATGCCCCTTTTTCTACCCGTGTTCAACCTGGTGTAAAACGTCGACTGCCAACTACTTAGTATATGAAATAGATCGTGATATGTCGTTTGCTATCCAAAAAGACAATTACCAACTGACCTTTTTTGTTATGTCTGAGATACCTAAAAGCGGGGGGGGGGGGGGGGGGGGGAGAAAGAGGATAAGCCTACATGACTCTTTTCCACGTTTAATCAAAGTGAACTCAGTTACCAACAACAAGGGGTTTCTTATCTAAATACTGGCTTCCATTGTGTCGTCTGCTCATTCTTATTCAATAGACAGGTATGCAGAGGTAAATCGGGGGATAAAAATAGATTTTACCTCAAGCGAAATGTCGACTCCGGAATTTACTTCCACCTTTTTTTTTTCATATTATAAGGACTATATGGGAGAAAAACTGGTCAAAAGAGATAACGCTGCCTACTGCTGTCGGCGTGTTTTGATACATTTTCTATAATTGCTTGTGTGGACTGGAATTGATTCTTTTTTCAAATTGTCTTGGTCCATTTAAAAGATTCGCCAAAATCAACAAATCTGCTATTCACACAATGAAAATTACTTCATGAAAAAAATAGCACACAAAAAGTATATTTATCACCTATAGACGAATGATATCTCGTTTGTTACCTGTGCGGCTCGTGACTGGGATCGAATGTGTTGTTTGCACTTGCCTGTAAGAAATTAGAAAGACGTGGTTAGGTGCACCAGCCGTCGTACCAACCAGAAAATGCTCTAAAATGCATTAAATCACATACAATCAATAAACCAACCAATCAAATCATGATAATTACAGCTCTTTTCCAGTAAAATGAGCCAATCTTACAAATATATATATATATATATAAAAAAAAACAGACGTATGTGCATATAACTGGATGTTTGAGAGTGATTGATTGGGTGTTGTGCCTAAACCCGCTACTTAATCGGAAATAATGAAAAACATACCAGGGATACAATCTCCATACATGAGTCGACACGCGGATTCGACTCATGGTCATGACAATATCTTCCCAGTTGAAGATCACCTTTACGTTGAACGATTGTTGCAGTAAATGATAATCATTTACTTGGTAAATGATACATAGACAAATAGACTTGAATAGAGTTAATTATTAAGATCGACCGGGTGTAGGTATAAGTGTCCGTATTTTAGTAACCACTGTGGTCTAAAATATGTTTTTGAGTATATCCTTAGGTTTGAGAAAGAGCGATAGAGAGAAAATGAGTTACCTCTTCGGTGTTTTGGGTAGCACCGGCTGTTACTCAGCTTTTTCTTGTCTGATACTACCGTTGTCTTCAATTTTGAACTGGAAGTTGATAGGTCTTTCTATCGGTGGCATTTCTTCGATAGACCTTAAATGACAGGAAGCAACTAGGTAAGTGCAATTTGTTTTGCAGTATACACGAGCTGCATTATTTTCTGTGAGATGAAGAGGACGCATTGTTTTCTTGAAATAAATAATATGAATTATCCTGTTTAGGAATAAATAAACAACTGTTGGTTGCATTATCAATGGAATTGTCTACGCCTTCCTTGTCATGATTGTCACTAAACTGAAAAATGTACTTACTCTTCTAGGTGTCCTGGTGGTCGCTCAATAGCTTGAATGGTAAAGTCGGCCCTAGGAGGGGCGCTTCGTCTATGGTACTGTCTGTATCTTTGTCGTATGTTACCATGAGTGTAGAGACATTTAGCTCTTAAACCGGTGGTTTGCTAAATGTATACAAGTCGTAGTTCAGGCTTTGTTCCGGTTTTCATACTGAAAGATAAACGCCAAATTATCCCTTTTTCGATGATATTGGACAAAGAGGACAAGATGTGTCATCATTGCTTTCAAAGTATAATGCATTGCACAAAGTATTTGAATGTGAAACAAATCGAATGCTAACCAAACATTATAGATTCATCTCCTGCTGGTATAGTGTCGGATCGGAATATAACTCCATCAATATGCTCTTCAGTGGGTGATTCGTTGAGCTGTTGTCTGTCAAGCGACTGGCAGAAGCTAGACAGGAAAGGATCTGGAATACCTAGTCTCCGACACTTTGAGAATTTGTTGACATTTATACCTGCAAAGATAAAATATTCACTACTAAATTCTCTGCACATCAGTTGTGTCTAGCTTGTTTAGAATCTAATATAAACATGATAATGGAAATTAAAGAAAAAAAATGCATTGTTTCTTTTCCATCATTAAATGTAATACAAATGCAATACAAAATAATAATCATAAATATATACCTATATTACAAGCGCGATGTTGTTCGCAAAGACAGCGACGACACGAAACGACCTGGCGACGAGAAAAAATATTTATTTATCTCATCACTACTGACAAATATATCTTTTCATGGTGCTTATGAAGAAACGTCATTGACCTCATCAGCATCAACCCAACTATTAAACGATTTCGGAAATCCTTGCCATTCAACAAAGTATTGCAGTTTTTTGTTCCGTTTTATAACACGTTCAATGAACCATAAACTGCTTTCATCCTTGTTCACTTTCTGTAACTCAGCAGTATAAGATAGACCGCGAATTTGTTTACCTTTTAGGTCTTCCAACTTATACATAGGGATGCCTTGTTAGAACCACTTTTGTAATGAAACGGCTTTTCGTAACAAACTTTCAATCTCACCGTATTCCTTCAATATTCACCCAAACAGTTTGAAATGAATATATTTGTGTAATTTGAACCGAATTCTTTTTGGAAACATCACGAAATGTGGAAAATGCGTTTGAAAATGTTGTTGCAAAAGGCCGTTTTATTACAAAAGTGGTTGGGTTCGGAGAACAGCAAAAGTAACAAAAAGTCGGCTTATTGTAAAAAAAATTCAATCTCACTCTATTCCTTCATTATTCGCTCAAACAGTTCAAAATGGATATATTTGAGAATGTTAACGGAGATCCTTTTGGAAACATCATGAAAAGTGGGAAAAATGCATTTGAATTTTTTTTTTTTTTTTTTTTTTTTTCCAACCGAATTTTCAAGTTCGCTATATTCCCTCAATATTGACCCATATACTTCAAAACGACTATATATGGATGTTTTTCACTCCAATATTTACAGAAACATCATGAAAGGTGAAAAAAATGCAATTGAAAATTTTGTTGCAAAAGGCCGTTTTATTACAAAAGCGGTTTGAATCGGATAACAGCAAATGTAAGAAAAAGACGGCTTTTTGTAACAAACTTTCAATCTCACCGTATTCCTTCAATATTCACCCAAACAGTTTGAAATGAATATATTTGTGTAATTTGAACCGAATTCTTTTTGGAAACACCACGAACGGTGGAAAAATGCGTTTGAAAATGTTGTTGCAAAAGGCCGTTTTATTACAAAAGTGGTTGGATTCGGAGAACAGCAAATGTAACAGAAAGTCGGCTTTTTGTAACAAAATTTCAATCTCACTGTATTCCTTCATTATTCACTCAAACAGTTTAAAATGGATATATTTGAGTAATTTTAACAGAGATCCTTTTGGAAACATCATGAAAAGTGGGAAAAATGCATTTGAATTTTTTTTTTCCACATTCGCTATATTCCCTCAATATTGACCCATATACTTCAAAACGACTATATATGGATGTTTTTCACTCCAATATTTACAGAAACATCATGAAAGGTGAAAAAAATGCAATTGAAAATTTTGTTGCAGAAGGCCGTTTTATTACAAAAGCGGTTGGAATCGGATAACAGCAAATGTAAGAAAAAGACGGCTTTTTGTAACAAACTTTCAGTCTCACTGTATTTCTTCATTATTCACCCAAACAGTTTAAAATGGATTTTATGGATCCATAATAACTTGACGACTTCATCACGGGGATGCATTAAGCCCCCTTTTTACCATAGCGTGGCTCATTTATAATCGTAATTACGAACTATTGTGGACATTAGGTGCAAGAAAACATACCAGAAAGGACCATATCGGGCCAAAAGGATACGAACAGACTGCCAAAATGGCCCTTAACTGACAGGAATCAATAATAAACGTTTGCTGAGGTATACTGCGCATTTTTTTGCAGAACCACTTTTGAAATATCTTTTAATCAAATGATACCCAGTTTTTACGTTAAGCCTGGCGAAGAAAGGTTATGAAAACAATGTGGGAAAAGGGGAAAATGCTGTGTAATCACAATGGTATTCTAATGCTGTCATAATGGATGAATATAGAACGCCATGTGTCGTTGATTTTAAATAATAAGGACTTTTTGGGGATAATGCATCACTCGTCACGCGGAACAATCTAACATCCTTAGAGCGAAGGAGAGAAAAAGATTTGATTCGTTTAAGCTAATGGACTAGGTGTTAGCAAATAAAAAATGGATATCGAACCAACGGCTTCCAAAAAACGAGAACACTCGACCCAGACCGTCACCGTCGCAGTCCATCTGTAAATTTGTCTATACATTTGTCTGCGACTGTCTATTCAGTATCACCTCCCTCCCCCCGTCTCTCTCTCTCTCTCTCTCTCTCGCTCTCGCTCGCTCGCTCTTCCTTTCTCTCTTTCTAATCTAAGAAACACAGCAGGGTTTCTGGCCTGAACAACAGGATAATCAGCATATAAAGAAGCAGTGGTCTAAATAGACCAAGATCAGACATGAACTGTGTAGTATGATCATGGCTTGATTCTAGGCGAAAGCTATCCATGCGTAAATGTTCGATGTTCACTTGCAATTGCTGATCATTACGTAACTGAGTATAAATATTATGTGAAAAAGCTGCATATATACAGGAGTGGACGACAACGAAACAGAATGGGCCGGAAATGACGTGTGGAATTGACTTTAGAGACGACACAAGAAGCTTTGTGGACAGTGTAGGACAAGATTAGACTGAACAGATAGTATAGTCTAACATCTGATCCACATTGTGTTCTACATGTACTTTATTCGATACTGTTGTCAAACTATCGAGTCATTGTTTCACCTGAAATGTATTTGTAGGCGTTTAAAAAGTTTTACTCATTTAATAAGTAGGGACAGTGTTAACCTTGGAAGCAACATAAACCAAAACAGGAACGCTGGTGAACGGCAAAGATCAAGATTAGACTGAACTTAAGGTGCATTCAGATCTTAGATATCTACCGTTCCCTTGTTTAAGCAAGCCTGTAAGACAAAAAATATTACTTTCAGTGGATTCTATTTTCAACCAACGACAGAAGTCGAGTTTATATTTGGGGGTGAAATAATTAATGGTTGGTAATTTAAAAGAAAAAAGAGATTTAAAAATTTGGACTTGTCCAGATTAAAAGCTCCTACAGACGATAAATTGGATAAATAATTAAATCAAATATGACTTCACCGACAGGAATCGTCTTAGAAAGGGTAGAAACATATTTGGGAAAGGAGAAAATGCTGGTTACCAGCATTGTATAGTTTACCGTAAATTGTTTTCAGAAGCCTTCGTCTTCGGAGTCTTTTTTTTAAAACAATGGTTCATTAATCTTGTTCAAGGGTTATGAGACTTTAAAAGGACTGACGTAGGCACAAAATATCTAGAATGGATAAATTATTGGAAAATGGAAAAAAAACTGATTGAACGTGAACCATTGATGTCAGACGGGGACAGACAGAGAGAGAGAGAGAGAGAGAGAAGGAGGGAGAGAGGGGAGAGAGAGAGACGGACGGACGGACGGACAACATTTATACAGAAACCAGCAAATAAAATTTTCTAATGAAAGGCTTGTAAGTAAGTAAATTTTTATTATAGTGACATATGTTATACAATTTACATGAGGGCGCTACAAATATTTAGATATAAAATGTCAACACCCGGCCCAATGGGTCTATATTTCACTTAAGTAATATATAAAACATTAATAGAAAATGAATTTCGGATTACTGGTAAATATTGATAGACTGAAGCACATAATTATTTGGATGGAGCTCAGTACTGATAGTGTTGATTGATAGGCATATTTAATTTGATGAAATTTTACCGGGTGGCAACAGAGGTAGTCAGCAAATGTTATTTTCTGGTATAAAACCTCGTACCTCTGCTCTAACGGATAACAATGCAGCAATGAATAAAAGGATTGTACTTGTTCTTGATAAAGATAGTGTATATTTATGGCTTTTAAGCAAGATGACCAGGTTTTTCGCAAGTGAAGATAGTTCCTCCTTACAGTTGTAATACATCAAGCTGATGCAAATACGTTCACACCTTTGTTATTTCTTTCAGCTTGATATTTCTGGACTGTAAACCATCATAGTGTATGTAACTTCGTAAAATGTTGGCAATTTGTGACACATGCAACTGTACGACGCAAATAGAGAAATATGTTGAAGGTCATTAAAAAATGTTTTTTCTTTTATTTTTCGATTGCCTTGACTCATGAACTAATCAAGTTCAACCCTTTAAGAATAATTCTGAGTTTTACAACGCCGTAAAAGGAAGATTTAGAGTACGTTGTCGGAAATGGAGAAATTGGTGGTAAGGAGCATTTTACCCATGCCCTTCGATGTTTCCTAACACACAAAAGATATCATCTCAATATTGGACAAGTCTTAAATTTGGTCTTCCGGTTCAATCGTGAGAGCCTCATTCTTCCTCCTTGTTGCGAGGACTGTAATTAGTATAAACATGAGAATGATTCTTTTCGGTGATTGGCCCTTCTTGACACGATACAACAAATCGAAAGTATGTGCATGATTTTGTCTGTCACACCAATCATATATGCATAAAAGGGGCGGTACTTGTTTGGTCGGTAGCCAGTGGGTGAGAAATATAAGACGTATCGACGGCGTGTTGTTCGAAGTAGCATGCTTTTTTTTTTTCTACGGCCAATGAACGACCAGGGTGACGTCAACTGTCACATTTACTCAGGAAGAAAGGTGTATAGTTCGGGTGTTTTAACATTCACCTAACTGTATTATTGACTGGGCTGTGTCATCAAATTCAATAATAGAATAAATCACCGTGTACTTGTTTAATTGATTTCATTATTGCAGTCTCTTCTTTCCTTTAACATCATTGTTCAATTTCGCCCATGTGAGAATTACTTACATCCGAAAGTTGTGGCTATAGCTTTCATCTGAACTCGGTTCCCTCTTGCTCTCTTTATTACAGTTTACTAGCACTTATACTAAGCAAGACCTAACCATAATTTGACAATTTTTATTATTAACTAACTCTATATTTAGGATCAATTTCTTTTCTTTTTTTATTCTATTTCAATTCCGAAATGGCAGACAGCCCATATGTCTGATATATCAACCTGAATACATGACTGCCCTTAGATACAGTCACCCCACTCCCTCCTGTTCAGATATCAATATTTCCAATAACTTCCAGATAAGTCCTCTTTCATATCCTTTTCTCTTTTCAACTTAAACATCATATCATTCAAAGATATTCCACTTTTTCACGCTGCCTGCCGCCTTTTCTGACTCGCCATATTTCCGTTTTGGCAGATTCTACTCAGTTATTGGATTTTGTTTCTCGGAATAGAGTGACTGGTTTGAGTTTTGTTTATCCCTTACAAAGAGCTCCTTGTATTTTTGGGAAAAAAAAAGTTTTCATAGTAACACGTGTTTCTACACGGGCCTGGTCCAAGATTCGATTCTGTTTTTTTTTTTTTTTTTTTCACGAACAACGTGCATTGAGCAATTCATTTGCTCCTTTATAATACATTCAATAGAACATCTCACAGAAGGCAATGTTATTACAACTGTCCCATGAAAACGAAAAGACATTTTTTTTTACCAAGACAGCTGACAGATATGAGCCATATTCTGGCAAAAGAGGGCTTAATGCATCTCTGTAATGCATTATACCAAGGAAGACATTACCTAATTACGGATCCATAAAATCCATTTGTCAAACGACTGATTGTATCATGAGGTAGACTGGTCCTTTGACATACAGGAAATTGACCAATAGCGAAAAGTTTCGGTCCAGGTCAGCCTGCGCTGCTGACCTGGGTCGATACTTTTCGCAGATGCATTAAGCCCCCTTTTCACAGAGCGCGGTTCATATTTATCCTTGCCCAGATCACTCCGCCCCCACCATCCTCATTTTTTAACGTTTTACCGAATATCAAGCAATGTCTGAGGGTATTAAAAAAATAGCCGTCTTCTTTCCCCCAATTTTTATGTTAATTTATGATAAATTTTGGTTCAGAACATAACACATCTATCCATTTTGAAGGGGGGGATGTTGACAGAATATAGTTAGAAGAGAAAAATTGTTACACTTTGCCGTATCGTTCCGACCTACTTTCTAACTTATTTTGTAGCTAACTGCTAATTGCGCAAACATTTCTAAAGGCTCTGTTTTCCAACGCCATGATGTTAACTCTTTACCATACGACAAAATATTAGAATTGTCCAAATTAAAAGCTTTTGCAGATGCCATAATAAACGTGACTGAAAAATTGAAATTTATTTTGGGAAGGGTAGAAAACATTGTGGGAAAAGGAGAAAATGCTGGTTACCAGCATTTTCTCCTTTTCCCACAATGTTTTCAAAAGGCCTCTTTTTAGGGTCGTTAGAAGTCGGGATTGTGTGGTAAAGGGTTAAACGATTAATCTGAGCTTAGAACGTTACACATACATGATTATACCCATTTCGAACACAATGGGGAAATGTTGAAGGAAAGAAATAAGGTCGGAAGTTGTGTTACAGTTGGCCGTATTAATGCTGTTCTCGGAGGCAGACATCTTTGTAACAAAGGGGTATTTGTGATAACATTTTAATTTTTCCTCCATTCATGCTGTTTCTGTTAACTTTATGGTTCCAGCCATGCATATTTATCCATGTTGAACGCTTGGGTAGATTAATGAAGGAATATAGTTTAATTGAAAAGTTATTTGCAGCCTCCACCTTTCATGTGGTTTGGTTACTTTAATGTTTCAACCAATACATATTTATACATTTGAACGAATAGAATAGAATAGACATTTAGGTTAAAATCATCCATAGACAATCCTTTGAAGTATATCGGTCGAGATTTAAGGAATGTAGCGAACTTGAATATTTGGTCGAAATGAAAAAAAAAATCAAGTGCATTTTTTCCCACCTTTCATGATGTTTCCAAAAAGAATTCGGCTGAAGTTACTCAAATATACCCATTTTAAACTATTCTTGTAAATAATGAAAGAATACGGTGAGATTGGAATTTTGTTACAAAAAGCCATCTTGTTGATATTGAAGGAATATAAAGAACTTGAAAATTTGGTCGAATTTTTTTTTTTTTTTTTTTTTTTTTTCCAAATGCATTTTTTCCATCTTTCATGATGTTTCCAAAAGGAACTCTGCTAAAATTGCACAAGTATATCCATTTCAAACTTTTTGGGTGAACAATGAAGGAATACAGTGAGACTGAATTTTTGTTACAAGAAGCCATCTTTTTGTTACATTTGCTGTTCTCCAAATCCAACGACTTTTGTGATAAAACGGCCTTTTGCACCAACATTTCCAAATGCATTTTTCCACCTTTCATGATGTTTCCAAAAAGAATTCAGTTAAAATTACACAAATATATTCATTTTAAACTGTTCGGATGAATAATGAAGGAATACGGTGAGATTGAAATTTTGTTATAAAAAGCCGTCTTGTTGATAATGAAGGAACATAGAGAACTTGAAAATTTGGTCGATTTTTTTTTTTTTCCAAATGCATTTCTTTCCACTTTTAATGATGTTTCCAAAAGAAACTCGGTTAAAATTACAAAAATATATACATTTTAAACTTTTTGGGTGAATAATGAAGGAATACACTGAGACTGAAATTTTGTTACAAAAAACCGTCTTTTTCTTACATTTGCTGTTATCCGATTACAACAACTTTTGGAATAAAACGGCCTTTTGCAACAACATTTTCAAATGCATTTTTCCACCTTTCATGATGTTTCCAAAAAGAATTCAGCTAAAATTACACAAATATATCCATTCTAAACTGTTCAGTTGAATAATGAAGGAATACTGTGATGTTGAAATTTTGTTACAAACAGCCATCGTGTTGATATTGAAGGAATATAGAACTCTTGAAAATTTGGTCGAAAAACTACGGAACCCTTGAGGGCTCTTGGACTGCCTTGCGATGGGGATGCATTGTAGGGTTGATCTGACAGCCTCTCACATCATAGGTTATAGATTTGAATTCCGAGTTGAGCTGTTTTATTCTTGAATTGCCTGCACCATGTTCGATTTTGGGTTCTGTTTCAAGGAAGCTATCATCTAGAGTCATTGACCTAAGTTGTGCTTTTCCAGAATCGATGTCAAATAAATAAGCTTGATATCGGTACATTAGACAAAAAGGGACAAGCATAAGTAATATGACTGATAGACTCGTGATTGAGAGTATGGTAAACTCAAATCTATTCATTCAGTCAGTCAGTCAGTCAGAGCGTCAGTCAGTCAGTCCCTCGCCAATCCGTCCGTCTGTTATTTCTTCTGTTTATGAATTGTGTAAGCACAATTGTCATTGATAATTAAAAGGTAGTTACAATATTCAGTTTGTTTCAAACACGGTCCAGTCGAAAACTGGAGGTTGAAGGTCCGATTCCCAGCTGAGTCATTTTTCAGATTTAAGAATTAGAATTTGTGACTCTCTTTCTTATCACTGGGGTGCAGAAATCACAACAGGCTCGTAATTGTGATGGTGGGGGACTTGTAGAATACGGAACTGATTGATGGATTGATACAGGGCTAAATAATTATCAATCCTAATGACGAATAGCACTTATTCATGTATTCTTAGGTTTCACCAGTAGCCGGATGCGGCTCTGATGTGCCTTCTGACTAGCTGAAATGCGTTAAAGAATAATGTTTGAAGTTGTACGTAGTAGCAAATTTAAAATTGAGCTATGCTCTGACAAAAGGAGGCTAATTGAATCTCCGTGATCCATGACACCGAGCAAGCCATCACATACTGATGGATCCACTTTATGTAACAGCCGACTGAATCATATGGTAGTTGTAGTCCTTTGGCATACAGAAAATTTACTGATAGCGAACAGTTTCGGCCCAGGTCAGCCTGCGCAATCCGTGCAGGCTGGCCTGGGTCGATACTTTTCGCAAATGCATTAAGCCTCTTTTTCACAGATCATGTCTCATATAATGATCCATTCTGGACCCCCCTCTCGAAAAAATCCTGGATTCCCCCTTGTTACGGATCCATAAAATCAATTTTCAGCGACCGAATAATGAGTTCGAATAGTCCTTTTACATGCAGACAGTGGGAACATATGGAAAACTATCAGCCCATGTCAGCCTGCACGGACTGCGCCGGCTGATATGGGTCGATTTTTTTTCTTAAATGCATTAAGCACCCTTTTCAATGAGCACGGTTCATTATGTTTTCGCCTAGATATGGATAGAATAATGATGACAGCGGCGTTAACACCAGTCAGTAATGGAATTCAAGGCTACGTGGCCTTATTGAATGTACAAACTGGTAAAATTATTTCGTTTTTACGAAATAATAATTTCGTTTTTACGAAATAATTATTTCGTAATTACAAAATAATTATTTCGTAATTACGAAATAATTATTTCGTAATTACGAAATAATTTTACCATTCAAAAGGCCACGAAGCCTTGAATTCTATTATTGACTGGTGTTAATGCTGCTGTCATCATTATTCTATCTATATCTAGGCGAAATCATAATGAACCGTGCTCTGTGAAAAGGGTGCTTAATGCATTTGCGAAAAGAATCGACCCATGTCAGCCAGCGCATTCTGCGCAGGCTGACATGGGCCGAAACTTTTTGATATCTTCCAATTTTCTGCATGTCAAAGGGCTATTTGAACTCATCATTCGATCGCTTATAAGACAAAATGGATTTTATGGATCCATAACAAGGGCGGATCCAGGATTTTTTCGAAGGGGGTCCAGAATCGATCATTATATATGAGACATGCTCTGTAAAAAAAAGGGGTTTAATGCATTTGCGAAAAGCATCGACCCAGGCCAGCCTGCACGGATTGCGCAGGCTGACCTGGGCCGAAACTGTTCGCTATCAGTAAATTTTCTGTATGTCAAAGGACTAGAACTACCATATGATGAAGTCGACTGTTACAAAAAGTGGATAGATCTACTATGGATCCATCAGTATGTGATGGCTTACTTGGTGTCATGGATCACGGAGATTCATTTAGCCTCCTTTTGTCAGAGCATGGCTCAATTTCAAATTTGCTACTGCGTACAACTTTAAACATTATTCTTTAACGCATTTCAACTTGTTAGAAGTTCTTTGTGGTTCAGGTGGATTTGACTTATGCTTGGTATAGATGTAGAATTTGTATGAAACTTTCATACTTGGTCAAAATTTCAGGCAGGCAGCGGTTACTTTGAAAATTCTAGAGGAAGTGGGGGGGGGCTCCGGGACTCCCTTGACACCCCCCCCCCCCCGCTAGTCCGCCGATGCATAGTAAGGTGATGTCTTGCTTGGTACTATGGATCACGCAGATGCATTCAGCCCCCTTTTCATAGAGCACGGATCAATTATGTTTGATTGCTTCGTGTTTAACGTCGCATCAATCTTTAATTTCAGTATTTTCACGACAATAGTTCACACACAAAAAATATTCCTGGGCTATCATCACCAGCTAGCACTTGAAAAGTCCCATAATCCACTGGTAAGGCAGTCGTTGTGCTCTCCTGGAAACCCTGAGTACCAAGGAAGGAATTCCATTACTACTATATTTGAATTTCTTTGTATGAGCACGAAAACACTAACGTTACCCCTCGCTGTTCTCCAGCTCCGCGGCGGTTTCTAAAGAACCTGGTCTCCCTCTCTTAGCTTTGAAAAGAAAGTTCTGTCAGTACTTGTGTGAGAAAGCCAGGAAACACATGGCTGCATCACTAACCACCGTGATATTACCTTAACTCTCTGTCTGTCTTTCTGTCTGTCTACCTGCCTGCCTGCCTGTCTGTCTGTATGTCTGTCTGTCTGTCTGTCTCTCTCTCTCTCTCTCTTAATCATCACTCTACAAATCTCTTGCCATGATACTTAAGGGACAGTCGTAATGTTATTCCGTCTTTCCAAGTGCAAAGAAGGAAAGGAATAAGGAACGCGCTATTATTACCATTTCATTAGTCTGAGAAATGGATTTGCAAGGGATCGACCCCGCTACCTCGCATTTCAAGTAGGACAGCCTAACCACTCGGCTAAAGAAGCGGTTAAAGCTCTCGAGAGAGCAATGCTTTGATCTGCACTATATTAAAGATCTGTATTTTTATACAAAAGGAATGAAAGTCAACAAGCTGCATATCTACTCGAAAATACATCGCCGCTGATTTGTCCATCTTGTAAGACGCATTTGTGGATGCCTGAACATTACGAATCCTCTTATATACGGAGGTTAAGGTTCCGGGTTAGAATCCCACTGGCGGGGCTGTTTGAGTGTCACTTCTTTGGCAAGGCACATCAGAGCCGCATCCGGCTACTGGTGAAACCTAAGAATACATGAATAAGTGCTATTCGTCATTAGGATTGATAATTATTTAGCCCGGCATCAATCAATCTGTCAACCAGTTCCGTACTCTACAAGTCCCTCACCATCACAATTATGAGCCTGTAGTGATTCCTGCACCCGAGTGATAAGAAAGAGAGCCATAAATTCTAATTCTTAAATCTGATGAATGACTCAACTGGGAATCGGACCCTCAACCTCCAGTTTTCGACTCGACCGTGTTTGAAACAAACTGCATATTGTAACTATCTTTTTATTATCAAAGACAATTGTGCGTACACAATTCATAAACAGAAGAAATAACAGACGGACGGACAGACGCGGGACTGACTGACTGACTGAATGAATGAATGAATAGATTTGAGTTTACCATACTCTCAATCAGTCTATCAGTCATATTACTTATGCTTGTCCCCTTTTGTCTAATGTACCGATATTAAGCTTATTTATTTGACATCGATTCTGGAAAAATTAGATCAATGACTCTAGATGATAGCTTCTTTGAAACAGAACCCAAAATCGAACATGGTGTAGGCAATTCAAGAATAAAAAAGCTCAACTCGGTAGTCAAATCTATAATCTATGATGTGAGAGGCTGTCAATCAGCCCTACGTACTGCCCTATGCAGCCCTATCGCAAGACAATCCAAGTGCCTCGACCCCGAGTCGAACGTGGATGCCTGTATTTCAAATTATCAGATTATTTCGTTTTAACGAAAGAATTATTTCGTAATTACGAAATATCGTAAAAACGAAATACTATTTCGTAAATATGGAATATTACTTCGTAAAAACGAAATAAAATGAAAAATTTGCATATAAAAAAAAAAGTCGAGCATGTCACTTTAGGGGTTCCGTAAAAAACATGTTTTTTTTCGAAATGCATTTTTTCCCACTTTAATCATGTTTCCAACAGAAACTCGGTTAAAAATACTCAAATATATCCATTCTAAACTGTTTGCGTAAATAATGAAGGAACACTGTGAGACTGAAATTTTGTTACAAAAAGCCGTCTTTTTCTTACATTTGCTGTTATCCGATTACAACCACTTTCGTAATAAAACGGCCTTTCGCAACGACATCTTCAAATGCATTTTTTCCACCTTTCAGGATGTTTCCAAAAAAAAAAAATAAATAAAAAATTCAGTTAAAATTACACCAATTTATCCATTCTAAACTGTTCAGGTGAATAATGAAGGAATACGGTGAGATTGAAATTTTGTTACAAAAAGCCGTCGTTATTGAAGGAATAAAGAGAACTTGAAAATTTCGTCGAAAAAAAATGTTTTTCCAAATGCATTTTTTTCCCACTTTTAATGATATTTCCGAAAAGAACTCGGTTAAAATTACTCAGATATGTCCATTTTAAACTGTTTGGATGAATAATGAAAGAATACAGTGAGACTGAAATTTTGTTACAAAAAGCCGTCTTTTTCTTACCTTTGCTGTTCTCTGAATCCAACCACTTTTGTAATAAAACGGCCCTTTGCAACAAAATTTTCAAACGCATTTTTTCCACCTTTCATGATGTTTCTGTTACGATTGGAGTGAAAAACAACCATAGATAGTCGTTTTAAAGTATATGGGTCAATATTGAGGGAATATAGCGAACTTGAAAACTTGGTCGAAAAAAAAAAATTTCGTTCAAATTCATTTTTTTCCATTTTTCATGATGTTTCCATAAGGAACTCGGTTAATTAACTCAATAAATGGGCCATGCTGTGGCAAAAGGGGGCTTAATGAATCCGTAATGCATTGTATCAGGCAAGACATCACATAGGCTACTTAAGGATCCACTGTATCTATGTTTTTTAACAACCGACTTAATCATGAGGTAGACTGGTCCTTTGACTAACAGAAAATGGACAAATAGCGAAAAGTTTCAGCCCAGGTCAGCCTGCGTGGACTGCAATGGCTGACCTTGGTCGATACTTTTCGCAGATGCATTCAGCCCCCTTTTTACAGAGCACAGCTCAATCC
This sequence comes from Tridacna gigas, assembly GCA_945859785.2. NCBI lineage: Eukaryota > Metazoa > Mollusca > Bivalvia > Cardiida > Cardiidae > Tridacna > Tridacna gigas. The sequence goes on from OX244028.2 coordinate 70,640,303, forward strand.
ATTTTAAACTGTTTGGTTGAATAATGAAGGAATACGATGAGACTGAAGTTTTGTTACAAACAGCCGTCGTGTTGATATTGAAGGAATATAAAGAACTTGAAAATTTGGTCGAAAAAAAATTTTTTTTTTCCAAATGCATTTTTTTTCCACTTTCAATGCTGTTTAAAAAAAAAAAAAAAAAAAAAAAAAAAAAAAAAAAAAAAACTCGGTTAAAATTACTCAAATATATCCGTTCTAAACTGTTTGGGTGAATAATGAAGGAATACAATGAGATTGAAATTTTGTTACAAAAAGCCATCTTTTTCTTACGTTTGCTGTTATCCGAATCCAACCACTTTTGTAATAAAACGGCCCTTCACAACAACATTTTCAAATGCATTTCTTCCCACATTTCATGATTTTTCTGTAAAGATTGGAGTGAAAAACAACCATGGATAGTCGTTTTGAAGTATATGCGTCAATATTGAGGGAATATAGCGAACTTGAAAACTTGGTAAAAAAAAAAATTTTTTTTTTTTTTTCAAATGCATTTTTTCCACTTTTCGTGAAAAGGAACTCAGTTAAATTAACTCAAATATATCTATTTTATACTGTTTGGGTGAATAATGAAGGAATACAGTGAGATTAAAATTTTGTCACAAAAAGCTGTCTTTTTGTTACATTTGCTGTTCTCCGAACCCAACCACTTTTGGAATAAAACGGTCTTTTGCAACAACATTTTCAAATGCATTTTTCCACCTTTCGTGATGTTTTCAAAAAGAATTCAGTTAAAATTACACGAATATATTCATTTCAAACGGTTTGAGTGAATATTGAAGGAATACGGTGAGATTGAAATTTTATTACAAAAAGCCGTTTTATTACAAAAGAGGTTTCTAACAATGCCTTGTTTTTAAAATTTTTCCCGATACTTTAAACACTTCAGTGGAGTACTGTTCTTGATATGCTCGTTGAAATGTCTGTTTCGTAAAGCTAATGCGCACCAGATCTCCTATTGTAACATAAAATTTAGGTTTAGTCATGCTTTTCGCAGATTTTCCTAAGTATATCTGTGCCCACACATCGGCTTCGTTATCCTTATTTATATCATTGGGAGCCATGCCATTTAATCCTTGATTGGGAGTTGCATTATTACTTTCTGTAAGTCATCAATGTATCGGTAAGTTCGTTTATGCCTCATCATTCTGTATTTCCTTTCTTTTAGTGTTCTTTGAACTCTCTGTATGAAATTACTTTTTGCGGGATTGTCTGTTGTAAAAAAGTAGATGTTGGCGTCATTCATATACCTTTCAAACTACTGATTTGAGAATTCGCTACCTTTATCAGCCCGAATTTTCTTTATTTTTATAGGAATAATGTCTTTAAGAACATCTTTCATAGCACTTAGAACATCTGTAGCAGTTTTGTTTTTGATTGGTCTTACCCAGAGTTTTCTCGATAATATATAGATTGCACAAAGTAACTAGAGGCCCTTGAGGGCCTGAATCGCTCCACTGGCATGACTGTGCTGTTTTTTTTTTTTATAGCATACGCTATGAATTCATGATGCAAAAAGAGAAAAAAACAAACACAAAAAAATGGGGGGAAGGGTTGTTGGAATTGGATTTGAACCCACTAAAATAGCACAAACAGGTATGGTGAAATGGACAGAAATTAATAGTGAAACAAAAAAAAAAAAAAAAAAAAACCAATGTACAATTTCTTAAAACCAATTGTTTGGAATCCAGTCAAATTTGATAGGGTTTTTTAATGCTCAATGTTTCAAACATTTTCCTGCAAGTTTAAAAGAAATGTGACTAATAATGTGGACTGTGTTGAGTAAACAATACTAAGTCATCAAATGGCTGCTTTTCCTAAACTGATTGCTAGATTTTCTTCATTGTTAATAGAGTTCAATCCCCTGATGATAAAATAATCTTTGCAAGTTTCAAAAGATTGAATAAAAATGTGACTTAATTGCATAAACAAGAAATTTAAATTTTTAACTTTAAATGGCTCCTTTTCCCATACTGATTTTCAAATGTTTTCTTCTTTTTAAATCCACAGGTTTCGAGCTATTGATAATGTAAAGCAAGTTTCATGAAAATTCAACACAAATGCCGGCATTATCGCGTAAACTAGAATTGTAAATTTTCAGATTTAAATGTCTACTTTTCCCATAATAATTGTCGATTTTTTTTCAAAATCAATAGGGTTCCAGCTGTTGGTGATACAAAGCAACTGTGCATGTTTGACAAAAATCAGACCACAACTGCAGACTTTATCGCGTAAACAAGAAATTGAAATTTTGAACTTTAAATGGCTTCTTTTCCCACACTGTTTTTTTTCAGATTTTTTTTCAAAATTGATATCATTCAAGCTATAGATGAGATAAACAAACTGTTCAAGTTTCACCAAAATCCAACCATAAATGCAGACTTTATCGTGTAAACAAGAAATTGAAATTTTGAACTTTAAATGGCTACTTTTCCCACACTGATAGTCAGATTTTCTTTAATATCAATAGGGTTCAAGCTTTTGGTGAAATAAACAAACTTGGCAAGTTTCACGGAAATCCGATCATAATTGCAGACTTTATCGCGTATACAAGAAAAAACGGACGGACGGACAGACAGACAGACAGACGGACGACGGAAACCACGCCATGACATTATGGTGGGGAATATCCGCCCAAATTCTATTGGTCTTCATGACATTCTTATTTGTGAACATGACAAGCTTATTTGTCTTCTTTCTTACATCTAACATACATCCTTAATTTAATGCTTCATTATTGCTGGTGCTTACGATTTGGTAGCAATTCTTATTTGTCTTCTTTCTTACGTGTTACATGTATATTGCATCTTATATGAAATAATAGTTCGTGTTCTTTGATGTTTATTCCATTTATCTTTCTTGAAAGTGCTTACCATAAATTTGTTGATTAGTTTTGTTTGCTCCTAACTCATTATGTCCTCGTTGACATGATGAATTACAATCATCCTACTTCCTTATACTGAAAATTCGTTTAGATTCCCACGTCTGTTAAACTAGGAATGAAATTGCTGCCTTCTAATTGTCAGGTGATTTTGTGATGATATTGTGTGAAACTATGGTAGGTAGTTGAAACAAGAGGACCATGATGGCCCTGTATCGCTCCACTGGCCTATAAATATAAACCATAAATACTAAACATTTCAATGCTGAGCCAAATGGTTTCAAAATGAAGACTTACAAAGTTTTCTCTGTAAAAGCCCATGTGAAAATTGAGACCCGCAGGGCAAAGCCATTCTTGATCCCAGAGCTACAATTACTTGAACACTGGTAGAGGTCCACAAGATAAAGCCACATGCCAAAATAATACAAGTCTAAGCTTTATGGTTATAAATCAGGTGATTTTCAAGTTTCGTCCATATGGAGCCTCTGCAAAACACAAGACCCCTCATGCAAGGCTAATTTAAAAAAAAAAAAAAAAAAAGTGATCCAGATTTGGTAGCCCTTGGGTTTTCGGTTAGGAGCAAAAAGATTTTTTGAATTTTCACGCTATAAGCACATGTTTATGACCCATGAGATAGGACTAATTTTGACATAACTTGAATAACTTTGGAAGAGATTATTTAGATTACGCTCATACAATATTACAGCTGTAACTCAAGTTAAGGAACAACAAGACCTTTTAAGTTCTCACTATATTAGCCTATGTAAAGCTTGTGACTTATTGGGTGAAGCAGTTTCAGAGACGATAAGTTTGATGGCCTTAGGCCTATGGAGCTAAAAAGCAGTATCTTTTTCATGAGCTACAATGACGTTAGTAAATACAAGCTTTTGGAAAAGATTTTTAAAAGTTTTTCAATACTTTCCAGTTTTGTAGCCATAGCAACCATAGCTTTTAACAGAACTTAATTTTTTTAAGACATTCTGAATGAATGAATGAATGGAGTTTTATGGCCCGTCGACAGCAAAGGTCGTTTTGGGCGCACTAACAACTAATCCAATGCATTTAATTCAGCAAACTAATGTTACGGACAAGGCTTAAAATATCAGCTGTGTAAACACTAAAAGGATAAACAGGACTAGTGACAAAGTCTAAGAATACAGATGGTCAATAGGACCTAAAATAATATCTTTTTATAGAGATTTACCTCTTTCAAAAAGTCAAAAATAAACTCTAACTTTACGGTGTCAAATAAATTGCTCATACTGTCAACATGAAAAAACCTGTCTCTTGTAGGTGCAAGGTCTATACAGTCTACAAGTATGTGTTTAACAGTAAGGGGTGCATTGCAGGAAATACATTGGGGTGCTTCTTCTCCTTTCAGGAGGTAAGAGTGTGTCATGTATGTATGACCAATGCGAAGACGGGCCAAAATAATTTCTTCACGGCGACTTGTCCGCAACCCTGGAAGCCACTCGCCAAGTGTCGGCTTCACTGTAAACAACTTGTTATCTTTGTTAGCTGGGTCATTCCAGAATGAATGAAGTTTTATGGCCCGTCGACATCAAAGGTCATATTGGGCGCAATTACAATTAATGCAATGCTTTTTATTGAATATACTGTAAGGTTACGAAATTAGATTAAAATCTATACCGTGTAAACACTAAGAGCAAATAATTATACTGGTATTACGTATAAAAAACAAATGGTCAATAGAACCTAAAATTACATCTTTTTATAGAGATTCACCTCTTTCAAAAACTCAAAAATAGACTCCAACTTTACAGTATTAAATAAATTGTTCATACTGTCAACATGAAAAAACCTGTCTCTTGTAGGCGCAAGGTCTATGCAGTCTACAAATATATGTTTAACAGTAAGAGATGCATTGCAGGAAATACATTGAGGTGCTTCTTCTCCTTTCAGTAGGTATGAGTGCGTCAGATATGTATGACCAATGCGAAGACGGGCCAATATAATTTCCTCGCGGCGACTTGTCCGCAACCCCGGAAGCCACTCGCCAAGAGCTGGCTTCACTGTAAACAACTTATTGTTTTGATTTACTGGGTCATTCCAGGATTGCTGCCATACACTTTGAATAAAATCATTTACTAATGGCTTAAAATCGTTAAAAGGAACTTTAAAAGGTAAAATTTCCAGTGACAATGCCTCCTTGGCAGCTTTATCTGCCTCTTCATCGCCACTGATACCAATATGGCTAGGGAGCCAACAGAAAACAATATCGGCTTTTTCACAGATTCCTGATAATTTTTCAAGGAGACTGACTATTAATGGGTTGTCTGTTTTCTCACCCTCAAGTGCTTGCATGGCAGATAAAGAATCTACAAAGATAATATAGCGCCAGTAAGCGTCTTGTTGAATATGGTTGAGAGCAAGGTCGATTGCTTTTAACTCCGCAGAAAATATAGAAGAATTATTAGGAAGCCGAAACTGATATAACTCGCCATCGAGCACGGCAGCTGCAGCAACTTTGTCTCCATCTTTAGAACCATCAGTATGTATCTCTTCGTGAAGGCAGTATTGTTCTTTTATTTCAAGGAATTTATTTTTAAATATCATAGGATCTGTGGTAGCTTTCTTGTCTGAAGCAAGATTATATATGTAGGTTGGACTTTTAGAAGTCCATGAAGGAACTTCAGAGATTTTATGTTGTGCTACATCCTCCAGATCGCAATCAAGACAATTCATATCCGCTTCACAGCGCAAACTAAAAGGTGGTATTACTTTTTCTCTCTTTCGAAATTCATCCTTGTACAGTGGTTTAAGTACTGCTTTATGCGTGGGGTTGGTGGGATTTGACTTTAATTTTAATTAATATTGCAAGGAAAGTTTCTTCCTGCGTAAATTTAAAGATGGTTCATTTGCCTCTGCATACAAACTATTGATAGGAGATGTTCTAAAGGCGCCAAGTGCTAAGCGTAAACCTTGGTTATGGATAGAATCCAATTTCCGAAGGTACGATTTCCGCGCTGAGCCATATACAATGCAGCCGTAATCTAACTTTGAACGGACGAGTGTTCTATAAAGTCTCAAAAGGACTGTTTTGTCGGCTCCCCAGTCCATACTGGAGACAACACGTAAGAGATTAAGAGCTTTTTGGCATTTATTGCTAAGGTAATTGATGTGGGGAATAAACGACAGCTTAGAGTCAAATAAAAGACCTAAAAATTTGAATTCAGGAACTTCAATTTGTACATCATCTAAATAAAGTTCCGGGTCCAAATGAAACTTTCTTGACTGGCAGAAATGCATGCATTTGGTCTTGGTTTTTGAAAATTTAAAACCGTTTTCTCCTGACCATTTGGCTAAGTTGTTTAAAACTTGTTGCAACTGCCGTTCAATGGTATGCATATGCTTAGACCTATAGCAAATGCAGAAGTCGTCAACATATAAAAAGCATTCCACACCAGGACAAACAGACTTAACGATATTGTTTATTTTGACACTAAAGAGTGTAACGGAAAGAATGCTTCCCTGGGGAACGCCCATTTCCTGTTCATGGGGGTTGGAGTAAGTATTTCCTACCCGGACTCTAAACTGACGTTCATTCAAAAATGCCGAAATGAAATAAGCAAGGCGACCTCTTATACCGAAATCATGGAGGTCGTTCATGATTCCATACTTCCATGTGGTATCATACGCACTCTCTAAATCGAAAAATACAGAAACAACATGTTCCTTTTTAATAAAAGCTTCGCGAATAAAAGTTTCGAAGCGAACTAAGTGGGTCAAGAGTGCCTCTTTGTTTACGAAAGCCGCATTGGGCGGTAGCAATAAGTTTGTTTTTCTCTAGAAACCAAACAAGGCGATCATTAACCATTCTTTCCATGGTTTTGCAAATACAACTTGTTAAGGCTATAGGGCGATAGTTTGCAGGATTCGTAGAGTCTTTACCTGGTTTTGGTATGGGAATTACTATTGCTTCCTTCCAGGAATCTGGAAGAGTACCAGTATGCCAGACTTGATTAAATATACTCAGTAAACATTCAAGGGATCGAAACGGTAAATGTTTTAAAAACTGATAATGGATGTCATCACATCCAACAGCAGTATCATGACATTTCTTCAGAGCCTTTTTGAGTTCTTTCAAAGTAAAATCCTTATTGTAATGCTCTGTATTATTTGACTTGAAATTCAGTTTAGTTTTTTTCTTTGATGTCTTGGAATTTTTGAAATGTAGCCGTATAGTTTGAGGAAGACGACTTCTCTGCAAAAGTTTCTGCCAAGACATTGGCAATATCTGCTTTGGATGTTACAACACCATCATCCGAATTTAAGTGCCCGACATTTAACGAGGAACGTTTCCCATTAATTTTTCTAATTATATCCCATGTCTTTTTGACAGACGATCTAGAATTTAATCTAGATACGTACTGTCGCCAAGACGCACGTTTACTTTGCTTCATAGTTCGTCGTGCTTTTGCACGTGCAATTTTGAACTTTGAAAGATTTTCCTGAGTTGGTCGCACATTAAATTGTCTGAGAAAAGACTTTCGTTCAGCTATAGCCTTTTTGCAATCATCGTTAAACCATGGCTTGCTTGGATGCTTCGGATCTGTCGATGTCCGAGGAACTGATTTTTCAGCAGCCGAATAAAGTAAGGAAGTGAAAAGATCTGCAGGATTTTCACAGTCATCAAAAGCACTGGGATAAATTGATCGTTCGAAGAGGACCTTGAACTGTTCCCAGTTAGCCTTGTGGAGTTTCCAACGTTCTGGACGTTGTTGCACTGAAGGTCCTACTTCCGATATCTGGATCGGGAAGTGATCACTTCCATGAAGGTCATCACAAACCTTCCAGTTAAAGTCTGGAAAAATTTCAGGGCTACATATAGTAAGGTCTAAAGCGGAGTACGAACCAGTAGCGGGATGAAGATAGGTTGAAGACTGATCATTATGTAGAACAAGGTCGTGTTTCGCAATAAACTCCTCAATGATTCTACCCCTGTTATTTGTGTCTTTACATCCCCATAAAGTATGGTGGGAATTAAAATCTCCCATTAAAATAAAAGGCTTCGGCAATTGGTCTATTAGATCATCAAGTTTCTTGAAATCAACTGGCGATCCAGGTGGAAGATAAACAGAGCACAAAGTAATGGTTTTATTCAGTGAAATGTTCACCGCAACTGCTTGTAGAGTAGTTTGAAGCTCAACAGAGTGGTGCGGAACACTGTTGTTCACAATGATGGCTACTCCTCCAGAGGCTTTATCATTGCCACCAAAGTTCTTATTATAACAAGAGTGGTATTTTAAAGAGAACTTATCAGATTCCTTCAGAAATGTCTCCTGTAAACAAACTGCTACTGGTTTCTTTTCATTTATTAAAAGATTTAATTCCTCGAAATTAGCTTTAATGCTTCGACAATTACACTGCAGAATGTTATTAGTCATTGCTATACTTAGAGTAAAGAAGATACCATAGAACAATGGAAGCATATGTTGATTCATTTCTTGTTATTTAATTTGATAATGCGACCTTGCTTATTTGTATTTGGTGGTTCAGCAAGGTTCATATCCGCCTCCATGTCTTCTTCATCGAGACACTGGAAGCGGTTACGCTGAATAATTGGGTCATCAGATCCCTTTGGAAGGCGATCTGAGACGACCTTTTTGGGGGATTTGGTTGGACTCTTGGGGACAATTTTTTCTGGCTTTTTATTTACTGAAGGCTTCTGAGATATTTTAACATTTGTGGGCATTTGTTTCTGTGGCGTATTCGTTTGCGTTGACACATCGGTTGTCTGAGTTTGAGCATCTTTGAGCTCGACCGAACTTGTTTTATTTGATTTCAGTACAATAGAAAAGGAGAGGTTGTAACGCGCTTCAACAATCTTTCTAGCTTCAGGGAATGACAAGCCCTCTTTATATTTTATTGTTACGATCTCTTTCTCCCGTTTCCAAATTTTGCATGATCTAGAAGTTGAGGGATGATCTTCGCCACAGTTTACACATTTGATATCATTGGTGCACTTGTTTTCTTTGTGGGTGATTATAGTATTACCACAACGTCGGCAGAGCTCATCTCCTCCATGCAATCATTTTCTTTCATGATGCCCGTACTTGAAACAAGCATAACATTGAAGCGGGTTGGGTATGTATATGTCAACAGGTACTTTGAGGTATCCAACTTTCAGGCATTTTGGTAAAATAGAAGTACCAAAAGTCAGAACTATAGTATTCGTACACCTTTTAACATTGTCCCTGAAGATTGTAATTCGGCGAGCTGCGGTTACATTCTGGTCTGCCAGATTTGAAACTATTTCTTCCTCTGTCACACCTGCAAGATCCGGGCATCGGATAATTCCTGTAGATGTATTTAAAGAGGTGTGAGGGTAGCACTTAGCAGGAATTTCAAAAAAGCGAGATAATTTCAGTAGGTTTCCGCATGTTTGGCTTTTTCGACTTCAACAGGAAGAGAACCAGAATTTGACTTTTTGACTGACTTTGGCGATCCTGCTAGAGAAACAAGAACGTTCTCTATGACAAAGGGTGACAGTTTCGTCAAAGGTTGATCTGCTTTAGTTGATTCGATGATGAGAAATCGAGGGAAAGGAGAAGGTAGTTGTTCGCTGTCCGAGTCCATATCCAGTTGGTCGCGTGTTCGTTTTTTAGTGTGTTGTTCCATGTTTAAATTTAATAATTCGTCATCTACGGCCCCCGCCCTCGATGGAGCCCAACAAGGGGACATGTGTAATGGAGCGGCATTCCAGCTCCCCATGCCAGGGTTACCTAGATGATATACTCGGGCAACATAGATAAAGAGGAGCGACATCCAGCAGCCATGGCCTGTTCCTGGGTATCAGAGAACATCCATGGAAGCTAGTGACCCAACCCCAGAATCCCCGCCACCCAATTAGCCCATGAGCCTATATTAGACTAGGGACTGAAACATATAGGAAAGTAAAAACTAGTAATTTGAACATGCTGACAGTATATGAATATATGCGAAAACTTAGATAAAGATGTACAAGATACATGCAGTATTAATCATAACTTCTTGAGTTCGTGCAATGATCATATACCTTGGAACCATTCGAGGTATTAACTAAGTTTTGGTTTAAACTAATGATGCCCAAATCAAAAAACGACCAGCCGATTGCACTAGACCGGGCCCATCTAGGCTCTTGTTTAGACTGAAGCCGAGGCCGAAGCAGTGTGTTGAAGAGCTGGAGATCCCTGGGCTCCCCTCAACTACCAGGACCCTCTTTTCCGGCTTACGAGTCTCCACCCACGGCAAACAGGTGGGTCCATTGGTGGGGTCTTACCACTCTGCAGGACTGGCAGCCGACGTATTCTACCCCCCGTCCGGCTCGGGGGTTAAGACATTCTGAAGAACATCATGGCAAGATGATATCTGTAAAGTTTGGTTAAAATTAGAAGAGTGGTTTCAATGAAAAAGATGGAACAATCTTGGTAGAAGTGTACAATATGAATCGGCATGCCAAATGTTTATAGCCCTAGGCCTTACAGTAAGGATAAAAAAAAATATCTTAAGTTTCCACTATGTAAGCCCATCTAAAATTTGTGAACCCTGTAGTGGGACAAATTTTGATCCCAAGGCTCAAAACATGCCAAATTTGTTAGTCCTATACTTTATGGTTAGAAACAAGAAGACTGTCGAGAAGTCTTCACGATATAAACCCTTATAAAACTTTGACCCCAGGGCTACAGTCGGACTTCATGGGGAATACGTGTATTAGAAGAATAACATGCCAAATTTGGGAGTTCTTGGCCTTATGGCTGGTAACAAGACGGTTTCTGAAGTTTTCACTCCATAAACCCATGTAAAACTTGTGACCCCTGGTGCAGGGCCAAACTTGATCCTAGGGCTGTAACTTTGTAGTTGTCCACTAGATAATGCTATAATTATGCAACATTTGGTAGCCCTAAGCCTTATGGCTACGTACACCAAGATTTAAAAGTTTTCCCTATATAAGCCCATGTAATTCTTGTGAACCTCCCCCCCCTCCCCCAGCATGAGGCCAAATTGACCCCAGGACTGTAATTTGGGCACTCTGGTAGACCCCCACTAGATCAAGCTAAATGCAAAATCTAGGCCTTATGGCTAGGTACAGGAAGATTTCTTAAGTTGTCACTATGTAACCCCATGTAAAACTTGTGACCCCTGCGGCGGGGCCAATTTTGATCCCATGGCTAAAATTCTAGCGCGCTTGGTAGAGGCCCACTAGATAAAACTACATGCAAAATTTGGTAGCTCTAGGCCGTCTGGCTAGGTACAGGAAGATTTTTAAAGTTTTTTCTATATAAGCCTATGTAAAACTTGTGACCCCTGGGGCAGAGCCAATTTTGACCCCAGGGCTATAATTTGAAGAAACATGATAGAGGTCTACTACAAAACTACATGCCAAATTTGGTAGCCATATGCGTTATGGTTTCAGACAAGAAGATTTTTAAAGATTTCCAGTATTTTTTTCAGTTTTGTTGCCATGGCAACCAGAGTTTTTGAAGGAATCAAATTCTTTCAAGAAATTCTGAAGAGGACCATGGCAGGATCATTTCTGAAATTTCATGAAAATTGGATGGGTAGTTTCAGAGAAGAAGATGTTTGAAATAAAAGTTAACGCACGGACGGACGCACGGACGGACCCACGACGGACACCGGGCCATGACATAAGCCCGCTAGCCTTCGGCCAGTGGAGCTAAAAAGACGATCGAAGTAGTCACTGACAAGAAGAGCAGTTACATGAATACGACAAGTCATATTATGATACCAGAGGTCGCTTTCATTATAATAATTTCTCCCTGTTCAGTGCATTTCTCACGAATATCTATCGGTTACACGCCTGATCTTTTACGCGGGAACCCAACGGTGATAGACAGACGGCCAAATTATCGATCTTATCAGCTGTACCAAAGCTTGTATAAAAGCATTCCATATACCAAGTAATTCTTTTCTGAATTCCTTGAATTACTGATATGATTGACTAATACGGGATGAATCTTCACCAGAAGCCCCCAGCCGGACGGGGGGGGGGGCGGATAGAATACGCCGGCTGCCAGTCCTGCAGAGTGGTAAGACCCCACCAATGGACCCGCCTGTTTGCCGTGGGTGGAGACTCGTAAGCCGGAAAAGAGGGTCCTGGTAGTTGAGGGGAGCCCAGGGATCTCCAGTTCTTCAACACACTGCTTCGGCCTCGGCTTCGGTCTAAACAAGAGCCTAGATGGGCCCGGTCTAGTGCAATCGGCTGGTCGTTTTTAGATTTTGGGCTATTTGAAAGTTACCTTTTTTCAGTTTCAACACTACTGCTGATGTAAAAGAAAATTTCTACCTTTCCTTGTATCACAACGACCTTTAAAAACACTGCATGTATTACCAACCTTTTGATTTTGCACTTGCATGTATTCGTACAGCATCAATTTGTCCATTTTAACTGCATATATTTTGTATGTTTTTAGTCCCTAGTCTAATATAGGCTCATAGGCTAATTGGGTTGTGTGGACTGTTTGGTCGGGCATTGACTTGCGTGGGTGCTTCCTTATCTTGGGATGTTGCCACGCATCCTCTTTGTCGGATTGTCTAGTTTGCATTGCCTGAGTATATCATTTGGGTAACCCTGACATGCAGAGCTGGATATTCCGCTCTACTGGCCATGTCCCCGTTGTAGGACTCCATGGTGGGTGGGGGCCACGAATGATGAATTTTAAATATCAAATCATGGATCACCCAAATAAAAAACGACCGCATGAACATCTGGAAAACGACTCTGCTTCAGTTGAATCGACAAATGGCTTTCCCCGGTTTCTTGAGATTGAATCTTGTAATACCGAACAACCTCTGACAAAGCTTTCGCCCTTCGTTATTGAAAAAGTATTAGTTTCGATTGCTGGATCACCAGAATCCGTGAAAAAGCTGAGAACTGGCGGCCTTCTTGTTGAGGTAGAAAAACCTCAACATGCAAAAAATATGCTCGGGTTAAAGCAATTTTATAATATACCCTCAAAATGCTCCGCGCATGGCTCTCTGAACTCTTCAAGAGGAATAATACGCTGCCCAGATTTAGCCGGTGTTGAAGAACAAGAAATTGTGTCCGAACTGTCAAATCAAAATGTAATCGAAGCTAGACGGATCCGTGTTTATCGTGATAACGTCAGGCGTGACACGAATTCCATCATTCTTAAATTTAATACAGCAATTCTTCCAAAGACCTTCAAAATCGCATACTTGAAAGTGCCAGTTGACGTTTACAATCCGAATCCTTTGCAATGCTACAAGTGTTTTAAGTTCGGACATCGTGAAAGGCAATGTAACGCCGACAACCATTGTAAACGATGTGGAACGAATGAAGCTGAGACCTTCCATCTTTATCCCTGTGAAAAACCTATGAAATGTTTGAATTGTGGTGAGGATCATTACTCCACATCTCGCACTTGCAAAGTCTGGAAAAGAGAGAAAGAAATTATAACGATAAAATACCGAGAAAGCCTGTCATTTGCAGAAGCACGCAAGATTGTGGATGCACGTCACGCATTGGGAGCATCATACTCCAGTGTCACAAGAACTAATGCTGCAAGAACAATAAATCTAAAAGACGCTCAAACACAAACAAGTGAAGCATCGGTACAAACAGTTTCACCACAGAAACAGAGTTCTGCTTCTGCAAAAACGTCACAGAAACCTGTAACGAATAAGAAACCAGAAAAGCCCGCCCCAAAAAGTCCAAGTAAAGTTCAAAATAAAGTCACCTCGGATCGTCTCCCAAAGGGATCCGATGACCAAATTCAACAACATAACCGCTTCCAGTGTCTTGATGAAGACATGGAGGCGGGAGACACCCTTGCGGAGTCACTTACAAATAAGCAGGGTCGTATCATCAAATTAAATAATAAGAAATGAATTGGCACATACTTCCAGTCCTCTGTGGTATCTTCCTTACAATAAACTCAGTCATGAATAACACCATTCTTCGATGGAATTGTCGCAGCATTAAAGCAAATCTCGAGGAATTACACCTTTTAATCAATGAAAAGAAACCAGTTGCAATATCTTTACAGGAGACCTTTCTTAAAGATTCCGACAAATTCTCCTTAAAGGGTCACTCCTGTTTTTGTAAAAACTTCAGTGGTAATGATAAAGCTTCAGGAGGGGTGGCAATAATTGTGAATAACAATATTCCACACCATTTTGTCAAACTCGAAACTACTTTACAAGCCGTTGCTGTAAGCATTTCTTTAAATAAAACCACTACTCTCTGTTCTATTTATCTTCCACCCAGCTCGGCAATCGATATCAAGAAACTTGATGACCTCGTAGATCAATTGCCGAAACCTTTCATTTTGATGGGAGATTTCAATTCCCATCATACGTTGTGGGGATGTACAAATACGAATGACAAAGGTCAAACTTTACAAAATTTTATCACAGAGCATAATCTTGTTTTGCTCAACGATAAGTCTTCAACATATCTTCATCCTGCAACTGGTTCTTGTTCATCTTTAGACTTAAGTATATGCAGTCCGGAAATTTTTACTGATTTAAACTGGAAGGTCGATGACGACCTTCATGGAAGCGATCATTTCCCGATCGTAGTATCGGAAATTGGACCATCTGTACAAGAACGTCCAGAACGCTGGAAGCTTCATAAAGCAAATTGGGAAAAGTTCAAAATTCATTGCGAACAATCAATTGATTCTAATGCTTTTGGCGAATGTGAAAATCTAGCAGAACTGTTCACTTCCTTACTTTACTCGGCTGCAGAGAGATCAGTTCCTCGGACGTCGACAAATCCAAAGCATCAAAGCAAACTATGGTTTAACGATGATTGTAAGAAGGCTATAGCTGAGCGAAAATCTGTTCTCAGAAATTTTAATCTGAGACCTACTCAAGAAAATCTTGCAAAGTTCAAAATTGCGCGTGCGAGAGCACGGCGAACTATAAAACAAAGTAAACGTGCGTCTTGGCGACAGTATGTATCAAGATTGAATTCTAGATCGTCTGTCAAAAAGACATGGGAGATGATACGAAAAATTAACGGCAAATGTACTTCCAATAGTGTTGGCCATCTTGATACTGATGATGGGAGCTTTACTTCTAAACATGACATTGCCAATGTGCTGGCCGATACGTTCGCTAAGAAGTCTTCTTCTGAAAATTACTCATCCACGTTTCGAAAACGCCAGGAAGTAAAAGAGAAATCCAAACTGAATTTTAAATCCAATAACAAGGAGCATTATAATAAAGATTTCACCATTAAAGAGCTGAAAAAGGCTCTTAAGAAATGTCATGACACTGCAGTTGGGTCTGACGATATACATTACCAGTTCCTTAAACACTTATCGTATCGTTCCCTCCATTGTTTACTCCAAATATTTAATCAGATCTGGAAGACAGGTGTTCTTCCAGACTCTTGGAAAGAAGCTATAGTTATACCTATACCAAAGCCAGGCAAAGATTCTACAAACCCAAGTAATTACCGCCCTATAGCCTTAACAAGTTGTATTTGTAAAACTATGGAAAGAATGGTAAATGACCGCCTAGTTTGGTTTTTAGAGAAAAATAAACTTATTTCCACAAACCAGTGCGGATTTCGTAAACAGAGAAGCACTCTTGATCACTAAGTACGCTTCGAGACTTTTATACGTGAAGCCTTCATAAAGAAAGAACATGTTGTTTCTGTCTTTTTCGATTTAGAAAGTGCTTACGATACCACCTGGAAGTATGGCATTATGAACGACCTTTATGATTTCGGTATTCGAGGTCGCCTTGCTTATTTCATTTCTGCTTTTTTAGATGAACGTCAATTTAGAGTCCGAGTTGGAAATACACTGTCCAGCCCACACGAAGAAGAAATGGGCGTTCCCCAGGGAAGTATCCTTTCAGTTACACTTTTTAGTGTTAACATTAACAACATTGTTAAGTCTGTTTGCCCTGGAGTAGAATGCTTTCTGTATGTTGATGACTTCTGTATTTGCTATCGGTCAAAGCATATGCATACGATAGAAAGACAGCTTCAACAGGTCTTACATAATTTAAGCAACTGGTCGAACGAAAACGGTTTCAAATTTTCGAAAACCAAGACCAAATGTATGCATTTCTGTCAGTCGAGAAAATTTCATCTCGACCCGGAGCTGACATTAGATGGTGTCCGTATAGAAGTCGTCCCAGATTTCAAATTCTTGGGTCTTTTATTTGATTCTAAACTCACGTTCATCCCACATATCAACTATTTGAGCAATAAATGCCAAAAAGCTCTGAATCTTTTACGTGTTGTCTCCAGTATGGACTGGGGAGCCGACAAAAAAGTCCTCTTGAGACTTTATAGAACACTAGTCCGTTCTAAGTTAGACTACGGCTGCATTGTATATGGCTCAGCGCGGCACTCGTACCTTCGGAAATTGGATTCTATCCATAACCAAGGTTTACGCTTAGCACTTGGCGCCTTTAGAACATCTCCTATCAATAGCTTGTATGCTGAGGCAAATGAACCATCTTTAAATTTACGCAGGAAGAAACTTTCCTTGCAGTATTACTTAAAGTCAAACCCCGACAACCCTACGCATAAAGTAGTATTTAAACCGCTCTACAAGGATGAATTTCAAAAAAAGGAAAAAGTCATACCACCCTTTGGTTTACGCTGTGAAGCAGATATGAGTTGTGTTGATTGCGATCTTGAGGTTGTAGCCCAATATAAATTCTCTCAAGTTCCTTTATGGACTTCTAAAATTCCAACCTATATATACAGTCTTGCTTCTGACAAGAAAGCTACAACAGATCCAATGATTTTTAAAAATAAATTTTTCGAAATAAAAGAACAATACTGCCTTCACGAAGAGATATATACAGATGGTTCTAAAGATGGAAGCAAAGTTGCTGCAGCTACCGTGCTCGATGGCGAACTATACCAATTTCGGCTTCCTAATAATTCTTCTATTTTTTCCGCGGAGCTAAAGGCGATCGACCTTGCTCTCAACCATATTCAAGAAGATGCTTACTGGCGCTATATTATCTTCACTGATTCATTATCTGCCATGTAAGCACTTGAGGGTGAGAAAACAGACAACCCATTAATAGTCGGTCTCCTTGAAAAACTGTCCGAAATATGTGAAAAAGCCGATATTGTTTTCTGTTGGCTCCCTAGCCATATTGGTATCAGTGGCAATGAAGAGGCAGATAAAGCTGCCAAGGAGGCATTGTCACTGGATGTTCTACCTTTTAAAGTTCCTTTTAATGATTTTAAACCATTGATAAATGTTTTTATCCGGAATGTTTGGCAGCAATCCTGGAATGACCCAGCTAACAAAGATAAGTTGTTTACAGTGAAGCCAGCTCTTGGCGAGTGGCTTCCATGGTTGCGGACCAGTCGCCGTGAAGAAATTATTTTGGCCCGTCTTCGCATTGGTCATACATACATGACACACTCGTATCTCCTTAAGGGAGAAGAAGCACCCCAATGTACTCCCTGCAATACACCTCTTACTGTTAAACACATACTTGTAGACTGTATAGACCTTGCACCTACAAGAGACAGGTTTTTTCATGTTGACAGTATGAGCAATTTATTTGATACTGTAAAGTTGGAGTCTATTTTTGACTTTTTTGAAAGAGGTAAATCTCTATAAAAAGATATGATTTTAGGTTCTATTGACCATCTGTATTTTTTAGACTATTTGTCACTAACGTCCTTTATTCTTTTAGTGTTTACACGGCTGAGATTTTAAAAGTCTTGTAGCTTTACAGTTTGATCAATTAAACGTATTGCATTAGTTGTTAGTGCGCCCAATATGACCTTTGATGTCGACGGGCCTTAAAACCTCACTCATTCATTCATTCTTCACCAGAAGCTTAGACTAAGCGTTGCGAGTCGTTTTGCCCCCCAACATTGCCGACCCTGGTAGTTTCGCGCCAAGAAGTTTCGCACTACCCTGGTCGTTTTTTATCTTATTACTTAGTTCCCCTAATATAATAGGTCCAGCCTATAGACGGGAAAAGCACTAAAGCTTGCCCAAACTCTAATTGAAATTTATATGGAAAAAAACATAGACCAAACCCCTCTACGTAAACATATTCTGTAATAAAAGAAGCAGAATTTCCTAACTATTCTGTAATGAAAGAAGCAGAATTTCCTAACTCAGACCGGAAAACAATACATCATCAGACTTCATAGCCATGTCGAAGGCTGTGGTAGATGACAAATAAGAATAGTTAAAACCCGGAAATCTATAAAGTAAATCAAGGAGAAAAAGTCTGCCCGACGTGGGACTCGAACCCACGACCCCGGAACACTAGTACCGCCGCTCTACCGACTGAGCTACCCGGGCACTTGGTTGTGATTCTACCCAAAGTCGACTACTACATCTAAGATATGAAAGGTAAAAGGAGAAAATGATGGAACCTTACATTAGATACTCTGCATTTTCTTCTTTTCCTACAATGTTTTCAAAGCTACAGACCTTTCCTTGTCGGGGATTGTTAAAAGACAGATTTTTTTGATAATGAGTTATTGAAAGTCAGTATCATCAAAAAGCAAATAAAAATAATTATTTCTCTGTATGTCTGATTCTCTGTATGTCTGTACATTTATCTTTCTCAGATTCTCTAAGTTTCTCACGCACACGCTCTCCATGTCATTTAAGTCTCCTTTTGCCTGTCTTACTCTCAGTCTCTTTCTCGTTCTTTCTAACCATATTTCTTGCGGCTGTGTTTGCAAGATCAGACTACATGGCAATGTTATGACATAACATAGTGACATCGATGATGTCACTTTGACGGGAAATCCAGTGATTGTATTTGCAACTTGTGGGATACGCTTACGTCATTTCCACATAACAATGGCATGTTCATTTCAAGAAAGATTTTTTTTTTTAAATCAATACTTACATGATCTACCCACTCTTCCATCTGTCTGCCTGAGATTTGTTCTTTTTGTAACTAGCACAAGTTTGTTTGGGGAGCATAGCCCGTTTCCGGAGGCTCTTTTTTTCTTTTTTTTTTTTTTCTTTTGTTAGCTCGGCTGTTTTCGGAGAAATCCCGAGGTATTGCTGTAGCCTTGGCGTCGTCGGTGGCGTCGTTGTCGTCGTCATGCAAAAACTTTGACATTTTGTTTTATCTCTGGTATTACTAAAGGCATTCACTTGAAACTCGGAATATATGTTCACTATCAAAAGAGCAATCCATACTATCAAGGGAGATAACTCTAAATGCATTTTTGACAGAATTATGCCCCTTTTTGACTTAAATTTTTTATTCACTATCAAGCAACCCACAGCCGAGCGTAGGCACCCGCAGGCGTTGCTCTTGTTATTAATTGCTGTGTCATGAGAAAAGGGGGCTCCATAATAAGTTGCCTTTTTCACCAATATCTCAGTACCTATGATAGAATTCGATGGAACATCATAGTCTTATTGATTTTATTGGTAGGCGATGACAAACACATTATTGTATTATAATTAGTCACTGCCTGTTACATGGTATGTCACAGAAAAAAGAAGCCTCATGAAAAAATGCCTATTTCATCAATATCTCTGTAACTACTTGACAGAATTTCATGAAACTTTATATTCTTATTGTGTATCAGTAGGCAATGACAAAACAGCATTTCTTTTCAAATTAATTAATTTTTGTGTCTTGTAAAATGGGACAAATGATCAATATTATTGATAAAGACCCATTTTGACAGGGGATATCATTTCAACAAATTTACTTGTTGTTACTTGCCTATGCTGAATGCAGAGGGGTATGATTGTGTCCTATATTTTGTTAATGAAAATATTCCAATGAACTACCAGTTTAAACCTTATTCAAGCAATTTATATCAGTATGTCGGCCAACCCTGCGAAACTAAAAAAATTTCTGGTTGCCACAACAACAAAACTGTAAAACAAGTTTTATGGGCTTCCATATATGTTGTGAAAATTTTAACACAACACAACATCCTAGGGTCACAAAGGCATTCACTACTGGTAAATCAGGGCTTTTTCTCCTTCTAAAGCAGACACCTGTAAAGGTCTACTTCCCAATCGAAAAAAGCCTCTTTTTTTCCCAATGCTGGCTAAAAAAGTTCCCAAAATACAGAGCTAAATTCCAAAATGACTACAATGATTCTGCTAAGTTAAATTCCTTACAATCACTTTTGCACTGAATGCAACAGTCCAAATAATTATTACTAATTACAGATTACAGATTTTGACTAAATAAATGATGATTTAAATTAAATTATCATGATTTAGCATTGGAAAATACTTCTTGTCAATTAATGCAACAATTTAGGCAGTATTCCATTTACTGTGTTTATATCCTGAAAGTCAATTAAGGTTTTCCCAGTCTATCCAAACTTCGCGCTAACATTTCCCAAAATGAAAGGTCAAGGCCTCTTCCCAATTTTAGGGGAAAAAGCCCTGTCAATGGAAACTGTACTAAAAGTATAAACACTTTCTTGCAAACAATGAGTGCCCAACAGGCAACAGCGGCCGAGTTCCTAAGAGAAGCTGCTGAAGCCTTGGAATCGAGTGACCTAAATGGAAATCAAACACAAAGAACCACATATGCAGCAACTCCATCTCAGGATTCAATTACTGCAACAGTTAGGAATCTTTTTGCCCCTTATAGAGGTAGATCACAACATTCACAAGTGTCCAATAAGATACGACAACCAAAGTTGACCCCAGCTTCGTATTTGGACACATCGGTTTTGTTTGCTGGCCAAGTCAAGTCAGGTATTTTAAACTCATGATTTTTATTATCACATTTCTTATAATATAATTATAATAGTGTCTTATTGAAACCACAAAAAGATTCGACCCTGGTCAGCCTTTGCAGTACACGCATAATTTGACACAGTTGTTCTCTAAGTTTTGCAAATGTGCAGTTTGAAACAAATTTTGGGATAGGTTCAAGTTCAAGGTCACACATCAAGGCCAAATGTTAAAACATCCATAAATTGAGCTTATCTGGAGCATAACTTATACATTTATGAATGGATTTCAATATAGTTTTGCACATTTATTTTTCAAGTTAAGTAGATATGCAGTTTGAAACAAAGTTTGGGATAGGTTCAAGTTCAAGGTCAGACGTCAAGGTCAAATGTTGAAATTAGCATAAATTGAGCTTTTCGGAAGCATAACTCACACATTTCCTTGTGTATTTCAAAAATAATTTGGCTGGGTTTTTCTCGGTTGTAGATATGCCATTTGAAACTATTTTTTGGATAGGTTAAAGGTCACACTTCAAGGACAATGCCCCTTTCGGCGGGGGATCACAGTTCAACGAAGTAACTTGTTTTTATTGAAACCAGAAAAAGGGCAAATAATAAAATATTTTTAAAAGTAGCCTTCATAGTCATCAAAAGAAAAAAAAAACAAAAAACAAAAAAAAAAAACATTCACTCATTCAATGACTAATTAACTCTAGCAGGGATTTTACTGTACAAAATGAAACAATATTTCATAGAGTTCACCTGGGGGGGGGGTGTCACAAGTTTGAATATAGTCCTATATAATGGAGACTTTCAAACTTTGCACATGTATTGGGACCACAACACAGGGTTATAGCCAAGTCCCATAACTCTGACATGCATTTAAGTGGAATTATGCCCCTTGTCGACTTAGAATTCTGGTTAAGGTTTTCCGTGCAAGATCCATATATAAGGTACTTTTCAAGCTACTGCTTTGAAACTTTGCACATGTATGTGGGCCCACAACACAGGGTTATAGGCCATGTCCCATAACTCTGACGTGCATTTAAGCAGAATTATGCCCCTTGTTGACTTAGAATATTTGTCACCATCAAGCACTGAGACTAGTCGAGTGTTGTTGCCCACTGACAGCTCTTGTTTAGATATTAAATCATTCTTTATGTTTTATTTTTAGCCCCCTCATTGAAAGAATGGGTGGAATCATATAATAAACAGTTTACGGCTGTCAGTCTAAATTTATTAAAATATGTTATCAAAATATTTGAAAAATGTATATTGTTATAGTATTCATTGTACCATTGTGCCTCCACCTATAAAGTAGAAGGGTGATTAACTGGTTCACCGTGTCTGTCTGTCCATCTCTTTGTCCAAAAATCTCTTCATCCATCTGTCCATAGACTTTATTGTTTCCGTGCTTTAACCCATAACTACACAGTGACAAGTTATAACGCCATTGAGGACGATAGCTTTGGAAAACATTGTGGAACGAGAAGAAAATGCATTTCCTCTTTCCCCACAGTGTTTTCTAACATTTCTGACTCAACTTTCTCTGATTGAGCAAGTTGATGTTGTGATCTGCAACAGCTTTCAATTTTGATCAGTCTAAAATTTTGTCGTCTGGAAATGGGTTAACTCAATAATTATGTTTCCTAGAACCCTGAATTTATGAACATGTGTTGCCTATGGCCAGAGAATGTGCCCTATTCTTTTTGTATCACATGGGTGAAAGGTCAAGGTCTTACATGAACTTTAAAAAAAAAATATATATATATATTTATATTCACTTACTATGCTGTTTCAGTGAAAAGCAGCTGGTGGGAGGTATTTGTCTTTTGGGACAGTTTTAGTTTGCATTGAAGATGTTAATGATACAAGTTCCTTAATAGGTTTAGTTATACTACATGAGAATAGATGTATATATTACAGATATCATATATGTGAATATCAGAAATTTCATTGCATCATTATCTTTCTTGTTTAGGATGTAGCGCCAACCAATGTGGATAAAAAGCTTCTTTTTTGAAGCCGGCCTTGGAGAAAACCCATTACTTTCATGAAAGATTCTTCACCAGACGCGTTTAGAGAGAAACTAGAAAAAGAGTATCTAGATCTTAGAGGCTGTGGTGGATTTGAACTCCTTAGGTCAAACTGTGGGAGCAGGGTGGCCTTAGAAGTGCTACGCATGCCCCCTACTGGATTTTGATCTCTTTACCTCGCAAATCAAAGTAATTTGGTACAGGCCATGTGTTACATTAGGCCGATACAGAAGGACATTGACCTTGTCAAAGGGATTGAGCAGGTAAAGTCGGATTCTGATTGAATAAACTTAATGAATTTATCCAAATTCTGCTAGTAGATTTTCCAGAGGCATTTGTATTGCTTTACACTTCTCATACATGAAAAGCCTTAGCGCAAATTAAAACCGGCAGGCTTATTTTGAAATTCAGCTACCATTCACAGGAGAGCATGATTAAGAACTCTGTTTACATTTGTAGCTTAGCTAATATTTTCAAATAAAATTTCATGTTAAATTGTAATGGTCATGTCATATGTCTACATCAATGTGTAAAAACATTGATTTGTTTTTAATCATGTCATGCTAAATTTTTATGCTCCAGCATCGCAAGATCGGGGGCATATTGTTTTACTTAAAATATTGTCTGTCCGTCTGTCTGTCCATCTGTCTGTCCGAAAACTTAACATTTTCCTATAGCGCTTAAAGTTGCAAGGCTCATATTTGGTCTTTAGCTCCACTGGCCAGCGGGCTAGTGTCATGGCGTTCTGTCCGTCGTGCGTGCGTCCGTAAACTTTTCATTCAAACGACTTCTCCTCAGAAACTACTGGATGGATTTCAGCCAAATTTCACAGGGATGGTCATTGGGCGACCCTTTATTAGATTCCTTGAAAAAATTTTGATCGGTTGAAAAACATGGCTTTTATGGGCGGGGCTTATTTCCAGAAATGGTATATAATGAAAATGTTGAAAATCGTCTCGTCAGAAACTATTTAGTGGATATGAACCAAATTTTAAAGGAATGTTCCTTGGGTGACCCTCTATCAGATTCCTTCAAGAAATTTTGATCGATTGGAAAATATCGCTTTTGTGGGCGGGGCTAATTTCTATATATGGTTTATAATGAAACTTTAGAAGTTTTTCTCTTTGAAACTTCTGAGTGGATTTCAGTGACTAGGCTTATTAGTTCTATATGGCAGAGATTATTATATTGAAGTCTTTAAAATCCACCTTCTCTGTATCAGTAAAATCAGGCCGGTGGAGCAATACAGCCGCTCAAGCGTCTCTAGTTAGGTACATCACGTTGATTCGCATCATTTGGTACCAAGGTCAAGGTCTTCCATCAAGGTCAAATATCAAGGTCACGTTTTCAAAAAATAGCCATATCGGGGAAATTAGTGTTTTTCTGCTGCCATCTTGAGTTTGCATTGGCAAATAAATTCAGAAGGACTTCAGAAGAACCATTCCATAAACTCCTTCCATTCAAGATAAGCATCCTGGGACAACCTGTGAACTACACTTATAACCAACATAACATTTTAGTTCCACTGGCCAACTGCCAGCGGGCTATTGTCATGGTGTTTTGTCCGTCTTGCGTGCGTGCGTCCGTCCATTTCAACCATATTTCACATGAATGTTCCTTGGATGACCCTCTATCGGATTACTTCAAGGGATTTTGATCTGTTGAAAAACATGGCTTTTGTGGGCGGGGCTAATTTCTATATATGGTACATAGTGAATACTTTGAAATTTTTCTTCTCTGAAACTACTAAACGAATTTCAACCAAATTTCACAGGGATGGTCCTTAGGTGACCCTTTATCAGATTCCATCAAAAAATTATGTTCGGTTGAAAAACACTGCTTTTGTGTGGGAAAAATATCCGTATATGTTATATAGTGAAAACTTTTAAATTTTTTTCCTCAGAAACTATTCAGTGGATTTTAATCAAATTTTACAGGAATGTTCATCCGGTGACCCTTAATCAGATTGCTTCAAGAAATTTTAATCAGTTGAAAAGCATGGCTATTGTTGGTGGGGCATATTTCCATATATGGTTTATGGTGAAAACATTTTCTCCTCATAAACTAGATTTGAACAAAATTTTACAGAAATGTTCCTTAGCTGACCTTTTATCAGATTCCTTCAAGAGATTCTGATCAGTTGAAAGACATCGCTTTTGTGGCCGGAACTAATTTCTCTGTATGGTATATAATGATACTTTTGAATTTTTTCTTCTCTGAAACTTCTCAGTGGATTTAAGTGACTAGGCTTATCTGCCCTATATGGCATAGATTATTATATTGAATTTTCTAAAAAAGCTTCTTCTCCATGTTAGTAAATTCAGGCCGGTAGAGCAATACAGGCGCTCAAGTGCCTCTAATTTTTTCTTTAGGCTGATAATGAAGTTGAAGCAGAAGTAGAAACAATATAAGAAGAATGCATTAATTGCAGGATGATGGTGCCCCTCGCACAATTACGTAGCCACTCAAATACATGTGGTAATGTAAGTCCTTTTTAATATAAATTACCTAACCTTAACTTTAAGGTGTGTTTGAAAAAGGAAAGAAAAACAATATATTAATCTGAACTTAGAATTTTGTCTGTTTGTTCTATACCTACCTACCTATCCACATTTTACCATGCATCTAATGATGCTCATATGCTTTAGGTCAATGTCGATTTTTTAACCCTATCCTAAAAAACTTAACTTGAAAAATAAATATTTCCATGTAGATTCAAAATTATTTTAGTCACAATCTTCATATTTGATTTGAAAGTACCGATTAATGACACTCTACTGCTAATGACAAGGTCAAGATCTAGCATCTTCAAGGTCAACTATCAAGGTTATATAAAAATGCTTCAACAGGTGCATTTTAGTTTCACATCCTGTTTTATCTGCAGTTTATTGATGAAGATGAACAGCCAAATGAGCCGAAACGGAGAAAAATTGAATTAATGTGCCAGGATATTAACAATATTGAGATACTCACCTGAATAGAAATACAGGCCTCAAGATTAAAAAAAAAAAAAAAAAAAAATGCTAAACTCAACAGAGCAGAAATTTCAAAGCCTAATTCCACCAATCATATAGGTAAAAAAAATTATAGGTAAAAAAAAATTATGTAATCATGTGAAATGGAAAAAAAAGTCATTATTGGTA
Source organism: Tridacna gigas (assembly GCA_945859785.2). Classification (NCBI taxonomy): domain Eukaryota; kingdom Metazoa; phylum Mollusca; class Bivalvia; order Cardiida; family Cardiidae; genus Tridacna; species Tridacna gigas. The sequence continues at coordinate 70,666,064 of OX244028.2, forward strand.
TATACCCATTTTTCAGGCTACTCTGACTGTCGTTAATTTCAACTTGATATTTGAGCAGGCAATGGTTTGTAATCTAGGAGCCATGAGGAATGAACACTGGCATCCTGGTGTTGGAATCTTGGCTCTCTACTTGCAAATTGTCTCTTCACAAAACAACAAATATTTGAACTTGTCCTAGTGTTCAATCTAGAGCGGGCCATTCCACAAATGGCACCCTAAAATCACAAATGACCCCGTCTAGCACCAAGTCTGTACCCATTGGCCGCACTTTGCCCTCAATCTCAAGAAGTCCAATCTTGTTTACATTCTTCATTAACAGATGTATAGAATATTTCTAGCAATGGTTTATTGTCTTCATTAAAAAAAGCCATTAACATTATTGTTTTTAGCTTACCTGAGCACAACATGCTCAAGGGGAGCTTTTAGGATCACCTTGTGTCCGTTGTCGTGCCGTCGTCAATAATTCTTCAAACATCTTCTCCTAAACCATTGGGCCAATTTGGACAAAAATTTGCAGGAATGTTCCTTAGGTGACCCTTCTCAAAAATTTTTGGTGAAATTTTGATTGGTCGAGAAATGTGGGCGTGGCAGGGCGGGGCTTTTTTTTCACTTTGAATTCTTTAAACTTATTTTCCACCCAAACCACTAACTTTGCAGGAATGTTCCTTGGGTGACCCTTTTCAAGAATTGTTCGTGAAATTTTGATTGATCGAAAGATTTTGGTGTCGCAGGGCGGGGCTTCTTTCACTTTGAACTCTTTTAAACTTATTTTCAACCCAAACGACTAACTTGGCAGGAATGTTCCTTGGGTGACCCTTCTGAAAAATTGTTTGTGAAATTTTGATTGGTGGAAAAATTTGGGCGTGGCATGGTGGGGCTTTTTTTCACTTTGAATTTTTTAAACTTATTTTCCTACCAAACCATTGGGCCAATTTCAACCAAACTTGGCAGAAATGTTCCTTGGGTGACCCTTCTCAAAACTTGTTCATGAAATTTTGATTGGTACAAAAAAAGTAGGCGTGGCAGGGTGGGGCTTATTTTCACGTTGAATCTTTTAAATGTCTTCTTCTCCAGAAGCACTGGACCAGATTTAACCAGACTTTGCTCGTATGTTCCTTAGGTGACCTTTTTTAAAATTTGTTCATGAAATTTTGATTATCAAAAAATGTGGGCGTGGCAGGGCAGGGCTTATTTTCACTTTGAATTCTTTAAACGTCTTCTACTTGCAAACAATTAGGCCAATTTGAACCAAACTTTGCTGGAATGATTCTTGGGTGTTTCTTTTTTGAATTTTGAAACTTGATCATGAAATTTTGATTGGCTAAAAAATGTGGGCGTGGCTAATTTTATCACTGATTTATTTAAACTTCTTGTCCTCTCAAATTCAGGTGAGCTATTAAAGGGCCAATCTGGCCCTCTTGTTTCTTTATCTAATCTAACATTTTGTCCGAAAATTTCTAATGGTAACTGTATTGGATGGCCCCTGTTTTTGCAAATGACCCAAAATATGAAAGGCTGTGGGCCCAATCGGCCCTCTAGAAGGCAAACCTAAATTGAACACTGCTTGTTCATGTTGAAATCATTTGCAGGTAACAAATATGCTTCTGCTAAAATGAGGTTTATCTTATTGATCATTGGTAGAGAATATTATGGGTAAAGGAGAAAATTTTTAAACCAGCATTTCCTCCTCTTCAAAAGGTGCTTTTCTCCTGGAACTTAAAATCAAGGGGTTGTTTGGTTATAGGTGAAGGGGATGGCCTTATTTGCATCTATTTTGATTCATGTCACTGAACACTACTAATTTGACAATCTGAGCTATCTGAGGTTTTTTTAAAATTGAATGGTGAATGATTCCTGACTAATCTCATTCTAAATGACAATATACAAAGTTAATCAACTTTGAATAGATTGTTTGTAATTAGGTAAACTTGACTCACTCATACAGTTGATAAGTTTTACTAAAACCCTTTGGTAAAATAGAGTTAAAAACAGGATGCTTACTTGATTGAAAACATTTGTTTGAACAATTTACAACCAGGATAGGTTGAACGCTAATTAAAAAAAAAATCTAATTGTAACAGACCTGAACACAATGTTTACTCTGTCATGTGTACTTTTTGGATGTCCAATGTTTATCTATTATAAAAACAGTATGTTTAGGAGGTTGGTTATTTATGATAACTTGCCGGAGTCCAAATTTCAGCAGAGCTCAATTCATCCTGAAGAACAGAACTACAATTCTATGTAAGGAAGAGAATCAATTTATGCATGCTGTTGCGTTTTAGCTCACATGACCAGAGTGGCTTGGCGAGCTTTTAGGATGGTTTGATGTCCGTTGACCCCTCCCCCCCGCCAGCCGGACGGGGGGGGGGTAGAATTCGCCGGCTGCAGTCCTGCAGACTGGAAAGACCCCACCACTGGACCCGCCTGTTTGCTGTGGGTGGAGACTTGTTGTAAGCAGGAAAAGAGGGTCCTGGTAGTTGAGGGGAGCCCAGGGATCTCCAGCTCCCCAACACACTGCTTTGGGCTCGGCTTCTGTGTAAACGAGAGCCTAGATGGGCCCGGTCTAGCGCAATCGGCTGGTCGTTTTAGGATAGGGCGTTTTATATGTATAACTGGATTGTGTTAGAAGAGCTGTACGGAGGGAGGACATCTGTATTCTGTGTATAGGTGCCGCCTTCCTGCATGCGTCCCGAGACACATCTTGAAAAGCCCCACTTTGTTATTCTAAAGCAAACATGGAATATTTAATACCTGTTTCTCTGCTATGTACATAATTCATGACTTCATTCCCATAGGTATAATCTGGCATGTGCGTTACATCTATATTTAACGTTTGCTTGAAAAGTGTACGTTTTACCTCTTACTTTATTGGTACCTACTTTTAAGTCCCAGTCTTATATAGGCTTATGGGCTAACTGGCTGGTATGGATTTTTCGTTGAGGCTTTCACTGCCATGGCAAATCCCTGATCTGGGGGACTACCCATGTTCTTTTCTTTGTCGCTCCGACTTATTCATGACATCTGAGTATACCATCTGGGTAACCCTGGCATGGGGAGCTGGTTTTCCGCTCAATACTCCCATGTCCCCTTGTTTGGCTTCGTGGCGGGTGGGGTCCGCGGATGATGAATATATATTATTTCAACCATGGAACACCAAACAAAAAAACGATCACGCGATGAACTGGACTCAGATAGTTAACTCTTTACTACATAATCCTGACTTTTAAAGACCCTGAAACAGAAGTCGTTTGAAAATATTGTTGCAATCCGGTTTGTTTGACGACCCAGTTTCCTGTGACTGTTATTTTGGTCAGACAACTCGCTAAATTTTGAATGTATTTTCTACTAAATCTTTAAGTCTGGACGGTTCACGGTCTACGAGCATTGAGTAAGGGATTGTTTACTAACCCTGCACTGTGTAACAGGCGTTGTCATCTCTTTATTAGGTCGATTTTCCATATTTAGGTCGGTCTTCGTATTGCATCTCTGTGGCCATGTTTGTCTTGTGACCTTTTATGACCCGACAGAATGATGCATTATGGGATCGACCGTTGGTAATGTAAACAAAATTGTTTCGGACCGCGAAAAGTTCGAGGGCAAATAAGTTAGTTTCTCAAAGCATTCGAGAGACATTTAACTTATAATCAGAAAGATTAGTCCTTTTTCTAAATAATCGCATTAATTAGTTTTTGTACCGATATGTGTATTGGCGTAATTTTACTCCTTTTCAGACTGAATACGCCACTCTTTCTTTGCGCAAATTTTGTCTTCCCGACGTCGTCGGGAATATAACGAACGCTGTTCCCGACGTTGCGGGAATTCTGTTTTCCCGACGTTCGTGGAAAATCTTCTATTTTTCCAACGTTTTTTCTGTTGGTGGAATTCCCGACGTCCGTGGAAGGCTTGCGCTATAAAAGCGGCGGTCTTCTCGGATTTCGGGGACTTCACTCCGGTACTCGGTAGGCAACACATACCTAACTTATATTTTTGTTTGCAATTATTTTTAGTTCTCTTAAGTTGACAGTACAATGCTTTAGGTTGCTTATGCTTATTTTATCATTTTAGGACGAAATCATGCTTTAGTTTAGAAGTTTTCGTGCATTTAACGAAATTTAGATTTCTTTTAATTAATTTTTGTCTTTAAACGAGTTTGACATTTCTGAAAAGATTTTTTATTTTCTGAAGAAAGATCTACTTAGAACTTCTAGATCTACACTTAACTTTATTTTTTTATTTATTCATTTATTTCATTTTTTTTGAAACCGCTGATCAGAGTCACTCTTTTTTATTATTTTGTAATAATTGAAGACCTTAAGATTACTGTTTGAACATTGATTTTAAATACTTGTTACCTAGTCCCATTGCATCGTTATTCATAATAGCCAAAGAGGTTTATGTTCATTGCTCAAACAAATATCTTTTATCCTTAGTGTAATGTACGACACATTCAGGTGCTATTTGTTTTGATAATTGACAAGACATAATTTTGCCTAAGATATTGCTGTTCTGAATAAAAGACAGTTGATTGCACATTTACTCTTTTCTGATTATTTACAAGTCCTGATATTTTTCAATTTAATATTCGGCCTAAGAAATCAGTTCACTCATTCAAGTAATACACGCATGCACGCCTACCTAGTCAAAGTATACAAAGTACTGGTTAGTCCCGTGAAGTCCAACACTTAGTTTCTCGGCTAGTTCTATACCCACTTTTTCCCCTGATTTGAAGTGAGCCATCCTGACAGTTAGCTTGCAACACATTTTTATGGTGTCAGAAGTGGGATTTGCTTCGCTAGTGCCAGTAAACAGCAAATCCAGAGATTCGAACCTACAACCAGGTAGACATGGGAAAGAAGAGAAGCGTCAGAGACAACTCAGAGCAGTCAGACATGGAAATGCTAGTAGAGTTAGACGAGCAAAACATTGAGATAATGGGTCCAACCGCAGATCTGGGGTTACAGGACAGTGGCAAACCAGCAGCCCAGACCAGTTTGAGCCAAGCTGAAGCTAGGTCGCAGAGCGAAATGTACCAAGTAAGCCTCAGGGATCCCCCTTCTACAGATTTTTCTTCTGGTGATAATTTTCGAAATTGTCAGACTGACAGAACCTTTACAGCTGAAACACAAGCCATAGATGCGAGCCTAAATATAGCAATTCCTCAAAAACAGCACAGCCGAGGCACTGGTCTGTCCGAGAGTAATTTTCTATTGGGGAGTAGAGAAGTTAAAAATCGTACCCCTGCTCAGCTTGTGGAAAACCGAAAGACGCAGGGACAAGCACAGCCTCTAGCCTTGCAATCTGATCTGCATTTTTCCAGAACAGATTACCCTTTTAGACAAACCAGAGCAGCCAGTGAATACAACCGGCAAGTCCCTCTAAGTAACCAAAGATCAGCCTCTCATGTCCAAAACAGTTCTACAGAGCCCCCACAAGCCTGGAGCTATGTGCAAGCAGATATGCAGCATGATCTGCAGCCAAACTTCCCAGTAGGCCAAAGTCTCATTCGACGGCATCCGGGTGACAGGTTGACACCACAAGCTTGTAGTACTGGGTACTTGCATCACACTCCTCATCCAACACACAATAGAATACCAAGACCTACAAGTAGCTTCGAGTTTAAGATACCCCCATTCACAGGAAAAGAGGATTGGGCAGTCTGGATGAGCCGTTTTGAGGTGATAGCTGAAAGACAACAATGGGATGAAGATGAAATGATTGACCACTTGCTGCCAAAACTACAAGGGCATGCAGGTGAATTTGTATTCACTCAACTGCCAAGGTGGGTGTTGAATGATTATGGCCATTTGATAACAGAGCTGAACAACCAGTTCAGAGTAATCGATACCCAGCGGTCTTTTGCTGTAAAGTTTAGCATGAGAAACCAGAAGCAAGATGAGAATGTAAAGGAGTATGCGGCAGACCTGAAGAGGCTTTACTCTAAGGCATATCGGCATAGGCATAATTCAGTTCGCCAAGAAGATCTGGTGAGACGTTTCCTGGATGGGCTACAGGATGATGAAGCCAGGTTTGAAGTAGAGTTCCATAAAGAGCCCAAAGATATTGATGAAGCTGTATTTCAAGTAGTGAGGTTTATTCAAACTCGACAGAGCAGATACAGAGATCAGCCATATGGGGAAAGAAAAATGAGAAAATTTACAAGACAGTCCAAAGAAGATGATGTTCCCTTCGAGACCCATGACTTAGCTTCAACCAGCAACAGTTCTGAGGTCAGAGCATGTAGAGACAGGGCTACAGAGAAAGCAGCATTGACAAAGGGCGACCCAAAAATTGAAGAAATGGAGAAAGAGATGTGCTCTTTAAAAGCAGCAGTTAATGAAATCCTGTCGAAGTTTACCAAACTTGCAGATGGGATGAAGGGGCAGACATCATCAAGATCGGAGGCTGTAACATGTTACAGCTGCGGAAAGAGAGGTCATATATCCCGATACTGTAAGAAAAGGGGATTCAATAAGAAGGAGGCTGAAAACAGTGCCCAGGCAGATGACCACAGAAGAGTGGCAGCTGAGCGCGATCAAGAAAACAAAAAGCAGAATTTAAACTAGATAGGGCCGAACCATGTGGTCGAGGGGACGCCCAACAAATTTTGAATGACCACAAAGAAAATGAACTTAGGACAGAGGTAATCAGACGAAGATTACCAGGAAGTAACAGCCTTTACGTAAAAGGGTTAATAGGTGAAACACCAGTGCTGTTTACTGCGGATACTGGTGCGACACGAACTATTATTGCAAAAAGAATTTATGATAAATTAGAACCTGATAAGAGACCTGCACTTGAAATTTCGGCAAACCTTGTTAGTGCAAATGGCACGCCAATACAAGAGTATGGGAAGGCTATTTTCGACATCACTCTGGGGGATATAAAGTTACAAAAGGAGCTCAGAGTAGCTGATATAGAGGATGAGGGTCTTCTAGGGATGGATGTCCTGCAAAAGGATGAAGGGGGACCCGCCGATATACCTATGAGCGAGGGGATTATAAAACTAAGGGGACAAGCAATACCTTGCATCAGCACAGGAGTGATGATTAGTAGTCGTAAAGTGACCACTGCTGATGATTATATCGTGCCTGCAGAGAGCGAGACAATAATAGATGTCTTCATTGAGCGTGAGGAAGGCGATGAGTTAAAGGGTACAAACGAGTTCATCATAGAGCCATCAGAGAACTTCAAGAGTGCTTATCCATTGCAGATGGCAGCTGCCATAGTAGATAATATTTCCTGTGTGACCTGTAAGGTGAGGCTCCTAAACCCTTTTTGCACACCTGTATCCCTTAAACAGAATGCAGTCATAGGTGTAGCTGAACCTATAAAAGAACCAGTAATAACACTCATCAAGAAAGAGGATGTCTCATGTGAGGGAGATAATACCAGCGTAAGGAGGATACAAATCAAGAATGACACTTTAGAAGGCAAAGAACAAATCCAGCAGCGCAATTATTTAGTGAAAAAGGTAGATGTCCCTGATCATCTATCCGGGCTGGTAAAGCGAGCATCTAAAAATCTGAAGCCAGCTGAAAGGGATGAACTAACTAAGTTGTTGAACAAGTATCAAGATGTTTTCTCTCGAGATGAATGGGACCTAGGTTGTACACACCTGACGGAGCATTCCATCGACACAGGAAATGCTGCGCCTATAAAACAGGCTCCTAGGCGAGTGCCCATGGCTTTTGCAGAGGAAGAGAAGAAAGCTGTGCAAAAACTCTTGGATCAAGGAGTAGCCAGGAAAAGTACCTCACCTTGGGCCTCCCCTATTGTGCTTGTAAGAAAGAAGAATGGCACTGTACGACCCTGTGTTGACTACAGAAAGGTCAATTCCTTGGTCACACCAGATGGTTTCCCCTTGCCCCGAATTCAGGACTGTTTAGATGCTGTATCCGGATCAACATTGTTTAGCACTTTCGACCTGACAAGTGGATACTTTCAAATTCCTGTAAAAGAAGAAGATATTCCAAAAACTGCATTTGCTTGCAAATTCGGCCAGTATGAAATGACCAGAATGCCGTTTGGGCTAAACAATTCAGCAAGTACTTTCCAGAGGACCATGGAGCTGGCTCTGCAAGGTCTCCAGTGGGAAACCTGCATCATTTATATAGATGACATAATAGTCTTTGCCAGAAATTTGGAAGAACACCTACAGCGTGTTGAGCAGGTATTCATACGCCTCCGAGAAGCTGGTCTAAAACTTAAACCTGAGAAATGTGACATGCTACAAGAGGAGGTTACCTTCTTAGGGCATGTAGTTACAGCCAGTGGGGTACTTCCAAGCCCAACCAACATAGAGAAAAGTGTTAAATGGCCCGCACCAAAATCTCCCAAGCAAGTCAAGCAGTTTGTCGCCATGTGCTCTTACTTCAGAAGATTCATCAAAGACTTTGCACATAAGGCAAAACCTATGGTGACTCTCACCAAAAAGGGGCATCGCTTTCAGTGGGATTCAAACTGCCAAGCATCCTTTGAAAGTTTAAAATCTGCTCTTATAAGTCCAGAAATAATGGGCTACCCCCTAAATGATGGTGGTGAATTCATACTGGACACGGATGCCTGAGACGTTGCCATTGGTGCAGTATTGTTGCAAGTTCAAGAAGGAAGAGAGCGAGTTATAGCCTACGCCAGCCGAGCCATGAACAAGGCGGAGCGAAATTACTGTATCACTGAAAAGGAGCTTCTTGCCGTCAGGTATTTCATAGAGTATTTTAGGCAGTATCTTTTAGGTAGGAGGTTCCAGGTTCGAACCGACCACCAAGCGTTAATTTGGCTCTTCAGTCTAAGAGAACCCAGAAGCAAGATAGCAAGATGGATTGAAATCTTAGCACAATATGATTTCTCAGTGCTTTACAGACCAGGTAAACAGCACGGTCACTGCGACGCTCTTTCACGGTGCGAGACCCCCCGAGATTGCAGCTGTGCCGAAGCTGACATGAATGAACCCTTAAAATGCGGCCCATGTAAAAAGTGTATTAAGAGGGCTAGTGATATGTTACTTGATGATAAATTTAGTAAACTTCTGTTTTCCTCTTTTGCAGTAAAACCAGGGGGTGACCGTACATTGCCTACAGAAGAAGAGGTACGAGTGCTGACGTCTGATAACCAAGCAGCAAGCACGTCTACTGAAGTGAAAGGGGATGTCCTTGGCTGGAAATGGAAAGGTGGAAGATCGAAGCTAGACCTGAGCAAAGACCAACAGGAAGATCCCGATATAGGACCTATCCTCAGTGCAAAGAAAGAAGGCATCCGTCCACCATGGCAAGAAATGCAGAATAAGAGTCCTGCGACGCGACATTACTGGCTAATTTGGGATATGCTAGAGCTGCGCGAAGGGATCCTGTTCAGGCTATTCACCCCTCAGAACAGTACAGAAACACTGGTGCAGTATGTCGTTCCTAGATCCATGAGAACAAGTGTCCTGCCCCAAATGCATGATTCTCTCCTCTCTGCACATCTAGGGGTGAAGAGAACTAAATGGAAAACCCTCCAACACTTTTATTGGTATGCTCTAAAGGAAGATGTTGTAGCCTATGTTAAGAGTTGTGATACCTGCGCAAAACACAAGAAGCCTGTCAGGACACCAAAAGCACCCATGGGAACAATACCAGTAGGCGGACCCTGGGATGTCTTAGCTTTAGATTATATCGGCCCTCTTCCAGTCACGCCAAGAGGAAATAAGTACATCTTGGTACTAACAGACCTATTTACAAAGTACGTTGAAGTCCTACCTGTGCCCGACCAGACAGCTGAAGCGTGCGCCAGGTTACTTCTAAACAACTTTATTGCGCGGTGGGGATGCCCCCTGTCAATCCACAGCGATCAAGGCCGCACCTTTGAAAGTGAGGTTTTCCGCCAGCTGACCCAGATGTTGGAAATCAGGAAGACCCGAACCACAGCTAGAAATCCTCGTTGTAATGGCCAGTGTGAACGCTTCAACAGAACACTTATTGGCATGATAAAGGCCTACCTCCGCGATGAACAGACCGAATGGGACTTGTACCTTGGGTGCCTGGCTGGAGCATACCGAGCCACCCCTAACGAAGCTACAACGCTTACACCCAACATGATGACTCTTGGCAGGGAAATTCGTATGCCAGCCGAGCTGATCTTTGGTAGTGAAACAGTACAAAAGGGTCAAGAAGCTGCAACCTATGGGGAATATATAACCAAGCTGCGAGAGCGAATGCAGCGAGCCCATGACGTAGCCAGAAAATACCTGAAATCAAAAGTGCAACACCAAAAGGACTTGCATGATGTTAAGTTAGCATTCAGAAACTACAGAGTAGGCGATATCGTGTGGTACCAGCACGAGACCAAAAAGGTGGGAGTCACGCACAAATTAGAAAGATTGTATGATGGGCCTTTCTTAGTTTCAAAGAAACTATCGGAGGTGAACTTCGAGATAATGATGGGAGGTAAAGGACCACACAAAGTTGTGCATCACAACAAATTGAAACCTTTTGAAGGGCGTGACCCACCCAAGTGGATTAAGAAGGTCAAGGAAAAACTCTCAGCACCTCCAACACACAGTAGTCAGCAATAGTTACAGCCTGAAATAAATTGATTATCAAGTTAATTTGTTAATAAATCAATAAATGTGAAAATAGATAACACAACTGAGAAAAATATGATTACTGTCATGTAAATAGTTCCGTTGAAAATATCTAGATGTTTCCTGATATTTCAATGTAGCAGCAATGCTAATTGGTATTTAAATCCACTCTTAAAGGCTCTAAGATGTAATGCTATTTCCTGGATGATGAACCAGTACTAGTCCAGGGGTGAATGCGGCATCCAATCACAATCAGTGTAGAGGGGTCATTGAATCTAAAGTTCCCTATGAGAGACATTAAGCAGTGATAATGTGAAATTTAAATGGCAAACTAACACTAGCAGTTTGTCTTAATCAAGGTTTTACAGGCGTTAAAGATAGAGAAGACCATTCTGTCCAGCAACCATCACGTGGCGGACTACTATGAATTATTGTGGAAAAGGGAAATATATAGAGACCAATACCAGTGGCGCAACATGAATGGTTAAACTTGGAGACAACTTCCATGGATAATCCTGTAAAAGGGAAGGTCATAATAGGGTAGTAACTGGTCAGCTGTGTCCAGTAGAGGGTACTATCTAGGTTGACCTATAGGATTCAGATTTGGGGGTTGCATGTTGATGGCTGGGTTAGGTGTCACTTAGAGATTAGGTAGTCAGACCACTGTGGGGTATTGTCGCAGGAAGATTGGACTGTCTCATTAGATTGCAAGATATAACAGCAAACCTGCAACTAGTTTTATCTGCTCAATTGTGCCGCAATATGGGACAATAGCCTTAATTAAGAGTGAAAAATACAAGTCATACCTGTATACTAGGTGTAAACGGGTGGAAAGTATATACAATTGCAGTGCATGTATATGTTTTGTGCCTGCACAGAAGTACACAAAGCATATAAATAATAAACAGAAAGACTGGTAATAAATAGGACCAATTGCCCTTATAAGAGTCTGTGAACCAACCAGCACAGGTGTAAGCTGAGATATCAAAAGTCATGCCTGCATGAGAGTATTAAAAAAAAGAAAAAAAAAACGAATTGTCTTGTACAAATGTAAAAAGGGTGTTTTCCCTTATTTCACAGATATCCAAAACTAGAGGCAACCAACTAAGACGACCACAAAATGGAAGATTTGAACTCTTCAAGCCCAGATGGGATGATGTCACCCACCCACCTCAGGACCAGTGAAGATATTGAGAAGCTGGCCAAGAAGAAGGGGCGTGTCTACCTTTGTTTGAGATGCCTGCACAAGACAGGAAAAGAAAGGGCGGACGTAAAGTACCGAATGGAGGCCCACATCATTAAGGACCACTTGAGGAGGGATGAGGTGCCCTACTACTGCTCTTTATGCCAATTTAGATGTACTAAGTTTAAGGACCTTAACGATCACTTACAGAGATACAAGAGGCATTCAGTCATAGCTGTGCAGGCAAAGGTGGACCCGATGGACACTTCGTGCCTGAAGACCAATGCCGAAGCTTATGAAATTGGACCAAGGGATTACCTCATGCTTAGCAGAGAGGAGTCCATTCAATACTGGCGAGACCTTCTGTCGAAGAGGCAGGCCACCATGGAACCCGAACCTGACTGCCTTTCCAAGGCTATCATGCAGGAGTCTATACCTACAGGAAATGGCACAGGTGCAGAGATGGAGCAGTCTAAAGTAGCAGAAAGTCAAGCCACTGCTAATGTGGATAACTTACCAGAGGTCCAGCAGAGTTCATTCACACCAGACTTAACCCAGCCCCAAATGATTGATGAGGTCTCGGGCCTGACAGATGAACAACTGCGCCAGGCCATGTCGCCACTGCTAGACCAGCTGCACACGATAGTAGGGCCGTCTACCCTATGCAGACTGGTGAATGTTGGAGTGCCAGTTACCGCCAGTGCTCCACAGCAACCAGAGCCTCAAGCAGAGAAAGTTGGGCAGGAGGAAGACCTTATGCCACAGCTGCTCCCGAGGGAAGAGACTGCCATCACCCCTAAGAGGTCAGCTGAAAACCAGCCTGCCATCATCCCCCAAAAGAAGATGAGGAGCAGGTCTCCATCTCCTTCCAATTCCATGTGCAGCTCCGCGTCATCGTCGTTAAGGCAAGAGAAACAAGATGAGGTCAAGGCAGTGCTAGAGGTGGTGGTGGAACAGATTAGGCAAAACAACAAGGCCCTACAGTCCCTGGAACAGTCTGTACTGACGTTGGCTGAAGCTGTAACATCGCTTACCAAGGCTACCAAAGGAAAGGACTCATTGCGAGAGCAGACGGTAGAGGCACACACAAGAAAAGAAAAAGAGCAAACAATTAGCAAAAGGGAGAAGGTGAAGACAGACAGGAGGCAAGAAAGAAGTTCAGAAAGGAGAGACTACAACAGGAACGAAAGAGTAACAATCAGACGGAAAGAGTATCCTAGGCAGCATGATGGTAGAGATGACAGGCGGCACCATTAAAAAAAAAAAAAAAAAATTAACTTTAATCTATTGATTCTTTTTTTTTTCGAGACTGCAGTGACCGATGACCAGTAATCCAATTTAATTCAATTGTAAGAAAACATTAGTTCTTGTGCAAACTTTTACGCGTTCGAGTCTGCATTTATTCTGAAGACCATGACATTTCTTTAAAGCTATTCTGTGTCCTATTAATACTAGTAACTGTGAGAAGTAACAATCGGCCGAACAGCATCATGTAAAGCTTTAACTGTCAATTTGTAGAATTAACTGTAGTTTTGGATATATATATATATATATATCGCGGTTCAACCAACATAAAGAACATTATACCCAACCAACACCAGGGAGAGACGGTAGTTCCTGTTGAGGAGACAGAACTTTGTACTATAAATAATTACGTTGATAGTTAAGTTTCAGACCCATATAATAAATAACCACTTGACACTCATAATGTAGAAATATCATAGAACCAATCATAGACATGGTGGAAAAAAAGACTGTCACTTCTTATGTTTAATTTGCGACTTCTTTCCTTCCACCCTGTTGTAGGATATTGCAAAATGTTAAAAGTCATTTGTTCCCAAGTGTCAGTTAATCTTTTATTATATATGTATATTTATGTACAAGTTACTAATTTCAAGTTCCATTTATGCCATACTTGTCATTGCAATGTGCATACATAGTTAAATTGCCTGAATTGCAATTAATTTGAATCATTGATATTGCTGCTATTTATTTGGCAGAGCAGAGCATTAGCATGGGGAAGAAAGGTATCCAGTTGGCTCTGTCAGACTTCTGAAACCTTTCCCACCATGTAACCTTTCTGTTGGTTACAAGAGTACTATTTTGTACTAGATCAACTTTTGTATTTATTTTGCTTGTTATTATACTGTATGTGTTCAATCTGCCTTCTGGGGCAACCATGGTTCTTAAATCAGCATTTCACGATTGTGTGTTCTGCTGTTGAGAGAATTATTTCAGTCTCAAATGCTGTAGTGTAGAATACGAATCATCTCCGAAGATATAGTTATATATAGTTATGATTTTTAGTCATAGAGCAAAAGAGGGAGAGCAGGCCCAACCCGTGGTAGGCCTCCTCCTCCTCTTGTTTTGCCTCTATGTTAAATTTAAAGCACATTAATTTTGCTTACTTGGTCTTATATGATGTCAATATCACATTATTACTCATCTGCGGTTCATAGGGTTTGAGAGAAACTTATTTTTTGTGCCAAGACGTTATAACCTGTTTACAGTTAAGGCATTCCAGTAGACTGAGTAGTTTGAAAATGTTTTTACCTTGCATGTAACATAAGGGTTCAAATGTGATCAATTTGGGGTGTAAATATATATATTTAATGCCCCTTTAGAAATCAAAAGTCGCCATTACTATGTTATGTTGCATTGTTATGTGGCCATGGGCCTTAAGTTCATAAGTATATGTACATATTCGTATTTGTTTTACATTAAGAGTTGTCTATCCGAAATTAGTTCAACTTTTGCTTTCCTATGCATGTAGGAAAGGGAGAGTAGAACTCAACCGACCCTGTTGCTAATCATTACTCATCATTCGTGCCAAGCCTTGCTTTAATCATTAGTCATCTTGGTCATGTATTGTTGTATGCCAGTCGGAGCTTTGGCACTTTGAGAGGGGGGTAATGTTGCAATCCGGTTTGTTTGACGACCCAGTTTCCTGTGACTGTTATTTTGGTCAGACAACTCGCTAAATTTTGAATGTATTTTCTACTAAATCTTTAAGTCTGGACGGTTCACGGTCTACGAGCATTGAGTAAGGGATTGTTTACTAACCCCGCACTGTGTAACAGGCGTTGTCATCTCTTTATTAGGTCGATTTTCCATATTTAGGTCGGTCTTCGTATTGCATCTCTGTAGCCATGTTTGTCTTGTGACCTTTTATGACCCGACAGAATGATGCATTATGGGATCGACCGTTGGTAATGTAAACAAAATTGTTTCGGACCGCGAAAAGTTCGAGGGCAAATAAGTTAGTTTCTCAAAGCATTCGAGAGACATTTAACTTATAATCAGAAAGATTAGTCCTTTTTCTAAATAATCGCATTAATTAGTTTTTGTACCGATATGTGTATTGGCGTAATTTTACTCCTTTTCAGACTGAATACGCCACTCTTTCTTTGCGCAAATTTTGTCTTCCCGACGTCGTCGGGAATATAACGAACGCTGTTCCCGACGTTGCGGGAATTCTGTTTTCCCGACGTTCGTGGAAAATCTTCTATTTTTCCAACGTTTTTTCTGTTGGTGGAATTCCCGACGTCCGTGGAAGGCTTGCGCTATAAAAGCGGCGGTCTTCTCGGATTTCGGGGACTTCACTCCGGTACTCGGTAGGCAACACATACCTAACTTATATTTTTGTTTGCAATTATTTTTAGTTCTTTTAAGTTGACAGTACAATGCTTTAGGTTGCTTATGCTTATTTTATCATTTTAGGACGAAATCATGCTTTAGTTTAGAAGTTTTCGTGCATTTAACGAAATTTAGATTTCTTTTAATTAATTTTTGTCTTTAAACGAGTTTGACATTTCTGAAAAGATTTTTTATTTTCTGAAGAAAGATCTACTTAGAAGTCCTAGATCTATACTTAGGTTTATTTTTTTTATTTATTCATTTATTTCATTTTTTTTGAAACCGCTGATCAGAGTCACTCTTTTTTATTATTTTGTAATAATTGAAGACCTTAAGATTACTGTTTGAACATTGATTTTAAATACTTGTTACCTAGTCCCATTGCATCGTTATTCATAATAGCCAAAGAGGTTTATGTTCATTGCTCAAACAAATATCTTTTATCCTTAGTGTAATGTACGACACATTCAGGTGCTATTTGTTTTGATAATTGACAAGACATAATTTTGCCTAAGATATTGCTGTTCTGAATAAAAGACAGTTGATTGCACATTTACTCTTTTCTGATTATTTACAAGTCCTGATATTTTTCAATTTAATATTCGGCCTAAGAAATCAGTTCACTCATTCAAGTAATACACGCTTGCACGCCTACCTAGTCAAAGTATACAAAGTACTGGTTAGTCCCGTGAAGTCCAACACTTAGTTTCTCGGCTAGTTCTATACCCACTTTTTCCCCTGATTTGAAGTGAGCCATCCTGACAGTTAGCTTGCAACAATATTGTGGGAAAAGGAGAAAATGCTGGTAGCAAGCATTTTCTCTTTTTTTTTCCCCATAATGTTTTCTACCCTTCTCAAAACAAATCTCAATATTTCAGTTACATTTATTTTGTCGTCTGCAAATGCTTTCAATTTGGACAAGTCTGAAATTATGTCGTTTGGTAAAGAGTTAAACAAACTAATATTAATTCACCAAGTCAGTGAGGAATAACCCATTAGCAAACAATTCATTGTTTGAATAACCCTAAAGACGTAGGCTTTTGGTAACATATTTGGAAAGGGAGAAAATGCTGGTCACTGTTTTAAACTGTTTGACACGCAAATCTCATTGTTGGATAGCTTTTTCATCAAAAGACAAAGAAATGGGTCATTAAACTTGAATTCAAAGCCCTATAAAGGGTAACAATAAAATTGTTTAACCCTTTGCCAAACAATAACTGCAATTCAACCACCTCAAAGAAGGCTTTTGAAAGCATAGTGGGAAAAGGTGAAAATACTGATCTCTGATTGATTTCATATTTACTACCCTTTCAAAGACATCTACCAACATCTGTGCCAGATTTGTCTTCTGCTAATCCTTTTGGATTGGCCAAACCAAAAATTGTGTCGTTCGATAGAATTAAGTGATCTCTCCAATGCCATGGTGATTGTCAAATATGCCAGTCACAGAGATTTAATTCATACTTTAGACAGTAGAACTCTAGCAGCTTTGGGTTAACCCATGATTCACCACAGAATCATGACTTTGAATAAACCTGAGAAAGAAAGCTTTTGAAAAAAAATTGTGGAAAAAGGAGGAAATCGTGGTACCAGAAATTTCTCCTTTTCCTATAATGTTTTCTGCCCTTTCCAAAACAATTTTAAGTTTTTCAGTCACATTTTTTGTTTTGTCTGCAAATGTTTGAATTAGGACAAGTCTATAATTTTGTTGTTTGGTAAACACTTAAAACATGACCCTAAAAGGGAAGAAAAGACATGTTGCTGGGCAACAAGAATTTTACCCCATTTAGTCAAATCGTAGTGTCTAATCTTTCGCAGATTCCCATTAACTTAAACCTTTACCACACAATCCAACTTCTAACGACCCTGGGAAAGAAACCTTTTGAAAACATTGTGGAAAAAGGAGAAAATGCTGGTAACCAGCATTTTCTCCTTTTCACACAATGTTTTCTACCCCATCAAAGAAAATTTGAGCCACATTCAAATTGTTGTCTGCAAATGCTTTCAATTTGGACATGGCTGAAATTTTCTTGTTTGGTAAAGAGTTAAAATAGCGATAACACTGATATCGGGTTTTTTTCCCGTTTACCTTCTGACTTGCGTGTATTTTGATACAATTTCAATTATTCACTAAATCATCAGTTTAAAACATTTTGGTGAAAAAAGGTCTTAAACAGAAAACTTATCGCACTATCGAGTTATGAAAAGAAAAAAAATAGTACTGAATGGATTTTACTGATTTTTTTCCCCGTTTTGAAATGGCTGCTACCGCGTGTGTGGGGAATCAGAATTCTATTTTTAGAATATGACGTCTAGGGTCGCTATTAAAATCTCGTTATTTCTCGGTGGGAGTACGGCCTTGTGGGTAAAATGACGTATCAAATTGAAGGGTATTCCCCAAGGAAGCCATTGATACTAAACAATCGCGAGTTTTTGTCCAAAATCAGACATTCAAAAAGTCTAAAAGTCTTTGACAGCGAAGGATCATGAGGTAATTGACCTCCGAAAGGATCCGAAAGGCGTCTTGCTATTTAGTGGAGTCTCTTCTTGCAGACAACAATGTTTTTGTCCCCAAATATGATAGCGCATCATAGCGCAAAGCAAAGAAAACACCATACCATTAGCGCTGCATGAACCGGAAGTTCCCCATTTCCGTGATTTCGTCTGTTCCTAATAACGGGATAGATCGCAATTCAATTGCAAATTTTATGTCGTTAACTCACATTGGTCCCTTGGAAATAGAATTTTGAACAATGTTTAAACCCACCACCAAAAAAAGGTCGAGTGTTTTATACATCGAAAAAACAGATATTGTAGGAAAACAAGAAAATAGAGGGTTTTGTGCAAGACTCATGTAAGCGCCAAAACTTTGTATAGGCACTTACATCAGTATTGCACTAAGCCCTCAAAATGTTGAATATTAGCATTTTTTTTATTTTCCCACAATATTTTCTATCCTATTTAGCTTAAATATAATCTTTTGAGCTTTAACATCACATTTTTTTTCCTGCAACACTGATGGAAAAGTAGAATTTCAGAAAATCGAACTCTGAAGCCATGAATGATTGTTTAGACTTAAGTCTTAAACTCTTATAGTCAGTTTTTCTGAAAATTTCTCATTTCCCCCTGTTGCTTTCTCTAAATTTGACCCCCAGAATTGACGACTCTTCCTTTTTCACTCATATACTTCACGTTATTTAGGGGCAAAATGACCCCTATTTTAGAAAGGCAAGGGAAAACCCTGCTGTTTTTTTGTGCATTTGTTTATGTACTTGCATAAGTATTGCAGTAAACCTTCCAAATGTTGGTAACCAGCATTTTTTCCTTTTCCCACTATATTTTCTACCCCTTTTTTTGACTCATTTCATTGTTCGGGTTATTATGTCTATCTTCTTGTCTGTCACAACTTTCAATTTCAGTCAGTCAAAAATTTTGTTGATGTCAACTGTTAAAGTAAAATACTTTAATAAAATCTGATTTTTTTTTCAGTGGTTCATTATCTGTTTTCTTTGAAGATGAAACCCAGTCCCCAGGCCAACCTATTGTAGACTCGGCCTCAGAACTGTCAGTACCACTTTCAGAAGGAGATCGTTTCTCTCAGACTCAGTCGTTAGAATTAACACAACCTCCCTCCTACTCAGCTTTTTGTCGGTGTGGTGGACCATTCAATCATTCTTGGGCCCAAGGTAGCCAGTGTGGGCCTGTCAGTGTCTCCGACTCTGAGTTAGCTGATGAAGTGGAAGTGCAGGTAATTGTCAAGAATGTAAAAATTAATGAGACCCCCAATCAACAGTCCACAGTAATGCAACAGATCTTGGCCTCTTTTTTTTTCTGCATAGGCACAAAGCAGGTGAGACCTCAGCATCCATATCTGACCTGGAAAAAGCTGAGTGCTTGAATAACTTTTTCGCCTGTATATCATCTGTAAATGAAGAACTCGCCTCTCTACCTCTTTTTACTAAAAAAACTAATAATAGTCTCTCTCAATTTACTGTTCTTGAATCTGAAATTGAAGACCTCATCCGATGCCTTAACCCAAATAAGGCAAGTGGGCCAGACTCTATCAATCATATAATGTTTATAGGTGTAGCAGACCAAGTGTCTAAACCCCTAGCAATACTATTTAATCGATCACTATCTGAAGGTGTTTTTCCTAATTTATGGAAAACGGCTAATGTAATTCCTATCTATGAAAAAAGGGGATAAATCATCAGTTACTAATTATAGACCTGTTTCTCTTTTAAGCTGTTGCGGAAAATTATTAGAAAGGATAATCTTTAAGCACATGTATAACTTCTTCCTTGAAAACAATCTATTATATAAATATCAATCTGGATTCTTGCCAGTGCATTCAACAACTTTCCAACTTGTTGATATCTACCACACAAATGTCAATCGTTCGATAGCAAACAATTTTCATGCATAGTTTTCTGTGACATTTCCAAAGCCTTTGATCGAGTATGGCACAAAGGTCTTCTTTTTAAACTCAAACAAAACGGTATCGAAGGGATTCTTCTCGAATGGCTTTCAAATTACCTCTCAAACAGGAGTCAAAAAGTTGTTTTACAATCCGCCACTTCGTCTCCTAAACAGATAACAGCTGGAGTACCCGAGGGCTCGGTCCTAGGTCCGCTGCTTTTTCTGATTTATGTTAATGACATTACTGACTCCTTATTAAGTTTAACCAGACTATTTGCAGATGATAGTTCCTTCTATTATTCAGCATCATCCATTCGTGATATTGAAGGTATAATAAACCATGACCTTAATCTAATATCTTTATGGGCAAAACAGTGGCTTGTAACGTTTAATCCACAAAAGACCGAAGCTATCCTCTTTTCTCTGAAAACAGTAGACGAACTACCTAAGCTGAAAGTCCAAAACACTGATGTTATCTTTGTTGAAAATCATAAGCACTTAGGGATAACTTTTAGCCAAAATGGCCAATGGAACGCACACATTGATAATATTTGAAAATTTTCGTCTGAAGTAATTGGAATTATGAGAAAGCTGAAATTTACACTGAACAGAAAATCATTAAACCAAATTTACCTATCTTACGTAGCACCATTACTAGAATATGCGTCAATTGTTTGGGATGGTTGTTCTGACGCGTGTGCAAATTCTCTACAAAAAATTCAAAATGAAGCTGCCAGAATTGTAACTAGTCTTACCCGTTCTGTTTCCGTAGAAAACTTGTTCTTAGAATGTGGGTGGCAATCTTTGAAAGACAGGCAGGAAACCCAAAAAATGTATTTTATGTATAAAGCCACCCATCAGATGGTTCCCCAATACATTTCAGACTTAATTCCACCACTTATTGCAGACACTACGCAGTACGCCCTTAGAAACAATAAAGATCTAAGAAACATATCTACTCGCACTACAATCTCTCAAAAATCCTGTATCCCTTCTTCAATATACATTTGGAATAATTTAAATGACAGCCTGAAGAATGTTAATTCGTTTTCAACTTTTAAAAATGTAATTTCAAGTAGGTTCCCAATACCCGCTGTTCCCGCCTATTACCTTGAAGGCAATCGTTTTTTGTCAGTTTTGCATGCCCGGATTAGGAATAAATGCAGTGGACTAAATTGTTATTTGTTCCATAACTTCCTTCGCCAAAGTCAGCTCTGCATGTGCTTGGTAGAACCTGAAGATGCTGAACACTATTTTTTCAGATGCAATCTTTTTGTTAGAGACTACACTTGTTCAATTCTATTCAGCATCTTAATCCATTAAACGTAAATGATCTACTTTTTGGTAAACCGTCCTTAACAGAACGAGAAAATTCGGAATTATTTGTATCAGTCCAGGAGTATATTCAACAAACTGGCCGATTTACTTGATATATTTTGGAACGATCTGATGTTTCTTTTCTATTATGCAGGAGTAAATGGACAAATCCTATCTCTCTCTCTGTCTGTCCCTCTCCCTCTCTCTCTCTCGCGTGCATTGTAATTAGTTGTGTGAACACTTGTATATTTACAATGTAGGGGGAGGGTCGATCTCTTAAGTTGTTATAACTTGTAACCCAACCCAATTTCCATGTAAACTTGAGGGAAAATATATATGTTTAAACTAAACTAGCAGGTTCTCTTTTTCCGCGGTGAGTATGTAGGTGATGGATCAGTAGTTTGGATGTAGAATGTTGTAACTACCATTGTAATCCTTTACTCAATGTTCTTGTAGTCACCTTCTTTATCAATAGCTTTCATGTCTTTAACCCTTTCCCAAACAAACCCGGGTTTTCACAACCCTAACAGAGAAAGCTTTTGAAAACATTGAAGGAAAAAAAGAAAGTGCTGTAACCAGCATTTTCTCCTTTTGCCTCAATGTTTTCTACCTTGTGAGAGAAAACAGTCATATTTTAAGTCACACTGATTTTGTTGTCTGTAACACCTTTCAATTTGGACCAGTGTAAAATTTTGTCGTCTGGTACAGGGTTAATATACTAAACCCTTAAATTGCTAAACACTAAAAAATTGTCATGCTAATATGCCTGTGTAATTTAGACCCCCTTGGATCCCACTTTTTTTTTTTTTTTTTTAATATCTGCTCCGACGAAACATAGATTGTGGATACTCATTACAGCATTTCATTGAAGCTAATCTAATGACTACCTTAAACCATATTTTACTCTACAACAATGGGGTTCATGGGTGGCTGTCACAGAGGCGTTTAGGCATGATGTGTAGTATTCAAGCTTCTATTGTAGAGACTCCACTCATTTTGGGCTTTGCAGGCGTCACATTCTTTGGATGCTAGGCCTAAATGGATAATGCTGGTGTTGGTTTTGCTTTATTACTTGTAGTCTATGCTAGTATTTATGCATGCTAATAACACTTGTATTTCAGAAAGATGGCCGCCGCTTGAAAACGGCGTTAAAGACCATACAATCAGAAAGATGACTTGATTTTGGATCTCAGGAGACAAATAGCTTCTAAAGACAAAAAAATTAATGAACTGAATGAGGAAAATGAAAGATTAAAAAAGGAACTGAAAGAGTGTACATCTCTGAAACAAAAAGTGAAAAAGTGTAGAGATGAGTTAGAAGAATTAAAGAAACAAATGAAATAAGGAAAATGTCTCGAACAGATGAAAATGTTGTAAATTTCTTTGAACTTGGGTTAGAAAATGCTGTACAGGAAATAAAATCTAGGGTGCAAGAAAAACTCAGCTATGGGACAGTACAGCATTCTGTCACTCCTTTGATCAAAACTTACAGACAATTTAAAAAAAAGTGCTCATAGGCCATCAGGCAAGGAAAACCCTGAAAGTTTTTTGCAGTCTCCATATGATTTTCCGAAAAGTAAACAAACATGTAAAGAATCCCCGCAATTTCCTGAAGTAAAAGCTGATTTGACAGAAGCTGTAACCTATCAAAAAGTGGCAATTGATCTTGCAAGTGAGTTGCATACATCAAATCTTCATCTTCAAAAAATGCAAGAAAAGTTGGTTCATGTTGAGGGAAAACTAAAGGATGTTAAGTCTGAAAACTAAAATGTGTTGAAAGACACTTCTAATATAAGTAGACAACAAGAAAAAGTTAAAAAATGGAAAGGCAGTGTTTTGGAACTGAGAAAAGTAAGTTAAAAATGAAATCCAAAAACGAGAAGACAAAAGAAATAAAACAAACATTAAGATCTGTACAGAAAGAAAATTTGCATTTGATCACTCTGAAAGAATCTCAAGAAAGTAAACTTAAAGGAAATCTCTAGAACTGAAGACTGCTAATAGTCGGGAAAATTATCAAAGGACAAAGGTAGCAAAGTTGGAAGAAGCACAAAATCATGAAGCACAAAGTAAGCAAACAAATCTAAATGAATTTAATGGTATGTTGATAGAGATTGATAAACTTAAATCAGAGATAAAAAATCTAAAAACTGAAAACTCGGACTTGAGAAACCAATTATGAGAACAGCAATTGGATAATACAGTAAGTGTATTTGATGAAGACAGAAAAGTTTTCCTTCCTGAACTGCAAACATGTGTTTATGAACTATTGTCAAACTTTGTTAGTTCTTCCAGGGTCTCAACGGTCATTGAAGCAGTTTTGAAATTGGTAGGAAAAAAAGCGAATCATTTACCTAGTACTACAACGGTTCAAAAATGAAGTTACAGAGGCTGGTTTTATCTCAGAAGCAGTGAGGTGATCTTGTTAATGAGAAACACATTTCATTATACACAGACGAAACATCAAAGTACGGAAATAAAGTTATGGGTTTTCACATAACAGATAATGAAGGTCATTTTTATACTTTTGATTTAAGAGATCTTGTGACAAAGTCGGGAAAAGATTCTTTACAGACTTTCAAAGAAATTTTAAATGACATAGACAATAGAGCTAATGACATTGAGAACAAAATCTCTAAGCAAATTTTGACAAATATCTCATCAACAATGTCAGACAGTGCGAGTACCGAAAAGAAATTCAATGAACTTATTCAAGATTATCGTTTGTCTGTGCTTCCATATAATGTAGAAAATTACAACAACCTAGATGAGGAATCTAAGAAGTCTGTGGGGACATTAATGATTTTTTTTTTTTTTTTTTTGTGGAATGCATTCATTAGTGCATATTGCTGAAGTATCAGCAACTTCTCTTCTTAAAGTTGAAACTGAACTGTTTGAGCCTCTTAATCCCCCTATAAGTGATCTGGCCTTGCTAAAAGCTAATGAAAGTGGGTGCACAAGGTTAATTAGGACATCATGTAAGGCATTTGCCAGGAGTGCGGATGAAAAGAGTGGATGTCATTTACCATTTCTAATTTTTGCTGAACAGTTTCTTAAAGCCCCAATAAAGTCCAAAATTAGATTTTTTTATGCCTGAAAAAAGGCACGAATCTGTTACATTTACTCTTATTTTGTCGCCTAGGGGATAGGGGCGTTCACTGCAGCATCGGTTCATGTCACAGAACCATACAAAAAATCCTATTTTTTTTTTTTATCAATTCTCCCAAATGACGTTGCCACGCACTATGCGGAATCATTCTGGTGTCCTATTTGTAGACACCATGTGACCGATGACGTATTACACAGACGATGTGCTTTCTCTCCTTGAAAAAACGTTGCGAAACTTCGGTAAGTCTTTAATTTTCGTTGAATTACCAGCGCTCGTCGTATCTAAGTTATTTGTATGCATTTAATTGGTAAATCGGAGTTGTGTTATCTTTATTTCGATCATGATATGCCTATTTCTTCTTGTTAAGAGTCGTCCAAACATCGAATGACATCTCGGCCTATAACACTTTCGGCCTATTACAATTTCGACTAGTAAGAAATTCGGCGCATACAAAATCGAATGTCTACACAGGGTATAAAGGTTTGTAATATGAGCCATGGAGAATAAGTCAAACAAAATGTGGACATTTTATAACGAAGATCAGACTTTACATTATGTGCGATCTGATCTTGATCTTTGTAGGTAATGAAAAATTAAGAACTTTGTGGTGTTTTTTTGGTCTGTAATTACTAGCGAATTTTGACCTGAGTTTAGCATCAGATGGTGGACGTTTTATATGGAAGGTCAGACCTCTTACTAGGTGCAATCTGATCTCGATCTATGCTGTCAACAAAGGATATTTCTCAACTTTCAAGAGTTTAGTAAAACACATGGCTTATAGATATTTTTACTGCTAGTTTTTGAAGACAGAGTTGATGTTACTTCATCAATCAAGTTATTGCATGCAGATGAACCATACTTTTCAAAATTATAGATACATATTCCAAAGCTGATAAATACATGTATTTCAAGTTGTTGAAGTTCAAGACAATTGAAGACAAAAGTAGAAGTTTACTAGTACTCAAGTAATATTTATCTACCACATTGTGATTAAGAAAAATATTTTTTATGTCATTTTTTACTGACCTCTTTTCTTTCCAATCTAAAAACAGTGTATCTTTTTAGGGTGTGATACAGAGAGACCAAGATGTTTGTTAACCGACAAACAGATATCCCAGTCTGGTGTTATATCTCTGCTGTACGACAATTTTTTTTTTTTTCACAGATTTTAGCACAGTCCATGTCAACAGGTATTTGAATGATATTTAGATCTACATCTATTACACATTAATGTTAGAACTTTGAAGTCTATTATATTTCAAGCTTAGAAAGGATTAGCTGCTGAAGGGATAATTGATCAAATACAACTTTTTTACATCCTTGCCATAAATTTTTGAAAGGAGCAATTGTTTGCTACACGCAACTGCTCCTTTCTCTCATTTCTCCATTTAGATGATTTTTTTTTTTTCCCAGTTGTCGGTTGTTTAAGACCATTTTCAACATTATTTCAGTTTTATCATGGCAGCCAGTGCACCTGTCCATCCTTATCAAGAGTTTCTGTTTCCAGTGCTTTGCATAATATCCCACTGGCTGTTTTTCCACATAACCATTGTAAATACAATGATTAGCATTGAGAGAGGAATGTATCCTGTTACAATGACTATCATCAATCCTGGGAAAGAAATTGCCTGAGCTAGGGATTTGAAGCAGCAATCCCCCAATCTCAAGTCCTGTATGCGACTAGCTGCACCACTAGGGCTCTGCAGTAGTATTTCGTAAAAGTAATGTACTCTTGAGAGAGAAAAAGGCATGCCTTGGGGCTAAAACAAATTAAAGTCCAACTTTTAGTAAGCAAGCACAAAAGGTACACTCAAAAGTTGCTTTGTATTAAGCCAGCACCAAAGAGACTCTCAAATTGTGTTCTTTTTTTACCTTGAAAAAGAAGGCTTTTGAAACATAATGAAAAAAGGTGAAAACCAACATTTTCTACTTCCAAAAGTGATTTTATCTTTTTAGACAAGTTCCGTCATTTGAGCCACATTCAATTTGTTGTCTGCAAATGCTTTCAATTTGGACAAGTTGGAAATTTTATCAGCTTGAAAAGAATTAGTATAAAGGTGGCCACCATGGCAGGGTTTACTGTATAAAGAAATGAACATATCCTGTAAAATAGTTCTAGAGATACAATCTGAGAGTAGTAGATTAAAAATACATGTGTTTTTCAATCTAAATTTACTTGATTGATTGAATGGTGTTTAATGCGGCATTCAACATTATATCAGTCATTTCATTGCATCAGCTTGCTTGTTCATGTATACCCTGAGTTTTAATGGTACAAGGCTATGGCTCTGTAGTGTCATGCCCAAGGACACTCTTATGAAAAACCCATTGCTTCCAGTGAGGCTCAAAGCTCGGACCTCCGGGTTATGAGTGCTACACTTTACCACTGAGCCAGGGAGACCTTATATAAATTAGTATTTCAGACTCAAAATGCGAATGCAGTCTCAATGGCTGTGTAAGATACAAGGACATACATTTAGTTGTTAAATGGCCTCTTTAGGAGTTCATTTAACTCTACCAAACAACAAAATTTTGGACTAGTCCAAAATCAAAGTATTTGCAGCCAAAAATTTAACTGTGGCTCAAATGATGGAATTTGTTTTTAATAGGGTAGAAAACATAGTGTGGAATCAAGAAAATGCTGGTTACCTGCATTTTCTCCTTTTCTCACACTGTTTTCAAAACGCCTGGAGATGCATCAAGCCCCCTTTTGCCCGAGCATGGCCCATACATACATTGCATTATTTAACTCTTTACCAAACGACAAAATTTTAGACTGAACCAAATTGAAAGCATTAATTTTGCAGACGACAAATTAAGTGTTGCTAAACTGATGATTTCTCTTTTTGATAGGGTAGTAAACATTGTGGGAAAAGGAGAAAATGCTGGTTACCAGCATTTTCTCCTTTTCCCACAATGTTTTCAAAAGCCTTTTCTTTCAGGGTCGTTAAAAGTCGGGATTGTGTGGTAAAGAGTTAAAAAGAAATTTATGTTCTTGTCATTTCAGTGTCTCATTCTGGACAGAGTGACGTGACATTTGAACAGTGTGGACAGGGAAAAAATCGCTCTCAGTTTATAGACAAATATGGACAATATTAGTGCATCTACTAACGTAAAAATATACCAGTAACATCGGAATGGACTATTGCAGTGATTGGTGATCGTAATTTTAGAAATTTTGGATCAAAATTGTGGATTTTGGAGGTTTCTTTTGGAACGATTTGAGTGAGTAAAATTAAAAATAAGTACTCCACCTATACAGATACCTATACACATCATCTACACACAATAAAGCCAGAAAACAAGTTTGGACAGATATGAACAGTTTTCTGTATGTAATTGGACTATTTCACCTCATGATTCAGTCAGTTGTTAGAAAAAAATGAACTCTGTGGATCCGTGATCATGTTATGACTTGCTAGGTATCATGCATCACAGGGTTGCCTTAAGCCCCTTTTGCCATAGCCTGGTTCATATGTTACTATACACAGATATTTACTTATGAACATGACAAAGCCCAGGTAGCTCAGTCAAGGACTTGAGAACAGGGAGTCAGTGGTTTGATTCCTGGCTTTTCCAGTTTCCTAGAATTGATGATATTCATTGTGACATGTGGGAAAGCAGCCAGTGGCTTGAAAAGATTATTGTGTGAGGTACTTTAAAAAGGGTTTTTGTCGGTTTAACCCTTTACTAAACAATCTCGAGTTTTCACGACCCTAGAGATGAAGACTTTTGAAAACATTGTTGAAATTCTCTGGTTACCAGCATTTTTTTTTTTTATTTTTCCCATAATGTTTTCTACCCTTTCAAAGACAAATTTCAATACTTGAGTCCCATTTATCATCTGCAAATACTTTCAAATCTAAAATTTTGTTGTTTGTCAAGAGTGAAAAACTATGTGCAGGAATGGGTTAACCATTTATCAGATGACAGATTTTGGACAAGTCAAAATTGGAAGTGTTTTTAGACAACTACTGTAATTCAGTGTGGCGTAAAGGATTAGATTTGTCTTTGAAATGGTAGAAGTCATTGAGAGAATAGAAGAAAATGCTGGTTACCAACATTTTCTCCTTCACCCACGAAGTTTCTAAAGCTATCTCCCTGGGGGTCATTAAAAGACGGGATTGTTTGCTAAAGGACCATTGTATACTTGATTTAAAAGCTTGAAAATAAGTAGATAGTGAAAACAATTGCAGTTTGCTCAAATATACTTTTTATTGGTCTCGTACTTTGTAAGATATGGTTTTATTTTAAAATTGATAAACATGAATTAAAACTGTAACCCTTTACCAAATGACAAAATTTTATGCTAGCCCATATTGAAAGCATTTGCAGTTGACAAAATAAATGTGACTCAAAAATTAAGATTCTTTTTGGGAAGGGAAGAAAACACTGTGGGAAAAGGAGAAAATGCTGGTTACCATCATTTTCTCCTTTTCCTACAATGTTTTCAAAGGGCTTCTCTCTCAGGGCTGTTAAAAGCCGTGAGTGTGTGGTAAAGGCTTAAACTGGAAATAGAGTTTAGTATCTTTCAATAATTTTCCTTTTAGTAATAAAAAACAATGGTCACAGAAATATCACACTCAACTCTTCACCACACAATCCCTGGTTTTAATGACCCTAAAAAGAAGAGGGCTTTTGTAAACATTGTGGGAAAAGGAGAAAATGCTGGTAACCAGCATTTTCTCCTTTTCCCACAATGTTTTCTATTCTTTCGAAAACAAATTTCAATTTTTCAATCATATTTATTTTGTCATCTGCAAGTGCTTTCAATTTGGACCAGTCTAAAATTTTGTCGTTTGGTACAGAGTTAATCATACTGGTAAAATTTTAATCTTAATTCAATATTCTTCATGACTGTTGTAAAAACTTAATACTGGCTGTCTGTATCTTGGGCAAAAATACTGTTCACGTAAAACTTTCAATCATAGAGCACCTAAGGTAGGAAGAGAAACAGAAACAAGTAAATGTATTTGACTGATATACATGTATGTCACAATGCAATAAATCTATTTTCAACAGTAATTCAACTGTATAGCAGTTGCTGTACACTTACTCATGTTCGCTGGGTCAATAACTGATATCCCTTTACCACACAATCCCGACTTTTAACGACCCTGAGAAAGAAGCCTTTTGAAAACATTGTGGGAAAAGAAGAAAATGCTGGTAACCAGCATTTTCTTCTTTTCCCACAATGTTTTCTACCCTTCCCAAAACAAATTTCCATTTTACAGTCACATTTATTTTGTCGTCTGCAACTGCTTTCAATTTGGACCAGTCTAAAATTATGTCGTTTGGTAAAGAGATATTACTGGCAATAAAACTGGGGGAGGTCACTTTTTGTAGGAAACTACCAATCAAGCTCCAGCTACAGTTGAATTTTGAACATGTTTTACAAATCATATCAACCAAAAGGCCATGGTGGGCTTGCAAACATTTTCACGTCCTTGTTTATTAACTCTTAACCACACAATTCCAGGTTTAAACGAACCTATGGAAGATGCCTTCTGAAAACATTCCGGGAAAAGGAGAAAATGCTCGTTACTAGCATTTTCTCCTTTTCCCATTGTGTTTTCTACCCTACCAGAAACAAATTCAAATTTTGAGTCACATTTATTTTGTCGTCTGTAAATGCTTTCAGTTTGGACCAATCTGAAATATTGCTATGTGGTAAAGAGTTGAGTGTCATTGCAACAGGATTTGATCCTCTCAAACTCCTGGACATGATTTGGGTTTGCTCATGGCGGAAAACAGCCAGTGAATTTTAGAGAATTTGCTGAGAATTACTAGTATATGAAATAGAGGTAAAATGCGCATTATTAAATTTAAACCTTTTTCAAACAATCCAAGTTTTAACAACTCTTAGTAAGACAGCCTCTGCAAATATTGTGGGATAAAGAGAAAATTTTGGTACAATAGAGCCTGTAGAAAAAGCAGAAAATGTTGGTAGCCTGCATTTTTTTCTTTTTTCCCCACACCGTTTTCTACCCTTCCAGAGAGACATTTATTGTGTTGAGTTACATGTACTTTTTCATCTGCAAATAGTTTCAGTTTAGACAAGACTAAAATGTTCTTCTCTTGTAAAGATTGGGTGTTTATTTGTTGGAGCATTTTGCACCACTTTGAACAGTATTTCAGATTTTTATTCATGTCAGTGTGACAACTTATTACTGTCTTTTCTGTCTTTCACCAGCACAAAGCTGGGGCTCTGCAATGTCTTGCCTAAGGACATTCCTTAACCCTTAAAGCCCTGGATTGATTGATTCTATGGTGTTTAATGCCATTTTCAACATTATTTCAGTTACATTGTGGCGGCCAGTGCACCTATCCATGCTTTCCTAGCGTTTCTTTTAGCAGTGCTTTGCACAGTATTCTTTCCAAACCAGTGGCTGCTTTTCCCACATAGCCATTGTCAAAACAATGGTCAGGGGTGAGAGAGGAATGAATCCTGTCGCAATGACTATCATCAATCAGCGGAGAGAAATTGGCTGCGCCGGGGATCGAACCATCAACCTCCTATTCTCAAGTCCCTTACGCTACAGACTGAACTACAGGGTGCAGCTTAAAGCCCTGGAACCAACTTAAGTTGTTTTTGAAGACAAAAGTTGTTTTTGCAGACAGTGTAGATAAAGATCAGACTGCACATAACATGCAGTCTGATCTTAGATCTATACTGTCTACTACTATGAAACAAGTTTTGTCAAAATAAAGCAAAACCGCTACCGTTTTCTTACTTTCCAAGCAGGTGCGCAACCCTTTACCAGCTGGTAAAATTTTAGAAATTGTTCAAATTGGAAACAACTGCAGATGAAAAATTGGACGTGGTAGCTCAAATGAAAAGCTTTGCTTCAAGAAGAATAGTAAACATTATGAGAAAAGGAAAAAATACCGGTTATCAGCAATTCTGCTATTTCCAAAATGTTTCAAAAGCATTGTTCTTTGTTAAAATGATTAAATAGTGCTTTACATAACAACTTGGATGTTTTGGTTAACCCTTTACCACACAATCCCAACTTTTAACGACCCTGGGAAAGAAGCCTTTTGAAAACATTGTGGGAAAAGGAGAAAATGCTGGTAACCAGCATTTTCTCCTTTTCCCACAATGTTTTCTACCTTTCCCAAAACAAATTTCAGTTTTTGAGTCCCATTTATTTTGTCATCTGCAAATGCTTTCAATTTGGAAATGTCCAAAATATTGTTGTTTGGTAAAGAGTAAGGGTTGAGGGCAAGCAATAGCTTCTAACATTGCTCTGTATGTATGAATACATATTTTATTTTTTGTCCAAAACTTTTCTTGTAAGACTATTGTGATGTACATGTATTTAAAATAATAAAATAATATTACACCATGTTGCCTTGCTTCTTGCATGAAACATATCTGTCTTTGTAAGAGCTGTGATCTGAACCAGCCAGTTTTATATCGTAGTAAGCGTACTGAAGGCCAAGTATTCACATGCTACATATTCTTCAGCAACACCACAGAATATGTCTTTGGAAATCTGATTTTTGTGCTGTATATCTGAAAAAAAAAAAAAAAAAAAGACATATTCTCTTTTTTAATTTATCTCAATCTGAAACTGTTAAAAAAAAGACAGCAGTATAGTAATAGGTGTAGGTTTACTCCAACTTCATTCCATTTGAGAACAGAATTGACTGCAGCATCTGTCCAGCATATGGTTGAACTTAAATAATGTTGAAAACTGTACATGTATGAATTCGTAACTGTACAAATACAGCTTTTAGCAAACCTGTTTCAAAACAGCATTGGTAATTACTTATCATTTGTAGGGAAGAATCATGTGATCCATCTTCCACAATGTTACTTTTCCATATGGATCAAAATTGACTGCTGCTGCATTTCCAACCTTTTACTAATCTTTACTCTAATATGGCATATGTCTCAAAGCCAGAATAGTAGTAAAAAGTACACAAAAAGCTGGTCAACAGTTGCTATGTTGCTCTATCTTTTGTTTACTTTTTACTTGATTTCAATTTTTTTTTGCCATTGACTTACACTTGGATTGACTGTACAACAACAGATTGTCATCTTCCCAACAATTTCCGTACTTTTAAAAGGTATGACTTAAATCAAAATGCAATTTAACACCCACTTTGTTTACTTTTCGTGGCTGCTGGGTTTTTAAACAGTAGCACATACAATCATGGGTATGGGCTATACATCAAACAAATGAATGTAGTTTTTAGCATTTCAACTTCCGACAATCATTCTGTTTACATTTATGATACATGTAAATTCTAGAACAGTGTAATGCATATCTTTTACTCAATAATCAGCAATTTTGCAAATGAAGCCCAGCATGATTGACTCAGTGATACATACGTGTAGCTTTCAATATTATATCAGTCATACCATTTTGACAGATCATTTATTCATATGTTTCCCGAGTTTTAACAATATCTGAAGTAACTTGCCCATTGACATCCCAACGAAACCCAGTGACAATTGAATCTGAGTCTTGGATTACTTACATTATGCATTTACCACTGAGACATAAGTAATTCTTAAGCCCTTTATAGCTGTTCAGTTGAATAAAACTTGTGGCATTACTAGTATCACAAGGGTCAGCTCAAGTAATATAGGAGAACTGTGATGCCCTAAGTGACAAAACAAAATTCAGTTGCATAAGCAAAGGAGTAGCTTAATCAACTGTCTACGGTATTTTGTCCAACAGCATATTTTCAAGAATTCTGCTCCATTTTCATCCTGGCCTATAATAAGGGTTTCATTCAAGATCTAGATGAGACAGCAAAAACTTCTTGCAGTATACCAGTAATATTGAATCTACACTGCTTCTTTATAGGTATAGCCCAGGTGGTGGGTAGAGGTGAATCCCTGAAACTGCGGTACATTGTTTTGAATTTTCATGACTTTACCAATCATGTAAATTTTTGAATTTGGCTACTGAAAATAAAAGTTGTTTTATCTGATTGAGACACATGTACCTGAAAAGAGGTCGCCAAATTCTGGATCTACTGGAATGGATTCACAATCATGACAGAGTCAGAAACCAAGGCTCATCTGCATCTGCATAGTCAGTATAATTCAGTATGTGTATCATCATGTAGGAGGATCCATTCACATTGGCCAGAGATGTGTAAAGTAATTCTCTCCATACTCTGGAATATCATTTACATATCATTTAACATACTGTGCTAGAAATTTAGTGGTGTTTTACTCCGCTTTCAACAGTATTTCAGTCATATCATGGCGACTTCACACAAATTCATGTATTTACTGGGATTCACCAGTACTATGCTAGGGCTCTGAAATGTCTTGCCCGAAGACACTCCCACGAAAAAACCAGCCGATCGAACCCCAGACCTAATAATGTGCAAATTCTCACTTTAACTCTTTACCCAATGACAAAAATTTAGACTTGTCCAAATTGAAAGCATTTGCAGACGGCAATTTAATGTGGGCCAAACGATAGAATAGGTCTTTGATAGGGGAGAAAATATTGTGGGAAAAGAAGAAAATGCTGGTTACCAGCATTTTCTCCTTTTCCTACAATGTTTTCTAAAGGCTTATTTCTCAGGGTCGTTAAAACTCAGGATTGTGTAGTAAAGGGTTAACATACAATCCAGTGCCATAATGACCCAGAGGCATAAAACTTTTGAGAACATTGTAGGAAAAGGAGAAAATGCTGCTGGTGACTAGTATTTACCTTTAATTCAACAATTATTTCTCCTGTTTCAAATACAAATGTAGATCCAATACAAGCCATGTCGTCTGCAAATTGCTTCAATCTAGACAAGTCCAAAATTTTGTCATCTGCCAAAAAAAAAAAAAAAAAAAATCACCAGGATTCCATTTATATGTGCACTGACCAGATTAGGGAAAGGTAATTGGGTTCTACGTTCTAATTTGTGACAACCAAGAAATTCAGCCAATTTTTTTAAAAAATGGTGCAGATTTAATTCAGCACATTGAGTTTCAGTTGCATTTCTAAAGTTATAAACACACACACACACACACATACACAGAAATAACAAATACTTAGCCTTGTCCAACACTAAGGCATTTGTGGAAAAACAAGTATTTCTCAAATAATGAAATTTGTCTGCGATACAAGAAAAATACTGTGGAAATAGGAGAAAATGTCGGCTTCCAACTTTTTCTCCTATTTCCACCGTGTTTTCAAAAGCATTTTTTCAATGTCGTAAAAACTAGGGATTGCTAGGTAAATGGCCAATCTCTGAATAAATATGCGTCGCGTATATCCGAGGTTCAGACTACATTCATGCACATTTAATCATTATCTGCAATCTCTGCATAGAAAATGGGTCAATCGGGTGCTGCGCAAAAATGAAAGATCATTTTCATCTCACAGGTGAACGGCGAGCGACAGTATAATTCATATATTACACACTGAGTAATAGTAAATGAGTGTGTAATATATGAATTATACTGTCGCTCGCCGTTCACCTGTGTTTCATCTTACTAGCCGATATTCATTAACACGTAAAACCCTGGAACCGACTCTAAGTTGTTTTTACAGACAGTGTAGATCAAGATCAGACTGCACAAAATGTGCAGTCTGATCTTAGATCTACACTGTCTGCTTCTATGTTATATTTTCTAATGGAGAAACCTTAAAATAGCGAAATTTCGGACTGTTTTTCCAGATTAAAAAGGTCCAAATCTTAATTTCATCACTTAAAGGGTTAATCAAAAAGTGCTTACGTATCCTGTTCCAACAGTAAATGGGGAAATCAATACAGATATAGCGATAAATCTGTTTTTAACACAATAAATATAAGATGAACGTGCGGCTTACCGATTCAAGAATGCGAACTGAAATCCGCATCGGTTTTCAGACAGTTCGCTCATTCTGTATATTTACACGGAGCTTCTTGTTCAAAACAAAAGAAACAAATCCTAAAATAGACGCCCGTTTGTTCTTTCTGTGTCGCTCTTCGGCAAATTCGGTAAACGAACTTGCTTTTCTGTCGAATATGATTCTCACACCGTCACACCGTCCTCCATTTTGTTTTTCGTTTACCTTAGCTCCAAGGTATCACGTGGTGTAACTACGTCATCGTTATTGATGTAAACAAAAGTTAGAGATACCTGGTAGTATTTCTTGTAGTTTTGAAAGTAATTCTTCTGCCAGCGAATGGAACTTTGACCAATCGCACATTAAGAGAGTGTCATCGTTATATTAATTTACATAGTTTTAAATGGTATGATTAAAATCTAACTTCATTTTTTACCCCGCATTGTTTACATTTGGACTTTATTGGGACTTTAAAGAAAAAAATATGAAGACATTGAAATTAACTCCTTTCAGCGGTAATAAGTTTAACATTTTGTTCTTCAATGCTGGCCAAGTATTTTTTCTTCGTGAAACAATGACAGACTTTGTGACAGGGCATGAACTAAACAGGCTAACAAGATCTGTACTGCATGATTTAAAAACGCCAATCTATGTTGCTGGATGCAAAGCCCTTGGCTAAATTTCTAAACTTGTTACTACGCCACTTTGGGATCTGCTTGAAGACAATTCATTTGCTTGAAATGTGTAGGTACTATTTGATGCTGAAGAATGGTCTCATGGATGCTGCAGAAAATCCTGGTGAGTTTTTGACAGAGAAACTTCGTCCATTCCAAGAGGCTGTGAAAGTCAAAGAAGACTGTGTATATAACAGCCTTGTTGAAAGTTCTGAAGAATATGACCATTATTGCATAAGTATTCTGGCTGTTATTTTACCTGCATTAGCACAGTATGTTTCAAAAACAACTAGAGCTATCACTAAACGTGATCATACCCCCCAACAGCTCCTTGTCACAAAACAGATTAATGTCACAGGAATGCAAAATAAGTGACTGGAGAGTCAATTATACCAGAGCTATCACTGAAGGTGATGAATATCCTGCAATGGCTTCTTGCCAAAGAATTACTCTTTGTTACAGACTAAAGACTTGGAGAGAATAAAACTTACTTGATACATTTTTTTTTTACCAGCTGGACAAATTGAGATTGGTTTAAATGAAAAGGTTCTGCAGACAACAAATGTCTTTTCATGCAATGTTTTTGACCAGACTCTACATCTTACTTATACAGTACGGAAACTAACGAAAGCAACCTCCGAACCGAATCGGAACCGTAATAGTAACTGAACTGAACCGAAAGTAATAAACTTAAGAAAACATTGTAAATACAGAAGCCATTGCTCATGATGTTTACAATGTTTTCCTTTTTAGTCATATAATACGGAATGCACTGAAACCGCAGCGAAGCCGAAGCGGAACCGCAAAAAATGTTGCTTTCGTTAGTTTCCGTACGGTATTGGTATCTATTTTAACACATCACAAGTTGAAGACTTGGAATAGTTGTGGAGAACGTAGTAAATGCTTGTAATCATCATTTCATTTTTTTCCCAAGTAACTGCAAAGATTAATCTTTCCAATTTTGTGTAGAAAGTAGTAAGTGCTGGTAATCAGCATTTTCTCCTTTTCCAAACATATCTGAAAGATTAATCTGTCTTATATTTGAGTAAACTTCCGATGAAAAGATGAAATTGACATGACATGACATAAGTGAAGTGACATGAAAACTTACTAGTGATGGTTAGTGATGGTAAGTCTACTGTTAACTATCTACAGGTGTAGGAATCTATCATAAGAGAACGACAAAAAAGGGCTTAGCTCTTGGAAATTTTATTTAATTAACTAAGAACAATTTATGATATGCACATCTTTGCTGAGTGCAAAGTCTATCCATGAAGTTTGAAAGAAATTTGTCCAGAATCATCAAAGGGCCATAACTCCATGAAACCTGAATAAACCATAACCAAAATAGGATATGCACATCTCTGCTTGATACTGAGTCTATTTGTGTAGTTTGAACCAAATCTGTCCAATAGTTGATGAGAAAAAGAGCGGACAAGAAATTTCATGAAAGGGCCATAACTCAGTGAAAAATCAATGAACCATAACCAACATTTCATATGCACATCTGTGCTTGATACTGAGTCTACCTGTGAAGTTTGAATAAGATTCGTCCAATAGTTTATGAGAAATAGAGCGGACAAAAAGCTACAGACCGACCAACGGACGGACAGCTGTGTTAAAAGTATTCTATCAAAAGTATAATTTATTTTCATCAATTCAGCAAGGGCACCGTCATAAAGAGAACGACAAAAAAGGGCTTAGCTCTTGGAAATTTTATTTAATTAACTAAGAACAATTTATGATATGCACATCTTTGCTGAGTGCAAAGTCTATCCATGAAGTTTGAAAGAAATTTGTCCAGAATCATCAAAGGGCCATAACTCCATGAAACCTGAATAAACCATAACCAAAATAGGATATGCACATCTCTGCTTGATACCGAGTCTATTTGTGTAGTTTGAACCAAATCTGTCTAATAGTTGATGAGGAAAAGAGCGGACAAGAAATTTCATGAAAGGGCCATAACTCAGTGAAAAATCAATGAACCATAACCAACATTTCATATGCACATCTGTGCTTGATACTGAGTCTACCTGTGAAGTTTGAATAAAATTCGTCCAGTAGTTTATGAGAAATAGAGCGGACAAAAAGCTACAGACCGACCGACGGTGTCCAGAATCATTAAAGGGCCATAACTCCATGAAACCTAAATAAACCATAACCAAAATAGGATATGCACATCTCTGCTTTATACTGAGTCTACTTGTGTAGTTTGAACCAAATCTGTCCAATAGTTGATGAGAAAAAGAGCGGACAAGAAATTTCATGAAAGGGCCATAACTCAGTGAAAAATCAATGAACCATAACCAACATTTCATATGCACATCTCTGCTTGATACTGAGTCTACCTGTGAAGTTTGAATAAAATTCGTCCAGTAGTTTATGAGAAATAAAGCGGACAAAAAGCTACAGACCGACCCACCGACGGACGGACGGACCGACCGACAAGCTGACTCCTATATACCCCCCAAAGAGAGTTTTGGGGGGTATAAAAATTGCAGACTACCTTCCTGGAGGGAAATTCACTGGCTTGACACAGGTAGGACAAGACAGTGTAGAGAAGCATAATAAGTTCAGTGAGTATGTCTTTGCTTATTATGACCAACTATTAAACCTAACATACAAACATTGGCAAGTGAAGCATATGTCATATTTTCAGTAAACAGAACATCAGATTGGTTAAACCAAAAGTCTCCTGGAGAGCTTGAGATTCTCCTCTGTCATGCAAGAAAGAATGTTTCAATTATTCAAAAACAATTTACAGTGAGAAAAGATGAAATAAAAAGAAGACAAGTGTTGATAATTCAGGAAGAAAGAAGGAAAAAGGAAATAGCAGAGGCAAAAAGGCTAAAGGAGAAAGAAGTAACAACTGACGAGATAATATGCTATGGACTCTGGCAAAGTGTACAGCAGGTAGACGAATATTTACAGTTATTTGATAAAGATTCAGATAAGGTAGATGCTTTGAAAGCACAGTTAAGATTCAGAAATAACATTCTTCAGCAAAGAAATGGTGATCCAATAGCCTTCACATTTTCAAAAGTTGTAAATGGAACCAGAGTTCAATTGTCATGGGAAGAGTTGGCAGAAAAGGTTAAAGTGTTAGTGCAGCATGCTTTCACTCTGCCAGTCAGACAGGAAGATGATGTTCTGCTGGTCAGCAAGAGAGTTTGCCATACTTTCAAGTCTGATGATGACACTAACATCCATTTATAATGGGAAAGTTTTGTCTAGAGTAAGTTAAAGTAATAACCATTTGATTTTTGTTTGATTCTAATGATTACTGACAATGTAAAGTTAAAGTAATAAAAAACTAACATACATCATACTCAAAAAGTAACAAAATACTCATATTATCATGGACTACCCATTTCATTTCTGGCTGTGGAAGCTTAGGTGTTAACCTTTTACCACACGACAGCTCTTGTTTTTGTACAATTGAAAATATGACATATATTTCTTTTACTTTTTACAAAAATAACAACATTTTAGACTGGTCCAAAATAATAGCATTTGCAAATGTTGGTTTATAGTGATTTCAGATGCTTTCTCTCTTACGGTCGTGACACAGAAGTGTTTGGTAAAGGGATAAAAAGCCACTTATCTGTGAATTAATAATATTATATGAAGACTTCTGAGTAGTGGAAAGAATATGCCTTATGTTAATATCTTAATATGACAGAATGAATGAATGAGTGAGGTTTTAAGGCCAGTCGACATCAAAGGTCATATTGGGCGCACTAACAACTAATGCAATACGTTTAATTGATCAAACTGTAAAGTTACAAGACTTCAAAATCTTAGCTGTGTAAACACTAAAAGAACAAAGGACGTTAGTGACATATAGTCTAAATATACAGATGGTCAATAGAACCTAAAATCATATCTTTTTTTAGAGATTTACCTCTTTTAAAAAGTCAAAAATAGACTCCAACTTTACAGTATGAAATAAATTGCTCATAATGTCAACATGAAAAAAACTGTCTCTTGTAGGTGCAAGGTCTATACAGTCTACAGATATGTGTTTAACAGTAAGAGGTGCATTGCAGGAAATACACTGTGGCGCTTCTTCTCCTTTGAGGAGGTAAGAGTGTGTCATGTATGCATGACCAATGCGAAGACGGGACAAACAAATTTCTTCACGGCGACTTGTCCGCAACCCTGGAAGCCACTCGCCAAGAGCTGGCTTCACTGTAAACAACTTGTTATCTTTGTTAGCTGGGTCATTCCAGGATTGCTGCCATACATTCCGGATAAAAATATTTATCAATGGTTTAAAATCATTAAAAGGAACTTTAAAAGGTAGAACATCCAGTGACAATGCCTCCTTGGCAGCTTTATCTGCCTCTTCATTGCCATTGATACCAATATGGCTAGGGAGCCAACAGAAAACAATATCAGCTTTTTCACATATTTCGGACAGTTTTTCAAGGAGACCGACTATTAATGGGATGTCTGTTTTCTCACCCTCAAGTGCTTGCATGGCAGATAATGAATCAGTGAAGATAATATAGCGCCAGTAAGCATCTTCTTGCATATGGTTGAGAGCAAGGTCGATCGCCTTTAGCTTTGCAGAAAAAATAGAAGAATTATTAGGAAGCCGAAACTGATATAATTCGCCATCGAGCACAGCAGCTGCAGCAACTTTGTCTCCATCTTTAGAACCATCTGTATATATCTCTTCGTGAAGACAGTATTGTTCTTTTATTTCAAGGAATTTGTTTTTAAAAATCATGGGATCCGTGGTAGCTTTCTTGTCTGAAGCAAGATTATATATGTAGCTTGGACTTTTAGAAGTCCATAAAGGAACTTCAGAGCTTTTTTGTTTTGCTACATCCTCCAGATCGCAATCAATACAAGTTATGTCCGCTTCACAGCGCAAACTAATAGGTGGTATTACATTTCCTCTATTTAAAAACTTGTCCTTGTAGAGCGGTTCAAATACTGCTTTATACGTAAGGTTGTCGGGGTTTGACTTTAATTTTAAGTAATACTGCAAGGAAAGTTTCTTCCTGCGTAAATTTAAAGATGGTTCATTTGCCTCAGCATACAAGCTATTGATAGATGTTCTAAAGGCGCCAAGTGCCAAGCGTAAACCTTGGTTATGGATAGAATCCAATTTCCGAAGATACGATTTCTGCGCTGAGCCATATACAATGCAGCCGTAGTCTAACTTAGAACGGACGAGTGTTCTATAAAGTCTCAAACGGACTTTTTTGTCAGCTCCCCAGTCTATACTGGAGACAACACGTAAGAGATTAACAACTTTTTGGCATTTATTGCTAAGGTAATTGATGTGAGGAATAAACGACAGTTTAGAGTCAAATAAAAGACCTAAAAATTTGAATTCAGGGACGACTTCAATTTGTACATCATATAAATAAAGTTTTGGGTCTAGATGAAACTTTCTTGACTGGCAGAAATGCATGCATTTGGTCTTAGTTTTAGAAAATTTAAAACCATTTTCGTCTGACCATTTGGCTAAGTTATTCAAAACCTGTTGCAACTGCCGCTCAATAGTATGTATATGCTTTGACCTATAGCAAATGCAGAAGTCGTCAACATACAAAAAACTTTCCACACCAGGAATGAATGAATGAAGTTTTAAGGCCCGTCGACAACAAAGGTCATATTGGGCGCACTAACAACTAATGAAATTCGTTTAACTTGTCATACTGTAATGTTACGAACAAAAATTAAAATCTCATCTGTGTAAACATTAAAAAGAATGAATGACGTCAGTAGCATAAAGTCTAAATATACGAATGGTCAATAGAACCTAAAATTATATCTTTTTATAGAGATTTACCTCTTTCAAAAACTCAAAAATACATTCGAACTTTACAGTATCAAACAAAGTGCTCAGACTGTCGACTTGAAAAAACCTGTCTCTTATAGGTGCAAGGTCTACACAATCTGTGAGTATGTGTCTAACAGTTAGAGACATATTGCAGGGAATACATTGTGGTTCCTCTTCTCCTTTGAGGAGGTACGAGTGTGTCATATATGTGTGACCAATGCGAAGACGGGCCAAAATAATTTCTTCACGGCGAGTTGTCCGCGATCCCGGAAACCACTCGCCAAGTGTTGGCTTTACTGAAAACAACTTATGTTGGTTCACTGGGTCATTCCAGGATTGCTGCCATACATTTTGAATAAAATCATTTATTAATGGTTTAAAATCATTAAAAGGAATTCTAAAAGGCAAAGCTTCCAGTGACAATGCCTCCTTGGCAGCTTTATCTGCCTCTTCATTGCCGCTGATACCAATATGGCTAGGGAGCCAACAGAAAACAATATCGGCTTTTTCACAGATTCCGGATAATTTTTCGAGGAGACTTACAATTAATGGGTTCTCAGTTTTCTCACTCTCAAGTGCTTGCATGACAGATAATGAATCAGTGAAGATAATATAGCGCCAGTAAGCATCTTCTTGAATATGGTTGAGAGCAAGGTCGATCGCCTTTAGCTCCGCGGAAAAAATAGAAGAATTATTAGGAAGCCGAAATTGGTATATTTCGCCATCGAGCACGGCAGCCGCAGCAACTTTGCTTCCATCTTAGAACCATCTGTATATATCTCTTCGTGAAGGCAGTATTGTTCTTTTATTTCGAGGAATTTATTTTTAAAAATCATTGGATCTGTTGTAGCTTTTTTGTCAGAAGCAAGATTGTATATATAGGTTGGAATGAATGAATGAATGAATGGAGTTTTATGGCCCGTCGGCAGCCGAGGTCATATTGGGCGCATATACGAAGGTGAAAAGCGATACTGTGAAGTATTGATTTAGGAATGTATAAAACTATATGGGTAAAAAGTAAAAGGTACGCATAAGTGACGTTTAACGGATAAAAATAATAACAGAAAGGCCAAAAAAGCCCTTAAAACGAGTTAAGTTAGAATGTAACAAGGAAGATAAAACACTAAATTTTTCTGAAAAGATTTGCCTCTTTGAGATATTCAAGTAATGATTCAATCTTCACAGTATCAAATAAAAGACTCATACTGTCTACTTTGTAGTATTTATCGCGTATTTGCGCTAAGTCAAAGCACTCAATTAATATATGCTTGACGGTGAGAGGAGTAAAGCACGGGATGCATTGCGGCGCCCCCTCTCCTTTTAGGAGATAAGAGTGCGTAAGATGCGTATGACCGATACGCAGACGGGCCAAAACTATTTCTTC
This sequence comes from Tridacna gigas, assembly GCA_945859785.2. Taxonomy (NCBI): domain Eukaryota; kingdom Metazoa; phylum Mollusca; class Bivalvia; order Cardiida; family Cardiidae; genus Tridacna; species Tridacna gigas. Next base: position 70,708,949 of record OX244028.2, read on the forward strand.
GCGACGACAAGTCCTTGATCCTGGCAGCCATTCTCCAAGAGTTGGCTTAATACAGAAAGGTTTATTCTGATGATTTAGTGGGTCGCTCCACGAAGTATCCCATACAGACTGAATAAATGTATTAATTGAAGGTTTAAAGTCGGTAAAAGGGACTTTAAAAGGTAAAATATCAAGTGATAATGCCTCCTTGGCAGCTCTATCTGCCTCTTCATTACCACTGATACCACTGTGGCAGGGGAGCCAGCAGAAAACAACATCAGTAGTTCCGCAGATGTCGGACAGTTTATCTAAAAGATTAACAATAATTGCATTATCAGTCTTCTCATGCTCAAGTGCTTGCATGGCAGAGAGTGAATCGGTAAAAATGATGTAACGCCAGTAACCGTCTTCCTTTATATGATCAAGAGCAAGGTCTATAGCTTTTAGCTCTGCAGAAAAAATTGAAGACTTATCTGGAAGACCAAACTGGTATAGTTCGCCATCCGGCACGGCAGCCGCGGCAACCCTGTCACCTTCTTTTGAATGAATGAATGAATGAATGAGTAAGGTTTTAAGGCCCGTCGACATCAAAGGTCATATTGGGCGCACTAACAACTAATGCAATACGTTTAATTGATCAAACTGTAAAGCTACAAGACTTTTAAAATCTTAGCTGTGTAAACACTAAAAGAACAAAGGACGTTAAAGACATATAGTCTAAAAATACAGATGGTCAATAGAACCTAAAATCATATCTTTTTATAGAGATTTACCTCTCAAAAAGTCAAAAATAGACTCCAACTTTACAGTATCAAATAAATTGCTCATACTGTCAACATGAAAAAACCCGTCTCTTGTAGGTGCAAGGTCTATACAGTCTACAAGTATGTGTTTAACAGTAAGAGGTGTATTGCAGGTAATACATTGGGGTGCTTCTTCTCCCTTAAGGAGATATGAGTGTGTCATGTATGTATGACCAATGCGAAGACGGGCCAAAATAATTTCTTCACGGCGACTTATCCGCAACCCTGGAAGCCACTCGCCAAGAGCTGGCTTCACTGTAAACAACTTGTTATCTTTGTTAGCTGGGTCATTCCAGGATTGCTGCCATACATTCCGGATAAAAACATTTATCAATGGTTTAAAATCATTAAAAGGAACTTTAAAAGGTAGAACATCCAGTGACAATGCCTCCTTGGCAGCTTTATCTGCCTCTTCATTGCCACTAATACCAATATGGCTAGGGAGCCAACAGAAAACAATATCGGCTTTTTCACAGATTCCTGATAATTTTTCAAGGAGACTGACTATTAATGGGTTGTCTGTTTTCTCACCCTCAAGTGCTAGCATGGCAGATAAAGAATCTACAAAGATAATATAGCGCCAGTAAGCGTCTTGTTGGATATGGTTGAGACCAAGGTCGATTGCTTTTAACTCCGCAGAAAAAATAGAAGATTTATTAGGAAGCCGAAACTGATATAACTCGCCATCGAGCACGGCAGCTGCAGCAACTTTGTCTCCATCTTTAGAACCATCAGTATATATCTCTTCGTGAAGGCAGTATTGTTCTTTTATTTCAAGGAATTTATTTTTAAATATCATAGGATCTGTCGTAGCTTTCTTGTCTGAAGCAACATTATATATGTAGGTTGGACTTTTAGAAGTCCATAAAGGAACTTCAGAGATTTTATGTTGTGCTACATCCTCCAGATCGCAATCAAGACAATTCATATCCGCTTCACAGCGCAAACTAAAAGGTGGTATTACTTTTTCTCTCTTTCGAAATTCATCCTTGTACAGTGGTTTAAATACTGCTTTATGCGTGGGGTTGGTGAGATTTGACTTTAATTTTAAGTAATATTGCAAGGAAAGTTTCTTCCTGCGGAAATTTAAAGATGGTTCATTTGCCTCTGCATACAAACTATTGATAGGAGATGTTCTATAGGCGCCAAGTGCTAAGCGTAAACCTTGGTTATGGATAGAATCCAATTTCCGAAGGTACGATTTCCGCGCTGAGCCATATACAATGCAGCCGTAATCTAACTTTGAACGGACGAGTGTTCTATAAAGTCTCAAAAGGACTTTTTTGTCGGCTCCCCAGTCCATACTGGAGACAACACGTAAGAGATTAAGAGCTTTTTGGCATTTATTGCTAAGGTAATTGATGTGAGGAATAAATGACAGCTTAGAGTCAAATCAAAGGCCTAAAAAATTGAATTCAGGGACGACTTCAATTTGTACATCATGTAAATATACTTCTGGGTCAAAATGAAACTTTCTTGACTGGCAGAAATGCATGCATTTGGTCTTGGTTTTTGAAAATTTAAAACCATTTTCTCCTGACCATTTGGCTAAGTTGTTTAAACTTGTTGCAACTGCCGTTCAATGGTATGCATATGCTTAGACCTATAGCAAATACAGAAGTCATCATATAAAAAGCATTCCACACCAGGACAAACAGACTTAACGATGTTGTTTATTTTGACATTAAAGAGTGTAACGGAAAGAATGCTTCCCTGGGGAACGCCCATTTCCTGTTCATGGGGGTTGGAGTAAGTATTTCCTACCCGGACTCTAAACTGACGTTCATTCAAAAATGCCGAAATGAAATAAGCAAGGCGACCTCTTATATCGAAATCATGGATGTCGTTCATGATTCCATACTTCCATGTGGTATCATACGCACTCTCTAAATCGAAAAATACAGAAACAACATGTTCCTTTTTAATAAAAGCTTCGCGAATAAAAGTTTCGAAGCGAACTAAGTGGTCAAGAGTGCCTCTTTGTTTACGAAAGCCGCATTGGGCGGTAGCAATAAGTTTGTTTTTCTCTAGAAACTAAACAAGCCGATCATTAACCATTCTTTCCATGGTTTTGCAAATACAACTTGTTAAGGCTATAGGGCGATAGTTTGCAGGATTCGTAGAGTCTTTACCAGGCTTTTGGTATGGGAATTACTATTGCTTCCTTCCAGGAATCTGGAAGAGTACCAGTATGCCAGACTTGATTAAATATACTCAATAAACATTCAAGGGATCGAAATGGTAAATGTTTCAAAAACTGATAATGGATGTCATCACATCCAACAGCAGTATCATGACATTTCTTTAGAGTGAATGCATGGCAGAGTGAATCGGTAAAAATGATGTAACGCCAGTAACCATCTTCCTTTATATGATCAAGAGCAAGGTCTATAGCTTTTAGCTCTGCAGAAAAAATTGAGGACTTATCTGGAAGACGAAACTGCAATAGTTCGCCGTCCGGCACAGCAGCCGCGGCAACGCTGTCACCTTCTTTTGAACCGTCTGTATAAATATGTTCATAATTGTAGAATTGTCTTTTAATTTCGAGATATTTGCTTTTAAAAATAGTAGGATCTGTTGTTGCCTTTTTGTATGATGCTAGATCATATATAAATGTTGGACTACTGGAATTCCATAAAGGCAAATCTGTAATCTTGTGCTCTGCTATGTCATCAAGGTCTAATCCAAGACTTTGGATGTCAGCTTCACACCGGAGACTGAAAGGGGGTATTACATTTTCTTTCTTTAAAAAATCGGCTTTTTACAGAGGTTCAAATACAACTTTATGAGTAGGATTTTCAGGGTTTGACTTCAGTTTTATATAGTACTGCATTGACAGTTTCTTTCGCCTAAGATTTAAGGAAGGCTCGTTTGCTTCTGCATACAGACTATTTATTGGAGAAGTCCTAAATGCGCCCAGTACAAGACGCAAGCCTTGATTATGAATAGGATCAAGCTTGCGCAAGTATGACTGACGTGCCGATCCGTACACTGCGCAACCGTAATCCAACTTTGATCTTACAAGCGACCTATAAAGTCGCAGTAACACTTTTTATCTGCTCCCCAGTCCATACTGGAGACTACACGTAAAAGATTGAGAGCTTTCTGACATTTATTGCTCAAGTAATTGATGTGAGGAATGAACGACAGTTTGGAATCAAATACAAGGCCTAGAAATTTGAACTCATGGACGACTTCTATACGAACACCATCTAATGTAAGGTCTGGGTCAAGATGAAATTTTCTTGAATTACAAAAATGCATACACTTAGTTTTTGTTGTGGAAAACTTAAAACCATTTTCTTCAGACCATCTGCTTAAATTGTTCAGGACCTGTTGGAGCTGTCTCTCAATAGTATGCATGTCTTTTGACCTGTAGCAAATGCAGAAGTCGTCGACATAAAGAAAACATTCCACACCAGGACATACAGATTTGATTATATTGTTAATTTTTACACTAAAGAGTGTTACTGAAAGAATACATCCCTGGGGAACGCCCATCTCTTGTTCATGGGGGGTAGAAAAAGTATTACCGACTCTGACTCTGAACTGCCGCTCATTTAAAAACGCTGAGATGAAATAAGCAAGGCGACCTCGAATACCGAAATCATAGAGGTCATTCATAATTCCATACTTCCATGTTGTATCGTAGGCACTTTCGAGATCAAAAAACACAGAGACAACATGTTCTTTCTTAATAAAACCTTCACGTATGAAGGTCTCAAAACGAACTAAATGATCAAGAGTGCTTCTTTGTTTACGAAATCCGCTCTGAGCGGTTGCTATCAATTTGTTTTTCTCTAAAAACCAAACAAGACGGTCATTCACCATTCTTTCCATGGTTTTACAAATGCAACTTGTTAAGGCTATAGGGCGATAGTTTGCAGGATTAGAAGAATCTTTTCCCTGTTTGAGTATTGGTATTACTATGGCTTCCTTCCATAAATCGGGAAGAATACCTGTCTGCCAAACCTGATTAAATATATTGAGTAAACAATCTAGGGAACGATATGGCAAATGCTTTAAAAACTGATAATGAATGTCATCGCATCCAACAGCAGTATCGTGGCATTTCTTTAACGCTTTCTTCAGTTCTTTCATAGAGAAGTCCTTATTGTATGGCTCCGTATTATTCGATTTGAAATTTAGCTTAGTTTTTTCTTTTATGTTTTGAAATTTTCGAAAATTTGAGGAATAATTCGAAGAGGCGGATTTTTCTGCAAATGTTTCAGCCAAAGCATTAGCAATATCGGTTTTGGAAGTGATGGCACCATCATCAGCATTTAAGTGACCAACATTTTGATATGAGTTTTTTCCATTAATTTTACGAACCATATCCCATGTCTTTTTGACAGACGATCTAGAATTCAATCTAGATACGTACTGTCTCCAAGACGTTCGTTTACTTTGTTTTATTGTCCGTCGTGCTTTTGCACGTGCAATTTTAAACTTTGTAAGATTCTCCTGAGTCGGTCTCAGATCGAAATCTCGGAGAACACGTTTACGCTCTGCTATAGCTTTATTGCAGTCATCATTAAACCATGGTTTGCGTGGATGTTTTGGATCTGTGGAGGTTCTAGAAATTGATTTCTCTGCGGCAGAGTAAACTAAGGAAGTAAAAAGTTCCGCAGGACTTTCACAGTTTTTGAATGCATTTTGATCAATTGACCGTTCGCAGTGTATTTTGAATTGTTCCCAATTGGCTTTATGAAGTTTCCAGCGTTCTGGACGTTGCTGGATGGAAGGTCCCATTTCCGACACTTGAATTGGGAAATGATCGCTTCCATGAAGGTCGTCATCAACCTTCCATTTGAAATCAGAAGCAATTTCAGGACTGCATATAGTCAAATCTAAAGATGAATATGAATCAGGAGCAGGGTGTAAATACGTGTGTGTTTTATCATTCAAGAGACAGAGATCATGTTTAGAAATAAAATCTTCCATTTGTCGACCTTTAACATTTGTATCTCTACAACCCCATAAGGTACTATGAGCGTTAAAATCGCCCATTAAAATAAAAGGCTTAGGGAGCTGGTCAATCAGGTCATCAAGTTCAGAACATTCAATGGGCATACTTGGTGGTATGTATATAGAACACATAGTTATTGTCTTGTTTAAAAGAAATACTGACAGCAGTTGCCTGCAAAGACGTGTCAACATTTATAACCCTGTGAGGAACAGAATTATTCACGGCGACTACTACTCCTCCTCTAGCTCTTTCACCTCCATTAGAATTGGTTTTATATATAGAATGATGTTTCAGAGATACTTTACTTGCATTAGTCAGAAACGTTTCCTGTAAAGATAAGGCCACTGGTCTATATTCATCGATTAAAACAGATAATTCCTCGACATTAGCTAAAAAACCCCGACAGTTCCACTGTAATATATTGTTAGTCATGAATTGAGTGGTACTTAGTATTACGGCACACGGAATCAGAAGTATGGAATAATTCATGTTTGAGTTGGTAATCTTGTAATTTTGCCTTGCTTAGATTTTTCATCGACAGCGTAACTGTCTTCTTCCATGTCTTCCGGGAGACATGAGAAGCGATTGTGTTGTTGAATCGGATCCTCGGACCCCTTGGGAAGACGATCGGACTCAACAACTTTTGCTTGTTTGTTATTTTGTTTCCTTTGTTTTTTGGGGGAAGTGCTAACATTTCCTTCACTTGACTCTGTTCTTTTTCCTTTGGGGGATTGTCTACGGGCAGAAGCTGCTGCATTGTCAGAAGCGGTGTCTTTAGTTTGTGGTTTGGCTGGAGAATCAGTTGTCTGAGTATTAGCATCTTTCATCTCAACTGTCTTGTTTGATTTAATAATAGAGCTGTAAGTGTTGGGTAAAATATGACGAGCTTCAATTATTTTTCTGGCTTCTGGAAATGAAAGACTCTCTTTGTATTTAATAGTTACAATTTCCTTTTCTTTTTTCCAGAAGTCACAAGTTCTAGATGTTGACATGTGTTCTCCGCCACATTTAATACACTTAGTTTTTCTGGTACAATCCTTTTCATCATGATCGTTCGCAGTTTCCCCACAACGGCGGCATAGCTTGCATCCGAGACCCAATCTACATTTTTTCTCATGATGACCAAATTTAAAACATGAGTAGCACTGAAGTGGGTTCGGGATGTACATGTCAACTCCTACATTCAAATAACCAATTTTCAGTGACTTTGGTAAGATTGCTGTGCGGAAAGTAAGAACGATTGTGTTTGTATTCTTTTTGACACCATCTCTCCATATTGTTATCCGACGAGCTTCAGAAACATTCTGGCTCGAGAGCTCTGCGACAATTTCCTCTTCTGAAACTCCAGCCAAATCGGGGCACCTAATGATCCCTCGTGACCTGTTTAAACTTCCATGCGGAGAACACTTTGCAGGCGTTAGATGAAAGCGATTAATCTTGAGAAGGTTTTCAGCGTGTTTTGGCTTTTCGACCTCAACTAACAAAGCTCCTGAATTTAACTTTTTTACAGACTTGGGGCAGCCAGCAACAGAAACGAGAACTTTTTGGATGACGAAGGGAGACAATTTCGTTAGTGGTTCTTCAGGCACAACAGATTCAATCAGAAGGAAGCGAGGAAATAAAGCATTGCTACGGTCATGGTCCGAATCATTATCATCTTGTTCGCGCGATCGTTTTTTGTTTGGGTGATCCATGATTTGTTTTTATGTATTCTTCATCCGTGGCACCCCACCCACCACGGAGCCCAACAAGGGGACATAATGTCATGGAGCGGATATCCTGCTCCCTTATGCCAGGGTTACCCAGATGGTATACTCAGATGCCATGAATAAGTCAGAGCGACAAAGAAAGAACATGGGTAGTCCCCCAGATCAGAGATTTGCCATGGCAGTCAAAGTCTCAACAAAAAATCCACAACACCCAATTAGCCCATAAGCCTATATAAGACCGGGACTTAAAAGTACATGTCTATTAATGGGTAAAAAGGAAACTTTTCCAGCAAACATTAAATATAGGTTTGACATACGTGTTGGATTATTCCTTTGAGAATAAAGACTACATGAATTATGTAAATATTAAGGAAGAAGAGAAAGATCAAATATTCCAAGTTTGCTTCAAAATCACAAATTTTGGTTTCAAGATGTATCGGGAGACGTATGCAGGAAGGAGGCATCTGCACACTGGATACAGATGTCCTCCCACCATACAACTCCCCCAACACAAAACAATTATACATAAAATACGCCCAATCCTAAAACGACCAGCCGATTGCGCTAGACCGGGCCCATCTAGGCTCTCGTTTACACAGAAGCCGAGGCCAAAGCAGTGTGTTGGAGAGCTGGAGATCCCTGGGCTCCCCTCAACTACCAGGACCCTCTTTTCCTGCTTACGAGTCTCCACCCACGGCAAACAGGCGGGTCCATTTGGTGGGGTCTTACCACTACTGCAGGACGGCAGCTGGACAATTTCTATCCCCCCGCCCAGCTGGGGGGCCATTTCTTTAGAGCCTTTTTGAGTTCTTTCAAAGTAAAGTCCTTATTGTAATGCTCTGTATTATTTGATTTGAAATTGAGTTTAGTTTTTTCTTTGGTGTCTTGGAATGTTCGAAATGTAGTCGTATAGTTTGAGGAAGACGACTTCTCTGCAAAAGTTTCTGCCAAGACATTGGTAATATCTGCTTTGGATGTGACAACCCCATTATCCGAATTTAAGTGCCCGACGTTTAATGAGGAACTTTTCCCATTAATTTTTCTAATCATATCCCAGGTCTTTTTGACAGACGATCCAGAATTTAATCTGGATACGTACTGTCGCCAAGACGCACGTTTACTTTGTTTGATAGTTCGTCGTGTTTTTGCACGTGCAATTTTGAACCTTGAAAGATTTTCCTGAGTCGGTCGCAGATTAAATTGTCTGAGAACAGACTTTCGCTCAGCTATAGCCTTTTTGCAATCACCGTTAAACCATGGCTTGCTTGGATTCTTTGGATTTGTCGATGTCCGAGGAATTGACATTTCAGCAGCCGAATAAAGTAAGGAAGTGAAAAGTTCTGCTGGATTTTCACATTTATCAAAAGCACTGGGATAAATTGATTGTTCGCAGTGGATTTTGAACTTTTCCCAATCAGCCTTATGAAGTTTCCAACGTTCAGGACGTTGTTGTATTGAAGGTCCTATTTCTGATACTTGGATTGGGAAGTGATCACTTCCATGAAGGTCATCATGAACCTTCCAGTTAAAGTCAGGAACTATTTCAGGGCTGCATACAGTTAAGTCTAAAGATGGATAAGAACCAGTGGCAGGATGAAGATAGGTTGACGACTTATCATTAAGCATAACAAGGTCGTGTTTCGTAATAAATTCTTCAATGATTCGACCCTTGTCATTTGTGTCTGTACACCCCCAGAATGTATGGTGGGAATTAAGATCTCCCATTAAAATAAAAGGCTTCGGCAATTGGTCAATCAGATCATCAAGTTTTTTGACATCAATTGGCGAACTAGGTGGGAGATAAATGGAGCACAGAGTAATGGTTTTATTGAAAGAAACGTTTACTGCGACAGCTTGAAGAGTAGTGTCGAGCTTAAGAGCATGGTGTGGAACACTATTGTTAACAATCACGGCCACACCTCCGGAAGCTTTATCGCTACCATTGAAGTTTTTCAAATAACAGGGGTGATATTTTAAATCAAATTTATCGGAGTCTTTTAGAAAAGTTTCCTGTAAACAAACTGCCACTGGTTTCTGTTCATTCACTAATAGATTTAATTCCTCAAAGTTAGCTTTAATACTACGACAATTCCATTGCAGAATGTTATTTCTCATTGCTAAATTTAAGGTAAAGAAGATACCTCAAAACAATGAGAGTATGTATTTATTCATCTTTTGTTGTTGAGTTTGATAATTCGACCTTGCTTATTTGAGTTGGACTCTGCTTGGGAGTCTTCCGCTTCCATGTCTTCATCGAGACATTCGAAGCGGTTGTGTTGTTTTATTTGGTCATCAGATCCCTTAGGAAGGCGATCTGAGAGGACCTTATTTGGAGATTTATGTCTTCTTTGGCTTGGGCTGTTTGGAGCCTTCGCCTGTACTGGAGTGCTGTTGGATTTTTTTTGTGTTAGGTTGGCTAGATACAGGATCTGTAGAGTCACTTTGATTGTTTTAACGGGAGTTTGTCGACATTTGTTGCACTGGTGTTTTAGTATTTACTGGTTTATCTTGTTCATCAGTTTGAACAGCTGCATCAACAGTCTGAGTTTGAGCGTCCTTGCGGTGAATGAGCTTTGCAGTGGCTTTAGTAGCATACGAAACACCCAAGTTGTGCCTTGCTTCCACAATCTTCCTCGCTTCTGGGAAAGATCATCCTTCGTTGTATTTTACTGTTACAACTTCTTTTTCCTTTTTCCAGATTGGGCAGGATCGAGAAGTTGCAACATGTTCACCCTTGCAATTGATGCAGCTGATCTCGAATTCACAATTGTCATCTGATTTGTGGACAAGATTTGAATTACCACAACGACAGCATAAATGTTCTCCTTGGTTTAATTTGCAGTTCCTTTCATGGTGCCCAAATTTGTAACAGCAGTAGCACTGAAGGGGGTTGGGTATGTACATGTCTACAGCCACTTTCAAATATCCTACTTTCAAATATTTAGGCAAAATAGCCGTGTTAAATGTCAACACAATTGTGTTGGTAGGCCTTCTCACACCGTCTCTAAAAAATGTAATTCGGCGTGCAGCTGTCACATTTTGATCAGAAAGTTCCGTTGTTATCTCCTCTTCAGAAACATCTGACAGGTCGGGGCAACGAATTATTCCTTTTGAAGTGTTTAAACTACTGTGAGGGATACACTTAGCAGGTATATTGAAGAAGTGTTTGATTTTCATGAGGGTTTTGGCATGTACAGCTTTTTCAACCTCAATCAAAAGGCCCCCTGATTTGAGTTTTTTAACCGACTTCGGAGTTCCGGCAAGTCCAACTAGAACTTTTTCTATGACAAATGGAAATAATTTTGAAAGTGGCTGGTCAGGTACTGTAGACTCAATGATTAAGAAGCGAGGAAAGACGGAGGTAGTCGATTGGGCATTATCTGGCTCGGCATCTAGGTGGTCACGGTTTCTTTTTTTGTTTTGGTGATCCATGGTTGGTTTTTTTAATATTCATCATCCGCAGTTCCCGCCCGCCACGGAGCCCAACAAGGGGACATGATAAACAGAGCGGTTATCCAGCTCTTCACGTCAGGGTTACTCAGATGATATACTTGGGCAGCACAGATAAAGAAAAGCGACAAAGACAGACATGGCTAATTGCTGGGTATCAGACAACTGCCATGGAAGCCGATGCCCCATCCACGAAATCCATACTACCCAATTAGCCCATGAGCCTATATTAGACTAGGGACTAAAACATATAAAGCAAACTAAAAGCTAGTAATTTGAACATACTGACACTGTATGAATATATGCAAAAACTTAGATCAATGATGTACAAGATACATGCAGTATTAATCATAACTTCTTGATTTCATGCAATGATCATGTACTTCGGAACCATTCCAGGTATTAACTAAGTCTTTGTATAAACTAATGATGCCTAAATCTAAAAACGACCAGCCGATTGCACTAGACCGGGCCCATCTAGGCTCTCGTTTAGACCGAAGCCGAGGCCGAAGCAGTGTGTTGAAGAGCTGGAGATCCCTGGGCTCCCCTCAACTACCAGGACCCTCTTTTCCGGCTTACGAGTCTCCACCCACGGCAAACAGGCGGGTCCATTGGTGGGGTCTTACCACTCTGCAGGACTGGCAGCCGGCGTATTCTACCCCCCGTCCGGCTGGGGGCTTCTCCTTTGAGGAGGAACGAGTGCGTCAAATATGTATGACCAATGCGAAGACGGGCCAATATAATTTCCTCGCGGCGACTTGTCCGCAACCCTGGAAGCCACTCGCCAAGAGCTGGCTTCACTGTAAACAACTTATTATTTTGGTTTACTGGATCATTCCAGGATTGCTGCCATACATTTTGAACCAAATCATTCACTAATGGCTTAAAATCAGTAAAAGGAACTTTAAAAGGTAAAACGTCCAGTGACAATGCCTCCTTGGCAGCTTTATCTGCCTCCTCATTGCCAGCGATACCGATATGGCTAGAAAGCCAGCAGAAAACAATATCAGCTTTTTCACAGATTCCGGACAACTTCTGAAGAAGACTGACGATTAATGGGTTATCTGTTTTCTCACCCTCAAGTGCTTGCATGGCAGATAACGAATCTGTAAAAATAATGTAGCGCCAGTAAGCGTCTTGCTGAATATGGTTGAGAGCAAGGTCGATCGCTTTTAACTCCGCAGAAAAAATCGAAGAATTATTAGGAAGTCGAAACTGATATACCTCGCCATCGAGCACGGCAGCTGCAGCAACTTGGTTTCCATCTTTAGAACCATCAGTATATATCTCTTCGTGAAGGCAGTATTGTTCTTTTATTTCAAGGAATTTATTTTTAAATATCATAGGATCTGTCGTAGCTTTCTTGTCTGAGGCAAGATTATATATGTAGGTTGGACTTTTTGAAGTCCATAAAGGAACTTCAGAGATTTTATGTTCCGCTACATCTTCCAGATCGCAATCAAGGCAACTCATATCCGCTTCACAGCGCAAACTAAAAGGTGGTATTACTTTTTCTCTATTTTGAAATTCATCCTTGTGGAGGGGTTCAAATACTACTTTATGCGTAGGCTTGTGGGAATTTGACTTTAATTTTAGGTAATATTGCAAGGAAAGTTTCTTCCTGCGTAAATTTAAAGATGGTTCATTTGCCTCTGCATATAAACTATCAACAGGAGATGTTCTAAAGGCGCCAAGTGCTAATCGTAAACCTTGGTTATGGATAGAATCCAGTTTACGAAGGTACGATTTCCGCGCTGAGCCATATACAATGCAGCCGTAATCTAATTTCGAGCGGACAAGTGTTCTATAAAGTCTCAAAAGGACTTTTTTGTCGGCTCCCCAGTCCATACTGGAGACAACACGTAAAAGATTCAGAGCTTTTTGGCATTTATTGCTCAAATGATTAATATGTGGGATGAAAGTGAGTTTAGAATCGAATAAAAGACCTAAGAACTTGAACTCTGGGACAACTTCTATACGAACATCATCTAATGTCAGCTCCGGGTCGAGATGAAACTTCCTCGACTGGCAGAAATGCATACATTTGGTCTTGGTTTTCGAAAATTTGAAACCATTTTCGTTTGACCACCTGCTTGAATTATTTAAGACCTGTTGAAGCTGTCTTTCAATCGTATGCATATGCTTTGACCGATAGCAAATGCAGAAGTCGTCAACGTACAGAAAGCATTCTACTCCAGGGCAAACAGATTTAACGATGTTGTTAATTTTAACACTACAAAGTGTAACTGAAAGGATGCTTCCCTGGGGAACGCCCATTTCCTGTTCGTGTGGGCTGGACAATGTATTTCCATCCCGGACTCTAAACTGACGTTCATCTAAAAAAGCAGAAATGAAATAAGCAAGGCGACCTCGAATACCGAAATCATAAAGGTCGTTCATAATACCATACTTCCAGGTGGTATCGTAAGCACTTTCTAAATCAAAAAAGACAGAAACAACATGTTCTTTCTTTATGAAGGCTTCAAGTATAAAAGTCTCGAAGCGAACTAAGTGATCAAGAGTGCTTCTCTGTTTACGAAATCCGCACTGGTTTGTGGAAATAAGTTTATTTTTCTCTAAAAACCAAACTAGGCGGTCATTTACCATTCTTTCCATAGTTTTACAACTTGTTAAGGCTATAGGGCGGTAATTACTTGGGTTTGTAGAATCTTTACCAGGCTTTGGTATAGGTATAACTATCGCTTCTTTCCAAGAGTCTGGAAGAACACCTGTCTTCCAAGTCTGATTAAAAATTTGAAGTAAACAATGGAGGGAAGTATACGGTAGGTGTTTGAGAAATTGGTAATGGATATCATCAGACCCAACTGCAGTATCATGGCATTTTTTAAGAGCTTTTCTTAACTCTTTCATAGTAAAGTCTTTATTATAATGTTCCGTGTTACTGGATTTAAAGCTTAATTTTGATTTCTCTTTCACGGCTTGAAATTTTCGAAATGTGGATGAGTAGTTTGCAGAAGAAGATTTGTTGGCAAATGTATCAGCCAGCACATTAGCAATGTTTTCTTTAGAAGTAAAATTCCCTTCATCAGTAACAAGATGACCAATACTATTTGAAGTACTTTTGCCATTAATTTTTCGAATCATTTCCCATGTCTTTTTGACAGACGATCTAGAATTCAATCTAGATACGTACTGTCGCCAAGACTCACGTTTACTTTGTTTGATAGTTCGTCGCGCTCTCGCACGCGCAATTTTGAACTTTGCAAGATTCTCCTGTGTAGGTTTCAGATTGAATTGTCTGAGAACAGATTTTCGCTCAGCTATAGCCTTCTTACAATCATCGTTAAACCATGGTTTGCTTGGGTGCTTGTCGACGTTCGAGGAATAGATTTCTCTGCAGCCGAGTAAAGTAAGGAAGTGAATAGTTCTGCAGGATTTTCACATTCGTCAAAGGCATTGGGATAAATTGATTGTTCACAGTGAATTTTTCCCAATTTGCTTTACGTAGCCTCCAGCGTTCTGGACGTTGTTGTATAGATGGTCCAACCTCCGACACGTGTATAGGAAAATGATCACTTCCATGTAGGTCACCGTTGACCTTCCAGTTTAAGTCAGTGAAAATCTCTGGACTACAAAGAGTCAAATCAAGAGAAGAATAGGAACCAGTTGCAGGATGAAGATACGTAGAAGACTTATCATTGAGCAAAACAAGATTATGCTCTGTGACAAAACTTTCAATGGTTCGACCTTTATCGTTTGTATCTGTACATCCCCATAATGTATGATGGGAATTGAAATCTCCCATTAAAATGAAAGGGGCCGGCAATTGTTCTACCAGTTCATCAAGTTTCTTGACATCAATAGGCGAACTAGGTGGAAGATAAATAGAGCACAGTGTTATGGTCTTATTGAGGGAAGTGTTTACCGCAACAGCTTGTAAAGTAGTGTCAAGATTGATATAATGGTGCGGAACGTTGTTGTTCACAATGATGGCTACTCCCCCTGAAGCTTTATCATGGCCACCATAATTTTTTAAATAACAGGAGTGGTACTTAAAGGAGAACTTATCGGAATCTTTCAGGAATGTCTCCTGTAAAGATATTGCAACTGGTTTCTGTTCGTTCACTAAAAGTTTTAATTCCTCATAGTTAGCTTTAATGCTACGACAATTCCATTGCAGAATGGTATTATTCATTAATAAAGTAAGGGTCAGGAAGATACCATATAATACTGGAAATATGTACTGATTCATTTCTTGTTATTCAATTTGATTATTCGACCTTGCTTATTTGTAGTTTCTGCAGGGCCGTTTTCCGCCTCCATGTCTTCATCAAGACATTGGAAGCGATTATGTTGTTGAATTTCGTCATCAGATCCCTTAGGAAGGCGATCTGAGAGGACCTTTTTTGGAGATTTGGCTGGACTTGTATTTCTAACAGGCTTGTCTGGTTTTTTATTTACAACAGGTTTTTGTGGTTTGGCAGTATTAGAAGTCTGTTTCTGAGTTGATTCTGTTTGCACTGAGGCATCATTTGTTTGAGTTTGTGCATCTTTCAAGTTCACTGCTTTGGCTGTATTGGATTTCGTGATGCTGGAATACGACGAACCCAATGCCTGTCGTGCATCAACAATTTTCCGCGCTTCTGCAAACGACAGGCTTTCGCGGTATTTAACGGTTACAATTTCTTTTTCTCTCTTCCATACTTTGCATGTGCGGGATGTAGAAAAGTGCTCCTCACCGCAATTTAAACATTTCATGGGTTTCCTACAGGGGTAAGTATGGTAAGTTTCGACTTCGTTCGTTCCACATCTTTTGCAGTGATCGTCAGCATTGCATTGCCTTTCGTGGTGTCCGAACTTGAAGCATCTGTAGCACTGGAGAGGGTTTGGGATATAAAGATCCACAGGAACCTTCAAGTACCCGACTTTCAACGTTTTCGGAAGAATGGCTGTTTTGAACTTTTATTCGTGTCCTTCCGGATACCATCCCTAAAAACACGAATACGTCTAGCCTCAATAACATTCTGTGTTGCTAGTTCATTAACAATTTCTTCTTCCTCAACACCAGCCAAATCAGGACATCTGATAATGCCTCTTGATGAATTTAAAGTTTCATGTGCAGTGCATTTCGCAGGAATGTCAAAGAATCGTTTTAGGCCTAATAGGTTTTTTGAGTGTTGTGCCTTTTCAACCTCAACTAACAAAGTGCCATTTTTCAGCTTCTTGACAGACTTTGGAGAGCCTGCCAAAGAAACAATTACCTTTTCTATTACAAATGGGGACAACTTTGCTAGCGGTTTTTCTGAGTTTAACGATTCGATAATCAGAAAGCGTGCAAACGGTCCTGTCGATTCAACTTTTGCCTGATCGTTTTCAAGGTCTGTCCGTGTTCGTTTTTTAGTTTGGTTTTCCATGATTGATTTTTTAAGATTCATCATTCGCGGCCCCCACCCACCATGGAGTCCTACAAAGGGGACATGGCTAGTAGAGCGGAGTATCCAGCTCTGCATGTCAGGGTTACCCAAATGATATACTTGAGCAATGCAAACTAAACAATGTGACAAGGAAGATGCGTGGCAACAACCCCAATCAGGAAGCACCCACGCAAGTCAATGCCCAACTAAATAGTCCACACAACCCAATTAGCCCATGAGCCTATATTAGACCAGGGACTAAAACACACACAAAAAAATATGCAGTTAAAAAAGACAAATTGATACTGTATGAATACATACGAGTTTATAATCAAGCAGTATAGTACTACATGCAGTTTCAGGAAAACAACTAATACAATCAGAAAAAGATATTTTTTCGCACCAATGAGGGTATAAACATATTGAAAAAGGTTCAATTTGCCCAAATTGAAAAAGGTTCAATTTGCCCAAATCTAAAAACGACCAGCCGATTGCACTAGACCGGGCCCATCTAGGCTCTCGTTTACACCGAAGCCGAGGCCGAAGCAGTGTGTTGAAGAGCTGGAGATCCCTGGGCTTCCCTCAACTACCAGGACCCTCTTTTCCGGCTTACGAGTCTCCACCCACGGCAAACAGGCGGGTCCATTGGTGGGGTCTAACCACTCTGCAGGACTGGCAGCCGGCGTATTCTACCCCCAGTCCGGCTGGGGGGTTTAACGAGGAACTTTTCCCATTAATTTTCCTAATCATATCCCATGTCTTTTTGACAGACGATCTAGAATTTAATCTAGATACGTACTGTCGCCAAGACGCACGTTTACTTTGTTTGATAGTTCGTCGTGCTTTTGCACGTGCAATTTTGAACCTTGAAAGATTTTCCTGAGTCGGTCGCAGATTAAATTGTCTGAGAACAGACTTTCGCTCAGCTATAGCCTTTTTGCAATCACCGTTAAACCATGGCTTGCTTGGATTCTTTGGATTTGTCGATGTCCGAGGAATTGACTTTTCAGCAGCCGAATAAAGTAAGGAAGTGAAAAGTTCTGCTGGATTTTCACATTTATCAAAAGCACTGGGATAAATTGATTGTTCGCAGTGGATTTTGAACTTTTCCCAATCAGCCTTATGAAGTTTCCAACGTTCAGGACGTTGTCCTATTTCTGATACTTGGATTGGGAAGTGATCACTTCCATGAAGGTCATCATGAACCTTCCAGTTAAAGTCAGGAACTATTTCAGGGCTGCATATAGTTAAGTCTAAAGATGAATAAGAACCAGTGGCAGGATGAAGATAGGTTGACCACTTATCATTAAGCATAACAAGGTCGTGTTTCGTAATAAATTCTTCAATGATTCGACCCTTGTCATTCGTGTCTGTACACCCCCAGAATGTATGGTGGGAATTAAGATCTCCCATTAAAATAAAAGGCTTCGGCAATTGGTCAATCAGATCATCAAGTTTTTTGACATCAATTGGCGAACTAGGTGGGAGATAAATGGAGCACAGAGTAATGGTTTTATTGAAAGAAACGTTTACTGCGACAGCTTGAAGAGTAGTGTCGAGCTTAAGAGCATGGTGTGGAACACTATTGTTAACAATCACGGCCACACCTCCGGAAGCTTTATCGCTACCATTGAAGTTTTTCAAATAACAGGAGTGATATTTTAAATCAAATTTATCGGAGTCTTTTAGAAAAGTTTCCTGTAAACAAACTGCCACTGGTTTCTGTTCATTCACTAATAGATTTAATTCCTCAAAGTTAGCTTTAATACTACGACAATTCCATTGCAGAATGTTATTTCTCATTGCTAAATTTAAGGTAAAGAAGATACCACAAAACAATGAGAGTATGTATTTATTCATCTTTTGTTGTTGATTTTGATAATTCGACCTTGCTTATTTGAGTTGGACTCTGCTTGGGAGTCTTCCGCTTCCATGTCTTCATCGAGACATTCGAAGCGGTTGTGTTGTTTTATTTGGTCATCAGATCCCTTAGGAAGGCGATCTGAGAGGACCTTATTTGGAGATTTATGTCTCCTTTGGCTTGGGCTGTTTGGAGCCTTCGCCTGTACTGGAGTGCTGTTGGATTTTTTTGTGTTAGGCTGGCTAGATACAGGATCTGTAGAGTTACTTTGATTGTTTTGACGGGAGTTTGTCGACTTTTGTTGCACTGGTGTTTTAGTATTTACTGGTTTATCTTGTTCATCAGTTTGGACAGCTGCATCAACAGTCTGAATTTGAGCGTCCTTGCGGTGAATGAGCTTTGCAGTGGCTTTAGTAGCATACGAAACACCCAAGTTGTGCCTTGCTTCCACAATCTTCCTCGCTTCTGGGAAAGATGATCCTTCGTTGTATTTTACTGTTACAACTTCTTTTTCCTTTTTCCAGATTGGGCAGGATCGAGAAGTTGCAACATGTTCACCCTTGCAATTGATGCATCTGATCTCGAATTCACAATTGTCATCCGAGACTCGAAAATTGAACTTCATTGTGGAGGGGTAGAAAACATTGTGGAAAAAGGGAAAAAAAGGCTGATTACCAACATTTTCAAGAAGCCTTTTGAAAACTTTGTGAGAAAGGCAGAAATTACTTTTAACCGGCGTTATCTCCTTTGCTCACAGAAAAAATCCATTATTTAAGCCACACTTAAATTGTCATTCATTGTCCGTTAAAAGAACTCACGACTCTGCATGAATATTGTAGTGGTACGAGATGGCAAGGTGACGAGTCCATGTTGCCAGTCTGGGTACCAGTAAAGTTCCTGGCCCGTGACCTTGGGAGGAGAACCCCAGTAGACATCCGGTTTCCGCTCGAACTAGACGGTTCATAGAACTAGCCAGCTGAAGTGCGAAGCAAGGGATAAATAGAAGAGCTAATTACAAGTAAGAACCCCATTATAGGAAGAAGGTAATTACTTTACTGGTGGCAGAGGTGTTTAACGGCCCATTTAGTCATCTGCTTTTGATTTATTGGTAGAAAACTTGCTTTCCAAGTCGAGCCTCGTTTTCGATACCGCCATTTTTCGAGAGCTGACGCACACTTCCTGTTGCGTTAAACCCTTTAACAAACTCCATAGGTAAAATACCTATAGTTCTTCTTAACTAAGGCCCATTTTAAGACCTTGTTACGATAAAATAAATTACTGCTTTGGCCCTTTGCTGGAGTTTTTCTGTGATCGTCAGGTGTCTGTCTTCAAGTTTGCTGATCTCCCCTAGTCATGTCTGTGGACAAATTATTAGCACGCTCCACGCCCCTTTCTGTTAATTCTTGTCCCATCCAGGAATTAACTGATATCCCTGGTGTGGGCTGGGATATTGCCAAGAGCCTAATGGGCATCAGACAGGAAGGACAGATAACTCTACCTGTATTAGAGGCAGTGACTAGAAGAGTTTTCATCACGAATACCTTGAAAAACTGGATTTCTCTCCTGCTGGGCTGACCTCGGCAATTCGAGGATCAGCCCGCCCGAAGACAACAAGCGAAAGAAGAACAGACCAAGGGGCAGAAGACCTGAAGTCTGAGCACCCGGGCACTTCTGGGTTGCCAGACGCTCCTCACACACCAAGAGGGCTGCCAACGCCAGTTCCAGATTTCCAAAAATTGGAGGATGAACTAAATGCCATGCTGGGAGAAATCAGCATGCGGGGTGGGGCGAAGAAAAAGACTGCCAAAGAACCGAAAGGTAAGTTATCTTTCAGTGCCGACCCTGATGAAGACCTCCAGAGGCGTATGGACAGACTGCGACCACCAAAAGTGAAGCAGGAAAGAGTCCGTGTTTCGCAATTGGCACACGACCGCCAGCAGCCTGAAAGTTCAAGTGAGGAGGAGGATGTTGATACAGGGAGGCCTCTATATAGACCTTCAATGTATACAAGAAGCGAGGTCTCCGCTTTAAGGAGTCTACCAAAAACTCTGGTATATGACGGGAAGGGAAACTGGCAAGCATTTCAGCTAAAACTTGGCAGATTTGCTGGTGCCAGTGCTTGGACAGAGCAACAGTGCAGAGATTGCCTGTTGCACTGTTTGACCGACAAAGCCCTCAGCTATGCTGCCATGATCCTGCGCAGGGATCCAGATTTGTCGGATCGCAAAATGATGCGCAAACTGGAACGACGTTTCGGAGCAGAAGAATTACCAGCAGCTGTGCAGGCCAAATTTCCCCAGGCCATGCAGTCAAAAGGGGAGACTATGGAGGAATGGGCAGATAGAGTGCAAGCGATGGCCACAGAGGCTTTCCGAGAACTTCCGAAAAGATACTCCAACCAGCAAGCGATAGCCCGTTTTTGCCAAGGCCTGTTGGATGCAGATGCAGGCCATAATGCGTTTATGCGGTCTTTCAATACAATTGAAGAGGCCATGAATGAAGTCCGCTTGTTTCAACACTCGAAACAAGCCATGGGTCACAAGCAAAAGCGTCAGCCAGCTGCCTCAACTGCAGCTACTGACTATGACAGTGTTCAAGTGTCGGCCGTCCAAGAACAAAATCAAAGCAACGTGCAGCAGATGCTGGAGCGGCTTCAACTTGAACTTAAAGAAGTCAAGGAGAAATTGGGCAGGTCCCGGCCAGTGGGAAGGGGGAGAGGTGCAAGGAGAAGAAACACAGGGAAATGCTGGATGTGTGATAAAGATGGTCACTTCCATAGAGATTGTCCTCTGAGGAAGGATTTAAACAAGGAGGGGTCAGCCGTCGGAGCCAAAGCTCGACCCGACAACCAGTAAAGGGCTCCATAGAACATCCAGAACCAGTAGAGCCATTTGATTACCAAGATAATCACAGTATTGCTCCAGAATCAATTTCGACTACTTCGAAAAATTCTGGTAGTAGTATAGTAAGCACCATAGGGGCACAATTTGCAGGTATATCACGAAAGGCTATGCCTGAGTCAGCTTCTTCCGTAAACCCCCAGAGCAGAGAAATTGGAGAAACTAACATAGATTTACCAGTAAAAGTGTGTGTGCTTAAATCAGTTTCCACATTTACCATACCGGTGAATGTGGGGGAACACAAAGTTACGGCAGTGGTAGATTCGGCTGCAGAAGTGACAATTATTTCAGATAGATTGTTCACAAAATTGAGAAAGCAGCCACCTAAATTACGGGAGGTAAAGCTCGATACAGCCGGACGTCAGCTGTCGATGGTCGGTTTTGTAGCCGGACCGATTAAGTTGAAAATTGGCACAACACACTATAGTGGTCCTGTCTATGTAGCGCCAATCGAGCAGGAAATGCTGTTTGGTGTTGACCTATTGACACGGGGGTCAGCAGTTCTGAAGATTGGTAAGGGAACATTGACATACAATGGCTATGAAATCACCATGGGGATGGGCGACCCGGACGGGAGGCCACAGGTTGCTAGGGTTACTGTCTCTAATCGCAGAATTGTTCCGCCAAATTCGGTGGTACAATTAAAGTGCAAAATGGATGAAGATATGCCAGATTATGTCATAGAGCCATGTGAAAATTTAAAAGCATTTGGGCCACGAGTTGTACGTTCTGCAGGTACAACACCATACATGTGTGTTGTAAATACTTCAGACAGATACCTGACCCTAAAAAAAGGTCGGGAAATAGGACGAGCATACCCGGTCGAGTCCTTTGTATCTGATTCGGACCAAATGATACCGGATGCAAATCAGACGAGAGTACAACAGGTGAGAGATGAAACTGATGAAAATACCCCATTGTTGTCAGAGCACTTGAGAGAGACCTTTGAGAGATCCAAAGGGCTTCTCTCTGAAAACCAACAGATTGGCTTGGCGCAATTGTTAGGCTCTTTTGAGGATGTGTTTGCCAAGAATGAGTTCGATCTCGGTACATTCACTGAAATTGAACATACCATCGATACAGGAGAGGCCAGGCCAATTAAACAACGGCTTAGGCGCACACCAGCATGTTTCGTTGGAGAAGAGGAGGCACATCTGAAAAAGATGCTGGACGCGGGAGTCATACAAGAATCAACATCAGAGTGGGCGTCATCTCCAGTACTCATCAGAAAACGGGACGGCAGTGTACGATGGTGCATTGACTATCGTGCATTGAACAATGTGACAGTAAAAGATGTTTTCCCATTACCGCTGGTAGACGATTGCCTAGACACACTGTCAGGCAATATCTGGTTTTCCAAGCTAGATGCTAATTCGGCATACTGGCAAGTCAGCGTTAAACCGGAAGATAGAAGAAAGACAGCTTTTCATACAAAATACGGATGTTAAAATGGGATTTGGTCTTTGCAACGCGCCAGCAACCTATGCCAGGGTAATGAACCTGGTCATGAGGGGACTAAGCTGGAAAACAGTGCTAGCTTTTCTCGATGACATTTTGGTCTTGGGGAAGAGCTACCAGGATCACTTAAACAACTTAAGTGAAGCCTTGCAGCGTTTCCGCAAGCCTGGTCTAAAACTGAAACCTAAGAAGTGCGTGTTTTTCCAGAAAAAGGTTGAGTTCCTTGGAAGGGTGGTAAGTAGCGACACTCTATCGATGTCAGAGTCTGATACAGAAACTGTAACAAACTGGCCAGTTCTTTCATCTTCTAAGGAAGTTGAACGGTTTGTAGGTCTGGCAAATTACCACCGTTGTTTCATTAAGGATTTCTCATCAGTGGCAAAGCCATTATTTGATGTGGTGGGAAAGTATAAATTTAAATGGGAAAGGGAACAGCAAGAGTCTTTTAATGCTCTAAAAAAGTCCCTGGCTAGCCCACCTGTTTTAGCACTTCCAAGACAGGACAGTTCATTCATCCTGGATACTGATGCATCTGATTTTGCAATAGGTGCAGAACTCATTCAAATCCAGGATGGGAAGGAGAAAGTGGTTGCTTATGGCAGTTACTCTCTCACCAAAGAGCAGCGGAGATACTGCACAACAAGAAAAGAGTTACTTGCAATAGTGCGTTTTACAAGACAGTACAGGCACTACTTGCTCGGAAAACAATTTACCATTCGTACCGACCATTCAAGCTTGACATGGTTGTTGAATTTCAAAGAACCACAGGGTCAGTTGGCTAGGTGGATTGAGGAATTGTCTCAATATGACATGAAGCTCGTACATCGTGCTGGAAATAAACATGCTAATGCTGATGCGCTTTCTAGAAAGCCGGAACCAGCTGATAAATGCGACGAGTATTCCTCTGGAGTCCCATTGGCTAGTTTACCTTGTGGGGGATGCAGTTACTGCGAGAGAGCCGACAATCGATGGGGAGCTTTTACCCAGGAAGTTGATGACGCAGTTCCGTTGACATCGCAGGCGACGGCTGAGGTTGGAGGTGGCCACTCCATGGACTTCGCCACTGGGACCGGGTGTCATGAGCGGGAACTGGTTGCCCCACGGCAGGGCGGTAGCAAGACACAGGGTGACGTACCGAAACAGGAAGCGGAGGTCTTAGAGATCAGGGCTGGTGTTTCAAAACGGTCACGGAGTGATGCAGGCCGCGTGTCTGGCTGACGGAAATTCAACTGGTGTCAACAGCGACAATGGCAAGACGGTGGATGGTAAATCTGTCCAGAATTTGCAAGTAGGGAGTGAAATTGCAGGATTTCGATCCAGGTTTGCAAGTGATCCTGCGGACGTGTTCATAGATATAGTTGCAACTGAAAGCAACTGTACTGTGAAGATTTGCGGAGTACGTACGGACTCCGCAGATGAGCAGTTTCAGTGCTGGGGTTTTGATGTTACGGACATAAAAAACGCTCAGACTGCAGACAAGGACCTTCCTTTGATCTTGAATTGGCTTTGTAATAAGGCCGAGCCAAGTGAGAAGGAACTGTTTTTGTCAAGCCCATGTGCTAAAGCGTATTGGCTTGATAAGGAGTCCTTTGTTCTTCTAGGGGATCTGATTTTCCATACAATGCAGGAAGATTCAGAAAAGAATTTAGTAATTCCAGATAGCTTGAAAACCGAAGCTATTCGACTAAATCATGACTTGCCGTCCTCGGGTCATCAAGGAGTTGCAAGAACTAAAGCCAGGGTCAGGGAAAAATTCTTTTGGTATGGCCTAGGGAAAGATGTGGGCAACTTTGTGGCAACTTGTGCACTGTGCAATAAGAACAAGAAAGCCAGTCAATATGGTCGTACTCCTATGCAAGAGTACCAGGCTGGCGCACCTATGGAACGAGTGCATCTCGACTTCCTAGGTCCATTGCCCATCACTCCAAGGGGAAACGAGTACATCCTTATGATGGTGGATCAATTCACCAAATGGGTAGAATGTGTACCGTTACCTTCACAAACAGCTGAGGTCACAGCAAAAGCGGCTGTTGACAATTTCTTCTCTAGGTTCGGATATCCATTTCAAGTCTTCTCAGACCAAGGCAGGAACTTCGAGTCCAAACTATTCACAGCAATGTGTGAAGTTCTCGAGATTCACAAAGCTCGAACAACACCTTATAGGCCGTCTGCAAATGGGCAAGTTGAGCGTTATAACCGCATCCTCATGGATGCAGTTAGATGCTATGTGGGGGATTCCCAGGAACAATGGGATTTGCACTTGCCACAGATAGCTGGTGCAATGAGAAGTGCAGTAAACCGGAGTACTGGTTTTACTGCTAACAAATTAATGTTAGGTAGGGAAGTAAATGTTCCAGCTTACCTAATGTTTCCAAATAGATTTGCCAAACCAGTTGCTGTAGATGAATACATAGCAACTCTGATGAAAAATATTCAGACGGCACATAATGCGGCCAGAAGTACCCTAGAGACTTCTCTGAAGCGAATGAAGAGAGATTATGACATTCGTATCCTGGAACATGAATACCAGGAAGATCTGGTGCATCTCCTGGACACTGCAGTAAAGAAGGGTCAGAGTAAAAAACTGAGCCCTCCTTGGAAAGGACCAGCAGTGGTGGTCAAGAAAATCTCTGCTTCATTGTACCGGGTAAAGTTAAGAAAGTCCTTTTTTGTTGTCAATCATGACCGGTTGAAACGATGTAAGGATAGGACGATCCCTGAGTGGATAAGGAAGTGGTTGGCAAACCCTATTTCGGACTCAGAGGGTACAGAGGATGACGGAACTCTGTACTGTGTCTGCCGCAAACCATGGCAAGGTCGCTTTATGATTCAATGCGACGGTTGTGACGAATGGTTCCATGGTTCTTGCGTTAATGTCACTGCTTCTGATGCACTAGACATAGACAAATTCTGGTGTAGAGCTTGCAGCAACTAGTTCCTCGACTCAAAAGTGGTAAGGGTGAGCGATGGTGAATTTCAGCTACACAAATGTCTAATGTGATATTCTCATTGTCTCTTTTCAGGTTCAGAAAAAGAATAAGATGTTCACGTACACAGAAATTGCGCAGGCCAACAAGGACGAAAGCCTTTTGCCTTCCAAGGAGATCGTGAACACGATTATGTTGTCTGCTTTGCCATTGCAGGACCAAGTGGCCTTGCTACTAGGTCAAGTGGGCATTGCTAAGAAAAGAAAAAATTGGGCCTGGTTGTCTAGGGTTGCTGAGGACGCAAACAAACTGCAGTTCCACAACCCCCGTTGGATCAGTGAGAACATCTCGCGAGTACACCAGCCAAAGAAGGCAGCCAGTGCAATGCCAGCAGGTCCATCCAGAGACGTACGCTTAACAGACAACCCGGACCTGGAAAGACTGGTAGCTGACGAGGGAAAGGGGGCCACAGCCATGGAGATTGACCAGCTAACATCTCAAATAGACGAGGTGTTGGGAACCACGGCCAGTGTCAGTGCTGGAGCAAGGCCGAAGGAAGTGAAGAAGAGCTCTTCCTCACCGGTCAGACGCTCACCAAGAAACCCTTCCCCGCAGAAGCCCCCCCACTGAGACCAAGAGCAGACCAGCTGCTGAGAGCTCACGAAAGGAGCACGAACTTGCAAAGGACTCACGAAAGGAGTCCAATGCACCCAAGAAGTATGGTCACAGACACCAATCTCGCGACACTAGGAAAGACAAGCTGTCCGAGAGAAGGCGTGAGGTGCCATATGATGACCGCCGAAAGGTCGTCATTATGGGCACAGGGAGGAGGCAAGGCCTAGCAGACACCACAAGTCAGGTCAGGGAAAGAGGTCTTATACTGAACAGCACGAGTTGTTCAGCTCCGCAGAAAAGAAGCCGAGGATCGAGACGGAGAGGCCACACAGGACAAGGATAGATGTAACTGTTTGTCCTATTCCTGGTTGTGGGGAGGTTGTATCGAGGACCCATGCGTTCAGTGTCCACTTACCAGGGATACTGGATGACAGAAGAGGTTTGAGCCAGGAGATCACCCGCAGTAGGATGAATCTTCTAATCCATTGCGCAAGCCGGATAGTGGGGTGCCTGGATGTGTCGATCCTTGCCAGGTATATCTGCAACCTGGGAATGGTCACACAAGCTTGCGCAGCGATTTCCAAACCCACGAAAAAGGCCTTAGACAGCCTGTGTGAGGAAATGGGATCTCAGATCCAGGAAGAATACCAGGTGGAAACAATGAATTCACCTGCATTGCTTACGCATTGGAGAGTCTTCCTGGTGGTTCTGGGATGTTTGGACAGGAAGACGAGGGAAAGCCTGCGGGATGACTATGCAGCCATTTCCCTGCCCCTGGACTAGAGACCTCGCGCTGTGGACAGCCATTTCCATTTGGACCGGATCCGGAACAAATTGGGCAATCAAGCTGCTACCTTCACAGACGTTCTGAAGGCGGTGGACGCCAACATCGGCGACGAAGTCTGCGTTGTGGGCGGGGTGGCTGTATTTTGCGACCCTGCAACCTACCCAAGTCAAGAGGAAGTTGCCCAATTAGCCTCTCAGGGTGTGGGAGTAGCCGTTGGTCTTCATCCGAAGACCAAGAATGTCAGTGAGGACAGCTGGAACAAATTTGCAGCTTGTCTTCAAATAGAAGGTGTGCGCGCCCTGGGAGAGGTGGGTCTGGACCACTTCAAGATCGACAGGACTTTGTGGGACCAGCAACATGTTGTCCTAAGTCGTGCCTTGGACCATTTGACCCCTGATAAGGTGTTAGTACTACACAATAGGGGCGATGGTACAGAGATGCTGGAGCTGCTGTTCCACCTCAAAGGGGTGGTGCCCAAGGAGCAGAGGATCCACTTGCATTGCTATAGTGGTAATGCAAGTACTAGAGACAGGTGGGTGGCGACATTCCCAAACGTCCATTTTGGATTCACGGGACTGGTGGCAGACTTCAACGCTTCACAAAAGGAGGCGTTGCGAACCTTGGAACCAGGTAGACTGCTGCTAGAAACGGACGCCCCTTATTTCAGCTTTGGGCACCAGATTTCTACACCTGCACTACTGGGCACAACAGCTCAGCTAGTGGCAGAAATTCGAGGAGAAACCTGGGAGGACACACTATGGGTGTCGGCAGAAAATGCGAGGCGGCTGTACCAGCTACCCACTCCTTAGTGGGCTACGGCACCCCCAACCCTTAAGGCAATTCTTAAAGGGGAGGGGGGAGAGGAAGGTAGGAGTGGATGTCAAGTGAGTGTCTCACACAGAGTGTGATCCCTCACATGCCAGAAGGGTTTTTCATGGTGTCACCAACAATCTGGTGATCACTAGGAAGTTTACGGAACCAGAGAAAAGTCACCCTGCACAGGAGGGCCCACTCCAATCAAATAAAGTTGGGGGGAGTGTAGTGGTACGAGATGGCAAGGTGACGAGTCCATGTTGCCAGTCTGGGTACCAGTAAAGTTCCTGGCCCGTGACCTTGGGAGGAGAACCCCAGTAGACATCCGGTTTCCGCTCGAACTAGACGGTTCATAGAACTAGCCATCTGAAGTGCGAAGCAAGGGATAAATAGAAGAGCTAATTACAAGTAAGAACCCCATTATAGGAAGAAGGTAATTACTTTAATATGCATCCTTTTCCTGTTTATCTTTACCGACCACACTGGAGAATTTAATCTCGAAACTTACCTTGTTGTAACTTTCGAATTTAATTTCTCCATGCTCCACAGTGAATTTTTCTATTTCATAAATTTCTGAAATAGTAAAATGTTCACAAAAGAGGCTGCATGGAGAAATATCTAAGAATCTTTCTGCGTCAAAATAATATTTTCCAATAAAATGCTCGTAATGGAAAAATGTTTTATAACGCAAATATTTCTCGCAATAAATGTGAGGTTTGCCAAACCCGTGTCTCACAGCCATATCCCTAATTTGCAAGAGGGATAAAGTCTAAGCTCCATTACAGCAAGTTTATTAAAGTTTACGGGTGGATTGACCTACCTACTTTGCCTCAGAATTCAGAGCACGTACCCGAGCTAAATCAGGCTGAAGTGTGACGTCATTTTGTACGTACAAATTTTCTAGGTTTTATACGCTTACATATCACCGTTTTTTATACGCTTATCACTCGTCACAACTCCGCCGATTCCGTACCTACATCTAACCTCGTCTGTATAAGGGAGGCCTCCATTTTGAACTACCAATCACATGATCTTAAACATGGCGGCGCCCCTGTAGATCGCTTAGCAACGACATGAACAACCACTGTGAAGTTATTCGCTTCTATCGATCTTTCGATGAAAGTTCCTAACGGAACTGATAAACCACGCTAAAAATTGAATGTACAAACTGTTTGCCGACTGAAATACTCTTAGAAAGATAACGATAGAACATTTACTCATGCGTTCTTTCTAAAGAGGAGCCTTACAATTTCAATAACGGTAAAGCGGTGTGCTTCCGGAGATGTGCGAAATGTACCGTTAGGTGCAAATCAAGTTACGTGATTTGACCACTGGATTACCCGAGGTATGCCGAATGATACGCTTATATGGCGAATTGACCTAGGCCTAGTTCGAGCGCAAACCATGGTTTAACTATAGTTTTCCAAGTGCGCATGTCTAGATTTTATAGTCGAGAAAACGCAATACCCTCCAACAAAATGGCGAACTTCTGGCCATTCCATCGACTGATGTTAACTTTTATGGATTTTCTAGCAGAGGATGACCCAGCTGTGCTATATTTTATGTTTAGAATGAGAGAGCGTTATTCAACACTTTCAAGCGGCGAATCGTAGATTTATCCCAAGAATTACAGGTGTGAAGCAGAAATAAGAATCTGTCGTCATCTGTGTATTGTGCAGTCTAACAGTTTGTGTTTTTTGAATGATTGACACCGTTCTTGGGAGATGGGTGACAAAATTTTATATATAAAAGTTTTCTTTAACGCATACATGTTTGCGTGCTGCCGAGGTTTATTTAAAGGGAGGGGGGTTTGTGTGGTGGGGTACTCATGCACTACTTAAAAGAGTATAGGATTCACTCCTTAGCCTGTTAGAGCGACGGAGTAATATAGATAATAGTTGAAAAGAAAAAGGCAAAATACATAAAAAATCTCAGATGACAAAAACAAAGCTGAGTCAGTGGGGTCTAAAACGTAAGGTGGTCCATTGGCTAATGTAACAGTTTTTTTTTTTCTATATTGCAACACTGCAAAATCTTTTTCAGCGGTTGACAGTTGGCTTTTTTTTTTTTTTTTCTATAAAGGATATAAGAGAGTAGTCGGAGAATTGCCTAATGATCATTTCCAAGCAAACTTTCGTGTCAGTCGCCGAACATTTGACCTATTATTAGAGCAGGTGGGTCCAATCATTGTAAAGAAGCAGAATGGTGGTGGTTGTGCTGGAACCAATTATCGCGGGTACTTTGATTCGCTTACGTCACTCCCACTTCTTGTTTGTTTATGCATCATTGAACCGCACTAGTCGTTTGGAAGCCACATGGTTAGGACGCCATTTGTTACTTTCTCTTTTTGAGTGGAGTATCACGTTGAGCATTGGGCTCTTTATGAATCACCACGGTGTAAGTGAAGCTTTTTCTGTACATATTTCTATCTTGTTAAAGTATTCTTATGTTTGTCAGACAGTTTAAATTGCAACTAACCCATGTATTCAACACTGTACATTCGTCCCCGTTTGTTTTCGCAGCATGTTGATTTTTTGACTGAGATAGTCTGAAATTCTAGTGTGTTGCAAAAGCAATTTAGATTTGTTATACGTTATTTTCTAGTTGGCTTAAACTGTATAAGCCTATATTTGGTGTGTATTCTCACTACCGCGGTTGCCCCGCCATTTGAGTACCCGTCTCATTAGCGCAAGGTTGTGGGTTCGTTCCCCAACTGGTCAAGTACTGGTTGAAAGGTCAAGGAAACTTGGATTGGTGAATTGTCATGTTGTAATAACTTGTATGCTATTGACATGGCCTTAAACCACAAACAAACATGCATTCTGCTCAGACTTTGGAAAAGCCTGTAGAAATTGGTGATTCTTGCGACTCATAGCAAAGCATTGTGGGAAGAGGAGAGAGTTCTTGTAGGTTTCTTGCATTTTCTCCTTTTACCACAAAGTTTTCAAAGTTTGGCCTTTTAGGGCCATTTTTTCTTATTCCATTTGAAAACATTTGTAAACTTTCTTGTATTTAAAATACTTTCAGTTTTTACCCTCGTCCTCCATTGCTGAGAGAGTATGTCTGATCTTTAATATGATCTCGCATCTTGCATTGATTACGGAACCACAATACAGAATACTGAAGACTAGAAAAATATTTTTCTTGTTGTTACTTACTGTGACCTTAGGGACATTAGGGTTAGCTAGCTGCAATCAGGGCAGCATAGTAAAAAACCGTGAATGTACAACACCTGCTTGTAAAACCATTGTCATGTCATTCACCGATGATGTTCCTAAGAAACGACAGAAAAAGCCATGGAACATTACAAGGTAGACATGGAAACTTTTAATAAAAAAGCACAGGAGCAATGGGAGATTGTCACTCGTCTTTTAGAGGACAATAAAGATTTACAGTCTCGTAATGAATCACTCTTGAAAACTATTAAAGCAGAGATATTTGAAGCTTTCAACAAATATGATGAAATAGTTACCAACTTCATAAGATATTTAGAGGCTGTACATACTAGTGAAAGTGTTGAACTGTTGAGCTCTGTAGTGGAAACTCATTCAAAGAAAAGAAAATGGGTAAATGACTTTTCTGATCGTCTTAATGACTTATCAAAGAAATTTGAAACTACTTCAAGGTGTTCAAAAGCAAGTTCTCGAGCAAGCTCATGTCTGAAATTAAATGTTGCAAAGACAAAGGCGGCTTACGCTGAAAAGGCTGCTGAATTAGAAAGACAAAAGATTGCTTTAGAAGAAGCAGAAAAATTCGCGCTGCTCAGGCATTGAGGAAAAAGTCCGAATTAGATATTGACATTAAGCTACTCCAGGAACGTGAAGAAGTAGCGTTAGCAGAAGATGAATTGGAATTTGAAGAAGATCTTTCTGAAGATTTTGATCAACCAAATGTACCAGTCTTGGACTCTAAAACCAAAACTGACAATTTTGTGAAGAATACAGTGAAAATGAAAACATCTCTTAAACCAGAAGCATTACCTTTTGCATCACAAAGTTATAGTTTAAGAACTCCACAGTTGGAAAATCCTAGCATTAGTGATTTTACAAGATTCTTGTTGAAGAAAGACATTCTTATTTCACGTCTTTCTGTATTTAATGAACGGCCTGAAAATTACATGTCATGGAAAAACCCATTTACATCTGTGACTCCCCCCAGCCGGCCGGGGGGTAGAATACGCCGGCTGCCAGTCCTGCAGAGTGGTAAGACCCCACCAATGGACCCGCCTGTTTGCCGTGGGTGGAGACTCGTAAGCCGGAAAAGGGGGTCCTGGTAGTTGAGGGGAGCCCAGGGATCTCCAGCTCTTCAACACACTGCTTCGGCCTCGGCTTCGGTCTAAACGAGAGCCTAGATGGGCCCGGTCTAGTGCAATCGGCTGGTCGTTTTTAGATTTTGGGCATGACGGAATTATTTCATTTTGTAGTAAGAATCTCACTGAAAAAGAAAAACCACTTATTTTCGCTTCTACTACAATTGTTATCTTGAACTTGCATGTATCACTAATCTCTTTGATCACATACTTGCTTGTATTCTTATAGCATTAGATTTGTCCATTTTAACTGTATTTTTTGTGAGTATTTTAGTCCCTAGTCTAATATAGGCTCATGGGCTAATTGGGTAGTGTGGACTGTTCGGTCGGGCATTGATTTGCGTGGGTGCTTCCTGATCTGGGGTTGTTGCCACGCATTCTCTTTGTCAGATTTGGTAGTTTGCGTTGCCCGAGTATATCATTTGGGTAACCCTGACATGCAGAGCTGGATATTCCGCTCTACTGGCCATGTCCCCTTTGTAGGACTCCGTGGTGGGTGGGGGCCACGAATGATGAAATTTGAAACATTTAACCATGGATCACCCAAATAAAAAAAGAATGCATGAACATCTTGAAGACGACTCTGCTAATGTTGAATCGACAAATGGCTTTCCTCGGTTTCTGGTTATTGACTCTGTAAATAATGAACAACCACTTACAAAGCTTTCACCATTCATTATTGAAAAAGTTTTGGTTTCAATTGCTGGATCACCGAAATCTGTTAAAAAGCTTAGAATGAATGAATGAATGAATGGAGTTTTATGGCCCGTCGACAGCTGAGGTCATACTGGGCGCATATACGAAGGTGAAAAGCGATACTGTGATGTATTGAGTCAGAAATGTATAAAACTATATGGGTAAACAGTAAAAAGTACGCATAAGTGACGTTTAACGGATAAAAATAATAACAGAAAGGCCAAAAAAGCCCTTAAAACGAGTTAAGTTAGAATGTAACAAGGAAGATAAAACACTAAATTTTTCTGAAAAGATTTGCCTCTTTGAGGTATTCAAGTAATGATTCAATCTTCACAGTATCAAATAAAAGACTCGTGCTGTCTACTTTGTAGTATTTATCGCGTATTTGCGCTAAGTCAAAGCACTCAGTTAATATATGCTTGACGGTGAGAGGAGTAGAGCACGGGATGCATTGCAGCGCCTCCTCTCCTTTTAGGAGATAAGAGTGCGTAAGATGTGTATGACCGATACGCAGACGGGCCAAAACTATTTCTTCGCGACGACAAGTCCTTGATCCTGGCAGCCATTCTCCAAGAGTTGGTTTAATACAGAAAAGTTTATTCTGATGATTTAGTGGGTCGTTCCACGAAGTATCCCATACAGACTGAATAAAAGTATTAATTGAAGGTTTAAAGTCGGTAAAAGGGACTTTAAAAGGTAAAATATCAAGTGATAATGCCTCCTTGGCAGCTCTATCTGCCTCTTCATTACCACTGATACCAATGTGGCTGGGGAGCCAACAGAAAACAACGTCAGTAGTTCCGCAGATGTCAGAGAGCTTATCTAAAAGATTAACAATAATTGCATTATCAGTCTTCTCATGCTCAAGTGCTTGCATGGCAGAAAGTGAATCGGTAAAAATGTAGCGCCAGTAACCGTCTTCCTTTGTATGATCAAGAGCAAGGTCTATAGCTTTTAGCTCTGCAGAAAAAATTGAAGACTTATCTGGAAGACGAAACTGGTATAGTTCGCCGTCCGGCACAGCAGCCGCGGCAACCCTATCACCTTCTTTCGAACCATCTGTATAAATGTGTTCATAATTGTAATACTGTCTTTTTATTTCTAGCTATTTGATTTTAAATATAGTAGGATCTGTTGTTGCCTTTCTGTATGATGCTAGATCATAGACAAATGTCGGACTGTTGGAAGTCCATAAAGGCACATCTGTAATCTTCTGCTCCGCTATGTCATTAAGGTCTAAGCCAAGACCTCGGATGTCGGCTTCACAACGGAGACTGAAATGAGGTATTACATTTTCTTTCTTTAAAAAATCGTCTTTATACAGAGGTTCAAATACAACTTTATGCGTAGGATTTTCAGGGTTTGACTTCAGCTTTATATAGTACTGCATTGACAGTTTCTTTCGCCTAAGATTTAAGGAAGGCTCGTTTGCTTCTGCATACAGACTATTTATTAGAGAAGTCCTAAATGCGCCTAGTACAAGACGCAAGCCTTGATTATGAATAGTATCAAGTTTGCGCAAGTATGACTGACGTGCCGATCCGTACACAGCGCAACCGTAATCCAACTTTGATCTTACAAGCGACCTATAAAGTCGCAATAACACTTTCTTATCTGCTCCCCAGTCCATACTGGAAACTACACGTAAAAGATTGAGAGCTTTCTGACATTTATTGCTCAAGTAATTAATGGGAGGAACGAACGACAGCTTAGAATCAAATAAAAGGCCTAGAAATTTGAACTCTTGGACGACCTCTATACGAGCACCATCTAACGTAAGGTCTGGGTCAATATGAAATTTTCTTGAATTACAAAAATGCATACATTTAGTTCTTGTTTTGGAAAACTTGAAACCATTCTCTTCAGACCATTTCCTTAAATTGTTCAAGACCTGTTGGAGCTGTCTCTCAATAGTATGCATGTGTTCTGACCTGTAGCAAATGCAGAAATCGTCGACATAAAGAAAACATTCCACACCAGGGCATACAGATTTGATAATATTGTTAATCTTTACACTAAAAAGTGTAACTGAAAGAATACATCCCTGGGGAACGCCCATCTCTTGTTCGTGGGGGTTAGAAAAAGTATTACCGACCCTTACTCTAAACTGCCGCTCATTAATTAAATGCTGAGATAAAATAAGCAAGGCGACCTCGAATACCGAAATCATAGAGGTCATCCATAATTCCATACTTCCATGTTGTATCATAGGCACTTTCAAGATCAAAAAATACAGAGACAACATGTTCTTTCTTAATAAAACCTTCACGTATCAATGTCTCAAAACGAACTAAATGATCGAGAGTGCCTCTTTGTTTCCGAAATCCGCTCTGAGCGGTTGCTATTAATTTGTTTTTCTCTAAAAACCAAACAAGACAGTCATTCACCATTCTTTCCATGGTTTTACAGATGCAACTTGTTAACGCTATAGGACGATAGTTTGCAGGATTAGAAGAATCTTTTCCCGGTTTGGGTATTGGTACTACTATTGCTTCCTTCCATGAATCAGGAAGAAGACCTGTCTGCCAAACCTGATTAAATATACCGAGTAAACAATCTAGGGATCGATATGGTAAATGCTTTAAAAACTGGTAATGAATGTCGTCACATCCAACAGCAGTATCGTGGCATTTCTTTAATGCTTTCTTTAGTTCTTTTAATGTGAAATTCTTATTGTACTGCTCCGTATTATTTGAAATTCAGTCTATGTCTTTCTTTTATGTTTTGAAATTTTCGAAACTTTGCCGAATAATTCGAATGAATGAATGGAGTTTTATGGCCCGTCGACAGCAAAGGTCATATTGGGCGCACTGACAAATGCAATACGTTTAATTGATCAAACTGTAAAGTTACAAAAATTTTAAAAACTTAGCTGTGTAAACACTAAAAGAACAAGTGACGTTAGTGAGATATAGTCTAAAAATACAAATGGTCAATAGAACCTAAAATCATATCTTTTTATGAATGAATGAATGAAGTTTTATGGCCCGTCGACATCACAGGTCATTTTGGGCGCAATTACAATTAATGCAATGCTTTTTATTGAATATACTGTAAGGTTACGAAATTAGATTAAAATCTATACCGTGTAAACACTAAGAGCAAATAATTATACTGGTATTACGTGTAAAAAACATATGGTCAATAGAACCTAAAATTACATCTTTTTATAGAGATTTACCTCTTTCAAAAAGTCAAAAATAGACTCCAACTTTACAGTATCAAATAAATTGCTCATACTGTCAACATGAAAAAACCTGTCTCTTGTAGGTGCAAGATCTATACAGTCTACAAATATGTGCTTAACAGTAAGAGGTGAATTGCAGGAAATACACTGTGGCGCTTCTTCTCCTTTGAGGAGGCAAGAGTGTGTCGTGTATGTATGACCAATGCGAAGACGGGCCAAAATAATTTCTTCACGGCGACTTGTCCGCAACCCTGGAAGCCACTCACCAAGAGTTGGCTTCACTGTAAACAACTTGTTATCTTTGTTAGCTGGATCATTCCAGGATTGCTGCCATACATTCCGGATAAAAACATTAATCAATGGCTTAAAATCATTAAAAGGAACTTTAAAACGTAAAACGTCCTGTGACAATGCCTCCTTGGCAGCTTTATCTGCCTCTTCATTGCCACTGATACCAGTATGGCTAGGGAGCCAACAGAAAACAATATCGGCTTTTTCACAAATTTCGGACAATTTTTCAAGGAGACTGACTATTAATGGGTTATCTGTTTTCTCACCCTCAAGTGCTTGCATGGCAGATAATGAATCTGTAAAGATAATGTAGCGCCAGTAAGCGTCTTGTTGAATATGGTTGAGACCAAGGTCGATCGCCTTTAGCTCCGCAGAAAAAATAGAAGAATTATTAGGAAGCCGAAATTGGTATAATTCGCCATCGAGCACGGCAGCCGCAGCAACTTTGCTTCCGTCTTTAGAACCATCTGTATATATCTCTTCGTAAAGGCAGTATTGTTCTTTTATTTCAAGAAATTTATTTTTAAAAATCATAGGATCTATTGTAGCTTTCTTGTCTGAAGCAAGATTATATATGAAGGTTGGACTTTTAGAAGTCCATAAAGGAACTTCAGAGATTTTTTGTTTTGCTACATCCTCCAGATCGCAATCAATACAAGCCATGTCCGCTTCACAGCGCAAACTAAAAGGTGGTATGACTTTGTCTCTATTTTGAAATTCAGTCGTGAAGAGGGGTTCAAATACTACTTTATGCGTAGGGTTGTCGGGATTTGACTTTAATTTCAGGTAATATTGCAAGGAAAGTTTCTTCCTGCGTAAATTTAAAGATGGTTCATTTGCCTCTGCGTATAAACTATTGACGGGAGATGTTCTAAAGGCTCCAAGTGCTAAGCGTAAACCTTGGTTATGGATAGAATCCAATTTACGAAGGTAGGACTGTCGCGCCGAGCCATATACAATGCAGCCGTAATCTAACTTTGAACGGACAAGTGTTCTATAAAGTCTCAAAAGGACTTTTTTGTCGGCTCCCCAGTCCATACTGGAGACAACACGTAAAAGGTTCTGTGCTTTTTGGCATTTATTGCTCAAATAGTTAATATGTGGGATGAACGTGAGTTTAGAATCAAATAAAAGACCTAAGAATTTGAATTCTGGGACGACTTCTATACGGACCGCATCCAATGTCAGCTCCGGGTCGAGATGAAATTTTCTCGACTGACAGAAATGCATACATTTGGTCTTGGGTTTCGAAAATTTGAAACCGTTTTCATTCGACCAGTTGCTTAAATTATGTAAGACCTGTTGAAGCTGTCTTTCAATCGTATGCATATGTTTTGACCGGTAGCAAATGCAGAAGTCGTCAACGTACAGAAAGCATTCTACTCCAGGGCAAACAGATTTAACGATGTTGTTAATTTTAACACTAAAAAGTGTAACTGAAAGGATACTTCCCTGGGGAACGACCATTTCCTGTTCGTGTGGGCTGGACAATGTATTTCCAACTCGGACTCTAAACTGACGTTCATCTAAAAAAGCAGAAATGATCTACTCCAGGGCAAACAGATTTAACGATGTTGTTAATTTTAACACTAAAAAGTGTAACTGAAAGGATGCTTCCCTGGGGAACGACCATTTCCTGTTCGTGTGGGCTGGACAATGTATTTCCAACTCGGACTCTAAACTGACGTTCATCTAAAAAAGCAGAAATGAAATAAGCAAGGCGACCTCGAATACCGAAATCATAAAGGTCGTTCATAATACCATACTTCCAGGTGGTATCGTAAGCACTTTCTAAATCAAAAAAGACAGAAACAACATGTTCTTTCTTTATGAAGGCTTCACGTATGAAAGTCTCGAAGCGTACTAAGTGATCAAGAGTGCTTCTCTGTTTACGAAATCCGCACTGGTTTGTGGAAATAAGTTTATTTTTCTCTAAAAACCAAACTAGGCGGTCATTTACCATTCCTTCCATAGTTTTACAAATACAACTTGTTAAGGCTATAGGGCGGTAATTACTTGGGTTTGTAGAATCTTTGCTTGGCTTTGGTATAGGTATAACTATAGCTTCTTTCCAAGACTCTGGAAGAATACCTGTCTTCCAGATCTGATTAAAAATTTGGAGTAAACAATGGAGGGAACGATACGGCAAATGTTTAAGAAACTGGTAATGTATATCATCAGACCCAACTGCAGTATTATGACATTTCTTAAGTGCTTTTTTCAGCTCTTTAATGGTAAAATCTTTGTTAAAATGTTCCTTGTTACTGGATTTAAAATTCAGTTTGCATTTCTCTTTTACTTCCTGACGTTTTCGAAACGTGGATGAGTAATTTTCAGAAGAAGACTTCTTGGCGAACGTATCGGCCAGCACATTGGCAATGTCATGTTTAGAAGTAAAATTCCCATCATCAGTATCAAGATGACCAACACTATTGGAAGTACATTTGCCGTTAATTTTTCGTATCATCTCCCATGTCTTTTTGACAGACGATCTAGAATTCAATCTGGATACATACTGTCGCCAAGACGCACGTTTACTTTGTTTTATAGTTCGCCGTGCTCTCGCACGCGCAATTTTGAACTTTGCAAGATTTTCCTGAGTAGGTCTCAGATTAAAATTTCTGAGAACAGATTTTCGCTCAGCTATAGCCTTCTTACAATCATCGTTAAACCATGGTTTGCTTTGATGCTTTGGTTTTGTCGACGTCCGAGGAATTGATCTCTCTGCAGCCGAGTAAAA
The DNA here is from genome assembly GCA_945859785.2 of Tridacna gigas. Lineage (NCBI taxonomy): Eukaryota > Metazoa > Mollusca > Bivalvia > Cardiida > Cardiidae > Tridacna > Tridacna gigas. The sequence continues at coordinate 70,747,818 of OX244028.2, forward strand.
TAAGGAAGTGAACAGTTCTGCTGGGTTTTCACATTGTTCAAAAGCATTGGGATCAATTGATTGTTCGCAATGAATTTTGAACTTTTCCCAATTTGCTTTATGAAGTTTCCAGCGTTCTGGACGTTCTTGTATAGATGGTCCAATTTCTGATACTACGATTGGGAAATGGTCGCTTCCATGAAGGTCGTTATCGACCTTCCAATTTAAATCAGTAAATATTTCCGGACTGCATATACTTATGTCTAAAGATGAATAAGAACCAGTTGCAGGATGAAGATATGTTGAGGACTTACCGTTCAGCAAAACAAGATTATGTTCTGTGATAAAATTTTGTATGGTTTGACCTTTGTCATTTGTATTTGTACATCCCCACAACGTGTGATTGGAATTGAAATCTCCCATCAAAATGAAAGGTTTTGGTAATTGATCTACGAGATCATCAAGTTTCTTGACATAGATTGCCGAGCTGGGTGGAAGGTAAATAGAACATAGTGTAATGGTTTTATTTAGAGAAATGCTTACAGCGACGGCTTGTAAAGTAGTTTCGAGTTTGACCAAATGGTGTGGAATACTGTTGTTCACAATTATTGCCACTCCTCCTGAAGCTTTATCATTACCACTGAAGTTTTTACAAAAGCAGGAGTGGCACTTTAAGGAGAATTTGTCGGAGTCTTTAAGAAAGGTCTCCTGTAAAGATATTGCAACTGGTTTCTTTTCATTAATTAGAAGAGTTAATTCGTCGAAATTAGCTTTAATGCTGCGACAATTCCATTGCAGAATGGTGTTATTCATTGTAAAAGTAAGAGTTAGGCAGATACCACAGAAAACTGGAAGTATGTATTGATTCATCTCTTGTTATTTAATTTGATGATACGACCTTGCTTATTTGTTTCTGCATGGTCGGTTTCCGCCTCCATGTCTTCATCAAGACACTGGAAACGGTTATGTTGTTGTATTTGGTCATCAGACCCCTTTGGAAGGCGGTCTGAGCGGACCTTTTTTGGCGATCTGTTCGGACTTTTTGGAACAGGCTTTTCTGGTTTGTTGTTAACTAAAGTTTGCTGACGTTTGGCTGTTGTGGAGGTATGTTTCTCAGTTGAATCTGTTTGCACCGAGGCATCGTTTGTCTGTGTTTGAGCATCTTTCAAAGTTACTGATTTTGCTGTATTTGACTTGGTCACACTGGAGTAAGAGGCACCCAGTGCTTGCCGTGTATCTACAATTTTTCTAGCTTCCGAAAAAGAGAGGCTTTCCCGATATTTTATGGTGATGATTTCTTTTTCCCTCTTCCAGACTTTACACGATCGGGATGTGGAATAGTGTTCCTCATCACAGTTTAAACATTTCATCGGTTTTTCGCAAGGGTAGGTATGGTATGTTTCAGCTTCATTGATTCCGCATCTTTTACAGTGATTGTCAGCATCACACTGCCTCTCATGATGGCCAAATTTAAAGCATTTATAACATTGAAGTGGATTTGGGATGTAGATATCAACAGGAACCTTCATGTATCCAACTTTAAGGGTTTTAGGTAGGATAGCCGTTTTGAATTTCAGAACTATGGTATTCGTGTCCTTCCGGATACCATTCCGAAAAACACGAATACGTCTTGCTTCAATGACATTCTGAGTCGATAATTCCGTTACAATTTCTTCTTCCTCCACACCAGCTAAGTCCGGACACCTAATTATACCTCTAGATGAATTCAGAGTACCATGCGCAGTGCATTTTGCGGGAATCTCGAAAAATCGTTTTAAGGCCAAAAGGTTTTTTGAATGTTGTGGTTTTTCAACTTCCACCAGCAGAGTGCCATTTTTCAGTTTTTTGACAGACTTCGGAGAGCCTGCCAAAGAAACCAGTACTTTTTCAATCACAAATGGTGACAGCTTTGCCAATGGTTTTTCGGGCTGTAGCGATTCTATGATCAGGAAGCGAGCAAAAGGTCCAGTCGGTTCGGTTTCAGCCTGTTCGTTATCAAGGTCCTTCCGTGTTCTTTTTTTTTGTTTGGTTATCCATGGTTAAAATTTAAGTGTTCGTCATTTGCGGCCTCCACCCACCATGGAGTCCTACAAGGGGACATGGCCAATAGAGCGGAATACCCAGCTCTGCATGTCAGGGTTACCCAAATGATATACCCAGGCAACTAAAACTATAAAATCTGACAGAGAGAATGTGTGGCAACAACCCCAGGTCAGGAAGCAACCACGCAAATCAACGCCCGACCAAACAGTCCACACAACCCGATTAGCCCATGAGCCTATATTAGACTAGGGACTAAAACATAAAAAATACACAGTTAAATTGGACAAAATTGATGCTGTAAAAATACATGCAAGTATGTGATCAAAGAGATTACTGATACATGCAAGTTCAAGAAAGCAATTGTAGTACAAACGAAAATGGGTGGTGTTTTTTTTTTTTTTTTTTCCCCAGTAAGAGAATCTTACTACAAAATAAGATAATTTCGAAATGCCCAAAATCTAAAAACGACCGGCCGATTGCACTAGACCGGGCCCATCTAGGCTCTCGTTTAGACCGAAGCCGAGGCCGAAGCAGTGTGTTGAAGAGCTGGAGATCCCTGGGCTCCCCTCAACTACCAGGACGCTCTTTGCCGGCTTACGAGTCTCCACCCACGGCAAACAGGCGGGTCCATTGGTGGGGTCTTACCACTCTGCAGGACTGGCAGCCGGCGTATTCTACCCCCCGTCCGGCTGGGGGATGAATAATTCGAAGAAGAGGATTTTTCTGCAAAAGTTTCAGCCAAAGTATTGGCAATATCAGATTGAAATTTCTGAGAACACGTTTACGCTCTGCTATAACTTTCTTGCAGTCATCGTTAAACCATGGTTTGCTTGGATGTTTTGGAACTGTCGAGGTTCTAGGAATTGATTTCTCTGCGGCAGAGTAAACTAAGGAAGTAAAAAGTTCCGCAGGACTTTCACAGTTTTCAAATGCATTTTGATCAATTGACTGTTCGCAGTGTATTTTGAATTTTTCCCAATTCGCTTTATGAAGTTTCCAGCGTTCTGGACGTTGCTGTATGGAAGGTCCCATTTCTGATATCAGAATCGGGAAATGATCGCTTCCATGAAGGTCGTCATCAACCTTCCAATTAAAGTCAGAAGCAACTTCAGGACTGCATGTAGTTAAGTCTAGAGATGAATAGGAACCAGTGGCAGGGTGTAAATACGTGTGTGTTTTATCATGCAAGAGACAGAGGTCATGCTTGGAAATAAAATCTTCAATTTGTCGACCTTTAACATTTGTGTCTCTACAACCCCATAAAGTACTATGAGCATTAAAATCGCCCATTAAAAAATGAAAGGTTTAGGGAGCTGGTCAATCAGCTCATCAAGTTTAGAACAGTCAATGGGCATACTTGGTGGCATGTAAATAGAACACACAGTTATCGTCTTGTTTAAAGAAATACTGACAGCAGTCGCCTGCAAAGACGTGTTAACATTAATAACCCTGTGAGGAATAGAATTATTCACAGCGATTACTACTCCTCCTCTAGCTCTGTCTCCTTCGATAGAATTGGTTTTATAAATAGAGTGATGTTTAAGAGATACTTTACTTGTATCAGTGAGAAACGTTTCCTGTAAAGATAAGGCCACTGGTCTATACTTATCGACTAAAACAGATAGTTCCTCAATATTAGTTGAAAAACCTCGACAATTCCACTGTAATATATTACTACTCATAATTTGAGTGGTACTTTGCATAATGGCACATAGAATTAGAAGTATGGGATAATTCATTTTTGAGTTGGAAATCTTGTAATTTTCCCTTGCTTGGTTTTTTCATCAGCAGTGTAACTGTCTTCTTCCATGTCTTCTGGAAGACATGAGAAGCGATTGTGATGTTGAATAGGATCGTCAGATCCTTTGGGAAGACGATCCAACTCTACGATCTTTGTTTTAATATTTTGTTTCTTCTGTTTTTTTGGAGAAGTGATAATTTCTTCGCTTGTCTCAGTTCTTTTTCCTTGGGGGGATTTTCTTCGGGCAGGAGCTTTTGTACTAATTGACACGTTTTCTTTGCTTGTGTGCTTGTCTGGAGTTTCAACTGTTTGTGTATTTGCATCTTTGAGCTCAACTTTCTTTGATGATTTCAAAACTGAACTGTAGGAATTCGGTAAATTGTGACGATTTTCAACTATTTTTCTTGCTTCTGGGAAAGATAAACTCTCTTTGTGTTTGACAGTCACAGCCCATCTGGGTGGCTCAGTGGTGAGCGTGTCGGACTCATGACCTGGTGGTTGTGAGTTCGATACCCGGTTGAGGCGAACTTTCTTTCCGGCGTATTTTCGCCTCTCACCTCTGCTGAAGCATGTGAGAAAAGTAGTCGGTGGCTTTGGAAAGAAAGTTGTGTTAGTACTGGTGTGAGAAAGCCAGGAAACACATGTGCGTCACCGACCGCCATGATATGACCTTAGCTGTTAAAGTGGCGTTAAACCCCAATACAACCAACCAACCATTGACAGTCACAATTTCTTTCTCTTTCTTCCAGTGGTCACATGCTCTTGAAGTAGACATATGCTCTCCCCCACAGTTAACACATTTCATGTTTTTGCTACAGGTCTTTTCATCATGGTCACTAGCAAGTTCACCACAACGGCGGCAAAGCTTGTTTTCAGGACCTATTCTACATTTCCTTTCATGGTGACCGAATTTAAAACACGAGTAGCATTGTAGTGGGTTCGGTATATACATATCAACAGCCACATTCAAATATCCTACTTTTAGTGTTTTTGGAAGAATAGCTGTTCGGAAAGTGAGAACAATTGTATTTGTGCTCCTTTTAACACCATCTCTCCAAACTGTAATACGACGTGCTTCAGAGACATTTTGGCTTGAAAGTTCTGCAACAATTTCCTCCTCTGAGACTCCAGCAAGGTCAGGGCATCTAATTATTCCCCTAGACTTATTCAAACTTCCGTGCGGGGAGCACTTTGCAGGCGTGAGATCGATTTATCTTTAAGAGATTTTCAGCGTGTTTGGGCTTCTCGACTTCTACTAACAAGGCTCCTGAATTTAACTTCTTCACCGACTTAGGAGAGCCAGCGTCTTATTTCCTGAATTTCTCCTCTGTTTAGAAAACAGTCTGATGATATATCCACTGCATTTACGGTGGATTCGTCTGTAAAGGATGTTGTACAGATTCTATTCTTCGCTAAAAAAGCTAGAGCCCAAATCATATATTTATTCCCGTGATTTCTAGTTTGATGTCGGGCAGTGATATGTCGTCCTACGTTATCCCAACACAGAGTGTATCCTGTAATATAGAAAATAACTCTTTGAGAATATTTGTCTTTGTGTTATAATCGCATGTAAGTTTGATATGTGCGTGGTTAGGGTAGGGTGTTTTAACTTTGCCAAATTAGCTTTTAACTATTTTCAATCACAGTTTCATTCTGCAATGGGCTGTATTATGTGAGAAACTAAATTCAAACATGTAGTAATGGTACCGCCTGCATACAGACACTGATTTAGAGATATAAACAATGTAGGATGCAAAAAAATAGTTACATATTATTTCATAGCTGACCTTTAGGTGGTTCCTTTGTTCTTTCCCCTGTGTCATATATCATTGTTGTTGAATCGGAATTCAAGAACCTGTAAGAGTCGTCACTGTCGTCCTCTTCTGATATGTCCTCCCACAAATCATCATCATCATCATCATCCAAGGTAGTTCCTTCGGATATAGAATCAGTTACATTTTCCGAAATAAGTGACTCGTTAGGTCTGTTCTGTTCACGAGGAAATACATGGCTCTGAAACACAGTCAGTAAACAACACGATAAGAACAATTTAACACTGAAAATCTCAGGAAATACTCATTCGGAATAATAAAAATCACAAATACCCACTTTGAATCCAAAAACTTTGCAAATATCAATGTTCAATGAAAAAAAAAAAAAAAAAAACGTCAACCGACGCAATTTTTTGAATGATAAAAACCCGCTATTAACCATTCTGAAATAAATAAATAAAAATTAACCCAAATACTCATTTTGCCACATCTATGTTGGTAGGTATTTGAAAGCATCGTGATGTATGGGGTATCCTGCGTGATTGTTAATGTGTTTCTTTGTCACATTGTTTTCTGTTAAATAGTTTTAATATTACATGTATTTAATATGATTTTTTAACAGCTTCTCCACCCACCCAGTCTTATTGAGGATTAATAATTTCCTACGCAATATAGCTGTATGATCGTCTCTATCAAATGAAAATATTCGTGTTCAAAGCATACATGTATTTTGACAAATATTACGTTAGCAAACTTCAGTCGCTATAAAGTAATTTACATAGATGTATGTAAAGCGGTTATAAATTTTTCACAGTGGCATATTGCAGGATAAATTGAAATTTCAACGATTAGCTGAAGTAAACCAGACAGGACTTATCCTTCCATTACAAGAGATAAGATTAAAAGGGGAAAAGTAAAAGTGAAAGCAAGTTAAAAAAAAAAATACAAACCTCAACATCGCTTTTCCAAGTCATTATTTCTTTGTCAAACGATCTAGTTATCGAGTCAATTGTTGATCGCATTGATTTTTCGGCAACCGATACCCCTATGTGGTAGAAATCAGTAAATAGCTGGAAATAAAAGTTAATATTGATGTACTAAATAGGCCTTAGCAACATACTTTACTTTACAAAAGCGGGCAACTGGAGTAAGTATAATTTTTCATCAATACACTTTTGAGATCTACCTCTTTCATAAGATTGCCATCGTTAAGAGCGATAAATATATTAAAACAATTTTTTTTACTGTACATGGCTTTAAAAAAAATATATACATGTACCTTCATTTCATTGTAAATAGCTATTGCACAAAGATAATGACATAAAATGCATGTTTAACTCATTACTAAACGACAAAACTTTAGGTTTGTCCAAATCGAAAGCATTTTGCAGACGACAAAATAAGTGACTGAAAATTTGAAATCTGTTTTGGGAAGTATAGAAAACATTGTGGGAAAAGGAGAAAATGCTGGTTACAGCATTTTATCCTTTTCCCAAATCTTTTCTATAGGCTTCTTTCTCAGGGTCGTCAAAAGTAGGGATTGTGTGGTAATGGGTTAATTATGCAAATTGGATGACGCGTTTTTAAACGGGAGTCATACATTCGGTGTTATATACTTACCGTTCGTTTACAGCCAGCGCGCCACATTTGTAATGCATTCATTTTCTGGAATAACATCGCTTTTTTTGGCTTCACTTGAAACAAAATGATAGATATCAAACACCCTAGAACAGGTTTAAGAGATGCTTGTCCAAATCCTCTGTAAAGGAAAAAAATATATAAATACATGTTTCTCCAGTTCACAGATACGATTTTATATGAGTGCACTACTCATACCAAACCAGTATATACTAGCTGTATTTATTCCACAGAGATAGTTATTTCTTTGCAATCGAAGCGTTAAAAGCCTCATGACTGGAGAAATTTCTGACATTTATTAACCCTTCGGCTGCTAAGCGCGACTTATTGACCTATTGCGGACAGTGTATATCAAGATCAGACTGCACAGAACGCGCAGTTTGTTCTTTGATCTACACTTTCCGCGAAGGACATTTATTCCCCAAATCTTAACTTCGAAATAACAATATTTGGGTTTTTACTATAAAATTGAACATTCATTGTAGTTATTAAGCAGGATAAGGGTTAAATACTAAATTTTACCTTGTCAATGTGGACATCGCACTTGATTTTCTTGTCAATGCGCCACACAAAGCATGGTATAACATGGGGGCACCTGCTCTTGTAGTTTCCAAAACCTGATTCCAATCAAGCCCTTTAAAGGCATCCAGACTAGTATCCTTTGTATGCGGTAACCTCGGGTCACGCAACAGTGTTTTCATTTCCTTTCTTACTGTAGAGGCGATGACATTCATAAGAGCTGCCTTTGCAGCTTTTGAGCTCTTCAAAAACCATCTAAATCCCCGTCTGTATTGTGATGTTTTCATGTACATCATGCCTGTTGTGACTCTTCTACTGTGATGCTTTATCAAAAAGAATATTATATTTACATTTCAGCGGCTATATATTTCAAGTACAAAGATTTTACAGTGATATTTCATAAAATCGAGTATCATGTGCCATGGCTGAAGTTTGCACTAAAGCCAGGACATTTTACTTAATAATTCCATAATCCTCTGTATGAAGAAAAAAATCATTTACAAGAATATTTGCCCATCTTTTTAACAAGTACAGAACAGAACAGAATTGTTTTGTTCTGGTCTGTTCTGTTCTACCAAGTGATAAACGAATAAATATGTAGTTTTTATAATCTTTCTCCCTTTTCTCACAAACATTATGTTTGAGTTTTTACGTGCAACTCTGTTTAACTTTTTTTGTAATAAAAGATGGTAAAAAATATATCGGCTACGAAATCAAACATTTTCTTCATTTCGGAGATCCAACATTTAAAAGTTTGACTAATATAATCTGGTGATATAAATGTATTTTATGACGGAACTTAAGGTTCTTTGTTTATTGTCAAGTCTGGAGCGCTACTTCTATTTTGCAATCAAGCTGGCGATTTTACTGAAAAGGACGAAAAGCCATGACAGCTTGAAATCTATGCATGAAATGATAGGGCCTTCATCACCCTGTATTTTTTTATTTTTATTTTTTTTTTTTTGGGGGGGGGGGTTTCCTTAGGCAAAAATCTTCACAGCCCTAGCCTAGTATTGGTACAACCCAGGAAATACACCGCAATGTGAGCTGTTGCCGTAATATAACAGAAATAATTTTGAAAGCGACGTAAAGCACCATTCAATTAATCAATCGACCTATCATCAGCTTGTCTAGTGATTAATTAGAAGACAAACAACTCTGTACTATTTTAATATGTGTGAACTAAACATTATGCTTACAAATGATACTAGTCGAATACGTTGAGAGAGAGAGAGAGAGAATAATGTATAAACTGCAATCTATAAAAAAAAAATGTAAAATGATATTGGGGGAGAGAGAGAGAGAGTAATGTTTAGTCAAACTACAATTTTTAAAGAGAATGCAAAATGGTACTCAGAGAGAGAGAGAAAGAGAGAGATATTTACTGATGGGTTTGATTCTGTCATTGTTGTTGATCTCATTTTCTTTGCTGGTGTGGAAGTAGCCAAAGGAGTCCGTCTGTTCCTTTTCAGACCAATGTAACTGCATTCATCCGTTTTTGAAAATAATTCTTTTTTAGCTTGCTCTCCTACCTCTGCCTTCTTGAAGAGTTGTTCGCAATGGACACACAAAAATCTGCCTTCCACGTGTTTTTCCATCTTTGGTGTCACACTTGCTCCTACGACTCCTTGTACTACACTTTCTGATCGAGAACTGGTAAACAGGGGCTTGCGTTTGAAGCCCTTTGAGCGTATCTCAAATGAACAGCCGCAGTTAACACACGACATTCTTATTCGAAAAAGATGTACTTGAAGTACTGTTAATTTGTTATAAATATTCCTGACCTCAAATCATAGGTAATAGCCGCGCTGTTTCTATCAATGTCCTGTGTGTACTGAGTCACTATCTGAGTAGATTACGGCCAGAAATCCTGTGCTCAAGACGGGTCCGAGAAATCACAGAAGTACCACCGAAAAACCGTAATGCCCTTTTTAAAATCAAATTCAGAATGGCCTATGACCTAATTTTTTTATATTGATTAACAGGGGCCGGTAAATTGGTTTTAAAACATGATGAAAATAATACAACATGCTGTTGATACCCGCCGTGAAGAATGCGCTTTTAAAAGTTCTAAAGAGTAATGGGAAATGAGGAACTTCATGAGTAAGATGAGTTATCCCAGAGTAAAGTACGGTGATTGCTGTTCTTCGTAAAGCCGTGGTCAATGACAATATACAGACAATATTTTTTCTCATTAGTTATTAGTATGTTAATTAGCTATGGTTTCTGTTTAAAATATACTTTATACTTATATGATTGTCTATGTCTGTATTCTTATTTCAATATAAAAAAAGGACATTTCTATGTGTTGGTGGTATTTCTATATTTCGGTGATTTCTCTCAACTAAGAAAGGGAATTGGCACGAGTTTTATAATTATACAATCATTCAACACTGTCAAGAATATTGAAACTATGCAAAAAAAATCTACGATGGATGCGTCACAATTATTTCAGATACTGAGGCAAAATCCAAAATTCTGTTTCCAGTTCTCATTGAAATCTGAACAAATTAACGTTTTGGACGCATTATTGAAATGTAAGGATGTTGTAGCTATATTGCCGACTGGATTTGGAAAAAGTATGTGCTTTTCGCTGCCACCAGTATTTGCCGATGAGGTGAGTTCCTTTTCATTCTTCTTACGCAAATAATTTCTATTTGAAAATGACCAAGTTTCGTTTACGCATAATATTACAATGCATTGATAGCAATTGTATTTCATTTGTTTACGGACCTCTCTCATCCACTCCATTTTAGCTTGGACATCGACTATACATAGACACATGTCATTAATGAAATAAACACATTGCTTTGCAGATTTACGAAGGAACCAAACACGTAGCATTGGTCTTATCACCTCTTATTTCCTTAAATGGAAGACCAGATAAAACAACTTGAAAAACTTAACATAACCTCTATAAGTGTTACCAGTGCTACTGAAAAAAGATTAATATCAGGTAAATATGGCTGTAACTCATTTACTAATTAAACATTTTAAATTCAGAAATCTGTCTAAATTCAGTTTTTCATTAACCCATTACCACACAATTCCTACTTTTGAGGACCTTGAGAAAGAATCGATCTTTAGAAAACATTGTGGGAAAAGGAGAAAATGCTGGTAACCAGCATTTTCTCCTTTTCCCACAATGTTTACTACCCTTTACAAAACAAATTTCCAATTTTCAGTCACTTTTATTTTGTCGTCTGCAAATGCTTTCGATTTGGACAAGCTAAAATATTGTCGTGTGGTAATGAGTTAAACTATCGAAAGATGGCTGAAAAAGGGTGGGATACCAATTTCTTTTAGATCACTGGTCGATAGTAAAATGAGTTGCCATTTATGTTTATATTCTACCGACTATAAACAAATCTCTATATATTTAATTTTAAAGACCCGTTTGCGGCCAATATTATTTTGTGCGAACTACCAAAGCTTTTACAAGTAAACTTTTACTATATTCGAGAGATTTTTTTTTTTCTTCTTCACAGATATACATGAAACTACAGTTTCAGTAATATTTACATCACCTGAGTTGGTACAAACTTCAGAGTGGAGAAACTTATTTTTGGACGATCGTTTCAGAAGCAAGTTATGTTTATTAGCCTGTGACGAAGCACACTGTGTGTCTGAGTGGTAAATAGTGATTGCTTCATTTACAAATGATATCTAGATAATATCTATTTGTGGAAATTTCAGTTACTATAGTTATACGCGACATACGTAAATGTAGAATTTTAGAGAACAAAATTAAACATTTCACAGATTCTACAAATTCCATTAAGTATGAAAATTCATATTCATTTTTTTTTTTTTTTTTTTTTCGCAGGGGTGAAAGTTTCCGACCTGAATTTAGAGAGATTTCAGGATTACGCAGTCTCGTTGATGTGCCTGTTCTGGCATTGACTGCAACAGCAGGGAGAAAGGTAGAGAGGGACATTTACAATTATCTCCTCTTTGATGAAATGGACACAGTTAGTGTTCAAAGAATACCGAACCGGTGAGAGTGATATTTTATATGTAAACATCCTTTCATTCTTGTATATATATATATATATATATATATATATTTCACCAACACCCCCCCCCCCTTTCCAAAACACACACACAAGCACACACTCCCACAAAATCCCCCCCGAACATTTACAATTAGTTTTAAGTCTTGAATTTATAGCAGTTTTTTTTTTCATGGAATTTTTATCAAAATTTATCTCCGTCCCATAATGACAATTTTCAAGAATATTTCTTAATAACATTATAGGTCATGTTACTGACTCAGACTAGTCTTTCAGGCATACTCTGTGGATAGTCTCAATAATGAGACGCTATGGTGATTTTTTTTTTTTTTTTTTTTTCATATTTGCGACAGGTCAAAAACTAACATCGCCTTTGGGGACTGTTATCTGTACATAATAACTCTGTTGATAGATTTATATGCAAAGTAATTGTTTGCGTTTCTCTTAATAGCTAGTATATTTCCTCCAACGAAAGCAATTAGACGGGTTGGAAAGCCCTCAAGCGGCGACATAGAATAGGAAGATTGTGTTTTATATTATTTCTCAACTTTTTACGTTACCTGTAGAAATCCTCAGTATTAAAAACTGCAGTGGAATTTGAGGATTTTGTTCTACCATCATTCTCTGGACTGGATGTTTGCTAAACAAGTGATAAATTAATTCCCTTTTTGTTTAACTCTTTACCAAGCAATCCCATGAAGAAGCCTTCTGAAAAACATTGTGGGAAAAGGAGAAAGTGCAGGTAGAAAGTATTCTTTTTTGTTTCTACAATATTTTCTACTCTTCCAGTATCAGGTTTCAATTTTTGAGCCACGTTTATTTTGTCATCTGCAAATGCTTTCAATCTGGACCAGTCTGAGATTTTGTATTTTGGTAAATAGTTATCTTTATTTTGAACAGGCCAAACATTTTTCTTGATATAAGAGGGTGTACGCTGGACTTCGAAATTGAATTGGAGTGGTTTCGTGACTACATAATGAAATCGACAGTTCGTTCCAGGAAAACAATAATATTTTGCGGGTTAGTACAAAAATGTATGTGAAGTTCACGAAATCAGAATAAGTTTTTAGCTCCACTGGCCGAAGGCCAGCGGGCTTATGTCATGGCCCGGTGTCCGTCGTGCGTCCGTCCGTCCGTCCGTTAACTTTTATTTCAAACATCTTCTTCTCTGAAACTATCCATCCGATTTTCACGAAACTTCACAGAAATGATCCTGACATGGTCCTCTTCAGAATTTCTTGAAAGAATTTGATTCCTTCAAAAACTCTGGTTGCCATGGCAACAAAACTGAAAAATATTGGAAATCTTTAAAAATCTTCTTGTCTGAAACCATAAGGCATAGGGCTACCAAATTTGGCATGTAGCTTTATGTAGTAGACCTCTATCAAGTTTCTTCAAATTATAGCCCTGGGGTCAAAATTGGCTCTGCGCCAGGGGTCACAAGTTTTACATAGGCTTATATAGAGAAAACTTTAAAAATCTTCTTGTCTGAAACCATAAGGCATAGGGCTACCAAGTTTGGCATGTAGCTTTATGTAGTAGACCTCTATCATGTTTCTTGAAATTATAGCCCTGGGGTCAAAATTGGCTCTTCCCCAGGGGTCACAAGTTTTACATAGGCTTATATAGAGAAAACTTTAAAAATCTTCTTGTCTGAAACCATAAGGCATAGGGCTACCAAATTTGGCATGTAGCTTTATGTAGTAGACCTCTATCATGTTTCTTGAAATTATAGCCCTGGGGTCAAAATTGGCTCTTCCCCAGGGGTCACAAGTTTTATACATAGGCTTATATAGAGAAAACTTTAAATATCTTCTTGTCTGAAACCATAAGGCCTAGAGCTACCAAATTTGGCATTTAGCTTGATCTAGTTGGAGTCTACCAAAAGTGCCCAAAGTATAGTCCTGGGGTCAATTTGGCCTCATACTTGGAGGGGGGGTTCACAAGATTTACATAGGCTTACATAGGGAAAACTTTTAAATCTTGGTGTACATAGCCATAAGGCTTAGGCTACCAAATTTTGCATATAATTATAGCATTATTTAGTGGACAGTTACAAAGAGGGCCCAAGTTACAGCTCTAGGATCAAGTTTGGCCCTGCACCAGGGATCACAAGTTTTACATGGGTTTATGGAGTGAAAAGTTCAGAAACCATCTTGTTACCAGCCATAAGGCCAAGAACTCCCACATTTGGCATGTTATTCTTCTAATACAATATTCCCCATTTAGTCAGACTGTAGCCATGAGGTCAAAGTTTTATAAGGGCTTATATAGTGAAGACTTTTCTTCGTGGTTTATATTTATAAGCCAGTGGAGCGATACAGGGCCATCATGGCCCTCTTGTTTCGATGGATACAATGGTATGGAACGGGTCATTAACTCTTCCCCTGCTAAATAACTAAAATTTAACTTTCTTTTCGATGCTAACAACTCAAATATTACTATTCCAAAGATATGTTTTGAGGAATAGTATCTCCTTATCGGACAGTGTAGATCCAAGATCAGACTGCACATTCTATGCAGCCTGATCTTGATATAAACCGTCCGCTACAGGTCAGTGAGTCGCGCTTAGCAGCCTAATGGTTAATTGATCAAAATATATTAATACTACAATGGTCTCAGTAATGGAGAACTATATTTGTAATTTTCCGAAAGAGTTTTTGTATTTTTTGGCGGGTAAAGTGGGTACGTCACCGAATTCAACAATTCTTATCGTAAAAAGGCCCACCTGTGTACGCATCACAATCATTTAACATAAAGCTGCAGGCATTATATCTAAAACTACAAGACATGTATTTCGTTATGATATCGTAGGTTTACTTCCAAAACCTCGTCACCACAGCTTGTTTTGAAAGTAAACCGACGATATGGGTGGTTAATGGCGGAAAAGCCATATTTTAACAACCATCTTTGAATTACAGAACCTACTCCGCTGTGTATAACGTATGGTATGAATGAATGAATGAGTGAGGTTTTAAGGCCCGTCGACATCAAAGGTCATATTGGGCGCACTAATAACTATTGCAATACGTTTAATTGATCAAACTGTAAAGCCACAAGACTTTTAAAATCTCAGCCGTGTAAACACTAAAAGAATAAAGGACGTTAGTGACATATAGTCTAAAAATACAGATGGTCAATAGAACCTAAAATCATATCTTTTTATAGAGATTTACCTCTTTCAAAAAGTCAAAAATAAACTCCAACTTTACAGTATCAAATAAATTGCTCATACTGTCAATATGAAAAAACCTGTCTCTTGTAGGTGCAAGATCTATACAGTCTACAAGTATGTGTTTAACAGTAAGAGGTGTATTGCAAGGAATACATTGGGGTGCTTCTTCTCCCTTAAGGAGATACGAGTGTGTCATGTATGTATGACCAATGCGAATGAATGAATGAATGAGTGAGGTTTTAAGGCCCGTCGACATCAAAGGTCATATTGGGCGCACTAACAACTAATGCAATACGTTTAATTGATCAAACTGTAAAGCTACAAGACTTTTAAAATCTCAGCCGTGTAAACACTAAAAGAATAAAGGACGTTAGTGACATATAGTCTAAAAATACAGATGGTCAATAGAACCTAAAATCATATCTTTTTATAGAGATTTACCTCTTTTAAAAAGTCAAAAATAGACTCCAACTTTACAGTATCAAATAAATTGCTCATACTGTCAACATGAAAAAATCTGTCTCTTGTAGGTGCAAGGTCTATACAGTCTACAAGTATGTGTTTAACAGTAAGAGGTGTATTGCAGGGAATACATTTGGGTGCTTCTTCTCCTTTAAGGAGATACGAGTGTGTCATGTATGTATGACCAATGCGAAGACGGGGCAAAATAATTTCTTCACGGCGACTTGTCTGCAACCCTGGAATGAATGAATGAATGAATGAAGTTTTAAGGCCCGTCGACATCAAAGGCCACATTGGGCGCACCAACAGCCAATGAAACACCCCAATCGATCATACTGTAAAGTTACAAAAAGGTTAAAATCTCAGCTGTGTAAACACCAAAGAGCAAATGACGCAAGTGACATATAGTCCAAAAATACAGATGGTCAATAGAACCTAAAATTCTATCTTTTTATAGAGATTTACCTCTTTTAAGAACTCAAAAATAGATTCGAGCTTTACAGAATCAAATAAGGTGCTCAAACTGTCAGTATGAAAAAACTGTCTCTTATAGGTGCAAGGTCTATGCAATCTATAAATATGTGTTTAACAGTAAGAGGTGTATTGCAGGGAATACATTGGGGTGCTTCTTCTCCCTTAAGGAGATACGAGTGTGTCATGTATGTATGACCAGTGCGAAGACGGGCCAAAATAATTTCTTCACGACGACTTGTCCGCAACCCTGGAAGCCACTCGCCAAGAGCTGACTTCACTGTGAACAACTTGTTATCTTTGTTGGCTGGGTCATTCCAGGATTGCTGCCAAACATTCCGGATAAAAACATTTATCAATGGTTTAAAATCATTACAAGGAACTTTAAAAGGTAGAACATCCAGTGACAATGCCTCCTTGGCAGCTTTATCTGCCTCTTCATTGCCACTGATACCAATATGGCTAGGGAGCCAACAGAAAACAATATCGGCTTTTTCACATAGTTCGGACAGTTTTTCAAGGAGACCGACTATTCATGGGTTGTCTGTTTTCTCACCCTCAAGTGCTTGCATGGCAGATAATGAATCAGTGAAGATAATATAGCGCCAGTAAGCATCTTCTTGAATATGGTTGAGAGCAAGGTCGATCGCCTTTAGCTCCGCGGAAAAAATAGAAGAATTATTAGGAAGCCGAAATTGGTATATTTCGCCATCGAGCACGGCAGCTGCAGCAACTTTGCTTCCATCTTTAGAACCATCTGTATATATCTCTTCGTGAAGGCAGTATTGTTCTTTTATTTCGAGAAATTTATTTTTAAAAATCATTGGATCTGTTGTAGCTTTCTTGTCAGAAGCAAGACTGTATATATAGGTTGGACTTTTAGAAGTCCATAAAGGAACCTGAGAGATTTTATATTGGGCTACAACCTCAAGATCGCAATCAACACAAATCATATCTGCTTCACAGCGTAAACCAAAAGGTGGTATGACTTTTTCCATTTTTTGAAATTCATCCTTGTAGAGCGGTTTAAATACTACTTCATGTGTAGGGTTGTCGGGGTTTGACTTTAATTGTAAGTAATACTGCAAGGAAAGTTTCTTCCTGCGTAAATTTAAAGATGGTTCATTTGCCTCAGCATACAGGCTATTGATAGGAGATGTTCTAAAGGCGCCAAGTGCTAAGCGTAAACCTTGGTTATGGATAGAATCCAATTTCCGAAGGTACGAGTGCCGCGCTGAGCCATATACAATGCAGCCGTAGTCTAACTTAGAACGGACTAGTGTTCTATAAAGTCTCAAGAGGACTTTTTTGTCGGCTCCCCAGTCCATACTGGAGACAACACGTAAAAGATTCAGAGCTTTTTGGCATTTATTGCTCAAATAGTTAATATGTGGGATGAACGTGAGTTTAGAATCAAATAAAAGACCTAAGAATTTGAATTCTGGGACGACTTCTATACGGACACCATCTAATGTCAGCTCCGGGTCGAGATGAAATTTTCTCGACTGACAGAAATGCATACATTTGGTCTTTGTTTTCGAAAATTTGAAACCGTTTTCGTTCGACCAGTTGCTTAAATTATGTAAGACCTGTTGAAGCTGTCTTTCTATCGTATGCATATGCTTTGACCGATAGCAAATGCAGAAGTCGTCAACATACAGAAAGCATTCTACTCCAGACCAAACAGACTTAACAATGTTGTTAATTTTAACACTAAAAAGTGTAACTGAAAGGATACTTCCCTGGGGAACGCCCATTTCTTGTTCGTGTGGGCTGGACAGTGTATTTCCAACTCGGACTCTAAATTGACGTTCATCTAAAAAAGCAGAAATGAAATAAGCAAGGCGACCTCGAATACCGAAATCATAAAGGTCGTTCATAATACCATACTTCCAGGTGGTATCGTAAGCACT
The DNA here is from genome assembly GCA_945859785.2 of Tridacna gigas. Taxonomy (NCBI): domain Eukaryota; kingdom Metazoa; phylum Mollusca; class Bivalvia; order Cardiida; family Cardiidae; genus Tridacna; species Tridacna gigas. The sequence goes on from OX244028.2 coordinate 70,765,544, forward strand.
TTCTAAATCGAAAAAGACAGAAACAACATGTTCTTTCTTTATGAAGGCTTCACGTATAAAAGTCTCGAAGCGTACTAAGTGATCAAGAGTGCTTCTCTGTTTACGAAATCCGCACTGCTTTGTGGAAATAAGTTTATTTTTCTCTAAAAACCAAACTAGGCGGTCATTTACCATTCTTTCCATAGTTTTACAAATACAACTTGTTAAGGCTATAGGGCGGTAATTACTTGGGTTTGTAGAATCTTTGCCTGGCTTTGGTATAGGTATAACTATAGCTTCTTTCCAAGAGTCTGGAAGAACACCTGTCTTCCAGATCTGATGCAATATTTGGAGTAAACAATGGAGGGAACGATACGGTAAGTGTTTAAGGAACTGGTAATGTATATCATCAGACCCAACTGCAGTGTCATGACATTTCTTAAGAGCCTTTTTCAGCTCTTCAATGGTGAAATCTTTATTATAATGTTCCTTGTTATTGGATTTAAAATTCAGTTTGGATTTCTCTTTTACTTCCTGGCGTGTTCGAAACGTGGATGAGTAATTTTCAGAAGAAGACTTCTTGGCGAACGTATCGGCCAGCACATTGGCAATGTCATGTTTAGAAGTAAAGCTCCCGTCATCAGTATCAAGATGGCCAACACTATTGGAAGTACATTTGCCGTTAATTTTTCGTATCATCTCCCATGTCTTTTTGACAGACGATCTAGAATTTAATCTGGATACATACTGTCGCCAAGACGCACGTTTACTTCGTTTTATAGTTCGCCGTGCTCTCTCACGCGCAATTTTGAACTTTGCAAGATTTTCTTGAGTAGGTCTCAGATTGAAATTTCTGAGAACAGATTTTCGCTCAGCTATAGCCTTCTTACAATCATCGTTAAACCATGGTTTGCCTTGATGCTTTGGATTTGTCGACGTCCGAGGAATTGATCTCTCTGCAGCCGAGTAAAGTAAGGAAGTGAACAGTTCTGCTGGATTTTCACATTCGTCAAAAGCATTGGGATCAATTGATTGTTCGCAATGAATTTTGAACTTTTCCCAATTTGCTTTATGAAGCTTCCAGCGTTCTGGACGTTCTTGTACAGATGGTCCAATTTCCGATACTACGATCGGGAAATGATCGCTTCCATGAAGGTCGTCATCGACCTTCCAATTTAAATCAGTAAAAATTTCCGGACTGCATATACTTAAGTCTAAAGATGAATAAGAACCAGTTGCAGGATGAAGATATGTTGAAGACTTATCGTTAAGCAAAACAAGATTATGCTCTGTGATAAAATTTTGTATAGTTTGACCTTTGTCATTCGTATTTGTACATCCCCACAACGTATGATGGGAATTGAAATCTCCCATCAAAATGAAAGGTTTCGGCAATTGATCTACGAGGTCATCAAGTTTCTTGATATCGATTGCCGAGCTGGGTGGAAGATAACTAGAACAGAGAGTAATGGTTTTATTTAGAGAAATGCTTATAGCAACGGCTTGTAAAGTAGTTTCGAGTTTGACAAAATGGTGTGGAATATTGTTATTCACAATTATTGCCACTCCTCCTGAAGCTTTATCGTGACCACTGAAGTTTTTACAAAAACAGGAGTGGCCCTTTAAGGAGAATTTGTCGGAGTCTTTAAGAAAGGTATCTTGTAAAGATATTGCAACTGGTTTCTTTTCATTGATTAAAAGGTTTAATTCCTCGAAGTTAGCTTTAATACTGCGACAATTCCATTGTAGAATGGTGTTATTCATTATAAAAGTTAGAGTATGGCTTTTGTTTGTATGTATGTTGTTTTACGGCGCATCGACAGCTTTGGTCATTTAGCGCGCATGTCTGTATTAAATGAACGGTTATAGTTGATTTTTAAGTATAACATGATTAGAACAAAAGGCAGCAGTAAAAAAGATTGGATTAAGAAGAATCACATGCGATCTTGACATGTATAAAGAACACTCGAGAACGACGAGGCAATCCTCATCAATCGAAAGGCTCCGAATCAAAATCAATGTGAGAGAGTAGGTCTGTAGCTTAAATAGTTCTGATTGAATTAATAATAGTAATGATGAAAATAGAGTATGGCAGATACCATAGAAAACTGGAAGTATGTATTGATTCATCTCTTGTTATTTAATTTGATAATACGACCTTGCTTATTTGTTTCTGCATGGTCGGTTTCCGCCTCCATGTCTTCATCAAGACACTGGAAGCGGTTGTGATGTTGAATTTGGTCATCGGATCCCTTTGGAAGGCGATCCGAGAGGACCTTATTTTGAGCTTTATTAGGGCTTTTTGGACTTGGCTTTTCTGGCTTTTTATTGGTTACAGGTTTCTCTGATGTTTTTGCTGGTACAGTAGTTTGTTTCTGTGGTGAAACTGTTTGAACTGAAGCTTCATTTGTCTGTGTTTGTGCGTCTTTTAGATCAACTGTTTTCGCTGTTTTGGACTTGGTGACGCTCGAGTAAGATGCATTCAATGCGTGTCGTGAATCCACAATTTTGCGTGCTTCTGCAAATGACAGGCTTTCGCGATGTTTTATTGTAATGATTTCTTTCTCCCTTTGCCAGACTTTGCATGAACGGGATGTGGAGTAGTGATCCCCGCCACAATTGAGACATTTCATGGGTTTGTCACAAGGATAGACGTGATAGGTCTCGGCCTCATTCGTTCCACATCGTTTACAATGGTTGTCGGCGTTACATTGTCTTTCATGATGTCCGAATTTGAAGCACTTATAACATTGCAAAGGATTTGGAATGTAAACATCCACTGGCACTTTCAAATATCCGATTTTCAGGGTCTTTGGGAGAATGGCTGTGTTAAATTTTAAAATGATGGAGTTAGTTTCCCGTCTGACGTTATCGCGATAAACACGAATCCGCCGGGCTTCAATCACATTCTGACTTGACAATTCAGACACAATTTCTTCCTCTGTAACACCAGCTAAATCTGGACAGCGTATTATACCTCTTGAGGAATTCAAAGATCCATGTGCGGTGCATTTGGCAGGTATATTGTAAAATTGCTTCAATCCAAGCAGATTTTTTGCGTGTTGAGGTTTATCTACCTCAACAAGAAGGCCGCCAGTTCTAAGCTTTTTAACAGATTTCGGTGATCCAGCAATTGAAACCAAAACTTTTTCAATAATGAATGGTGAAAGCTTTGTAAGTGGTTGTTCATTATTAACAGAGTCAATAACCAGAAACCGAGGAAAGCCATTTGTCGATTCAACATTAGCAGAGTCGTCTTCAAGATGTTCATGCATTCTTTTTTTATTTGGGTGATCCATGGTTAAATGTTTCAAATTTCATCATTCGTGGCCCCCACGCACCACGGAGTCCTACAAAGGGGACATGGCCAGTAGAGCGGAATATCCAGCTCTGCATGTCAGGGTTACCCAAATGATATACTCGGGCAACGCAAACCACAAAATCTGACAAAGAGAATGCGTGGCAACAACCCCAGATCAGGAAGCAGTTAAGGGAGATGCCAAGAGGTGGCCAGGTCAATCTAAAAGGCAATATTGTGAACGTCCCTGCTGATGTTAACAGTACCATAAAGGCCCTCCCAAGGATGATCAATGAAAATGAAACAATCATGTTAAAATTGAAGCGAAAACTTTCCATACAAGTATCATGTTGCCTTTGAGAATATAAGACCAAATAAAGTATTTGAAGCAGCTAAATGGTTGGTTTGTAACAGTGCTTTATTCCAAAATGAGGGTATTGTTGTCAACGAGTCTTGGTTACAACACCCCCAGGACTTTCAAGAACAATCCGAACAGCCAAATACAGATGCAGGAAAGGATATGGATACCAGTGATAACCGGGCAGAAGACGATGAGTTTATCAATAGACCAACAGGAAATCTTGATACGTGCTTACAGTCTGTTGACTTTCGAGAATTTAACCAGGTGTTGTCGGTAGCACCAGGAGAGAAGAATTCTCCTATTGGATTATTTCAAGATATTCATTCAGAGGCTCTTTCTTTCCCAAGTATTTTCTGTGGAAAAAGTAGAGTTGATAATTCTGAACGCAGGAATCCTCTTCATTACAGTGATATCTGCAAGTGGGAGTTAAGAAGTGTAGATCGACGAGTTGCATTATGTGTTCCGAATATTTTTTACAAGTTGAAAAGGTTGCAGATTAAACAAATAAAAGACAAGGTTTTCCTTGCAGTGAGAAAATGCAAAGCAGGTGAAATGACTATTACTGTTGGAGATTTACTTTGCCCTGGCTTTGTCGAAAGGCTCACTATGCAAAATGATGGATATAGGGTTTTGAGAACCCTGCGTGGCTCTCCACCATACTGGGAATCTGCTAAAAGAGATGTTTTTGCTATGATTAGACAATTGGGGATTCCAACTTGGTTTTGTTCATTCTCAGCTGCTGAAACCAAATGGGAACCTTTGTTGAAATCATTGGCTAAGCTGGTTCAAGGGAAAGATCTGTCATCTGAAGAAATAGCATCCATGTCATGGCAAGAAAAATGTATACTCATTAAATCTGACCCAGTCACATGTGCACGATACTTTGAATTCAGAGTGCAATCTTTTATAAAACATGTACTAAAACATCCTGATGAACCTATAGGCAAGATAATTGACTTTTTTTATCGTGTTGAGTTTCAACAACGTGGGTCTCCACATATTCACATGATCATATGGATTCAAAATGCTCCAGTACACGGGATATCCTCGGACGAAGACGTTGCTTCATTTGTTGACAAATAAGTAACCTGCTCTAAAGATGAAACAATTCCTACTTTGGTGAACTACCAAACACAGGCATGCCAAAACTTGCAGGAAACATGGTAAAGCTACATGTCGTTTCAATTTTCCAATACCCCCTATGCCTGAAACTACTGTTTTACATCCTTTAGAGGGTCCAGATAAGGGTTTGCTTTTGCAACAGTATGAAGAGTTGACAGCAAGCTTAAATGATAGTCATGAAATAGAGAAAGAAATGCCATTCAGGGACTTTCTAACTCAGCTTGGCATAGATTATGAAACTTACATTAAGATTATACAGTCAACTCTTGTAAGACCAAAAGTGTTTTTGAAGCGTTCCGTCAATGAGTGTAGAGTAAATAATTACAACAGTGTGTTGTTGAAATGTTGGAAAGCAAACATGGACATACAATATGTCCTTGATCCATACTCATGTGTATCATATATTGTTTCATACATAGCGAAAGGCACCCCCAGCTGGGCGGGGGTTTAGAAATAGCCTAGCTGTCGCACTACAGGATGGTAAAACCCCATCCAATGTGCCTGCTCGTTTGCCGTGAGCTGCGACCTGTGTCGCTTGATGAAGGGGTCCTGGTGGTTGAAACACACCACTTTGGCCTGGAATTGAGTTAAACAGGAGGTCAGGTGGGCCCGACCTGATCAATCGGCTGGTCATGCCAAGCCCTAGGGCATTTGTTTGTTTGGCCTTTACCTACCTCTTAAACATTTCCTCTATTTCTTAGAAATTAATGTATTACCATTACCTTTATCCATTTCCCTTAGAAGGCGATGGCTCAAGGGTCAATCAGGTGAAAGTTTTGGTATTGGACTGACAATTGCATTGACCTTGATAATGTTAAAAAAGCTTGGTATAGCATTTGACAGGTGGGCAGTTGCGCGGTTTAGCCACTTCACTTGAGTATACCACCGATGTATCCCTGACTTGTCCTGTGTTATGTTTCCCCAGGACATGTCCCCTTGTTGGGCTCCGAGGCGGGTGGGGAGCATTGGTGCTGAAGTTTATTTAAACAACATGGCAACCCAAAAGAAACCCAAGCTCGATGAAAATAAACATCATGAAGGAAAGAGACCTCTTTCAGAATCTGACTCTGAAAGAGAGTCGACGCCTTCCACTGCACCGTCAAGAACGACCCATTTCCCTACTTTTATTGTGATTGAGTCTAAGGACCCTTCTAACCCTGTGACTAAACTATCCCCATTTGTTGTTGAAAAGCAGCTCAACAGTATTTTGGGCACTCCAAAATCTGTGAAGAAGCTTAAGAATAACACGATTCTCGTCGAGTGTTTTACAAGACAACAGTCTGAAAATCTCCTCAAACACAAAAAGTTCTTTCAACATGATGTAAATATCTATCCTCACAAAACTCTTAATTCCTGTAAGGGAATAGTGAGGTGCAAGGAGCTCTCTTTGTGTTCTATCGCAGAAATTGAGGATGGTTTGAAGTCTCAGGGCGTTACAGGTGTAACACGTATCTCCGTTAAAAGAAATGGAGAGTTGAGGACGACTAATACTTATATTCTGACTTTCTCGTCACCAAATCTTCCTGAATCGGTAAAAATTGGATACATCTCGGCCATTTGAAATGTATATCCCAAATCCTTTGCGCTGCTTCAAGTGCCAACAATACGGGCATCACATTAGTTAATGTCCCCGAAATCCTGTTTGTGCCAAATGCGGAACAGAGGAAGAAAACCACAATTTCGAGACATGTTCAAGTCCTCTTAAGTGCCCAAACTGTAAGGGTGCCCATGCGGCTTTCTCAAGAGAATGTCCTCTCTGGAAAGAAGAGAAAGAAATTTTGAACTTGAAATACACTAAGAACTTAAGTTTTCCAGAGGCCCGGCAGCTTGTGAAACAGCGTAGAACTGATCAACAAAAGTCTTTCCCTACGAGCTATGCTGAAGTAACAGCTCCTTCCAAAGAGGACTGTCATACTTGCATTATCTTAGCCAAACTCGTTCTTACAAAGTTTCCTGAGATGACAAATGACTTAAAAGACATTCTACCAAAATCAACCTTTTCTGCACTTACACCTGGAAAACTATCTGCTACATCTGATAAACCTTTGAACTCTGCTCAAACAGAAAAAGTAAACTCTTCTCCTACACCATCTCCCTCTGTGTCCAAATCTTCTTCAGTTATAAACACTAAACCTAGTAAGGCTAAATCTGTTAAGCCTAACGAGGATACTCCCAAGACCATGTCTCGGCTACATACTCGGGTACAATTACCTAAAGAAGATCTACCGTCGGTTTCCACATATAGCAAAAAGTCGAAGAAATCTGATGATGAACAAGTCTTTGAAACCCGCGTATCCGATTCAGAAGTCTCTCAACTTATTGATTCTGACAAGTCACCACGGGGAAAAAAGAAAAACCGTAAAACCCGCGAAAGAAAAATCACAGTTAAAGTTGGCCAACCCTCTGTCTCGCTGTCAAACAAATACGAGAAGCTTAAAGGTATAACAGACGAAAAATGTCCAGAGGAGAACAAAAGTGAGGAAGAGATGGAGGAGGAAGAGTCTGACGGCTCAGACTGCGAATCTCCTTGGGCTCATCATAGATCTGAATGGAACAAAGACCTTCAATCATGGCAAAATTCGACGGCCGAAACCAAATGTGTTGAAAAAACACACACGTAAAAATAGCCAAAATGGAGATAAACATACTTCCCTTTTTACTGATCCCTTTAATTTTGTACACTACTAATATGAGTAATAGTGTATTGCAATGGAATTGTCGTGGTTTCAGGGCTAACTTTGAAGAGTTATCCCTTTTAATAAAAGACAACAGCCCAGTAGCAGTATGTTTACAAGAAACTTTCTTAAAACCATCAGACAATTGTTCTTTAAAAAGCTACTCTTGCTATAGCACTTCCAGTGGAAATGCAGGAAGAATATGCGGGGGAACTGCGTTACTTATTAATAATGCAGTTCCCCATAAATCACTTTCTTTAAATACAAATTTACAGGCTACGGCTGCCTGTCTGTCTTTGAACAAGAAGGTGACACTCTGCTCTATTTATCTTCCACCAAGTAATCCTCTTCGTATAACAGACCTGGATAATCTTATTTCCCAACTTCCGGAACCGTTTATCTTACTTGGAGATTTTAATGCCCATCATACGTTATGGGGTTGCAATATCTCAAATCAAAGAGGAAGACTATTAGAGGATTTTATTTCTAAGAACGACCTATGTTTGTTCAATGATAAGAGTTTTACTTACCTTCATCCTGCTACCGGCTCGTATTCCTCTCTTGATTTAACCATCTGCAGCCCGGACTTATTCCTTGACTTTACATGGAAAGTATTGGAAGATCTTTGTGGCAGTGACCATTTCCCAGTTCTGTTAAGGGAAAATGGCCCTTCAGTCCTTGAACGACCTAAGCGATGGAAACTTCACAAGGCTAACTGGAACTTATTTCAAGTCCGCTGTGAACAATCAATTGAAATGGACATTTTTGCATCTTGTCAGGATCCAACGCAACTCATCACTTCCCTAATATATGGTGCAGCAAAAGAGGCGATCCCACAAACCACGACATCTCCCCAAAACCCAAACAAGCCATGGTTCACAGAAGATTGCAAAAAGGCCATTTCAGAGCGTAAATCTGCTCTACAGGGGCCCGTTTCACTAAAGTGCGTACGCACGAAATTTCCGTAAGTTTTCACGTACGCAAGGGTCCAGTTTGAAAACCCGTTTCACTAAACTCCGTAACTTGACGCTTTACGTAAATTTTAGCGTAATTTTACGCCAGCTCAACCCTTTGCGTAAATCTCGATAACCTAGCGTAAGTGTCATGGCCGCCGTATTTGCTGCACTCGATGTGTTGCCTAATCGTCGCCGCGTTTTTAAAGAAAGGAAAGATCTACTGGAAACTTTAGAAGAAAACGAGATTTTGGAGAGGTATCGCATTGGTTCCAATGGCATGCGATTCTTGGAAGGTCTGGTAAGTTATGAGTGTGATCCCAGATGCAACAGAAGTTGTGCCTTGAGTACACGAACGAAAGTAAGCCTACTGCTGATTTTAATCAAAGTTAAACCGCGATTGTAACGTTATCAAATTTTGTCAAGTACAGACTGTTAGTTGAAATCTGCCTAAAAAGCTACTGGATTTACAGACAATTCGTTATTGCGGTCATATTAATGAGTTATTTATATCGGATCCGCTGGTAAACTTAGTGGCCAATATTGAGTGTTTCCCCCAACCCCTCCCCCGCCAAAAAAAAAATGGCGACGTGATCGGAAAAGATTCAGAGTTAATCTTACGTTTACCGTGCAATCCCAACTAAAAATTATGCCTCGGATGATTTGTCTGGGTATCGATAGTAACATATCACCGCGTGACACCATGGATACTTATGTAAACAGAATACCGGCGCGTAGTACGAAATGGCTACACACGACAGGAATATTGACACCCGATATGAAAAATCTCCTCGTACATCTTCTTTGATATAGGTACAGTCGGTGCCAAATATGCAAATCAATCAGAAAATGTTGAAGAACGATTTCCATCTTTTAAAGCATTTACTGACCTCAACTAGCGATGAAAATACGTGTTAAAGTTAAAGTGGAAGGTAGAAGATAACCGAGTTGAGGACTGATAGATGAAATTTGAAAATCAGATTGCAAAAGATACTACACAAGACACAGTCGATGATTTAATCTGTCAGTTTGAAGAAGAAGAAAAAAAAAACTTGTTAGCCTGATCAGTTTAGAGACCGTTGTTTTATGATATCTACCGTTTCTAAGGTAGATCTAAATCTTCTGCAAAGATTGTGGTTTTGTCGTGGGATATAAATTTGACAGTCATTGAAAAAAGGAAACCTATTGAATATAGATCCATTTGCAGTATCTTGATAGAAACACAGGAATTTGACATTCTATGATAAAAGTATAATTATAAAATATGTAAAAAAAATACCAGCAAAGGGGGAGATTTTTTTTTTTTTTTCTTCATATTTCATCATTTATTTTGGATATAGAATGTCAAATTCCTGTGATAGAAATCAAGATTGTGATAAGAAAGAGCAAGAAAGTTTGTGTTTGGAGAAAGAATGACAGAAATGTTTGCTACAGTGAGCGGGTCAGTGCATGGCGATTTTGAACTACAATCATCAATACTGATTAGGGGTTATGTTTTGGGGCTGTTTATTCTTAAGCCTTTCCCAAACAAACCCTGATTTTATGACCCTGAGGAATAAGCCTTTTGAAAACGTTGTGGGAAAAGGAGGAAATGATGGTAACCATCATTTTCTCCTTTTCCGACTATGTTTTCTACCCAGTCAAAAAAATTTAATTTTATTTCTATACTTACTTTGAATTTGTCGTCTGCAGCTGCATTTCACTTCGGAAGGGTCTAAAAGTGGTCATTTTGGAAAGCGTTAATTGGAGTGTGTTGACTAGTCACAAGCAACAGAAGTGCGAAGAGGGATAAGTATATTCAGACCCTTTAAAATTACTTTTTACCAGTTACAGCTAGACATTTTGGAACTGAACAGGGGAATTTTGCAAAGTGAATGCACCATACCGTGTGTTCAGAGCCTCAAATACCTGACAGAAAATACTTTCAGTCTTCTTAATAGACCCTTGCAAAGCAAAAGTTTTGACATAATTGAATGATATATTTGAAAAACTTGCTAGAAAAAAAGTTAAACAACATTTAATTTCAAAACAACCTTACAAATATTATATGTGAAAGCAGGACCTCACAACTGTAGACCACACTGAAAAGCTTTAAAACAATATTTCAAAACACAGTTCTAAAAACCAAAAGGCGATTTGAATCTAAACATTTGTGTATTTCTTTCCATTGTTTATATTTTCATCATTAAATTTGAATGGTAATCCAGAGAACATCATGAAATAAATTTGATGTTGGGAAACCAATTTTGGCCACTGAGTGTACCTTAATTGCTGTCCTGCCAATGTACAGTAGTGTAGATAGATAAGCTAGGAATTATTTTTTGTGCATAGATCTATTTTGAGATTGGCTGACTCATCTAGACTATAAACAACATGTATCTGAACATGAAAAATGTAAATCAAATTGATTTATTGATTATATCTTATAGAGGTTTTCAATTTTTACAGTTGCTTATTACACTGAGATATCTGGCCAAAGGAGATTTCTTCAGTGAAATTGCTGACCTGCATGGTGTGAGCAGGAGTTCGGTATGCCGAAGTATAAAGCAGGTAGATATACTTTCCTGTTGATTGTTGAATAAAAACATTTGTTTTCATATTGGTGGTAACAAAGTGACATAACTAACATTTGTTCTAAAGATCTAATTCTGTTGACATGAAACATTAGAAAACGAACATTAATTTTTAGATTGGCCAAATGTGTGAATAAAAATAAACTCTACCATACTACAGAATTTTACAACTAGAATTTTATACTTAAATAACACATTTTAAGTTTTCTGTGACAATTTTTTGGTTACAGACAAGTTTGGTAAACTTGCTACATGCAGAGTTGACTGATTGGAGGTTTCGGTAATGAGGTAATTATTCAGTGTTAATGCACCCTGACAATTTTCACATTCACAACTTGGTTTCCATTTCCTTATGTTATTGAAAAATAAAAATAGTCCTTATAGCTCGAAAGCAGTTTTACCTGAACTATATTTGATGCCCAAAAATTATTAGTAAAATGATGAACAAGTCAGTTAGATAATGCATGTGCAAACTGTCACAGTGCAAATAAAAGTCTGCTTTGTTACTGATACTTCCAATTGTTTGATGTATAAAAAAAATATCATTTATCGTAACTTTATTGTTTTAATGTCTGTTTTGCAATCAAAATTAAGTCAGTAAATCATTCTAGGAAAGAACATTGAAAGACTAAATCTGTGATCTTTGATAGCTTATTTACTGAATATGCCAAATTATTCCCTTATAGTACAAGTATTCTTGACAAGTAAGAGTTGGAATATTGTCAATATATATGTTTTCAAAAGCATGGATAAACATCTGTCAAAGGTATAAATACATCTGGAAGAACCTCAGTCAAACAAATACTCGTTTTTCCATTTTTATTTAAGGTTGTATCATCAATAGATAAAAATTTAGAGAACATCAAGTTACCTACTACAGTGCAGGATGTTGCACAAACCAAGCTTGGTTTTTACCAACTTTCACGAGTGCCCAATGTAATTGGTGCTGTGGATGGAACACAAATCCAGATTATGGCTCCATCAAAAGATGAGAACATCTATATTTGTAGGAAAGGGTACCATTCAATAAATGTACAGGCAATAGTGGATAGTAAACTAAGGTGGTGTATTTCAGTATCCCTTTTTTACCCACATGTATTTGATTATGATGAATTATTTATATTTGCCAGTCTCTCAATTATGTGATGAATTTAAGTTAGGGGCAAGGTATGAAATAGACATACTGTATATAATCCAAATACTAAACACATGTACTTCTATATTAGTTTGAATAGCTCATTACCAAACAACAAAATTTTAGGCTTGTCCAATTCAAAAGCAGTTGCAGATGACAAAATAGAAGTGACTGAAAATTTGATATTTGTTTTGTGAAGGGTAGAAAACATTGTGGGAAAAGGAAAAAAATGCTGGTTACCAGCATTTTATCCTTTTCCCACAATGTTTTCTAAAGGCTTCTTTCTCAGGGGCATTAAAAGTAGGGATTGTGTGGTAATGGGTTAAACTTCTGTAGATCACTCAAAGTTTAAATTGCCCTTGTCTTGAGCATTCTGTTCTAGATCTTCATTGTGGGCCAAAACTTGTGTTAAGGGCTAACACTTAATTGTTAGAAATAAGAACGAAATGTGACTAACATGGATTTTTCATGATAATATTTTTACCTTTGTCTTTGTTTTTCTTTTTACAAGAGTAGTGAGTGATCTATCTCAGTTTTTGTCATCTCTATTAGTCATGTAGGAAGGCTGATTATAATTGTGTTGAAATACATTAGAGTCATGCTCTGTAAAAAGGGAGGGGGTGGGTTAATTTGCAAAAAGTATCATTTTATGTCAGGGTACACAGTCCACATAGGCTGACCTTGGTCAGACCTTCTTGCAATGTGTAAATTTTCTACATGTCCTAGGACCATTCTACCATATAGTTCAGTTTGTTGTCAAACAAAATGGATTTATGGATCCATATTTATGTGATACCTTACTTAGGTAATGCATCAAGAAGATGCATCAAATATTATTTAGCATGGCTCATTTACAGGAACTATGCAAAAATCTTTTGTTTTAACCTTTTACCACATAATTCCCACTTTTAATGACCCTAAGAGAGCAGCCACAGGAACATTTTGTTGAAAAAGGAGAAATTGCTGGTAACCAGCATTTTCTTCTTTTCCAACATTGTTTTCGATCTTCCTTATACGAAATTCAATTTTTCAACCACTTTTGCCATCTGCTTAAACTTTCAATCATGTGGTTTGGTAAAACCTAGCGCATTTTGGGTATTCCCTAGATGCTCGACCAATAGCTTTCTTTTTCTTGAAAACTATGGAGGTTAGTTGTTAGCAAATGAATTAATGATTTTATAATCCCATGAGTATTAAGGCTTTTGAAAACTGTGATAATGTTGTATTTTAGCAATTTTCAAAGGCACTCATCATCCCTTATGTAATATCATTGTGTCTTAATATTCAAAAGAATTTATAGCCATGCCCTTTCGCTGTACACCCCCATGAGAGTCATGTACATAAATGGATTTTTTTTTTATTTGTCTAGATTTACCAACATTAATGCTCGGTGGCCAGGATCGACACATGACTCTGCAGTTTTTGACAGCTGTAGTGTCAAACAGTGGCTCGAGGAAGTGAAGCCTGGTTGGCTTTTAGGAGATTCTGGATATCCCCTTTGTCCATATCTGATGACACCAATAGTAATGAATTTCTTTTCTTTTTTTTAGCAATTATCTGAAATTTCATACATGACTGATGAGTTAGACTTTTAATTTTGGTATAATTAAGCGCAAGCTTTACTACAACACGTGAATTAATTATATAGTTTTAAAGACTTTTTTTTTTCAAAAATCTCTATGAATTTGGCATAAGGGGTCGCCTTGCTCATTTTATTTCCGCATTCTTAAATGATCGTCAGTTCAAGGTTCGTGTAGGTGATACTTACTCTACCCCTCACGAACAAGAGATGGGGGTCCCTCAAGGCTGTATTCTTTCTGTGACACTTTTCAGTGTCAAAATTAATAACATAATCAAAGCTGTTTGTCCTGGAGTCGAATGTTTTCTGTACATAGATGACTTCTGTATTTTCTATAGATCCAAACATATGCATACTATAGAACGTAAATTGCAACAAGTTCTTAATATTCTTCAAAAATGGTCAGAAGAAAATGGCTTTAAATTTTCTAGGAACAAGACTAAATGTATGCATTTTTGTCAACTTAGAAAACATCACCCAGACCCTGAATTAACATTAAACGGCACGCGCCTCGAGGTTGTACCTCATTTCAAATTTTTAGGATTGCTATTTGATCCGAAACTGACTTTCATTACTCACATAAATTATCTTAAAGACAAATGTCAGAAAGGTCTTAATTTGTTACGTGTTATGTCCCATATGGACTGGGGAGCAGATCGAAAAGTTCTCCTTCGTTTGTATCGGTCTCTTATCCGATCTAAATTAGATTATGGAAGCATGGTATATGGATCCACGCGTAAGTCATACTTGCGGAAACTTGACACAATTCACCACGAGGGATTACGATTATCTCTGGGAGCTTTCAGAACATCTCCCATAAGCAGTTTGTATGCAGAAGCTAATGAACCTTCTTTGTCCTTGCGGAGGCAGAAACTAGGTATGCAATACTATCTCAAATTAAAATCAAATCCTGATAACCCGACGCATGATGTAGTTTTTAATCCTATGTACAAAGAATTATTCCAACAGAGAGTCCGGGTTATACCACCTTTCAGCCTGCGATTTGGCCCTGATGTTGCAAACCTTGATATTGATCTCGATTCTGTGGCAACTCAAGAAGTTTCGGATATCCCGCCATGGACTTTGAAGAGACCAGTGTATCTGTTTGATTTGTTAGCAGACAAAAAGGCAATAACAGATCCAACCATATTTAGAAATAAATTCAATGAAATAAAGGATCGATATTTCTTTTTTGAACCGATCTACACGGATGGATCTAAAGATGGTAACAGGGCTGCAGCTGCAGCTATTCCCGATGGTGAATTCGTATCATACGAAGGTAACATTACATTTCGTCTACCTAACAATGCATCAATATTTACTGCTGAGCTAAAGGCCATTGATCTAGCCTTAGATCACAATGAGTCGGAGAATTATTTTCGGTACATTATATTTACTGACTCACTGTCTGCGATGCAAGCACTCAGCAATGAAAAAGTAGAACACCCAGTGGTTAACAGACTTCTCAATAAACTTGATCGAATCTGTGCAAACACCGAGGTTGTTTTCTGCTGGCTCCCAGGTCATATGGGAATTCGCGGAAATGAAAAAGCTGATGACGCTGCAAGGTCTGCTTTAAGTCAAGAAATATTACCTTTTGATATACCCCAATCGGATTTTAAACCACTAATTAACTCTTTTATTTATAATGTTTGGCAGAACACTTGGGATGATCCTAGTAATTCAAATAATAAATTACTTTCTATAAAACCAATTCTTGGTAATTGGGTACCAGGATCTAGATTGTCCCGTCGCGAAAAATTGTGCTCACTCGCTTACGTATTGGACATACATATTTCACCCATTCGCACTTACTGAAGGGAGAGGAGGTTCCTCTATGTGTGCCATGTTTTGCACCTCTGTCAGTACATCATTTATTTATAAATTGTATTGATGTAGCGCCAATACGTGACCAATATTTCAAGGTTTTGAGCACTAAAGATCTCTTTCAGTCTGTTCTGCCAGAAACAATTTTTAAATTTCTTAAAGAAATCAGAATTTTTACGAAAATCTGAAAAACTTTTTAGAATTTTCCGTTAATAGATTAAAGTTTGTTACAGATTTCAGTTTTAGCCTTTTGGCTTAGCTTTTGCTTTGTTGTTTTATTGTCACGTTCTTAGTAAGTTCCTTTTACTGCAATTTCTTTGAGTAAATAGGGAAGCCCTGTTTCTCAATAATGTTTTTTATTCATACCCCGATTATACAAAATCGGTCCTACTTAGTGTATCATTTGTTACTGTTTACCATCTTACCTTCATTTAGCAGTTTTCATCATTACTATTATTAATTCAATCAAAACTTTTTAACCTACAGACCTACTCTCTCACATTGATTTTGATTTTGGTTCGGAGCCTTTCGGTTGATGAGGATTGCCTCGTCATTCGAGAGTGTTCTTTATACATGTCAAGATCGCATGTGATTCTTCTTAATCCAATCTTTTTTACTGCTGCCTTTTGTTCTAATCATGTTATACTTAAAAATCAACTATAACCGTTCATTTAATACAGACATGCGCGCTAAATGACCAAAGCTGTCGATGCGCCGCAAAACAACATTCAAACAAACAAACAAATTATTGAACTATCTACCACGATAGAAAGAAGATTATTTCTTAAATAATGCATAGGTGTTATTGCATGGATTTTTGAGACATACATGTATATATGTGGACGTCTGTTTGCCAAAAAATTTTGTCACCTCTCTGATTATGTTTATGTTGGAACCCAAATCATGTTATCAAAAGCAGTTGTATAGAGTCTTTGAGTAAGGCACTGATAAACCTAAGCCTAACATAAGCACCAATTAAAAAAAGTAAACCCTTCAATAAGTGAGCTATTGTGATGTAACAGAAAATACCATTGAAATCAGCAGAATATGAGCTAACTTCTACATGATTGGATTGTACAAAGTGTTGAATTTATTCCACAGGTCTTGTGCCATGGCTGTATGTTTAAGTTTTTGTGCATGAACCTTATGTCATGTCCCTATGTCTGTCATGCATTCCTGTGTGCATAAACTTTTATTTCAAACAACTCCTCCTCTGAAACTACCCATTCAGTTTTGATGATACTTCACAGAAATGATCCTTTACAGAATTTTTTGAAAGAATTTGATTTCTTCAAAACCTCTGGTTGACATGGCAACAAAACTGAAAAATATTGAAAACCTTTGAAAATCTTGTCTGAAACTGTGAGGCCAAGGGCTACCAGATTTGGCATGTAGCTTTATATAGTTAACCTCTACCAAATAAAAGCCCTGGAGTCAAAATTAACTCCGCACGGGGGTCACAAGCTTTGTATGAGCTTACAGAGGGAAAACTTTCTTCTTCTACCAAACCATAAGGCCTAGGGCTATAAAATTTGGCATGTACCTTTATCTGGTACATCTTTAAAGGGTGCCCAAATTATAGGCCTGGGGGTCAAAATTGGCCCCACCCCAAGGGTCACACGTTTTATATGGACTTTCATGGTGAGAACTTTAACATTTGTTCTTGTAACTAACCATAAGACCTAAGGCTTAACTTTCTCATGGGCCTAATGTTTTACAGGGCCTTTTATTGAGCACATTTTAAAAATCTTTTTGTTTGAGACCACTCACTCTAGACCTGTTTTATTTCGTATGGGCCTGTATCTTGTGGACCCGCACTGGTCAATTAATCATGGCTTTTACTTGGGTCATAACTTTCTCATACAATTTTACAGAAGGAAATTTTGTGTGTCTTCTAGTTTAAATCCAAATGGCCTATTAATGTAATATTTGGCTTGTATTGTTTTTGACTTATTAACCAGTGGAGTGATACAGGGCCATCATGGCCCCTCTTGTTGTAGATAATGCAAGTAGGGATGGACTTCTATTTTTGTTGTAAATCAATATTGAAACAGAAGACAATTTCATAGTGAAAAGTCAAAAGTGATTCTGTTACAAGGTAGAAAACTTTTGAATTCCATACCTATGACAAGCTACATTCCTGCTGATTCAGCCTTAGAATTGAAAGTTCTGGGTCTTCCCATATATTGACTAAAAATGATACATATAATGGATAAGAATGTGTAAATAAAAAGGGTATTGCATGCATTTTTATTTGTATTCACTTTTGGATTATCATTTCAGGTGCCTCCACAAAAGTGGAGGGTGTTTACCTTTTACACCTGCAAAATGCATGCAGATTGTTAGTGTTTGTGCCAAGCTGCATAATTTATGTATGGAATTAAACTTGCCACTGGATGTTGACGAGGGGGAAAATGCAAACAACAACAACAACGATGATGATGATGAAGCTTTTAATGGGCCAAATAACAGAACAGCAGTGGAAATTAGACAGTCCCTTGTGGATATGTTATGACTTTTTTTTTTATGCTAATGCTCCCAAAAACGTAAACATCCAGTTGCCCTTTTGTCCATGGGTCATCTTTCTGCCCATTTATCACTTTTTTTTCCAGAACTTATCTCTGGCATTATCTCTTTACCAAATGACAGATTTTAAAAGTAGTCCAAATTGAAACCATTTGCAGACAATAAAATAAATTTGTCTAAAAAAATATTAATTTGTTTTAGGACAGGTAGAAAGCCATGTAGACAAGGAAAAAAAAAAAATTCTGGTTAACAGCATTTTCTCTTTTTCCCACAGTGTTTTCAAAAGCCTTCTCTATCCAGAGTTATTGAAACTTGTGTTTGTGTGGTAAAGAACCATGAATAAAACATGACATTTTGGTAGAGGGTAATGAGAAGAAGGGCAGAGCGCAAGAACTATACAATATTTAGGTATGGAATACAGTATTTTGTGTCGAAATGCTACATACAAACCAAAACACAAGCATGTTCATTTAACGTTTAAGTATTTTAGGAAAAAGCCACAAAAATGCCAAAACTCGGTCAGTCTTCACTCACAAATAATTCAATACTTCATTAACCCTTTACCAAACAATTCCTACTTTTTACGACCCTGATAGAAGCCTTTTGAAAACACTATGGAAAAAGGAGAAAATGCTGGTAACCAGCATTTTCTCCTTTTCCCACAATGTTTTCTACCCTGCTGAAAACAAATTTCAATTTTTGAGTCACATTCATATTGTTGTCTGCAAGTGCTTTTAATTTTTTCTAAAATCGTGTCGTTTGGTAAAGAGTTAATAAACACAAAAAATTGTCTTGTACAAACTTCAACAACAATTAGTAATGTAATTCATTTGTTAAAAAAAATTTAACATGAATACCACAACAACTGGTGTATGCCCTTATGTCTTGTGATTTGAGAGGTGTTTGATTTTTATTCAAAATATTTTATCCCATTCATCAAGACAATTGTTAATAATTCTTTACCATACAACAAACTTTTAGCCTTATCAAAATTTACAGCATTTGCAGTGGAAGCAATACATGTTGATAAAAAAAGTAAAATTTTTCTTTGTCTATCACTGTGTAGAAAACACTGTGGAAAAATGAGAAAATACTAGTTACCAGCATTTTCCCTTTTTTCCACAATATTTTCAATAGCCATCAGTCAAACTAAGCTTTGTGTGTTAAAGAGTTAAGCCCATCAAATCCTCATCTAGATAAGAATTTTGTGGATTCATTTTGATCAAGCCTATAATGAGCAATCAAACCCATTGATCAATATAGCATATTAAGCAGGCATGGTGAATTGGACAAATGGAGAAAAACTGAAGTGAGGACAAATGGAGAAAAAGTCAAGTGAACTTTCGCAAAACCAGTAGTTTGGAATCAAACCAAATTTGAGAGGGTTTTAGAACTTTGTAAGAAAGAATCCCTGCAGATGTCAAGAAATGTGACCAATGATATGGACTAGCTGTGTTGAATATGCAAGACTATGTCATCTAATGGCTGCTTTTCTTAAACCTAAAAGATGTATTTTGTTCATTTTCTTCATTTTAATAGAGTTCAATTCATGATGACACAAGTGCTCTGTGTAAAATTCATGAGAACTAAACTGCTGCTAAAACCTTGTTAACAAGAGATATATATTTCTAACATTGGTACTTTTCCTTTACTGATAGTTCGATTGCTTTTTAAAATCAATAGGCTTCAAACTACTGATAAAATAAAGCAACTGTGTAGGTTGCATGAAAATTGCACCACAAATGTGGACCATATTGTGTACACAAGAAATGAAAAGTTTAAACTTAAAATAGCTACCTTTCTATAAATGACTGGCAGGTGTTTTTCATTAACAAAACTGTTCACTTGAAGCTATTGGTGATTTAAACAAACTTGGCAACTTTCATGAAAATCTGACCACCAATAAAGACACAAGCAGTATGAATTTTCAACAAGATAATTAGTTATCCCTTACTAATTGTCAGATTCTTATCAAAATAAATAGGGATATACACATAATCTTCAAGTAGAAATCTGACCACAAATTCTGACCTTATCATGTCAACAAATGTATATTTTCACCTTGAAAAGGCTACTTTTCCCATATTAATTGTCATGTTAATTGTCAGATGATGGAAACTACAGCATGACATAAGCTCTGCTGGTCTTCAGCCACTAGAGCTAAAAAACAAAATCATTGGTATTTTTATATGGACTATTGAACTTCCTAAAGTATTTTAACCCTTTCCCAGACGACAAAATTTTAGATTGGTCCAAATTGAAAGCACTTGCAGATGACAAAATAAACGTAACTCCAATATTGAACTTTGTTTCCGGCAGGGTAGAAAACATCATGGGAAAAGGAGAAAATGCTGTTACCAGCATTTTCTCCTTTTCTCACAATATTTTCAAAAGGCTTCTATCTCAGGGTCGTAAAAACCAGGGATTGTTTGGTAAAGAATTCACAATTTACAAAGTTTCTGGGAATTCCAGATGGTCAATAGTGAATAAGTTATTGTACTTGAGCCATTTTTTCCTTTTGCAGGCAATGTATTTCATTATTTTTTAACAGTTACTAAATCTTAAACTCATCCATAATGTGAGTGATGGCAGACAACAAATTAAATTTGGCTAAAATGATAGGATTCATCTTGAAATGGTAGATAAACAGAAAAGATAGTGCTAGTGACAAGCTATTTCTAGACTTTAAAAAGCATTTACAAAAGTATTTCATAGGGGTTTTTTACACGGTATTTGTCTAGCTGTTATTTTTCCTTTTTCAACAATGTTTTCTATGCATTAAAAGACTACTCTAATTATTTGAGTCACATTTAATTGTTATCTGCCAATTGATTTGGAAATTAGATAAGTAGAACCAAAATTATACTAGTGCTCAAGAATTTGTTCATGTTCCTTCATTAGTTATAGGGAAACCTGATAGAAAAGACTTAAATAACACTTTAATTTCTCTCAAATGTTCAGCATTTTTCCGTTCAGTATCCAAGAGTTCCTGAAACATTCTATTCTTTTCTCTTTTAAGCTCTATTTGCTCTCTTTGTTATTGCAGCAGCTCATCATGGTATCTTGTCTGGAGGACTGTTGGAAAAGAAAAAAAATATCATTTCATTATTAATATTTTTTTCATTAGGTATTTAGAAACTTGAAAATAGTTACCTAGAGGATTTTACACATAAAATTATAAAGTTTATTCTAATATGACATGTGAAATTGAACCTAAAACCACAGCACAATGAAAGCCTGTTTAAATCTACGTTACCCTTTGTACAGTGACATCATTCTACATGGAGTGCAACACACGAAAAGGTGCATTGTGACATTTGCGTAAAGTGTTGTCCCGGATTAGCCTGCGCGGACTGCGCAGGCTAATCCGAGACGGTACTTTACGACTACATTAGATTTTGTGCTACAGTAGACTTTCGCAAAACAGAAAATAACATAAAATCAGAAAGTGTCGTTTCGGATTAGCCTGAACGGACTGCACACACTGATCCGAGACGACCCTTTACGTAAATGTCCCAATGCCCCTTTTCACGTGTTGCAAGCCATATAGAGTGAAGTCATTCTGTATAATGTAAGTCATTCAATGAAATATAATATGCATCTGCATTTTTACTTAAGTATGACATTATTTTCCTTTGATTAAGAGCTGGTCATGTTAGAATCGAAACAATCATCTTTCTGTCGTGGTTTATCATTCAATATACCATGTTGTGAGTCACAAGTCGCAATGAATTAAAACACTTGAGCTATCATCCTCGTGGATTATTTATTGTGCCTCATAACTGACAACTGTGGATTGTTGAACGATAAACCACAATAGAAAGAAGATTATTTCTTAAACAATCTAGTGTTGCCAAAACCCTTATAATAAACTGATTGGGTATATTAAACTGAAACGCCAACAAATGTTAATGGAGTTTCCTGGATGAGAATTGGTGAAGCCATCACGACAAACATTAAACTATTTATGTTATGACAAATTGGTCTTCTTTTTTTTTTTTTCAGAAAAGTATAGAGTAGAAGATCTATTTACATTTTTTTCTTGCACTGCATGCATTATTTTCGGAGACAGTGGGTCTGGGTCCTTTCCTTTTTTGTGGGTTATGAACTGGATTATCTGTTAAGAGAAGCAGAATGATCATAAATTAAAAAAAAGGATTTCTTAAAGCGTTCAAAGAACTAGCAGTTAGTAAATATATGTAAGAACTGCATGCAAACACTTTAGTTAGCAGAAAGATTATGCACAAGGCATATACAGATGACAGCTCTGGTACATGATTGTCTGAATGGTCTTTACCTCTTTACCACACAACATAAATGTAGACTTATGATCCAAATTGAAAGTGTTTCTAGACAACAATTTGAATGTGACTAAAATTATGAAATTTGTCCCTGATACGTAATAAAACATTGTGGGAAAAGGAAAAAAATGCTAGTTACCAGCATTTTCTCCTTTTCCCCACAATATTTCCAAAGGCTTCTTTTGTGGGGGTCCTTATAACTTGGGATTGTGTGGTAAAGAGTTAAGGCAGTTTTTAACATTGTATCAGTTATATGGCAGCAGCAAGTGCCATTATTCTTTTTCTTCTGGAGTTCCAATTTACTAGTTCTTCCCAAAATATTCTCTCTCAGCCACTGGCTGCTTTCCTACACAACCATTGCCAGCAGTTTTTGTCTTCCCATCCATTAGTTTTCCTGCACAAAACATGTCTTGGCCAAGTATGAAGGTATGCACTGTTTGATGGGATATATCAATGCAATGACTTGATGTGGTAAAGGTTTGTTGGTATCTAAAGAACCCCAATATTTAAAAAAAAAAGTTTTGCCGTGTAACAAAATGCATCAAAACAACATAAAGTGTATCATAAAGATTCATTAGTGATTACTGGGAATTTGCTTTCTAATAATTATATGTACATGTATTTACCATCAACTTCTTCTGATTTTTCGTCAACCGTCTCAAGGTTTATGGTAACAACTGGAAATGAAAATAATTATATTATTTTTGCAGAGGCTTGTCATATCACACAGCCTGCACAAAATAATGGCTTTTCAACTTGAATGGACAGGACTGAGAAAAACATTGAAAGAAGAGGATAAGATGCTGGTAACCAGCATTTTCTCCTTTTGAGTCAATGTTTTCTAATGTTCAAAAGGTGAAATCGTTTAGTTGAGCCACATTTGTCATCTGCAAGCTATTTAAAAATTTGATGTAAGGTCAGAAGTTTTGATACCTGATAAAGGGTTAACAACCACACAATCGAAATTTATGGAATCATCATATTATTACATGAGAAATATGTTGAGCTGTTGTGATTGTTACAATGACAATTATCTTCATTGCTCAAACGACCAGATGTGAGAATGGTCCAAATTGATAGCATTTGCAGATGACAAATTAAATCTGGATTAAATATTCTGGTTCTTCTTTAACCCATTACCACACAGTCCCTACTTTTGAGGCCCTTGAAAAAGAAGCCTTTAGAAAACATTGTAGGAAAAGGAGAAAATCCTGGTAACCAGCATTTTCTCCTTTTCCCACAATGTTTTCTACCCTTCACAAAATAAATTTCAAATTTTCAGTCACTTTCATTTTTTCGTCTGCAAATGCTTCCTATTTGGACAAGCCTAAAACATAGTTGTTTGGTAATGAGTCAAACTGATAGATGCTGGTTATTAACATTTTCTTCTTTTTCTGCAATGTTAATGTGAGCCTCTTTCCTGAGAGTGGTAAAAATTCAGGTATGTTTGGTAGTGTTAAATTACCTGGTATGACTGAGCTTGCATTAACTCTTAGGTTAATATTTATTAAATGCACTGATAAGACCTCAAAACTATTGCCTCCATTTAATAGTTATGAACATAGTTACATGGGTGGCAGCACGATGAAAAATTAGAATTATAATCTTACCTTCATTGAGAGGTAAACTCTTAAAAGTATCAACTCCCCCATCAATCCCATGGATTGCTTCTTTAGGTAAAACTTCTATCATCTGAAATTAATGTGATACCTTATTGATAATACATGTATTATACATTTTGCTAGGACCAAAAATATGCCCACAAAGGCTATTAAAACAAGTAAAATGTAATGAAATTAAACAAATATTTGACAAACCTTTATTTTGACAATTTGTTCTTCTTGGTTTGAACACAGTATACATGCAGACATAACCTTTAGCAGGCTTATTGCAGCATGTTTGAGTAGATGAGTTTTGAAAAGATGGCATACTGAGGTTTTACTTGTGTTAATCTTTACTAAACAATCCTGAATTTTGACAACAAAGGAAAAAGAGTGGGAAGAGGACTGAATGCTGATTATTTGTAGTTTACCATTTTTCCACAAATTTTTCACCATTTTACATATCCTACTAGTACTAGATCATGTCAGCCAGGATAAGTATACAATCTAACATTATGTTGCTGTTTGATATAGAGTTAAGCACCTTCTCCTAAAACCCCCAGCCGGACGGGGGGTAGAATACGCCGGCTGCCAGTCCTGCAGAGTGGTAAGACCCCACCAATGGACCCGCCTGTTTGCCGTGGGTGGAGACTCGTAAGCCGGAAAAGAGGGTCCTGGTAGTTGAGGGGAGCCCAGGGATCTCCAGCTCTTCAACACACTGCTTCGGCCTCGGCTTCGGTCTAAACGAGAGCCTAGATGGGCCCGGTCTAGTGCAATCGGCTGGTCGATTTTAGATTTTGGGCATTTTGAAATTAGTTCATCCAATTCTAACACTGTTACCGGTGTAAAAGGAAAAACATCTATTGTATGTATTGCAATTGTTTTCTTGAAAATGCACGTATCACCTACCTTTTTGATTATATACTCGTATGTATTTGCACTGCGTCAAATTGTCCATTTTAACAGCATAGTTTTTGCGTATTTTAGTCCCTAGTCTAATGTAGGCTCATGGGCTAATTAGGTTGTGTAGATCTTTTGATTTGGCTTTGACTTGCGTGGGTGCATCCTGATCTGGGGATGTTGCCACGCATCTTCTTTGCCGGATTGTCTGATTTGTATGGCCTAAGTATATCATTTGGGTAACCCTGACATGCAGAGCTGGATTCTCCGCTCTAATAGCCATGTCCCCGTTGTTGGACTCCATGGTGGGTGGGGGCCGCAGATGATGAATTTTAAATAATCAACCATGGACAACCAAACAAAAAAACGAATACGGAAAGATTTTGATAACGAACAGGCTGAAGTTGAATCGACCGGACCTTTTGCTCGCTTCCTGACCATCGAATCGTTACAACCCGACAACCCATTGTCAAAGCTGTCGCCTTTCGTAATAGAAAAAGTACTTGTTTCTTTGGCAGGCTCTCCGAAGTCTGTCAAAAAACTAAAAAACGGCACTTTGCTTGTGGAAGTGGAAAAACCACAACACTCAAAAAACCTCTTGGGATTGAAAATTTTTTTTGAAATACCTGCTAAATGCACAGCACATGGCACTCTTAATTCATCCAGAGGTATAATCAGGTGTCCCGACTTAGCTGGTGTAACGGAAGATGAAATCGTTTCTGAATTATCGCGCCCCCAGCTGGGCGGGGGGATAGAAATTGTTCAGCTGCCGTCCTGCAGTAGTGGTAAGACCCCACCAAATGGACCCGCCTGTTTGCCGTGGGTGGAGACTCGTAAGCAGGAAAAGAGGGTCCTGGTAGTTGAGGGGAGCCCAGGGATCTCCAGCTCTCCAACACACTGCTTTGGCCTCGGCTTCTGTGTAAACGAGAGCCTAGATGGGCCCGGTCTAGTGCAATCGGCTGGTCGTTTTAGGATTGGGCGTATTTTATTTATAACTGTATTGTGTTGGGGGAGCTGTACGGGGGGAAGACATCTGTATCCTGGGTATAGATACCTCTTTCCTGCATGCGTCCTGCGATACACCTTGAAACCAATTTTTTTCTGATTATTAAGCAGACTTGGAATATTTGATATTTTTCCGTCTTTTACTTACATAACTAGTTTGGTCTCCATTCTTGGAGGAATAATCCAATGCGTTTAACCCGTATTTTATGTTTGCTTGAAAAGTGCCCTTTCTACCTTTCCCTTTAGTATGTACTTTTAAAGTCCTGGTCTTATATAGGCTTACGGGCTAATTGGGTGTTGTGGATTTTTCGTTGGGACGTTGACTGCCATGGCAAATCCCTGATCTGGGGGACTACCCATGTTCTTTCCTTGTCGCTCCGACTTATTCAGGGCATCTGAGTATACCATCTGTGTAACCCTGGTATGGGGAGCTGGATACCCGCTCCACTGGCCATATCCCCTTGTTGGACTCCGCGGTGGGTGGGGTCATAGATGATGAACACTTCACTTACAATCATGGATCCCCAAAACAAAAAACGGACACGCGACCAACTTGATGCCGACTCTGAAACCACTCAGTCGACCTCTCCTTTTCCTCGCTTTTTACTGATAGAATCAACTGTTCCTGACCAGCCTCTTAGTAAACTTTCTCCTTTTGTAATTCAAAAGGTTTTGTTGTCAGTTGCTGGAGAACCTAAGTCAGTGAAAAAGCTTTCTTCTGGTTCACTGTTAATTGAAGTAGAGAAACCTAAACATGCAGAAAACCTGATGAAAATAAAGCACTTCTTCCAGATCCCTGCTAAATGTTCTCCGCACGGAAGTTTAAATACCACACGAGGACCCATTCGATGCCAAGATCTTGCAGGTGTATCGGAAGATAAAATTGTACAGGAACTCTCCAAACAAAATGTTACGGCCGCAAGACGCATTACAGTGTATAGAGACGGAATAAAGCGAGAGACCAACACGATTGTCCTTACCTTTAATTCTGCAATCTTACCGAAAACCTTGAAAGTTGGCTATTTGAATGTGGGTGTGGACCTGTATATTCCTAACCCGCTTCAATGTTACACATGCTACAAATACGGGCATCACGAACGTAAATGTACGAAAGCTAGTTCAGAAAGTCTCTGTAGACATTGCGGTGAACTGGCTCACACTCACGACACAGCAAATTGCAAAAATACTGTTAAATGCGCAAATTGTGGTGGTGAACATGTGGCCACTTCCCGAACATGTCCAGTGTGGAAACGAGAGAAAGAAATCGTTGCAATCAAGCACAGAGAAAGTCTCTCGTTTCCAGAAGCAAGAAAAATAGTAGACAGTCGACAAAATCTAGCAAACCTGTATTCTGCCGTTACTAAATCGAATACGTACAAACCAAAAGAAGTGAAAGACGCTCAGACACAAACTATCGATGTTGCAGTACAAACAGTTAGTCAGACGAAACCAGAGTCTACTAGTAAGAAAACACAGAAGCCAACTGAAAGTTCCAGAGGAAATAGAATTTCGAGTCAAGCATCAAGTCGCAACAAATCGCCAAAGAAATCGGATCGATTTCCAAAAGGATCCGATGATGAAATACAAAAGTTTAACCGCTTCCAGTGTCTTGATGAAGACACGGAGGCAGACGATGAAGTTGCAAATGCAAAGCAAGGTAAAATCACCAGATTACCATTACAAAAATGAATCATTTCATACTTCCTTTCCTAAATGTTGTTCTACTCTTTTTATCCTTAAGTATGACTAACAAGGTTTTGCAATGGAATTGTCGTGGTTTTTCAGCCAATGCTGAAGAATTATCTATTTTAATCGATAAATATAAACCAGTGGCAATATGTTTACAGGAAACCTTCTTTACAGACAATAGCAAAGTATCTCTGAAACATCACTCTATTTACCAGTCAAACTCCAATGGAGGTGATAGAGCTCGTGGAGGAGTTGCAGTAGTAGTGAATAATTCTATTCCTCATCGCATTGTTAATATCAATACTACTATGCAAGCAACAGCTGTTAGCATTTCTTTGAATAAAACGATAACGATATGTTCCATATATTTGCCGCCAAGTATGCCTATAGATTCTACTAAACTAGATCAGCTGATTGACCAGCTTCCTAAGCCTTTAATTTTAATGGGCGATTTTAATGCCCATAGTACCTTATGGGGTTGTAGAGACACAAATGTTAAAGGTCGACAAATGGAAGATTTTATTTCCAAGCATGACCTCTGTCTCTTGAATGATAAAACTCACACATACCTACATCCTGCCACTGGCTCATATTCATCTCTAGATTTGACTATATGCAGTCCTGAAGTTGCTTCTGACTTTCATTGGAAGGTTGATGACGACTTTCATGGAAGCGATCATTTCCCGATTCTAGTATCGGAAATGGGACCTTCCATACAGCAACGGACAGAACGCTGGAAGCTTCATAGAGCGAACTGGGAACAATTCAAAGTATACTGCGAACAATCAATCCATCAAAATGCTTTTGAAAACTGTAAAAATCCTGCGGAACTTTTTACTTCCTTAGTTTACTCTGCCGCAGAGAAATCAATTCCTAGAACCACGACAAATCCAAAGCGTCCAAGCAAACCATGGTTTAATGATGACTGCAAGAAAGCTATAGCAGAGCGTAAACGTATTCTCAGAAATTTCAATCTGAGACCGACTCAGGAGAATCTTACAAAATTTAAAATTGCACGTGCGAAAGCACGACGGACAATAAAACAAAGTAAACGAACGTCTTGGAGACAATACGTATCTAGATTGAACTCTAGATCGTCTGTCAAAAAGACATGGGATATGGTTCGTAAAATTAATGGAAAAAACTCATATCAAAATGTTTGTCACTTAAATGCTGATGATGATGCCATCACTTCCAAAACTGATATTGCCAATGCTTTGGCTGAAACCTTTGCAGAAAAATCCTCCTCTTCGAATTACACTTCAAATTTCCGAAAATTTCAAAACATTAAAGAAAAAACTAAGCTAAATTTCAAATCGAATAACGCGGAGCCATACAATAAGGACTTCTCTTTAAAAGAACTGAAGAAAGCGTTAAAGAAATGCCACGATACTGCTGTTGGATGTGACGACATTCATTATCAGTTTTTAAAGCATTTGCCATATCGTTCCCTAGATTGTTTACTCAATATATTTAATCAGGTTTGGCAGGCAGGTATTCTTCCCGATTCATGGAAGGAAGCCATAGTAATACCAATACCCAAACCGGGAAAAGATTCTTCTAATCCTGCAAACTATCGCCCTATAGCCTTAACAAGTTGCATTTGTAAAACCATGGAAAGAATGGTGAATGACCGTCTTGTTTGGTTTTTAGAGAAAAATAAATTAATAGCAACCGCTCAGAGCGGATTTCGTAAACAAAGAGGCACTCTTGATCATTTAGTTCGATTTGAGACATTCATACGTAAAGGTTTTATTAAGAAAGAACATGTTGTCTCTGTGTTTTTTGATCTCGAAAGTGCCTACGATACAACATGGAAGTATGGAATTATGAATGACCTCTATGATTTCGGTATTCGAGGTCGCCTTGCTTATTTCATCTCAGCGTTTTTAAATGAGCGGCAGTTTAGAGTCAGAGTCGGTAATACTTTTTCTAACCCCCATGAACAAGAAATGGGCGTTCCCCAGGGATGTATTCTTTCAGTTACACTCTTTAGTGTAAAAATTAACAATATAATAAAATCTGTATGTCCTGGTGTGGAATGTTTTCTTTATGTCGACGACTTCTGCATTTGCTACAGGTCAAAACACATGCATATTATTGAAAGACAGCTCCAGCAGGTCCTGAACAATTTAAGCAAATGGTCTGAAGAAAATGGTTTTAAGTTTTCCAAAACAAAAACTAAGTGTATGCATTTTTGTAATTCAAGAAAATTTCATCTTGACCCAGACCTTACATTAGATGGTGTTCGTATAGAAGTCGTCCAAGAGTTCAAATTTCTAGGCCTTTTATTTGATTCCAAGCTGTCGTTCATTCCTCACATCAATTACTTGAGCAATAAATGTCAGAAAGCTCTCAATCTTTTACGTGTAGTCTCCAGTATGGACTGGGGAGCAGATAAGAAAGTGTTATTGCGACTTTATAGGTCGCTTGTAAGATCAAAGTTGGATTACGGTTGCGCAGTGTACGGATCGGCACGTCAGTCATACTTGCGCAAACTTGATACCATTCATAATCAAGGCTTGCGTCGTATATTGGGCGCATTTAGGACTTCTCCAATAAATAGTCTGTATGCAGAAGCAAACGAGCCTTCCTTAAATCTTAGGCGAAAGAAACTGTCAATGCAGTACTATATAAAGCTGAAGTCAAACCCTGAAAATCCTACTCATAAAGTTGTATTTGAACCTCTGTATAAAGCCGATTTTTTAAAGAAAGAAAATGTAATACCTCCCTTCAGTCTCCGGTGTGAAGCTGACATCCAATGTCTTGGCTTCGACCTTGATGACATAGCGGAGCAGAAGATTACAGATGTGCCTTTATGGACTTCCAACAGTCCGACATTTGTCTATGATCTAGCATCATACAAAAAGGCAACAACAGATCCTACTATATTTAAAATCAAATATCTAGAAATAAAAAGACAGTATTACAATTATGAACACATTTATACAGATGGTTCGAAAGAAGGTGACAGGGTTGCCGCGGCTGCTGTGCCGGACGGCGAATTATACCAGTTTCGTCTTCCAGATAAGTCTTCAATTTTTTCTGCAGAGCTAAAAGCTATAGACCTTGCTCTTGATCATATAAAGGAAGACGGTTACTGGCGCTACATCATTTTTACCGATTCACTCTCTGCCATGCAAGCACTTGATAATGAGAAGACTGATAATGCAATTATTGTTAATCTTTTAGATAAGCTCTCTGACATCTGCGGAACTACTGACATTGTTTTCTGTTGGCTCCCCGGCCACATTGGTATCAGTGGTAATGAAGAGGCAGATAGAGCTGCCAAGGAGGCATTATCACTTGATATTTTACCTTTTAAAGTCCCTTTTACCGATTTTAAACCTTCAATTAATACTTTTATTCAATCTGTATGGATTACTTCGTGGAACGACCCATTAAATCATCAAAATAAACTTTTCTGTATTAAGCCAACTCTTGGAGAATGGCTCTCAGGCTCAAGGACTTGTCGCCGCGAAGAAATAGTTTTGGCCCGTTTGCGTATCGGTCATACGCATCTTACGCACTCCTATCTCCTAAAAGGAGAGGAGGCACCGCAATGCATCCCGTGCTGTACTCCTCTCACCGTGAAACATATATTAACCGAGTGCGTTGACTTGGCGCAAATACGCGATAAATACTACAAAGTAGACAACATGAGTCTTTTATTTGATACTGTGAAGATTGAATCATTACTTGAATATCTCAAAGAGGCAAATCTTTTCAGAAAAGTTTAGTGTTTTATCTTCCTTGTTACATTCTAACTTAACTCGTTTTAAGGGCTTTTTTGGCCTTTCTGTTATTATTTTTATCCGTTAAACGTCACTTATGCGTACCTTTTACTTTTTACCCATAGAGTTTTATACATTCCTAAATCAGTACTTCACAGTATCGCTTTTCACCTTCGTATATGCGCCCAATATGACCTCAGCTGTCGACGGGCCATAAAACTCCATTCATTCATTCATTCATTCATTCTGAATTATCGACACAGAATGTAGTTGAAGCGAGACGTATCCGTGTCTTTCGGGATGGTATCCGGAAGGATACGAATACTATAGTCCTAAAATTCAAGACAGCAATACTGCCCAAAACCTTAAAAGTAGGGTATTTGAAGGTTCCTGTAGATCTGTATATACCGAACCCTCTTCAGTGCTATAGATGTTTTAAGTTTGGGCACCACGAAAGACAATGTAACGCTGATGACCACTGTAAAAGATGTGGAACAAATGAAGTAGAAACATTCCATCTACACCCCTGCAATAATCCTATGAAATGTTTGAATTGCGGTGAGGAGCATTATTCCACATCTCGGTCTTGCAAAGTTTGGAAGAGGGAGAAGGAAATAATTACGATCAAGTACCGTGAAAGCCTTTCGTTTGCTGAAGCAAGAAAGATTGTTGATGCACGACAAGCACTGGGAGCATCTTACTCCAGCATTACAAAGCCAACTGCCGCCAAAACAGTAAATTTAAAAGATGCCCAAACGCAGACAAGTGATGCCTCAGTGCAAACAGACTCATCCGAAAAACAGACTAATGCAACGGCCAAACCACAGAAACCCAACGCAAACAAAAAACCAGAAAAGCTTGTTCGTAGTAAAAGTCCAGCTAAATCTCCAAGAAAAGTTGTCTCAGACCGCCTTCCAAAGGGGTCTGATGACCATATACAACAACACAACTGTTTCCAGAGTCTTGATGAAGACATGGAGGCGGAAACTGACCAATCAGAAACAAATAAGCAAGGTCGTATTATCAAATTAAATAATAAGAAATGAATTGGCACATACTTCCAGTCCTCTGTGGTATCTTCCTTACAATAAACTCAGTCATGAATAATACCATTCTGCAATGGAATTGTCGCAGCATTAAAGCTAACTTCGAGGAATTAAACCTTCTAATCAATGAAAAGAAACCAGTTGCAATATCTTTACAGGAGACTTTTCTTAAAGATTCCGACAAATTCTCCTTAAAGGGCCACTCCCGTTTTTGTAAAAACTTCAGTGGTAACGATAAAGCTTCAGGAGGAGTGGCAATAATTGTGAATAACAATATTCCACACCATTTTGTCAAACTCGGAACTACTTTACAAGCCGTTGCTGTAAACATTTCTCTAAATAAAACCATTACTCTATGTACTATTTATCTTCCACCCAGCTCGGCAATTGATATCAAAAAACTTGATGACCTCGTAGATCAATTACCAAAACCTTTCATTTTAATGGGAGATTTCAATTCCCATCATACGTTGTGGGGATGTACAAATACGAATGACAAAGGTCAAACCATACAAAATTTTATCACAGAGCATAATCTTGTTTTGCTCTACGATAAGTCTTCAACATATCTTCATCCTGCAACTGGTTCTTATTCATCTTTGGACTTAAGTATATGCAGTCCGGAAATTTTTACTGATTTAAATTGGAAGGTCGATGACGACCTTCATGGAAGCGATCATTTCCCGATTGTAGTATCGGAAATTGGACCATCTGTACAAGAACGTCCAGAACGCTGGAAGCTTCATAAAGCAACTTGGGAAAAGTTCAAAATTCATTGCGAACAATCAATTGATCCCAATGCTTTTGACGAATGTGAAAATCCAGCAGAACTGTTCACTTCCTTACTTTACTCGGCTGCAGAGAGATCAATTCCTCGGACGTCGACAAATCCAAAGCATCAAAGCAAACCATGGTTTAACGATGATTGTAAGAAGGCTATAGCAAAGTTCAAAATTGCGCGTGCGAGAGCACGGCGAACTATAAAACAAAGTAAACGTGCGTCTTGGCGACAGTATGTATCCAGATTAAATTCTAGATCGTCTGTCAAAAAGACATGGGAGATGATACGAAAAATTAACGGCAAAAGTACTTCGAATAGTATCTGTCATCTTGACACTGATGATGGGAACTTTACTTCTAGACATGACATTGCCAATGTGCTGGCCGACACGTTCGCCAAGAAATCTTCTGATGAAAATTACTCATCCACGTTTCGAAAACGTCAGGAAGTAAAAGAGAAATCCAAACTGAATTTTAAATCCAGTAACAAAGAACATTATATTAAAGATTTTACCATTAAAGAGCTGAAAAAGGCTCTTAAGAAATGTCATGACACTGCAGTTGGGTCTGATGATATACATTACCAGTTCCTTAAACACTTGCCTTATCGTTCCCTCCATTGTTTACTCCAAATATTTAATCAGATCTGGAAGACAGGTGTTCTTCCAGACTCTTGGAAAGAAGCTATAGTTATACCTATACCAAAGCCAGGCAAAGATTCTACAAACCCAAGTAATTACCGCCCTATAGCCTTAACAAGTTGTATTGTTAAAACTATGGAAAGAATGGTAAATGACCGCTTAGTTTGGTTTTTAGAGAAAAATAAACTTATTTCCACAAACCAGTGCGGATGTCGTAAACAGAGAAGCACTCTTGATCACTTAGTACGCTTCGAGACTTTTATACGTGAAGTCTTCATACAGAAAGAACATGTTGTTTCTGTCTTTTTTGATTTAGAAAGTGCTTACGATACCACCTGGAAGTATGGTATTATGAACGACCTTTATGATTTCGGTATTCGAGGTCGCCTTGCTTATTTCATTTCTGCCTTTTTAGACGAACGTCAGTTTAAAGTCCGGGTTGGAAATACATTGTCCAGCCCACACGAACAGGAAATGGGCGTTCCCCAGGGAAGCATCCTTTCAGTTACACTTTTTAGTGTTAAAATTAACAACATTGTTAAATCTGTTCGCCCTGGAGTAGAATGCTTTCTGTATGTTGACGACTTCTGCATTTGTTACCGGTCAAAACATATGCATACGATTGAAAGACAGCTTCAACAGGTTTTAAATAATTTAAGCAAGTGGTCGAACGAAAACGGTTTCAAATTTTCGAAAACCAAGACCAAATGTATGCATTTCTGTCAGTCGAGAAAATTTCATCTCGACCCGGAGCTGACATTAGATGGTGTCCGTATAGAAGTCGTCCCAGAATTCAAATTCTTAGGTCTTTTATTTGATTCTGAACTCGCGTTCATCCCACATATTAACTATTTGAGCAATAAATGCCAAAAAGCTCTGAATCTTTTACGTGTTGTTTCCAGTATGGACTGGGGAGCAGATAAAAAAAGTATTGCTGAGACTGTATAGAACACTCGTCCGTTCAAAGTTAGATTACGGCTGCATTGTATATGGCTCAGCGCGGCAATCGTACCTTCGGAAATTGGATTCTATCCATAACCAAGGTTTACGCTTAGCACTTGGCGCCTTTAAAACATCCCCTATCAATAGCTTGTATGCAGAGGCAAATGAACCATCTTTAAATTTACGTAGGAAAAAGCTCTCTTTGCAATATTATATGAAGTTAAAATCAAATCCCGACAACCCCACGCATAAAGCAGTATTTGAACCGCTCTACAAGGACAAGTTTTTAAATAGAGAAAAAGTCATACTTCCTTTTAGTTTACGCTGTGAAGCGGATATGAGTTGTTTAGATTTCAATCTTGAGGATGTAGCAGAACATAAAATCTCTGAAGTTCCTTTATGGACTTCTAAAAGTCCAACCTATGTATACAATCTTGCTTCAGACAAGAAAGCTACAACAGATCCCATGATTTTTAGAAATAAATTCCTTGAAATAAAAGAACAGTACTGCCTTTACGAAGAGATATATACCGATGGTTCCAAAGATGGAAATAAAGTTGCTGCGGCTGCCGTGCTAGATGGCGAATTATACCAATTCCGGCTTCCTAATAATTCTTCTATTTTTTCTGCAGAGCTAAAGGCGATCGACCTTGCCCTCAACCATATTCAGCAAGACGCTTACTGGCGCTATATTATATTTACAGATTCTTTATCTGCCATGCAAGCACTTGAGGGTGAGAAAACAGATAATCCATTAATAGTCAGTCTCCTAGAAAAATTATCAGGAATCTGTGAAAAAGCCGATATTGTTTTCTGTTGGCTCCCTAGCCATACTGGTATCAGTGGCAATGAAGAGGCAGATAAAGCTGCCAAGGAGGCATTGTCACTGGAAGTTTTACCTTTTAAAGTTCCTTTTACTGATTTTAAGCCATTAGTGAATGATTTTATTCAAAATGTATGGCAGCAATCCTGGAATGACCCAGTCAACCAAAATAATAAGTTGTTTACAGTGAAGCCAGCTGTTGGCGGGTGGCTTCCGGGGTTGCGGAGAAGTCGCCGAGAGGAAATTATATTGGCCCGTCTTCGCATTGGTCATACATATTTGACGCACTCGTATCTCCTCAAAGGAGAAGAGGAACCACAGTGTATTCCCTGCAATACGTCTCTAACTGTTAAACATATACTTATAGACTGCATAGACCTTGCACCTATAAGAAACAGGTTTTTCCATGCCGACAGTTTGAGCATTTTATTTGAGTCTGTAAAGTTGGAATCTATTTTTGAGTTCTTGAAAGAGGTAAATCTCTACAAAAAGATATAATTTTAGGTTCTATTGACCACCTGTATTTTTAGACTATATGTCACTCACGTCATTTGTATTTTAGTGTTTACACAGCTGAGATTTTAACTTTTTGTAACTTTACAGTATGATCAATTAAATGCATTTCATTACTTGTTAGTGCGCCCAATATGACCTTTGATGTCGACGGGCCTTAAAACTTCATTCATTCATTCATTCATTCATTCATACCTTCTCCTAAAAACATACTTTCACATGCATTCATGTATTTGATTCAGAAAAAATATATGAAAAGGGTGTTTTGACTCTGTACCAAACAACAAAATTTTAGACCAGTCCAAATTTAAAGCATTTGCAGACAACAAAACAAATGTGACTGTTAAAGTAAAATTTGTTTTGGAAAGGGTAGAAAACATTTCTTCATGAGCATTTTCTCCTTTCCCCCAATGTTTTCCATAGGCTTCTTTCTTAAGTTTACTGAAAGTTTGGATCATGTGTTAACCCATTACCACACAATCCATACTTTTGACGCCCCTGAGAAAGAAGCCTTTGGAAAACATGGTGGGAAAAGGAGAAAATGCTGGTAACCAGCATTTTCTCCTTTTCCCACAATGTTTTCTACCCTTCACAAAACAAATTTCAAATTTTCAGTCACGTTTACTTTGTCGTCAGCAAATGCTTTCAATTTGGACAAGTCTATAATATTGTCGTTTGGTAATGAGTTAAAGGCTTAATTTCACCTTCTTTGATTTTTATTCATGAAATGAGGGCTCAACTTTATATTCATAAAGATACTTATGAAATTCAATTAGTTGCCATTTTATTAATTACCAAATACATTTTCACACAATTATTATCCTCTCCATAACTAATATTCTATTACTAATGTTTTTATTCT
Organism: Tridacna gigas; assembly: GCA_945859785.2. Classification (NCBI taxonomy): domain Eukaryota; kingdom Metazoa; phylum Mollusca; class Bivalvia; order Cardiida; family Cardiidae; genus Tridacna; species Tridacna gigas. Next base: position 70,802,409 of record OX244028.2, read on the forward strand.
AATGATTAATATTTTGTGTTGACAAATAAATGGTATTCACCACTTGTAAATGTAGATCCACTGATATAGTTATTATTTATGAGAATGAAATAAAAATTATAAATACTGTATGATGCTTTTGTTTCATTTTTCATTTAGTATTGCATTGAGAACTAGTGAAATTAAAAATTGCCTTTATTTCCCATGGATTAAGATCGCACGCTGGGGGCCCACCACCAGTCCCACAGTTGTGTCGCACCCTCGCCCTTTCCTTTTTCTTTGCTGCTACTTTCAGGTCGCTGACTTTTTTTTTTGGCCTCTTCCAGGGTGCGCCCTACTTTGCTTGTACTATTTACCCTGAAAATTTATAACAAATGCTTATGTTAATTCTAGTGGCTGATGCACATGTACAATAATAATAACTATCTCAGAATTTCCTGACATGCTGATTCTTACCCAATGAAGATTAACCCTTTACCAAACAAACTCTTGTTTTTATGACCCAGAGAGAGAAGCCTTTTGAAAACATTGTGGGAAAAGTAGAAAAACTGGTAACCAGCATTTTCTTCTCTTCCCATAATGTGTTCTACTCTTCTAAAGTTAATTCTGAGTCATGTTTATTTTATCATCTGCAGATACTTTTGATTTGGACTTGTCTAAAATTCCTTTGTTTGGTAAAGAATTAAAATGATACTGTAAAGACCTGAAAAAAATTTGATACTGTTGGAAAATTTGGGTTGTTTGTACCTAGCCCTTTGTAGCCCTTATCTTACACAAAATTTTCCTTTGATAAGCTGATTCTGAATGTTTTCAAAATGGCCAGAGTGTTACTGTGTGTCAAGAGTATTTTACATGGAACATACAGTTCACTCAGTGTGATAACTGAATTGTAAAACTTGATTCAGTTCCCTGAAATTGCCAAAGTGTACATCTACTGAATGGATCACCCATTTTACGACACATAGGTATGGTAAAGTCCGACATTACACCTGCATAATGAAAAGGCCGCTGTGAATCCGATAGGTCAGGCTCATTGAAATGTTGTTTTTTTGTAAAAACCCATACAGATTGGATTTGTTGTGTTTAATGAAGGACGACAATTGACTTGTAAAACACACCAAGCGGAGTTTCAGTTCCTTTCCTTGTGATTAAGTTCATATGCAGTGAGGCTGCCATCGCGATCGTGGCCATTGTGTTGAATTATGATTTGATAATTTCGGGTTTTTTTTGAAAACCAAACCATTAAAAACCACCGTCCCCACGAACGCTGAACTGAAAAGTAGTCCGATGTAAACCATAGAACAACACTGAGTTTGTCATCAGTTCTATCGAGGAAAATGATTTAAAAAAAACTCACGAATCCAGAACGCCTTCCCATGCCGCTTTCTTTTCCGTGGCGGTTATGTTGTTGGAAAATTTACTTTCCAATACTTTATATTTTTCGCTGTATGCAGTGGTCAGCCTAGTGATCTCCTCCTGTGTCCAATTAGCTTTTCTTTTTGTTGTTTCCGTCATTTTCAGCCGCGTAGAATCCTATAACTTTGTTTGTTTACACAGTCGAACTGACAGTTGGCGCGCTCGCGGACTAATATGACGTAGGAGCACTTGTTACGAAACAATCTTATCTTCTTTTAGAGAGTATTCGAGCGTACGCATTTCGTACGCTGTGGATTGCGTACGTCGGTGTTAGTGAAACGCCGTACGTAAAAACTTACGACATACGTAAGTCGCTTGCGTGCGCAAAATATTTGCGTAAGTCTACGCACTTTAGTGAAACGGGCCCCAGGCCTTTAATTTAAGACCTACACAAGAAAATCATGGTAAATTCAAGATAGCTCGAGCAAAGGCTCGTAGAACGATTAAACAATGTAAACGTGCGTCTTGGCGACAGTACGTGTCTAGACTTAACTCTAGATCGTCTGTCAGGAAGACCTGGGAAATGATGCGTAGAATTCAGGGTAAAAATTGCTCTACAAATGTAAATCATCTGAACTCGACAGGAGGTGAAAAGACTTCGAAAAAAGATGTAGCAAACATTCTAGCTGAAACATTTTCAAAAAAGTCCTCCTCTACGAATTATTCCGAGACATTTCAAAGGTTTAAAGCCCAAAAAGAAAAGAAAGACTCAACTTTAATTCAAACAATAAAGAGTCATACAATAAACCCTTCTCTATTAAAGAACTTAGAATGTCTTTAAAGAAATGTCACGACACTGCTCCGGGTTCAGATGATATTCACTATCAGTTCCTGAAACATCTACCGTATAATTCCTTACATTGTCTACTAGAGATTTTTAACCATGTATGGGAAACGGGGATTTTCCCTGAATCTTGGCGGGAAGCTATTGTTATTCCTATTCCCAAACGGGTAAAGATAAAACAAACCCTGCAAATTACAGACCAATAGCGTTAACCAGCTGTATTTGCAAAACCGTGGAAAGAATGGTCAATGACCGGCTTGTTTGATACTTAGCGAAGCACAACCTAATCACAAGTTTTCAATCTGGCTTTCGAAAACAAAGAGGTACAATTGATCACCTTATTAAATTCGAAACATTTATTCGCGAGGCTTATATTAAGAAGGAACATGTCGTATCCGTGTTCTTTGACTTAGAGAGCGCCTACGACACTACATGGAAGTATGGTATCATGAATGATCTCCATTCGTTTGGCATTCGAGGTCGTCTTGCCAAGTTTATAGCTGCCTTTTTATATGACCGTCAGTTTAAAGTTCGTGTCGGAGACACCTTTTCTGATCCACACGAACAAGAAATGGGTGTTCCTCAAGGTAGCATCCTTTCCGTGACGCTATTTAGTGTCAAGTTTAACAACATTATTAAATCAGTGAATCCAGGAGTTGATTGCTTTCTGTATGTGGATGACTTCTGCATTTGTTACAGATCAAAGCACATGCATACGATTGAGAGACAATTGCAGCAAGTACTAAACAACCTGCAAAAATGGTCGAATGAAAACGGATTTAAATTTTCTAAAACCAAGACCAAGTGTATGCATTTTTGTCAGATGCGAAAACATCATCCCGATCCGGATTTAAAACTTGATGGAACCCGTATTGAGGTTGTCCAGCAATTTAAGTTCTTGGATCTTATTTGTGACAGCAAACTGACGTTCATACCCCATATCAACTATCTTAAGGATAAATGTCAAAAGGCACTTAACCTGCTGCGTGTTGTTTCCCACTTGGATTGGGGAGCAGATCGGAAAGTTCTCCTTCGGCTTTACCGATCTCTTATTAGATCAAAACTGGACTATGGATGCTTTGTCTATGGATCTGCAAGAAAATCTTATATTCAGAAGCTAGACACCATCCATCACCAGGGTCTGCGCTTAGCTCTGGGTGCGTTCAGGACTTCGCCTATAAGTAGTATTTATGCAGAAGCAAATGAAGCATCTTTATATTTACGGAGAGAAAAACTGGCCATGCAATACTTTCTTAAACTCAAGTCAAACCCAAACAACCCTACACATAATATAGTTTTTAATCCTCTTTACAAGGATTTATTTTTAGCAAAAGAAAGAATTATACCACCATTTAGTTTTCGTTGTGAACCCAACGTTGCTTGTCTTGATTTGAACTTGGAAGATATTGCTGCGAACTCTGTTCATGACTCTCCTCCGTGGACTCTTAAAGATCCTCAGTTTCTGTATGACCTTGCGTCAGACAAGAAGGCAGATACTGACCCAGTGATATATCAAACAAAGTATGCTGAAATCAAACAAATGTATTTTAACTTTGAACACGTCTACACAGACGGTTCAAAAGATGACGAAAAAGTGGCTTCGGCTGCTGTTTTTGATGATGAAATAATTACATTTCGGCTCCCAGATAATGCATCCATTTTTTCAGCTGAACTGAAAGCAATTAGATTGGCTCTCGATAATATCGAATATCGAGGTGGACCCCGATATATCATTTTTACAGATTCTTTATCTGCAATGCAAGCCCTTGAGAATAACACTAATGAGAACCCTGTGGTGAAAGATACGCTGGAACATATATCAAAAATTATTTCAGATGGTGTACGTTTGATATTTTGTTGGATCCCAAGCCACATGGGCATACGAGGTAATAATCGGGCAGACACTGCTGCAAAGTCTGCATTATCTCAAGATATTTTGCCTTTTGAAGTTCCCTACTCAGATTTTAAACAACTTGTTGATGTTTTTATAAAGAAAGTATGGCAAACCTCTTGGGGCGACGCAATGAATGAACACAATAAACTCTTTGCCGTCAAACCTGTGTTAGGCGAATGGTCCCCAATGACAAGATCTCGCCGGGAAGAAATTGTTCTGTCCCGTTTTATGAATTGGACATTCTTTTATAACTCATTCCTACCTCTTAAAGGGCGATGATCCACCGGAGTGCATTGCGTGTGCAGAACCATTCACCATAAAACACATACTAATCGACTGCATTGATACGGCAGACACACGGAAGAGATTTTACAATGTAAGTACCATGCGTCAGCTTTTTGAAACTGTGTGTTTGGACAAAATATTTTATTTTTTAAGAGAAATTCACATTTTCAACCAGATTTAAGTATTAGCCTTTTGGCTCAGCTTTTGATATCTTTGTTGTTTTATAAATTGTTACGTTCTAACGTTGTCGTCTTCTTAACTGTTACTTTCAAAATTTCACCGGCAGTTCGCTTCTTAATTTTTTGATTGTTTCCCATTGTATTTATCTTATCCATATACTTTCCTCACTTTGTCATTTTAGTAAAGCTACTATTCACAATCTTAATTTTTTCATTTAAAGCTTTTAAGTAGATAGGGATTGCCTTGTTACTCAGTCACGTTGTTAAGCATGTCAAAATTATTCATAACCCTTCCTTTTTTATAGCGAAAGCTACTATTTACAATCTAAACTTTTTTCATAACAGACTTAAGAGTAGATAGGGATTGCCCTGTCACTCTATAATGTCTTTTATATGTATCAAAATTACACATTCTTTTTTAATTTAGTACTTTTTACTACTTTCAATTCGTTCAAATCCATTTAAGCACAAAACTTGTAGTTTATTATTTTTAATGAATATACATGCGCGCTAAATGACCATAGCTGTCGATGCGCCATAAAACAACATTCATTCATTACATAGCGAAAGGACAACGTGGCCTTTCAAACCTGTTACAGGAGGCTTGTGAAGAAGCAAGAGAAAGATATAGCGATGTGCGACAGCAAGTACGGAGAATAGGCAATCAATTTTTGTCAAGTGTTGAAATAGGTGCGCAAGAAGCTGTATACCTTGTTCTTCAGTTGCCACTTCGAAGATGTACAAGAGATGTCATATATGTTGACACAAAAAGACCAAACGAGAGGACATCACTCATAAAGCCCATATCGGAATTAAAGCAGTTGCCTGCTAAATCAAAACAAGTGGAGATGGACAACATTCTTAAGAGATACAAGCGACGACCTGCAGTTTTGGAACAGTTGTGTTATGCAGATTTTGCCTCATGGTATGATTTATGTCGGCTTCCAAACAAAGTGTCAGTGGACATATCTAAAGCACAGGAGTTGCCAGAGACAGAGTATGAACATGACAAAGATGATGAATTGGATGGTATTGTTGAAAACAAACATGATGACAGAATTGTATACTTTGCTTGTGGTACTCAAGTAAAAAGAAGATTGCGACAAAAAGTCATTTACAGCCATGTAACACCAATGAACCATGACAGTGAAGAACATTTTCGCGAAAAGCTTATGTTGTATACTCACTGGAGAGACGATGAATTAGACTTAAAAGGAGAGTTTGAGTCTTATGAGGAGAGTTACCATGCTAAATCTCGAGAAATCAGTAGCAACAAATTTCATTATGTGAAAACGGAAGATACCTTTTATGACAATATTACAGGGAATATTGAGGAAGGACAATTGCATGCAGCAATTCACCCTGAGGCACAGCATTTAGATTTAATTGATGCAGGTGAACCTCCTAACCAAGCAGCTGAGTTTGGTTGCTTTGATCCTGGGTTAGTTGCCAATGACCATAATGATTATGATATAGGGGGAGATTTAGGAATAAGCAGAAGTCACATACATGTATGTGATGTAAGCCTACCACAGAGAGAAATGGATAATGACCAATACTTGCAGAGTGCCAGAGTTTTGAATCATGAGCAGAAAAAGTTATTTTATCATATCCTAAATAAAGTCAAGACTAAATCATTGCCATTTTTCACGTTCTTGTCAGGCGGAGCTGGTTGTGGAAAGTCTGTACTTATACGAGCCATCAGCCAAGCGCTGATAAAGTACTTCAATCACTTACATGGTGAAAATCCAGATACATTGAAACTGCTGTTGTGTGCTCCTACTGGAAAAGCTGCCCACAATACTGGTGGAAGCACTATTCATTCAGCATTTTGTATTCCAGCAAATCAAGGTTTCCATTTCAAACCTCTTGATATGCAGCAACTGAACACACTAAGAGCATATTTCAATGACTTGAAAGTCATCATAATAGATGAAATATCTATGGTAGGCAGATCAATGTTTAACTTTATTAATCTGCGCTTGCAAGAAATTAAAGGATGCACCAAGCCATTTGGAGATATAAGTATACTTGCAGTTGGTGATCTATTTCAGTTGAAACCTGTTCTCGATTCTTGGATATTTTCAAAGGAATACAAGACGTCACAGCTTCAGAGTTTGGGCACAAATTTATGGGTTGATTTATTTGATTTCTTTGAATTGAAAGAAATCATGCGACAAAAAGGTGATCGTGCTTTTGCTCTTCTATTGAATAGGTTGCGAGAAGGGAATCATACTGAAGAAGACTTAGCGGTACTGGAAAAAAGACAAATTCTGAATCCCAGTTCAACGACCGAGGATTTGAAACAGCTGCCACATTTATTTTGCAGAAGAGCGGATGCTTATGCTCATAATGAAATGGTGCTATCGCATATGCCCTGTTCAGACAAAATTAACATAGACTGTATTGATACAGTTTCTGGCAATATTGCCAGATCTTTGCATGACAAAATTCTTTCAAAAGTTCCATTAGATCCTAGTAAAACTATGGGGCTACAGAAAAAACTTGTTCTTGGTATAGGATTAGCGGCAGAATTATGTTGTAATGTGGATACCACTGATGGTCTTACAAATGGTGCCTCTTGCTCAATAAAGAAATTTGACCTTAGAGTAGAGAATTCATCTAGGTGCAGCATAATTTGGGTTGAATTTGATGACCAGGCTGTTGGTAAAAAATGGCAGAGAAAGTATAAACATTTGTACCAACATGGTATAGCTCAAACATGGACACCTGTTTTAGAAATTTGTCGCAGATTTTCCTACCGCTACCATAAAATATACCAAATAGTTCGTCGCCAATTCCCCCTGTACTTGTCAGCTGGGAAGACAATCCATAAAGCTCAAGGATCAACAATCAAAGGAGCTGTCATTGATTTTGGCAAACGTAAAATTGATCATGCTCACTATGTAGGTCTGAGTAGAGTCACAAGTCTGTTAGGTATCCACATTCTGCAACTGAGCTCATCAAAAATTAGTATTTCCTCAGAAGTTGTTGCAGAAATGGACCGACTTAGAACTGATAGAACTATTCAACAATTGCCCAATTTAAAAAGTTCACACAGACTAAAAATTGGTTTTCATAATTGCAGATCTTTACGTAAACACTTTGATGATATCAAGCAAGATTGTTATTTGCTACAATGTGATGTCATTGGTTTTGTTGAGACAAGAATTTCAAACACAATGGCTGATCGATATGTGATAGATGGATTTAGCTTTCTGACTTCAGAATTTGAACAGTCTCCACATGGTATTGCAATTTACTATAAGAATTATGTTAATGTTGGTAGACCCTTGATTCTAACTATATTTGGTATAGAAATTGCATTTGTGGTAATTGGTGCACATCTTGTTGGGTTTGTTTACTGTCCTCCAAAGTATGCGACCCGTTCAAATTACTATAGTTTCCTCTCTGCAGTATTTGGCAGTGACGGTGCTATTGAGCATTTCAGTGAGCGTCTTCCAAAAAAAATGAATGTTATATTGATTGGTGATTTTAATTATGATTACATCACTGGAAGCATATCGATTCCGGGACTTTTCAAGGATTTTCTTTATCTAAAACAGCTAATTGTCTCTCCTACAACTGATTATGGTAGTTGCTTGGATCATATATATACAAACTTGAGTTTGGATTCTATAGAAAAAGTGGGAACACTGGAATCTTACTTCTCTGACTATAAACCATTATATATTATACTGAAACACAATTATCAGTTCTTCAATTAGTCTATGTATCATTCAATATTTCATTCAGAACAAATTAGTTGAGATGCAATCATGTTCAGGTGCTGTTAATGTTAAATAGACAATGCAAAGTAGATTGGTCCCGAGCAAGGCTGATCATTGATCTGTTGATTTTTTTTTTTTTTTTTTTGCGAGGAGGGAGTTGACCATTTTCCTGGTTTGTTACCGTAGTATCCAAACAAGCAGAATTGGTTCGAATATCTTATAGCAAAAGAAAATATTGTGGAGAAAGGGAATGTTCTTATGTTCAATGTAAGCATATCTTTTTTCTCCATTTTCAGCGTTTTCATAAAGGTATCTGCTGTGGATATGCTCATGTAATTTTTAGAAAGGGTGAATGGTATAACAGCTTCTTTAACCCTTTACCAAACAATGCCTGGTTTTCACGATCCTTTGAAAGATGCCTTTTGAAAACATTGTGGGAAAGGGAGAAAATGCTGGTAACCAGCATTTTCTCCTTTTCCCACAATGTTTTCTACCCTTCACAAAACAAATTTTAAATTTTCAGTCACTTTTATTTTGTCATTTGCAAATGCTTTCGATTTGGACAACTCAAATTGAAGGCACTTGCAGATAATAAAATAAACTTAACTCAAAAGCTGTAATTTGCTTCCAGCAGGGTAGAAAACATTGTGGGAAAAGAAGAAAATGCTGGTTACTAGCAGTTTCTCCTATTCCCGCAATGCTTTCAAAAGGCTTCTGTCATAAGATCGTAAAAACCAGGGTTAGGTTAACAATTAAGCAACAAAATCTGAGACTGGTCCTCATAGTTAACAACAAAATCTTAGACTGGTCCTCATTAAAAACATTTGCAGATGACTTCTCACATACATGTATGGCTAAATTGCTAGAATTCATGTCTGAGAGACCAGGAAACATTGTGGGAAAAGGAGAAAATGTTGGTTACCAGTGTTTACTCCTTTCCCTCAATGGTTTTGTAAAGGCCTCTTCAGCACAGTAGCTAAAACTTGTGATTATGTTGTAAAGGGTTTATAAGGTATACAAAGACCCGATTGTTTAGGTTTTTTTTTTTAGACAGTAATTGTCCTTAAATTTGGTTATGAACAATGTTTCTTGCATTTGTATCTTTCAATTTTTGAAAACTAGATGTACTAGGTAGTTAGGGTATGGCATGGTATTTTACAGATGACCAGCATAAAGAAAGTATTTAAAGAGAACAAAACAGGCCCATATTCACTGGGAGTAAAAGTTAAAGTTGTTGCCAGAGATGATGTTCAAACTTACAAGAAGGATGGTGAGGACAAATCTGTTTTGACATGTGCAGTGAGCGATGGTGAAGAAGTGATGAAGGTCATTTGTTATGACAAATCCAAGTTTACCAGTTTGTGGGTAAGTGAAAAGTTTTAGAATTCTTATTTAATAATTCATTACTTACTAAGGGAAGTGATTCATTTTATGAAATGAAGGAAAATGACAAAAAATTGCAGCTTTTCCCCAAAAAATGCTTTCAAATCTGTTCTACGGCGCTTCTATTAGGGAAAAGGTTAAAAGACCAAATAGAATGGGTCTACTTTGGCATCTGGTTGCATATACAAGTTTTGTTCAACAGATGTCATACTGTTGAGAAAAGAAACTGTAGTTTATCACAGTTCAATGCTTTGTAGTCGTTGGTGTTTACCCTTTTAACACCCAGTCATATGGTTGAATGATGCCAGGCGTTTATGAATACATATGAGGGAAAAGGAGAAAATATTGATAAGAAGCATTTTTTTCCTTTGACCACGATTTTTTGTACTCATTTAGAATCCTAAGTTAGGCATCATTTTGTTTACAGTTTTGAAGTTACATGTACTTGTTCCCTTGTTGACAAACTTTTGTGAAATCATGGAGTGGTTAAAAAAAAACCCTGGAAACCATGATGCTACAAATTGTCCATTCCACATTGTCCAATCAGAGCTACTTCAGACTGCCCTTTCAGCTTGTAAATGACTTTCACCTGTTACTAAAAGATAGAATTTTAGACTGGTCCAAATTGAAAGCACTTGCAGGTGACAATACAAATGTACATGTAACTCAAAAATTGAAATTTGTTTCCAAACAGGTAGAAAGTATTGAAGAAAAGGAGAAAATGCTGGTTACCAGCATTTTTCTCTTTTGCCATAATGCTTTCAAAAGGGTTCTATCTCAGGGTTGTAAAAACCAGAGATTGTTTGGTAAAGGGTTTAAGTCAATTGACATATTTTTCTTAACTCTTTACCAAATGACAAAATTTTAGGTTTGTCAAAATCAAAAAGCATTTGCAGACAACAACATAAAAGTGACTGAAAATTTTATAATTTGTTTTGTGAAGGGTAGAAAACATTGTAGGAAAAGGAGAAAATGCTGGTTACTGGCATTTCTCCTTTTCCCAGTTTTCTAAGGCTAATATCTCAGGGTCGTCAAAAGTAGGGATTTTGTGGTAATGGGTTATTATAACTTTTATGCTGTGATTCACCAATATCAATCGCTTTACCTCTATTTGGGAACTGGTGTTGGTTCCTCAGAGGGTTAGTATACCCTTGAAATGAAAGCTAGTAGGATGAAATTGCATCTCTTAATATTTGTGTGAATTGATTAAAAATTGCCGTTTGCTTTGTTTAAGGTTGGGGCTAACATCATCTTGAGAGAATTCATCAGAAAAAATGAAAATGGCGAGAGGTTCATGGATTGTACCTCATCAACGAAAATTGTGATGTGTGTTACGCCAGTAGAAGTAAGGGAAGAACTGGTCACTATGGGTCAGAATATTGTTAACCCCCCTCCACCAGCAACCATTCCGATATCAAGTGCATTGGCTTCGCCTTTAAGAAAGAGAGTATCTGTTTCTGGAAAAATAATTCAGGTTTGTTTTTCATTATTAACTGTACTTGCTAAAACTGTCATGATTTCTGCCTTTTTTTTTCCCTTGTTCATCTTTTTCTTGCGAACATTCATGATTAAGTGTGTATTTTGCATTTGTCGTGAAGGCTGCACAGTTTTTCTATATCATCAATACCCAGAACCCTTTTTTGAAAACACAAAGTTGTCTTATCATAACAGCATCAATACTATTAAAAAAAAAAAGATAAGTAGAAAAGTAGCCATGTTAAGTTGAACTTTTTTATTTCTTGTTAATGCGGTGAAATCCACTTTATTTGCTCTTTTGAAACTTGCACAGATCATTTGTATCATAAAGGGATTGAACAGTTAAACAATTAAAGAAATCAAGCAATCAGGTGTGTAGTAGCAGCCATTTGATGACTTGCACTTCGCACTTCAACCCATTACCACACAATTCCTACTTTTGATGACTCTGAGAAAGAAGCCCTTAGAAAACATTGTGGGAAAAGGAGAAAATGTTGGAAACCAGCAATTTCTCCTTTTCCCACAATGTTTTCTACTCTTCACAAAATAAATTTGAAATTTTCAGTCACTTTCATTTTGCCGACTGCAAGTGCTTTCGATTTGCACAAGTGGACAATTTTGTCATTTGGTAATGATGGTTGGTTGGTTGTATTGGGTTTTAACACCACTGTAACAGCTTGGGTCATATCATGGCGGTTGGTAACACTCATGTGTTTTCTGGCTTTCTCATACTCATGTATTAGCACAACTTTCTTTCAAAGCCACCAACTACTTTGAAAGAGGTGAAAAGCCAAAATAGGACGATAAGAAAGTTCGCCTTAACCGGTATCAAAATCACAACCACCAGGTCATGAGTCTGACACTCTCACCACTGAGCTACCCGGGCGGGCCATTTGGTAATGAATTAAGTGTTCAGAAGTTGAAAATTGTATGCGATTCCCCATCCACTCCCCCCACCCACTCCTTTTGTGGAAAAAAGGGGTACAAAAGTCTTATATTATGAATATCATTGAAGATTGATGTTTTTGTGGCTTATCTCTTGGCTTTTTTGACATCTCCTGGTATCTAAGGTCTGTAACCTTTCTTTCTAGGAGTATGCACATTTAATGTTAGTTACCCTAGCAAAATTGTAACATAAGCACTTAACTCTTTACCAAACAACAAAATTTTAGACTAGTCTTAACATCAAAGCACTTGCAGACAACATAATAAACAAAGCATAACTCAAAAAGTGGAATTTGTTTCCAGCAGGCTAGAAAACATTGTAAGAAAAGGTGAAAATGCTGGTCAGCATTTTCTCCTTTTCCCACAATGTTTTCAAAAGACTTCTATTTCATGGTCGTAAAGACCAGGGATTGTTTGGTAAAGGGTTAAAGTCTAATATATTGCAGAAAACTTAGAGTTAAAATTCTTCTGTGTTTCTGCAACAGGGAAAAAAATATCTTTGAATTCCATGATTATTTTTAGGAAGATGAACCTCGAACTGTAGAGGTCAAAGGAGAACAGGTGTCAATCAAAACCATTACATTGGAAGACATCAGCGGCAAATCCCGCGTCACGCTATGGAGAGATACCTCGACTGCAGGGGTTCGCCCTGGAGACCATGTTCTTATTACAGATGTAGTAGTTAATATGTATCAAAATAAGGCTTCACTGTCTACTACAAGTAAAACGAAGCTGGAGGTTTGTGAATTTTTTATATTTTCCCAAACCTATTTTTGCACCAATTAATGCCCTGGACCTGATATCATTCATTCAATAGTGCAGTATCTCAAACTTAATTAGTGTGTAGGATGTGGAATATCTTGAACTGCAACACAAAAAGGAACTGACCAAGGCTTTTATTTCTTTTACTCAAAATGTCAGTGACTGTCATGAAAAACCAGACTGAACCATGTCTGAAGAGCATGTAAAATTATTATTGACTGCCTGTATAAAATATTTTCACACTGCATTATCTGTGATGCCTGTTGTGCAAAATACAGTTTTATATGTTTTTGATATCTGCCCTAAATGGCCTTGGTCTGTCCTTCCATCTGTCTGTCCACCTTTGAAAGATTTTCATTAACCTACAGCTCGTTTCTCATTATACAGTGACACTGTTTATAACACTGCATTATCTGTGATGCCTGTTGTGCAAAATACAGTTTTATATGTTTTTGATATCTGCCCTAAATGGCCTTGGTCTGTCCTTCCATCTGTCTGTCCACCTTTGAAAGATTTTCATTAACCTACAGCCCGTTTCTCATTTTTACAGTGACACTGTTTACAGAACCCAATATCCAAAACTCTTGTGTTCATTATTTTACAATTTGCAAACTGCATTTTTATCTATGGCTCAATTTCCAAACTAAAAAGGTTGCTGTTTTTTTAAAACCTTTACCAAACAGTTCCTGACGACCATAGGAAGAAAGGGTTTTGAAAACATTTTAGGAACCACTCTTTCATTTTGTAGTGGGGGATGAAGCTGTCCTTCAAATTGTCATCTTAACCCTTTCCCAAATGACAAAATTTAAGACTTCAAGTTGAAAGCAGTAGATATAAATAGGGGGTGCGGTCGTAACAATCGGTCTTAACAATCTTAACAATCTTAGTGGGGGTACGGTCGTAACAATCGGTCTTAACAATCTTAACAATCTTAGTGGGGGTACGGTCGTAGCAGTCTTAACAACCTTAGCACTGTCTTAACAATCTTAGCACTGTGCACTGTTTTAACACTGCCTTAACAATCTTTACACAGTCTTAGCAATTTGACTGCTTAAGGTTAAATCTTATTAATTTTACAACCATGTCAAAACAATTTTAGTACCGAGGCGTTTTATTTGGTAGTTTTTGTTAATAAAAGATTATTAGCTGATGGTAGATTGATAAAGAGAGTCTGTTATTATGAATAAGGAAGATATTTTAAAAAAGTACTATTTTGACCCGAAACATCCAGCTGCCTATGGAGGGCCTAAAAAGCTGTTTACAGTTTTACGAAAAAAGTATCCCGGTGTTTTTACGGAAAATTACGTATCACAATGGTTGAGCAATCAAGATGCTTACGCCATTCAGAAACCCATTCGTTATCGTTTCAAAACGGCTAAAGTGAGAGTAACCTCGATTAATGAACAATGGGACATCGATTTGCTGTCCATGATAAATTTAAGTGACGATAATGATGGTGTGCGATATCTCCTGTTTGCCATTGACATTTTAAGCAGAAAAGTACGTGTGCAACCACTGAAGAATAAAACGGCAAAGTCTGTGTTGAAGGGTATGAAAACTATGATTCAAGATGTTAAACCGAAAAAGATACGTGCAGACAAAGGTTCAGAGTTTGTGAATCAGTGGTTCAAAAAATTGATGAAAGAGGAAGACATTTATTTTTTCACTACACAGAATCCACCAAAAGCGAATTACGTAGAACGAGTGCAACGGACGATCAAGACGGCTCTTTATCGTTATATGAGGCATCAAGGTTCCTATCGTTATATTGATGCGTTGGACGATATTGTGGCAAATTACAACGGCAGCCCCCATCGTAGTCTAAATGATTTGGCACCGAACCAAGTCAACAAAGAAAATGAAGCGGATGTGTGGGCGTTTGTCTATTTAAAAAAAACGTCCGAGAGTAAAGAGTAAACCTACATTTCTTTTTAAACTCGGAGATTTTGTGCGCATAAGTTTTACGAAAACACCATTTCGCAGAGCTTTTCAGGAGCAGTATACGGCCGAAGTTTTTCGCGTAGTTGGAAGACTGCTCAAGCAGGGCATTCCTATGTACCGGTTAAAAGATTTGAAAGACGAAGACGTGAAGGGATTGTTTTACACGAGTGGAGTACAGAAAGTAGATAAGGACGAAAATAGTCTATGGTTTATCGATCGCGTTTTGAAGCGAAGAAAAAGAAATAAAAAAGTAGAGCTTCTGGTAAAATGGCAGGGATTTCCAGATACATTTAATAGTTGGGTAGATGTGAATGACATTAAAGACACGGGAAGCAGTGAGAAGTAAACATGGATCGGTATATTTATGTGCGTAGTGATGAGAGTGATGTCTTTTTCGAGGATAATCAAACGACTAACTTCAAAGTACAACTCAAATATCCTCTCTACTTGCCTGGAATGTGGAAGGTAGCTCTAGTAGAATTTAACGCTACGGAGAAATCAAAGTCAAAGTTAAAAGCGGATGATGGGTTATATATCTACTCTGATTTGTGTAAAGAGAGTATAGTGGACGGGGAGGAACGTCCATTGTTACGACGGTTAGAAAAGAGTACTAAAAGCAAATGGGATTATATTTTGAGCACCCCGTTTTACGTCAACGTTGCTAAGAACGAGGTTCGAGAATTCAGTATCTATATAAAAGGAGAAAACGATTTATCGGACATCTATTTGCAAAATCCAGTGCGATTAACACTACATTTGAGACGTTACCCATTCTTATGATAAACATGAAACTTCACGTACCTAATCCACAAAAGTGGTCTGATTTCTTCTATCGTGTGAGTACCGGGAAGACATCTTTAAACCAATCAGGTGCCGGGAGGAAACCGCGAGTTATTACGGTTGACCAATTGAAACTGGTAGAAGATAAGCAGTTGTCCATCAAAGCTGTCTTACCTTCTGAACAGACTGCAGCGCAAGCCAAGTCGGAGTTAGAGAGAGATAATATAAATCCCAAAACAGTTGAGAACATGTTTCAGTCAAATTCTAGACGCACTAAGAAAAGAAAGTCGAGATCAACCTCCGTACCTAAATCTAAACGTCGACGTGTGCCACAGAAGCGACAGCGTGGTTCGGGATTAAAAAGGAGTGCTTACAAAAAGCGTTCTCATAAGAAGAGAGCGCATTCTAACAAGAGGAGTACTAATAAACGTGATATATTTGAAATCAAATAATGTCGACATTTAATGAGAAACAGTTTAAGGAAGGATTAGTATCTGAGCTTAGTTTGTACGATCTTCCCAGTACTCAAACCAGCGTAAAAGAATTCCGAGATGAAGAAGTTAGGTCTATATCGCAACTGTCTTCGGATGGACCTTTCGAGTTCAGAATTAATGCGCAGAATTCTCTGGACTATCTAGACCTCAAGAATACTCAGATTTACGTAAAACTGAACGTGGAAAAATCGGATGGAACAGATCTTACGGCAGAAAAAGTGGGTCCTGCCAATTTGTTCTTGCAAAGCTTATTTTCAACGGTAGAAGTGACATTACAAAACAAAGCCACAATCACCTGCAATTACAATTCCTATAGAGCCTACATCCCCACTCTTCTGAAATCCGGACAGGATGCGTTATCGAGTCAAATAAAGAGTCAAGGATGGCTTATGGATGATGCGGATTCTCCGGGGGTCACTGACCCTGCCAGTAATAATAACGGGTTATTCGAAAGAGCTAAATGGATCGCTAAATCTAACAGTCTAGACTTGCAAGGACCTATTTTTCACGACTTATGCGATATGGATCGATATCTTTTGAATCAAGTGGATGTGAAAATCAAGTTTTATAGAAATCCGGCGAGTTTCGCGCTGCTTGCGGTTGATAATACTACGGATTTTAGAGTTGTTATACAGGACATTTACGTCATTGCGAGAAAGGTCACGGTCAATCCTGCAGTGATCTATGGCCACGCTCAAATCCTAGAGAAACAAAATGCACTTTATCCATACACGAAAAAAGAAGTTCGAGTCCAAACTATCGCTACTGGAAGCAGTTCATTTATTTGGGACAACATGTTTCAAGGAAAGCGACCAGAAACAGTCATCGTTGGGTTCGTCAAGAATGAATGAATGAAGTTTTAAGGCCCGTCGACATCAAAGGTCATATTGGGCGCACTAACAACTAATGCAATGCATTTAATTTAGGAAACTGTAATGTTACGGACAAGGCTTAAAATATCAGCTGTGTAAACACTAAAAGGATAAACAAGACTACTGACAAAGTCTAAGAATACAGATGGTCAATAGGACCTAAAATCATATCTCTTTATAGAGATTTACCTCTTTCAAAAAGTCAAAAATAAACTCCAACCTTACAGTATCAAATAAATCACTCATACTGTCAACATGAAAGAACCTGTCTCTTGTAGGTGCAAGGTCTATACAGTCTACAAGTATGTGTTTAACAGTAAGAGGTGCATTGCAGGAAATACATTGGGGTGCTTCTTCTCCTTTGAGGAGGTACGAGTGTGTCATGTATGTATGACCAATGCGAAGACGGGCCAAAATAATTTCCTCACGGCGACTTGTCCGCAACCCTGGAAGCCACTCGCCAAGTGTTGGCTTCACTGTAAATAACTTGTTATCTTTGTTAGCTGGGTCATTCCAGGATTGCTGCCAAACATTCCGGATAAAAACATTTATCAATGGTTTAAAATCATTAAAAGGAACTTTAAAAGGTAGAACATCCAGTGACAATGCCTCCTTGGCAGCTTTATCTGCCTCTTCATTGCCACTGATACCAATATGGCTAGGGAGCCAACAGAAAACAATATCGGCTTTTTCACAGATTCCTGATAATTTTTCAAGGAGACTGACTATTAATGGGTTGTCTGTTTTCTCACCCTCAAGTGCTTGCATGGCAGATAAAGAATCTACAAAGATAATATAGCGTCAGTAAGCGTCTTGTTGAATATGGTTGAGAGCAAGGTCGATTGCTTTTAACTCCGCAGAAAAAATAGAAGATTTATTAGGAAGCCGAAACTGATATAACTCGCCATCGAGCACGGCAGCTGCAGCAACTTTGTCTCCATCTTTAGAACCATCAGTATATATCTCTTCGTGAAGGCAGTATTGTTCTTTTATTTCAAGGAATTTATTTTTAAATATCATAGGATCTGTCGTAGCTTTCTTGTCTGAAGCAAGATTATATATGTAGGTTGGACTTTTAGAAGTCCATAAAGGAACTTCAGAGATTTTATGTTGTGCTACATCCTCCAGATCGCAATCAAGACAATTCATATCCGCTTCGCAGCGCAAACTAAAAGGTGGTATTACTTTTTCTCTCTCTCGAAATTCATCTTTGTACAGTGGTTTAAATACTGCTTTATGCGTGGGGTTGGCGGGATTTGACTTTAATTTCAGGTAATATTGCAAGGAAAGTTTCTTCCTGCGTAGATTTAAAGATGGTTCATTTGCCTCTGCATACAAACTATTGATAGGAGATGTTCTAAAGGCGCCAAGTGCTAAGCGTAAACCTTGGTTATGGATAGAATCCAATTTCCGAAGGTACGATTTCCGCGCTGAGCCATATACAGTGCAGCCGTAATCTAACTTTGAACGGACGAGTGTTCTGTAAAGTCTCAAAAGAACTTTTTTGTCGGCTCCCCAGTTCATACTGGAGACAACACGTAAGAGATTAAGAGCTTTTTGGCATTTATTGCTAAGGTAATTGATGTGAGGAATAAACGACAGTTTAGAGTCAAATAAAAGACCTAAAAATTTGAATTCAGGGACGACTTCAATTTGTACATCATCTAAATAAAGTTCTGGGTCCAAATGAAACTTTCTTGACTGGCAGAAATGCATGCATTTGGTCTTGGTTTTTGAAAATTTAAAACCATTTTCTCCTGACCATTTGGCTAAGTTGTTTAACACTTGTTGCAACTGCCGTTCAATGGTATGCATATGCTTAGACCTATAGCAAATGCAGAAGTCGTCAACATACAAAAAGCATTCCACACCAGGACAAACAGACTTAACAATATTGTTTATTTTGACACTAAAGAGTGTAACGGAAAGAATGCTTCCCTGGGGAACGCCCATTTCCTGTTCATGGGGGTTGGAGTAAGTATTTCCTACCCGGACTCTAAACTGACGTTCATTCAAAAATGCCGAAATGAAATAATTTGTTTGTTTGTTTGTATGTTGTTTTACGGCGCATCGACAGCTTTGGTCATTTAGCGCGCATGTCTGTATTAAATGAACGGTTATAGTTGATTTTTAAGTATAACATGATTAGAACAAAAGGCAGCAGTAAAAAAGATTGGATTAAGAAGAATCACATGCGATCTTGACATGTATAAAGAACACTCTCGAACGACGACCGAAATGAAATAAGCAAGGCGACCTCTTATACCGAAATCATGGAGGTCGTTCATGATTCCATACTTCCATGTGGTATCATATGCACTCTCTAAATCGAAAAATACAGAAACAACATGTTCCTTTTTAATAAATGCTTCGCGAATAAAAGTTTCGAAGCGAACTAAGTGGTCAAGAGTGCCTCTTTGTTTACGAAAGCCACACTGGGCGGTAGCAATAAGTTTGTTTTTCTCTAGAAACCAAACAAGGCGGTCATTAACCATTCTTTCCATGGTTTTGCAAATACAACGTGTTAAGGCTATAGGACGATAGTTTGCAGGATTCGTAGAGTCTTTACCTGGTTTTGGTATGGGAATTACTATTGCTTCCTTCCAGGAATCTGGAAGAGTACCAGTATGCCAGACTTGATTAAATATACTCAGTAAACATTCAAGGGATCGAAACGGTAAATGTTTTAAAAACTGATAATGGATGTCATCACATCCAACAGCAGTATCATGACATTTCTTCAGAGCCTTTTTGAGTTCTTTCAAAGTAAAATCCTTATTGTAATGCTCTGTATTATTTGACTTGAAATTCGGTTTAGTTTTTTCTTTGATGTCTTGGAATTTTCGAAATGTAGTCGTATAGTTTGAGGAAGACGACTTCTCTGCAAAAGTTTCTGCCAAGACATTAGCAATATCTGCTTTGGATGTGACAACACCATCATCCGAATTTAAGTGCCCGACGTTTAACGAGGAACTTTTCCCATTAATTTTCCTAATCATATCCCATGTCTTTTTGACAGACGATCTAGAATTTAATCTAGATACGTAATGTCGCCAAGACGCACGTTTACTTTGGTTGATAGTTCGTCGTGCTTTTGCACGTGCAATTTTGAACTTTGAGAGATTTTCATGAGTCGGTCGCAGATTAAATTGTCTGAGAACAGACTTTCGCTCAACTATAGCCTTTTTGCAATCATCGTTAAACCATGGCTTGCTTGGATTCTTTGGATTTGTCGATGTCCGAGGAATTGACTTTTCAGCAGCCGAATAAAGTAAGGAAGTGAAAAGCTCTGCAGGATTTTCGCAGGCATCAAAGGCACTGGGATGAATTGATTGTTCGCAGTGGACTTTGAACTGTTCCCACTTAGCCTTGTGGAGTTTCCAACGTTCTGGACGTTGTTGTACAGAAGGTCCTATTTCCGATATCTGGATCGGGAAGTGATCACTTCCATGAAGGTCATCACAAACCTTCCAGTTAAAGTCTGGATAAATTCCAGGGCTACATACAGTAAGGTCTAAAGCGGAGTACGAACCAGTAGCAGGATGAAGATAGGTTGAGGACTGATCATTGAGCAGAACAAGGTCGTGTTTCGTAACAAATTCTTCAATGATTTTACCCTTGTCATTCGTGTCTGTACATCCCCATAGAGTATGGTGGGAATTAAAATCTCCCATTAAAATAAAAGGCTTCGGCAATTGGTCTATTAGATCATCAAGTTTCTTGACATCAATTGGCAACCCTGGGGGAAGATACACAGAACACAAAGTAAAGGTTTTGGTTAGAGAAATGTTTACCGCGACAGCTTGCAATGTAGTTTCAAGCTTAACAAAATGGTGAGGAACACCATTATTCACAAGAACGGCAACACCTCCTGAAGCTTTATAATTGCCACTATTGTGTCTAAAGTAACAAGAGTGGTGCTTTAAAGTAAACTTGTCGGAGTCTTTAAGAAATGTCTCCTGTAAACAAATTGCTACTGGTTTTTGTTCATTGATTAAAAGGTTCAATTCCTCGAGGTTTGCTTTAATGCTACGACAATTCCATTGCAGAATATGATTATTCATTGCTAGAGTTAGAGTAAGAAAGATACCATAGAACAATGGAAGTATGTATTGATTCATTTCTTATTTAATTTGATAATGCGACCTTGCTTATTTGTATTTGATGGTTCTGCATGATTAGCATCCGCCTCCATGTCTTCATCATCGAGACACTGGAAGCGGTTATGCTGAAGAATTTGGTCATCAGACCCCTTTGGGAGGCGGTCTGAGAGGACCTTTTTAGGTTTGGTTGGACTCTTAGGGGCAGTTTTCTCTGGTTTTTTGTTCACTACAGGTTTCTGAGATTGTTTCACATTTGTAGGCGTTTGGTTCTGTGGCGTATTCGTTTGTGTTGATGTATCAATTGTTTGAGTTTGAGCATCTTTGAGTTCGATCGAATTCGTTTTATTAGATTTCAGTACGGTGGAAAAGGAGAGATTGTAACGGGCTTCAACAATCTTTCTGGCTTCAGGGAATGATAAGCCCTCTTTATATTTGACTGTAACAATCTCTTTTTCCTTTTTCCAAATTTTGCATGACCTAGAGGTAGAGGGATGATTTTCACCACAGTTTACACATTTCATATCCTTGGTGCATATGTTTTCGTTATGGGTGATTATAGTATCCCCACAACGTCTGCAGAGTTCATCTCCTCCATGCAACCTGCATTTTTTCTCATGGTGTCCGTACTTGAAACATGCATAACACTGAAGCGGGTTAGGTATGTATACGTCCACAGGCACTTTCAAATATCCGACTTTGAGGCATTTTGGTAGAATAGAGGTGTTGAATGTCAAAACAATGGTGTTAGTACTCCTTTTAACATTATCTCTGAAAACCGTGATTCGTCGAGCTGCAGTTACATTCTGGTCTGCCAAATTGGAAACTATTTCTTCTTCTGTCACACCTGCAAGATCCGGACATCGGATGATTCCCCTAGATGTATTTAAAGAGGTGTGGGGGTAACATTTGGCAGGGATTTCAAAAAAGCGAGATAGTTTCAACAAGTTCTGAGCATGTTTCGATTTCTCGACTTCAACCAGAAGTGAACCAGAGTTTAACTTTTTAACAGACTTTGGCGATCCTGCTAGAGAAACTAAAACTTTCTCTATTCCGAAGGGTGACAGTTTCGTCAAAGGTTGATCTGCTTTGGTCGATTCAATGATTAAAAATCGAGGAAAAGAAGGTGATTGTTCGTTGTCCGAGTCCATATCCAATTGGCCGCGTGTTCGTTTTTTGGTTTGTTGTTCCATGTTTAAATTTATAAATTTCGTCATCCACGGCCCCCGCCCTCCATGGAGCCCAACAAGGGGGCATGTATAGTGGAGCGGCATTCCAGCTCCCCATGCCAGGGTTACCCAGATGATATACTTGGGCAACATAGATAAAGAGGAGCGACCTCCAGCAGGCATGGCCTATTCCTGGGAATCAGAGAATATCCATGGAAGCTGGTGCCCCAACCCCAGAATCCCCGCCACCCAATTAGCCCATGAGCCTACATTAGACTAGGGACTAAAAACATGTAAAACAACTTAAAACAGTAAGTTGGACAAGGTAGCAATGTTTAATTGATTCAAATCTACGCAAGAGCTGTAGAGAATACGTGCACTACTGAGAAAACTTCTCAAATGCATGCAATCATTATTTTTCAAAAACATTACAGTGACTTTAATCAAGTTTGAACGAGAAAAGTCGTGCCCAAATCTAAAAGCGACCAGCCGATTGCGCTAGACCGGGCCCATCTAGGCTCTCGTTTAGACCGAAGCCGAGGCCGAAGCAGTGTGTTGAAGAGCTGGAGATCCCTGGGCTCCCCTCAACTACCAGGACCCTCTTTTCCGGCTTACGAGTCTCCACCCACGGCAAACAGGCGGGTCCATTGGTGGGGTCTTACCACTCTGCAGGACTTGCAGCCGGCGTATTCTACCCCACGTCCGGCTGGGGGGGGGGGGGGGGGTTTCGTCAAGAGTAAAGCTTTAAATGGAGACTATACCACGAATCCATTTAATTTTGAACATTGCAACATCACGCAAATAGTCGTGTATAATGACGGCCTACCAGTGGGTGGAACGCCTGTTAAAACTGACTTTTCGAAAGAAAGGAGTGTTGTCTCGAGGGCCTATGTTAACCTCATTCAGAGTGTGGACAAATGGAGACGAAATGAAGGTTTTGCTTTAGACATGTACCATTTTAAAAGCGGCAGCACCTTATTCGTGTTTCAGTCAGAGCCTAACTTTTCCCATCACGGAGAGTATTTATCCCTAGTGAAGAGCGGGAATTCGCAGTTAGTTGTCCAGTTTGGTAAAGTACTCTCAGGTGAGAAAAAGTACTTTTTTTACTTGAACGGCGTATAACCTTTATTTTAACACAACCCATAGACTCATCCATTTTCTATACATATTTTTACCACGTTTTTTTTAAGTATGTGTATCTTTAATGCTTTGACACGATGTTCTTAAATCTTTTTTTTTTTTTTTTTTTTACTTTCTTATAGAGCCAATGACTTGTATCGTATATTCGGAGGAGCCGGCATACATGGAGATCACAAAGGAACGTGACTTAATATTACAAGCATGAATACATCGCAGCTAGAGTGTTGTATCAAGTGTGACGATATATTGTCAGCTTATGCTATCGGTGTTTTTGCATCGGACACTCTTCCGCGTTATCCGATTAATAGACCGTACGGGTTAATTGTCAACACAGACAAATCTTCTGACCCAGGTCGCCATTGGTGCGCCATATATGACGATGGGTATGGACACGTGGAATTCTTCGATAGCTATGGTAGACCTCCAGACAAAAATAGTGATTATATATCAAGGTGGATAAATCAAAGAGCAATGACTTTCAACTTTTGTAGAAAACAACTTCAAAGCGATCATTCAACCGTGTGCGGACATTATTGCATCCTATATTTACATCAAAAAATGAATGGAACTTCAATGGATGACTTTGTAGCATTATTTAGCACTAATCTGGACGTAAATGATGAATATGTTGAAAACCTTGTGACAACAGCTTTTCCAGACTGCTTTTCAAACAGTTTTGTATATAATCAGACTTGTCTTCGGCTTACTACTCGAATATAATGGCATATTATTCGTGTACATGTAAATAAAAAATGAAAAATACATGTTGTTTTATATTTTATTTTACATAAATCTATTTATATTTTACACAAATCTGATTGTACGGCTGTTTCTTGACCGGAAACTATTCGCAAGAGGTGATTTTAAAATTGTCTAAAATGAAACTTTGATCTTCGATAGGGCTAAATTCCCGACTTCCGAATACCAAAGGTTCGATGATCATTTGATCTATCAACGTTTCATTCGATCGAATTGATGAGACTTCTACCGACGACGAATCCATTAATTGATCTAATGGAGTTTCATTTGTAGAAGACTCTTCATTCATTTGTAAAGATGACTCTTCATTCGTTTGATTAAACGACTGGTGATTTCGATTTTCTTCATCATCGATTTTACATGGCATGATTGTAAAACCATTTAAGTTAAAACTTTGATTTTCAAACAATAACGCGGGATAAACTGTTTCTTTTATGTGAATTGATGAGACTTCTACCGATGACAAATCCATTAGTTGATCTAATGGAGTTTCGTCCATTTGTATAGATGTCTCGTCATTCATTTGCAAAGACTCTTCATTCATTTGACAAGTAGACCCATAACCTTGATTTTCTGCATTGATTTTGTAATGAGAATATGCGTAACTCTCCACGGAATTAAGGAGATATCTTTTGTCATCAAAAGCGGATAACCCCGTTTTGTAAATATTTTTGCAAAAAAGTTCATGGCGATGGCTTCTGAGAGAAGTCATGGAGGACACTTTGTTCATTTCCTCAAACAATACCAATTTGTAATGTTCATGTTTGAGGTCCTTTTTAACCGTCACCTTTGAAACACCTTTAGCACGTTTCTCCTCTTTGTTTTCACAAGTAAAACTACACATTTTGGACCTAAGTCCCACAAATTCCGAAATAGGTTGTCCGTTTACTTCGTCCTTCATTTTACCGAGAGCTTTCTTATTGTGGGTACTGTGTAGGGCGTGGTTCTCGGGATAGTCAGATGTGTCAAACAAATCCATAGAAAGCATCATATCTTCGTAAATATCATCCGTTTTGCAGTGGAAGAGGAGACTATCCGTATCCGTCATTTGAAGCTGAGCCTTCTTTCCGTACTTTTTCTTGATGTAGTCGTACCAAAACTCGTACATGAGGCATTTACTCAAATCTGAAACGCAAATAAAGTGCTTTTATTATCTTTTATTCGTGAACCAGATCTAATTGGTCAGTACCGCAAATACTCTTAAGATCATTATAAGTAATGCAGAAACTTACTTATTTCTCAATAAAAACAAAGTAAGAACACCTATCGTGAATTATCGGGGAAGGGATCGAGTATTTTACATCAACTTACCCAAAATGCACATTCCGCAGTAGCTAGGTTTGAAGAGTTTTACTTGGGAACGTAATAATTCCACAGCGACCAGATCTTCATTGAAGATGGTTGTATGCTTGTACGTTGGTTTGGCCGATAGCTTCCTTAATCGCTCTTCAATATGAACCAGCTCGATATTTTTGTGTTTGCGCTCGTTTTGTAGAGTCTGAAAAATATAAAAAGACATGATTAGATTTCTATCTACACGGAATTCTACACGTGAAATTGAATAAAATAGGATTTTGAATCAAAATTACCTGATTAAGCACATTAAGTTATCAAAGTTTGCTTCTTTCAAACTTGATTTTCTTTTTTAAAACACGAGTTATAATATAAAAAATGTAGGTGTACCTTGCCAAACACGGAGCAATTCATTAGCTTATAGAAATTCTTCTCGAACGTGGATTTGGCTTTTTTCCTCATCTCGGTGTTAAAGTCTATATAAGGCTTCATCCAGCGTTTCTGTTTGAATTGTAAAACTCTGTGGATGTCTATCAATTGCATCCCAAGTCTTAGATACAGCTGAAGATTTCTGTAATGTAGAATGTAGTTCGTTTTATTACCCAGAGTGGCGAGTAATTTTTTAACCTGTCCTCGAGAGGGTAATGGGTCATTGTCTCTCAGTCCGTGTATTTTTCGTAGTAGTTGTTGCGCATATGGCGAGAGTTGTTCATTCGAGATGATCCTTTGTTCCGGTGCAAGAGGAAGACAATTGTGTAGGTCATGTAGTTCCTCAGGGTATTGAAGAGAAACGTCTAGAATAAAACCAAACTCTCCATCTTCTTTGATGGTAGAAACGTCAAAGCCTTTCGCATCATCTAAGAATTTGAAATCACTGACCGGAAGTGGTTGAACCATAGCCCATCCATATAAATTGTTTGCATCTAAATACATCAGATAAGAGGTAGTATCTGTTGGATCGTAATCGTCTAGATAAGGATTGTTGGCTTTCTGATAACGGTTTGAAATTTGAGATAGACCTCCGCGCGTACCGTGCTCGATCATAAGTATCATATCGATATCTGTGAGTAATTCTAACTCAGCTCCCGTCATTTTGAGTAAACTTGCCCAGGATAAACCTGGGGATGTGTAGAAATGACAGGGGTCCAACTCGTATTGATTGAGACATACTTTTCTGAAGGACTCAAACACATCCGTTAATAACAATACATCGGTCTTGCAATATAAATCATGATAATCTCCTAACGATGACAAGTTGAATTCTCGAAATACTTTCTGTGCATGGGTGTAATCTTCGTCCGAAATACTTTCTTTCTTTATAGAAGAATAAAACTCTTTAATGGGAGGTAGTTCTTTTTCATCAAACTTGTGAAAGGAATCCATATATTCATAAGGGTAAACGCCTTTACGAACGAGAAGTTCAGCCTGTTGCTTTTGATCAAATTCTGAGAGTAAGTGCGGAAAAGCATCGAGTCCGTCTTGTTTCAGATTTTCCACGAGCGTTTCGAGTGAACTCGGTAAGAACTGAAAACTATCCAGGAATCTAAGATCCCCCAGGGAGAAGCTCACATATTTTTCGGAAGTTTGAGGAATGCACCTCAGTCTGTAATCTTTGAATTGCCCCAAACTTTCACATAAAATGTGTGCATCAAAATTGCGTAAGTTGTGAAACATTACACACGTGAACTTTGATTGTTTACAGTTAAGATTACAGTTGTTACACGCAGCTCCTATGATTGCACCAGTAAGATGATTGTGATGTGCTACAATTTTCTTGTAAGTCCTATCGTACAAAGTAAATACTTTCTTACACAGACAACAGTGCTTAGCTTCCTCAATCAAGCTTTCATGTTCTGGCATAGGTTCGATGCGAGATAGAATTTCTCGAATTTGTCTTTGCTCTTCTATCAAACTTTCTATAAGTTTATGAGCAGCATTTGGACCTCGATACACTACAGTTTGTTTCGTATAACGCGATCTTCACAAACCACTTTGTACGCAAAACCACACACTTCTAATTTTGCGGTAGACGTTGTGGATGCAAATTTTGGATTTGGTGCACAAGTGTGAAGTTTTACATTCACCGTTTCGAAATCCGCGTAGATCGTAAATGGAACTTTCAGGGTCTTCTCATACTCTTTAAATTTAAGGATTACATCTTTTTCAGTCGATGGTAATATGACCTTTTGTGGCCCGTGCAAAGAACACTTCTCTTTATGGTTTACCAATAAGTTTTCTCTCGTAAATCCGTGTAAACAGTAAGGACAAAAAAACATTGCACTGCGATGTTTCTTAGTTTGCGAGAGAAAGCGATTCAGGTTCGTAATTAAGCAGTAATGGGACATGTCGTTGTTTTTTAACCACAGGAGATTCACGTGATGAAGACGGTTGCTGTAACTTGTCACGCGCATTGGTATAATCGATTCATCGTCAAAGCCAAATACACTGACAGAAATGTTCTCATTCTGTTTTTCAAATTTTAGAAGGTCAGTTAAAGCTACTGGGTACTGTATACCGCTCATCACTACTTCACTTTCGTAGGCTTCATATAGACTTGAATCCTCAGGACTTTGCTGCTGCGGGTAAAGTGATGCTAATATGCAGTAGAGAAAACACCTATCATCCTCATTTTCAATATTCAAAATGGAATTACTATTCAGGAGAGTTTTTGGTAACTGTATATAAGTCGATCCTGATATAGGTCTGTACACTACCGTATGGATCTCAAGTTTAATGATGTTCTTTACGAACCAGTTAGATCCCTCTTTCTGGTATTTTTCTAAAGCAGCAAAGATTTTCTGAAAGGCTTCATTCAAATCATGGTCTTGCAAATCTTCGGGAAGTAAGAATCGGTATGTTCTACTTCGAAAATAAGGGGTTGAGCTGCTCGTTTCATTTCCATCCTCTCTTTGCATTTCAACTTGTACGCATAAATTCCATTTCATGCCTCTAAGTTGACGAGCGCGTGATCTTAAATAGTTCACGATTTCATCCCTAGTATTAGCAAAAAACGTTAGCATATCATATCTTTCGTTTCGTGTGGGGTATATAAGCCTGTTTTGTACCGAGTTCCTAAGCGCTGATTCATCATAATTATGGTGTACAGCTTCATTTTCCATAGGTGGTGTAGGTGATTGAATATTAGGCGTATTTTCTTGAGACTGCGTAGGTGCCTGTGAGTGAGCTTCAGCTGTCTTATTCATAGATCCAGTTCTATCTTTGGAAGTTTTAATACCATCATCATCATATAATGACCTCGATTTTATATCTTGTCTACCCCCCTCTTGATTCAATAGGTGGCATTGTTCTATATGATTTACTAATTGATGAT
This sequence comes from Tridacna gigas, assembly GCA_945859785.2. Classification (NCBI taxonomy): domain Eukaryota; kingdom Metazoa; phylum Mollusca; class Bivalvia; order Cardiida; family Cardiidae; genus Tridacna; species Tridacna gigas. The sequence continues at coordinate 70,831,122 of OX244028.2, forward strand.
AGCTTTCAAATTCATTTTGACAATGCCGACAAGAAAACGTGCTTTGATTGGATCGGTTGTGAGCTGAAGCGATGTGACGACAGAGATCATAATTCTCGCATGAAGTTTGTTTGGTTGTCTTCCTTGCTTTTTGTAACCCGTGAATAGTCCTTTCGTGTCTTTTCAAGCTGGATGGAAAACTGAACAAAGCTCCACATTGATAACATGTATGTTTTCTCCTGTGCACTTGCATATGCTGCGTGAGATATTTCTTACTTTGAAACGTCTTGTGACAAATATAACATTCGAAATTCCGATTCTTTTCATTATGGTCTTCCATATTTGATATTTTTCACGTAACAAAAACACAAATGTTGCATATCATCTCAGACAAAAAAAATAATTTTTTAAATCCATTTAAACATTTTCAATCATCAAAAAATCATAAATAAATCCATTTAATTATTTTCAATGATAATTAAATCCATCTCAGCAAATAGATCCATCTTCAACATATTTCTCGCTTAATGTCGTATAAAAGCTTCACAAATCCACGTTAACACACACATCCTCATCTATATTTCACTAACATATTTGTACTGAAACAAAATCGTTTTGTGAGACGTATTTAAATGATAGAACTCCGAATTATCCCGTATTTGCAAATTAACGGACATCTGTTCCTTTATATTTTAAAACTTTTAAAAAAATAATCGATGAGATTTCATTATTCAACCCACCTGCATATAATTATGTGTTTGCGCTATTCAATAGGGAGCCTTAACGTCTGCTTTATTGTTCTGCGGTAAAGACTTGTCAGATAATGAATGATTTTTTTTTGAAAACGCACCTGCAATGCAGCTGTTGTAAGTCATTAATTCACTTTTTTAGAAGCTGCGTCTTTGTTAAAAATGATGAAAGAGAGATGTTTATTCAAGACACCTGCATGGTCGCGCTTTTTTTTAAAAACATATTCACCGAGTCACGGGAAAAAATACAGCTTTATAAAATTTATAGCGTAAACATCATAGTTGAGGATTAATTACCTTCAAAAAGTGTAGTCAATCCACTGCTTTCTCATACGTTTGTTTCCTCTGGATTTATTTGCCCTCGACCTTTTTTGAATAAATTTCATATCGGAAAGTGGTTTTTCTATGAAAAGCGACGGCTGAATTCCTGTTTCACCTTGGAAGGTTTCTGGTGGAGAAGGTGTGCTTTGGCTCATATCTGAATTCGTGTTTTCTGTTGATTGACCACCACGTTGTTCTAATTCTTGCTTCGAGACATCGTTAGGAACGTCTACATCTGTTTTCTGGTTTTTTTTCTCTTCTATTTTACGTCCCTCGATTTGTTCTAGGAGATGGTCGTATTTAGTTTTGGGGATAAGAACTAATTCCTGCGCCATTTTTATAAGAGTTCTTTTCAAACAACATTTAAGATTTTTATGAAATGCGATGAATATTTTACTAAAAGTCTTTTTCTTTCTTTATCCGAAAGTGACTGACTCACAAAACGACGAATAACCGTCTTGTGCTTTTTCAAAGAGGTTTTATCCGATTGATTCAATTCGCGATTACCCATCAACACGTTGTACACGATTTGCACAATAGCACGTAACTGCGTTTTCTCTATCGTTTTTAACATAGCTTGTCTCTGTTTTGTCGAAGTACTCAAAAGAAGACGTAAAAAGTCCCCTTCCTGACGCTTTAATTTGTTCATAGCTTCTTTTCGGGTGTATATACGATCATAGTTTGACCAGGAATGATATTTGTCCGAAGCTTATAAGTGCTATCCGAGTGGGACGACAGGTCGACAAGAAGATACCCGTAGCGTTTTTCCGTTGCCTTTCTATATGCTTCCATAAAGTAATATAACTGTCGAGGAAATATTTGTCGACCTAGAGTTTGTATTTGTAACTCATCCCGTCTGTTTTTAAAGAGTATGAAATAGTGGGTGTTTAGACTGATAGTGCGGAACTCTTTACCCGGACTGAATGCATTTTGGGAAACGAGAATGCAAAAGAAATTGAAACGATGGGCGTATTTACAATATATATTGACCACATCTTTGCTAGTGCTAGCCTCGGTCATTAAATCGTCTATGATAAGCAGTTTATGACCCGGTTCTTTTATATACCACGTTTCCAACTCTTGCTTGGGTGGTAGTCCCTCGAAGAAAACGATGTTCGATAGTTCCCGTTTCATCTCATCGTATAAAGGTTGATCCACACCATAACAATAATAGGTCTTACAAATAGGGGCTTTAAACATACCATCCGCATGCTTTAGGATTTTAAACAGCAGATGAGATTTTCCGGAGTTAGTTGGACCTGCAGGGGAAAAAAATGTGTAAAGAAAAAGAACGTATTACATCGATTCACGAGTACTTTTAACAATAACTTTGAAGATTTTGACGATTTTAGTCCATTCAAAAGTAAATATAAATCGAAGTACCTATAACTTGTGCAGTGGCAGCCGTTTCCAATTTAACTACACTCTCCATGTTTCAAAGATTTAATCGAATCTTTCGTAATACGTTCCTTGTTTTAAACACTTTTTTTCTGGGGAAAAAGAACTCACTGAAAGCATATAGATAGTTTTACATTGTATTTATTTAAGACTACTCTCATAAACCACATTTACTACATGATTATAAAACTATGAAATATGCATAAAGTACTACAACACAGAAAAAAATACAAAAAAAAAAATAAGGATGAACAGATACCAAAACATCGATAGCACAAAAAAAGTACAAAAAATATGACATTATTTTAAAAAAATTAAGACATTTTTTGCCGATCTTAATACCACACTCACAAAACACTTTCATTAGAAAAATGAGTACAAAACATGACATTAAAAAAAAAAAGTTTTTTTTCCTGTCTTAATACGACACTCACAAAACACACATTTTTAGAAAAATGAGTACAAAATATACATAATGTACTGCAGAAAAAGTGAATAAAAACATATGGCACCGCACCAAAATATCAACTTAGGAGAATCTTTTTTCCAGTTTCATTATAGATATAGCCATTTTGATTAAACGATTTTTCCAGGACCCCATCTTCATGTCGGTATTTCTCCAGTCACGACAGTCAAGTTTTAATTTGTACAGATCTATTACTTCTATCGGCACAGAATCCAACATGTATACTGTTCCGTACCATTTTTCTATCACACGTATTTCATTGATTTCATGCAATACATAATCCCAGTAAAGTTCTAATTGTTCTTTCGTTGACAGCATTAGACACTGGTGATCGAGTTGGGATAGAGCTCCAGCTTTACATCCATCGCATTTCTTTTTAAACACGTCTGTCATGACGTCGATAATTTCTTTCGCATAAAAAAAATCGAAATAAGAGTCTAACAATGGCACATATCGTGAATCCATTACCAAGACGAAGCGTTATCTAGCTGACACAGTTGTTCGAGGTATGATGGTATTCCGAATGACTCCGAGTACTCGTCTGACTGCTTTGTACCATATCCAATCATTTTAAGGAAGAAACAGTCATTCGACCATTTTTTGTGTTCAGTTAGCGGAACATCGGTTGGTCCCCACTGCGATAATTTTACGCCGCACGAAAAACATTCGCAAGAATCATTTTCGTTCGTATAAAAGAGTCCCGATGACGCCAGGGAGTACTTATCCTGCCGCATTTGTTTTGGCCATGTCTGAAACGTTTTTAACCGATTTTGAAAAAGCAAGTATCTCCAGTGTTTGTGTTGATATTCCACTTTACTGCTATCCATATCTGAACTTCTGATTTATCCACGAAGAAATGAATCAATCTACAAGTCCTCATAGTCTTTATAGCCATTAGGATTACAGCGAGCGCAGCGATAGAATGATATTTGGTTTAAATGCTCCTCTTCGCATTGGGATTCTGAAAATGTACCACTTAAAAGGTCCTTTTTACATTGAGATTCGGGAAATGTACCGCTCAGAAGGTTCGTTGGAAAATTTTCGAATACATCTTGAGCTTTTTCGCAATGGGACGTTTCATTGACGAGTAAAGAAACACTTTTTGGTGTACTATCGGAATCACTAAAATCCCAGGGAAGCATTCCGTTATAGCATGTGTTATCCAATAGATTTTCGGGCCATTTTTTTGCTTTTTCATTCGCACTTCCCGGTTCTGTTTCATGATGACTTCCTTCTGCTTTATCAAACAACCTTTGCTTTGCTTGAGAAAATAAATCTGGAGAGAGCGGTTTTCTTGATTTGTCATGCATAGTTTTTTTAAGCGTGCTTCCTTCAATTATATAACAATCCGATTCTTGTTCCGGCGTTTCATAGTCTTCCATAAAATTTTCATGTTTCTTCTGCTTTTCTTTTTGTCTTCGAAATCTTTGTCCAGAGCAACTTTTCATCGCGGTTGTTTTTGAAAACGTCTTTCGTGAAATTCACCGTTTAGGTGGCAGCTTATGTAATATTCAGAGACCCACTCATCACAAGTGGAACAATAAATATTTTTAAAAGTACGTTTTTTCTTTGCTACAGACATTATCTTCAACGTATCCATGTTTTTCACTGTTCTTCTAAAAATGACATCAAAAACTGAATTCCTTCCTGGGAATTGCAAATAAAATTAAACGTGTCGTTGGGCAATGTGACAAATTTCAAAGCATTTCTGATCATCACGGTAATTCCATTACACGTTTTTTTTTATTTTGAGAGTTACGTTATCAGTAATTTCGCATCTTACTGTTTTTTTCAACGGTATATATTGAATATTTCTAAATTCTCCTCGTTCGTACTGTATCCTAGCAAAGTCGATAGATGCTTGTGCCATCGTTTATTTTTGCTCACTCATAACTGTCCTTTTTATCAATACGGATGATACCGTTGATATTGCTGCCTATCCTGAGTCTTAACTCCAATAGTTGATATGTTGGAAGGTGCGGAGTTAGCTGGTTCAGGGTGAGAACGCCTCTGTATGGAAGGCCCCGGAAAATTTGAAGCTTGTTCGCTTTCAAATGGTTCTTGAAACGATGTTTCTAATACGTTTTCTGGTATTCCCGATACCTAAAAGAGAAAACGAACAAATATAAATATATAATGACACTATGTTAAAACATGTGTCGAAAATATGTCGAAATATAATCCTAGACTAATGTTATCATCACAATTAAAACATAACGAAAAATAAAGTTGAAAATATGAGATATTTTGCTAATATGAGTTTAAAACATAAATTCAAAACTATGTCGCAAAAAAAAAAAAAAAAAAAAAAAAAAAAATCTTACCTGTTCTCTCTCAATTTGTTGAGCGTAAGACTCCAACTCTGAGAGGCAGTCTTTCAAAGTTAATGCGTCAGACCACCTGAAAGACAAGCTTTTCCTTTGGGTCATGTCATAAGAGCCATTCTGTTGTCTACATTTACTGCTATCAAAAATATGTAGCCACAGTTGACCATTCCATCTCGTTAATGACACATCTCTACCATATGCGAACCTCCCTTGCACTTTAGTTAAAAATCCCTGACTATCGCGTGTAGGTTCCATGTCGATGGTTTTTAAGTTTTTTTTTTTTTTTTTTTTTTTGGATAAACGCTGGAAATCTAGCTAATTTTATAACGAATTTACAGTCCCTTGATTGGTTGAATATATACCGAGATGTCGTTCAATCTGATTGGCTAACTCGCAGTTGAGACATTTGATAGGACAACGCATGATTAAACCCGTCTTGCCACCTGCATGTGATATCGCGCGTTCGTGGCTTTCAAAAGGCGCCCCGATGTCTGCTTTATTGTTCTACAGAGATGAAAAAGTTGGATAAAAGAATGATAAATGGGCTTGTTTATTATAAACACCTGCGAGGCAGCTGTGCACACCTGCATATCATTTTTCTATACCCATTTGCCGTGCACCTGCATCTTTGTTCGATAGAAACGAAATTTACAGATAGAGAAATAAATTAGGGGGAGGGGAGGTGGTATTTATAAACATCTACCAGTTACCACGTTTTTTTTTTTTTTTTTTAAACCCAAAAAACATTTTTCAATATATTAAAACGGCTTCCATTCATCGAACGTTTCGTATAATCGTGATTACAAATTAATTGTTGTATATATAACGAATGAGAAATTTTGGCGCAGTAAAGTCTTTTTAAAAGCGTTACAATTAAACAAATACAGAATACGATGAAGGTTTTACAAGAAATTCTGTGGAAGAATGCATCATCAAAGCCTGTTTTGAATTTAGAGCGATGCGAGGAATGGAAATTGGAGACAACATGTGTTTTGACATTATAGAAGAGAGTACGAACGTTAAAAGGAATATAAAGTACAAAATTTGCAATAAACCCATCTCCATTCCGTATGAATGAGAACAAACGGATCGTTAGCAACGTCGAAAATTTGATTAGGAAATGTTAAGATGTTTGTGGGTACGAACTAATTATGGGATGAGACATTACCCCTTGGAAGAGGCGCTTCTGCAAGAGACTTTATAGAAGTTGTGTAGATCATCTATCCAGATAAAATTCATCCTACGATGCACGCCGATTGTTTTAAAGAAAAAAAAACATTAGACAAAAACCATTGGACAAAAAACTCTCGCCGACAAATGCGAAAAAGTTTTAAAACGCGTTTAATTTTGTCACTTCTGTGAATCCGGTTGCTTTAAAACCCGGTCGTTACCGGTGTTTTGGGTGTTGGGGGGGGGGCATAGTCTTTTTTCCAACTATTTAAGGTATGTCTATAGGTAAAACAACAGTACATCTACGTTAAATTTAGTGGTGTGTATTGAAACATAACAGAATCTAACCCGTGACAAAAAGCGGCTCCCATTTCCGTTTTCTCACGCGATCAGTCATGAGGCTGAAGAAAGTGAACATCACTATTTTATGTATTAGCTTTTTTAGCTTTGTGTATAGTGCCGAGATTTTTCTAGATGAAGGTTATTTGTGTTTCGATGACGTGAGTGAATGCACTATAGACACTCCCGCATTATATGCTACCAAAAGGACATACCCGTCCCTAAAAGCCATAACGTTTTCTAGATTTCCAGAGAACTCTACACTAGATTTACAAACTTTACCATCTCTTGAGAGAATAACCGTCCTTTCCTCCACATACTACAGCAATACATTTATAAAAAACTTATGTAAGATATTTGTTAACTGGGGAATGCATAGACGGAACAGGATAAAGATTGAACTAAGTGACAAGAACCTGACACGACAGTGTTTGGTGAGTATATCGGCTGTGATACATGTTTAGTAAGGTAACCCATCTGACTCGAAATCTTGAGGTTGTGGGTTCGCCCCATTGTGTCAAAACTTTCTTTTGCCTCTTACCTCTGATTCTTATGTAAAAAAGTAGACAATTGGCTTGAAAAAGAAAATTGTGTCTGTATACATACTGGCTGTAACAAAAACAAAGCACATGGATGTGACATTGAGCTTAATGATATGACCTTAACTGTTGACCGTTCTATGTAAGCTACTTTATCTAAAAGTGTCATTTACAGACCAGGTTATGATACAAATCTGCTCTAATTTTGTGTCTAATAGAAATGTCATGGAAAGGTTGTAACAAACACACAACTGCTATTAATAATCAACTAAATCAAGCAGTGTTGATTATCTTAGTTTTATGTTTTGTAGTAACAGAAACTGTGAATATGTAAGGCTACAGTATATATTACACATCTATGTTGAATTTGTTGCGACTTTTTTAAACGGTGTGATTTTGATAGATACTTTTAATAACTTGGAACCTTTCTGCTGTAGTGTAAAACTGTTTCAAGCAATTAAGTCTGCACTAATACATGGATTTTTCTTTGTTTACCTTCTTTCAGATACCTTCCAGAAAAACGTCTGTTGTCAGTGTCACCACACCCCAACTACCATCGACGAGTCTTCAAGAAGAGTCTGAGACAAGATTTCATCAAGGAGAATCCGACACAAGTCTTCATCAAGAAGAATTATCTACATTGACAATGCCTTCAGTCACTGCTAAGACATCACCTCCAGTCACTGCTAAGACATCACCTCCAGTCAATGTCAATACTCTACCATCCACCACCCTGTTTAGGCAGAGAACTACCCCAGTGGACACATCTCATACCCCTTTATCACTCACAAAAGCTCCCCCCTCACTTGAACCTAACAAGACAGATAACCTACGCGCTGCAGGTATAAACCCTTTTGTATACATCTTATTATGCTACTCACTAGCACTAAATATCTTACTTATGTGCTTATACTTTAGAAAACATTCATTTTCACGCTGTTGTTGTTTAAGTAGCAGCAAAATACCTAGACCACCAGGTCGAGACCGCTTACAGCATGCGGAGCAATTGCAAAGAAATAGAATATATATACCACAGAATGGTCGCACATCCTTAATTCATTCTGAGTCAAACAGTAGCTTTCAAAGTGAGGCGATATATACTAGTGTTCCATCATTACCACAGAGTACTAACGACCTGTATTTGAATGAATCAATGTGTTAAACCCAAACAAATACAGCATAGTGTTGGTACCCACATGTGGCATTTCTATTATTAAATAAACCTGACTTTTTTTCAATCTGTGCCAAACAGTAAATATAGGACTTACCCTTTTAAATGAGTCTGTTTTAATGTATGCATTAAGCTTTTACCAGATGAAAAAAAAAATTACTTATCTAAAGTGAAAGTGATTGCAAACAATAAATCAAGAGCTGTTTAAATTATAGGATTAGTCTGTAGAGAGCTGTTTAAATTATAGGATTAGTCTCTAGAAGGGTAATAAACATACTGGGGAAAGGAGAAAATGCTTATTATAAGTAAATTTTCCTTGACATACGATGATTTCAAAGCCTGTGTCAGGGGGGTCATTATCCGATAAAATGGATTAAAGATTTGGTAATGGATTAAAGATATTTTACCTCATAATAAACCTATGTATTCACCTCTCTTTCTTTTTTTATTATCTTTTTAGCAGCAAGAAAACCATTAACTTCCCAAATGTATCTTTTCTAAAATCCTTACCAAATTGGATGAGTCCAAAACAATCTGATAATGGATTAAGATGTTTATCCCACATTTATGCTAAATGTTTAACCTTTTGTATATTTATGTAAATTTCAGTAATTGGAGTGAGCATTGCTCTGGTGATAGCAGTGACTGTGATTATTATTCTAGTCGTGTTGAGACTGAGAAAGAAAAAGGCGAGAAAACTGACTTGTGTGATCAGTCCTCCATCCTTTTCTGAAGAACAGCTTCAGGATACTAGCTTTTCCTCAAGTTTAGCAACTGTAGGGCAAACCAACACCATCCCAGCATCACATTTGTCAGAGGATCAGGAGGAAGTAGTGGAGTTTGAAATGGATAGGATTGCTCCTCTTCCACCCCACAACTACAACACACGGTGGCAAAAGAAACAACTTCAGCAGTTTCAGTAATATTGTTGATTAACCCTTCCCTAGATAAAGCCTGTTTTTTACATCCCTGAGGTAGAAGGCTTTTGAAAACATGGTGAGAAAAGGAGAAAATGCGAGAATATCTTAATCTGATAGCAGACAACAAATTAACTCTGGCAGTAATAATGAGAAATCGTCTTTGGAAGGATAGAAAAGGTGATGGTGAAAGGAGAAAATGCTTATTGTGAACATTTCTCCTTTTCTCACCGTGTTTTCGAAAGGGGGAAAGGAGGCGTGGGGGGGGGGTTGCAAAAATCATCTGCCTTATCACTTGGGGTGTAGGGGAGATAGCATTACGACTAAACTAGTTTTACAAGTGTTATCTAAGAACATTTCACTTTTAAGGTAAATTGTCCATCATTAATTCATTACATTGATATTTAGATTTTTGTGCAAGCTTTCAATGTTTGGAATTCCGACTCATTGAATGCTTGCATCTGTACTGAAATCTAACCCATTAACAAACCTGCTTTTAGTATAATTGTCGAGCCCCAATTTGATTTGAAATTTGGAAAATCCTTTTTTCCATCTGTTTAAAGCTAAACATAAAGGGGGCATTATTATATGTTAATGGTGGATGGTTTACCTTAAAAATGGTATATTTAGCAAACAACCACGTTTTTTGTTTTACATTTTAAATTTTATTGAAGGTTTTCACAAAAAGTTCCTGTATCTATATTCATACTGAATACATTTTCTTATAAAAGTACAAAATAACATGTTGGAAACATTCCTAACTTATATTCCTCACATATATGCATAACAAACATTGCTGTATAGAAACATATCAAATTATAACATGCGTTGTAGTATTGAAACATATCAATTATAACAATTGTAACATACATTTGGAAACATAATGAATAGTTATAAAACAAATAAGTTGTGATGATACTTTTATATGTCAGTAGTTTGCCTTGTCTGTAGAGACAACTGATAATCATTGTAGTAAAAGGTAAAATGACCTATGGTTAGTCATTTGACCTTTTTTTTACGTTTTTAGATTAATAGAATGATAGGCTATTACCTGAGACTTACTTTTCTGAATATGAAATCTATATACAAAGAGGTTTTGAAGTAATTCTAAAAAAAAAAAAGGTATACAATGAGAAATAGTTCATTTATGTATCATATTGTGTCACAACTGTCTTGATCACTGTACTGCAGCATCTGTGTTAATGTCATCACTGTATTGATGCTCTCACCTGTCTGAAAATACACATTTTTTTAAAAAGTACAGTCAATTTTCATCTTAAAAATCTTTTGTATTTACAGTTAACAATTTACTAAACAAACCCATGGTTTTGTGTGCAGTAGAAGTCTTTCGAAAACAAACCCATGGTTTTGTGTGCAGTAGAAGTCTTTTGAAAACATTGTGAGGGGGGAGTTGATTATAACGAGCAATTTCACCTTTTCTCCCTATTGTTTTCTGCTCTTGAAAACTTTAAACAGTTTTTAGTTAACTAAAAAACTCTTACGGTTTGAAAGAGTCTGTCAGAATAAAATTAGTATCTTTGTATTTTCATTGTCACAAATAGCATTACTTCATAGACACACAAAAACTAGTTACCTCCCTTGCATTATAAAACTGTTCACTTCAAAACTAACTACCTCAAAGTCTGAAGTTTTATTAATGTTGATATATAGTTATTTTGGCTAATAGGGTATTATTATGCATGGGTATTATTATGCATGGGAATTATGCTATATATTAAACCCCTAAAAACTTCTATATATTAAACCCCTAAAAACTTCTTGAAAATGTTATAGAAAGGAAAGCATTTGATTGTAAAGAGCAAATGCTCTCTTTTGTACAATGTTTTCTAAATTAACGTGAGATTATCCGTTCTGTTATTTTCATCAAATGCTCACTTTTTATGAGTCTAAAACCACCATATATGGTAATGGGTTAATCCCAGTTTGCGTTAGACTTTGCTGTAAGTCCATAGGGAATTCTTTTTAAAAAACTTACTTTCCACTTTATATTACTACCTCTTTTAAAACTAGTTACACGTTTTTAAAGCAAGTTACCTCCCTTCCATTGTAAAATGTTTATACTAATACTCATTTACAAATAGTTTCTTTTAAGACCAAATGATGTAGATGCATATGTACCGTTTTGATCTTAATCAACTCTATTTGTATAAAACACCGGTGCTCTGAGAAACTTGATCATGTATTTTCACTTTATTTTTTATGTTTTAAAAGTAAGCCAAGTCGCTGTGATAATATATACTTTGGTTGTCGTCATTTGTGCCAAAGTAGGCGAAGACAAATTTTTTTATTTTTCGTAACCATATGTACCGTATATATATATATATATATATATATATATATAGCTAAAAACCGTATCGTTAACCTTTTTTTTTTTTTTTTTTTAACACAAATGACTTTTTAAAAACATTGATGGAAAAGGAACATTGATGGAAAAGGATGAGACTCTATTTTTAATAACCAATTCAGTTCGTTGCATGTATTTTTCATTTTTAGCTCTACTGGCTTTCAGCCAGCAGAGCTTATGTCATGGCGTGGTTTCCGTCGTCCGTCTGTCCGTCCGTCTGTCCGTCCATCCGTCCGTCTGTCCGTCCGATAGTCTTTTTCTTGTTTACGTGGTAAAGTCTGCATTTGTTGCCCGATTTTCGTGAAACTTGCACAGTTTGTGTATCTCATCAATAGCTTTAACCCCTATTGATTTTGAAAAAAATCCAACGAACAGTATGGGAAAAAGAAACCATTTCAAGTTGAAAATTACCAATTCTTGTTTTCGTGACAAAGTACACATTTCTTGTCAGATTTTCATGAAAAAGTAAAATTGAATTCTCTGCCAGTAGAGCATATTCAGACCCTTCAGGGCCTTCTAGTATTTATAAAGTATATTGGGAAAAAAAAAAAAAAAAAAGGTTAACGATAAAGTCGAAGGATTTGTTTATATTTCTACATTACGAGAGCTTTTGACGGATTTTTTTCCCAATGACTATCTTTGTATTTAGAAATATAAATAAAATGTTAAATATATATGTTTTTATCTTACTTTTTGTTGATGGCTATTACATCGGCATGTATATTAGATCTTCATCCCCGTGCTCTTCCACGTCGCTGATATTTTCATACCTTGTGGTCTCTTGCCTCTTTTTTCTTTTTTCACCCCTAACTGTTTGGTTATGGTGGGATTTTAAATCCATCATTTCTACCTCCAAGGCGGCTTTACCCCCCGCAAGTCCATCTCTTTTAATAATCAAGTCCTGCTTTTCCTTTTGCAGGCTTTCAATTTGCGCATTCAAAGCTTTATTGTCTTTATTTGCCGCATTTAAATTTTCGCTGAGTTCATACAGTTGGTTTTTTAAACTGGTCACTTGGTCCTGTAACTCTCGAATGATATGCGTTGTTGCACTCCTGTTGGACTCCCACATGTCCATCGTGAAGTCCAAGAATTTGTTCATATATTGGTCTGCCATTGCGTAATCCTTGCTTGATTGTGAATCGTGTTGTGAATCTATGTTGACGGGGTTGTGATTTTATAGGAAATTTTGGACAAAAGGTTGGAATTGGCGCGCTGGAGAGTAAGGTGGGATACTGACATCCCATTACCCGGTGGAGTTCGACAAAAGGTTGGAATTGGCGCGCTGGAGAGTAAGGTGGGATCCTGACATCCCATTACTAACTACCTCTGTTTTGATAGAACAAAGCGCGGGATGCCTTTGTATTAACCATTGGGAAAATTGCATTGGAAAAAAACTTTCTTAAAGAAGACTGATGACGTCGAGTAAGATAAGACTGCTCCTTAGTGAAGATTAATCTTTCTCGTTGCTGTTTGTCAAAACGTAGAATATTATGAGATCAGCAATCGACAGGTTAACCGTTTTACAAACGGTTCAAAGAGCTAGCAGACGACAATTTCAAGTTAATTTGGAAAAAAAAATATTGTGGGACCAGGAAGAAATTGATTCTCTTAAACAATTTCTCCTTTTCCCATGATGATTTCCGAACATGTCTACTTCAGACATATAAAACGTCAATGTTCGAGTAAGAACGATTGTCTTTTGTTTCTTTATAAAGAATTTCTCCCTTTTCTGCAAAGTCTTTTTTCCATAAATCTTTAATCCTCGCAATAAATGCCCTTTTCAAATGGAACTTTCAGATTTGATGAAAGACGTAAAGGATGGGCGCAGTATTAATCCTTTACCATAGAAGAAAATTCAACCGTTTCAAATTTTAGGCAGTAGCAAACGACAATTTCGAGCTGAACTCAATTGAGGGAAAAAAGTATGGCAAATATTGTTTTATAAGAACAGACTGTTCGTGATAAAAAAATTCTACTTTTGCCGTAATAATTACCGAAGATTTCTACTTGAAATGATTTAAGAAGTGATAAGGAGCAAATATTATTAACCAGTAATTTGTTCACTGAACACACATTCGAGTATCGTCTGCTTTACAATTTACACCCCTACCCTCATCGAACTGTACTTTTCAACACTAATCCCATATTCATAAATCATGTACGAATATATACTTGCTGAGAGAATGCGTTTCAAGAATGGCTTGAAGATATAGAGTGAGTACTAGTGTGTTTGAATGAAGAAACTTGAATAGGAGTGCCATCGACTATGAAGATGATCGAAGTTGCTTAAAGAAGGACTAAATGGTAAAATGTACTGTAACGATAGCATAATTTATTCGTATCGATTCCAACGGAAGAGCGCGCATCCGCAAGGTCATTAGATTACAGGTGAGACGCGTCTGCATTGAAAGGGATGACATGCTGAATAAAGAATATCAAAATTCATTTTAAATCATTTTTCAATTTTTTCATTCCATAACGTAATACAATTGGAACCAAAAAAAACTGATTCTGCCAGGTATTTGCAGTTATATTGCTTTGTTTCGTCGACCCAAGGCAGGTGATAAAAAAAAAATTGCGCCATACTTAAACACTTTCACTACCCAAATATACAAACTTCATCCCGTTCGACAACTGAAAATATAACTTATTGTAACTTTAGAAAATTTTTAACCCAGGGGTTTGACATAAAAATAAAAGGGCGGCACAGATCAGATTTCATTTTCTGTGCTGTCTGATCTTGATGTACGCCATTGCTAAATTTACTCGTTTTCGTCTCTAGCGCTAAAAGAGTGAATTTAATAATGTCAGACGAAGATTAACGCTCAACCAGATCATGATGACATTGAAATTTATCATGGACAGCAAATCGATGTCCCATTGTTCATTAATCGAGGTTACTCTCACGTTAGCCTTTAAGATTGTTAAGACTGTGTAAGGATTGTTAAGGCAGTGTTAAAACAGTGCACAGTGCTAAGATTGTTAAGACAGTGCTAAGGTTGTTAAGACTGCTACGACCGTACCCCCACTAAGATTGTTAAGATTGTTAAGACCGATTGTTACGACCGTACCCCCACTAAGATTGTTAAGATTGTTAAGACCGATTGTTACGACCGCACCCCCTATTTATATCTACTGAAAGCACTTGCAGACGACAAAATATATGTTACTCAAAAATTGAAATTTGTTTCAAGCAGGGTAGAAAATATTGTGGGTAAAGAAAATGCTGGTTACCAGCATTTTCTCCTTTTCCTACAATGATTTCACACGGCTTCTATCTCTGAGCCGTAAAAACCAGGATTTGTTTGGTAAAGGGTTAAACAAATTATACAGTATTCGCTTTTCCCTACTGTTACCGGGATATATTTTGATTATCCATCTCACTTGCTATATTTACTCGTTGATCAAATAGATGTCATTTGCTGGAAAAAAATATCTAGATCTTGTGAATATTTATTTGACAATTTGGAAAATCTTTCTGTTTTCTTCCCCCCCCCCCCCGAAATGTGATGCACCATTTGAGGAGGTGGAAATAACAGTCGAAGGGATGTTCCTAAATGAAGGTAGTGTTGAACTCTACACAGATACTGAGGAATGCTTAAAGGTGCCAAAGGATATGTTGTAGGCAGCATTATCACAAGAAGGAGAAGTAGACCTGGAAAGTTTATGCTCGAATGAACCTATAAAAATTCAGGTGAAAAGATGTGGCAGTGAGGTGTTGTCGGTGCTGTTATTGTAACAATGGGAAAAAAGTTTACTAGCACATGTAGTTTTCTGTACAGTATTTACAAATAAAGACAGGGCTGAAACTCAAGAAAGCAACCCCTGAAGCAAAGTGAAACCTTTTGCAAACAAATTGAAACTGCAAAATTTATAGAAATAGAAGACAATTTGCAAAAGAAAACCCTTGCTTTTATGAGCAATGACTTTTCTTCATTATTTAGAATCAAAATTTAATATTATCATCTGAAAATGCTTTCAAATTGATCTAGTCTGAAATTTTATCATTTGATAAAGAGATAATTTAGTACAAAATGCAGGGAAACAGGAGCTGATTCCTTCTTGAGTTTCAGTACTGTATATGATGCATTATTCATTTTCATATTTTTTTTAATATTGTACTTGAGTATATTTCATCCTCAACCTTTACATTTAACAGTTGAATTAAAAGTCATTACATTTTTATGTAAACGCTTTCCCTGTTAAGCAAGTAGTCATTGCCTCTTAATTAAATAAGTTTACAATATGTAATGTAATAACTGAAATGGGGGGGGGGCAGGGAGACGTAGGATTGACCTCTTAAAAAAACAGTCAGACAACCTTTAAATAGTCGGAAAACATAGCTAAAATAACAGACATTTAATTCTGTGCAAGTAACCAACATTTATTTCTGCCAAACATGCAGTAGACAGTCTACTACAGTGTTGGACAGAAATAAACCTCTTATATTTATTGCTGTAACAATATTCAAAGGATGTTTTTAAAGACAATTTTTTTTTTGGAAGTGGGTCATTTAGATCCACTTCTTGATAATAGGGTAATTTCAAGTTTACACAAATCGAAAGCAATTGCAGACGACAAAATAAAAGTGACTGAAAATTTGAAATTTGATTTGTGAAGGCTAGAAAACGTTGTGGGAAAAGGAGAAAATGCTGGTTACCAGCATTTTCTCCTTTTCCCACAATGGTTTCTACGGGCGTCTTTAAATAGATACTTGGTTCAAAACACCTTCAGGTATGCTGTTGTTTTATTTAATACAGGGGTATTCTCTGATGATATTTTATGTAAGAGTAGAAAATTTCAAGATATTTATAAAAAGCATGTAGTGTCATCTAAATTCACAAGTGTTGATAGCACATGAAATAACTTCATTTCCCACAATATTTTGTATGCTGTTTGAAAATAGTCATATTTCCTGTAGCTTTAAATTTCTTTTAATTCAAATTCTTTCACTTTGGAATACTCTTAACTTCAACTTATCAGGGAAAAGGTGTAAATATGTAGTATCACAAGATGATTAATATTGTAGTCCTTTATGAGAATGTTCATATATAAACATAGTTTTTTCATTACCTGCAATACAATGCTTCTGCTGAAGTTGTATCTAAAGTTGTTAGTATGACAGAACAAATGAATAGTTGTAGCTCCAAATTACTATTTTTGATACTGATGTTTGACCAAATGTTTTTATCTACCAGTATTTTTGTACTAATATATATTTTCTAGTCTTTGTGCCTAGGATAAAAAAAAAATCCATTACTTCATATATATGCATGTTAATAATTTCAAATTACCTTTGAAAGTAATTAGACATGAAAGGAAATTTCTTGTTATGAGTAAGTTATCCTTTTGTCACATTGTTTCTACTTAATAACAATATTGGCCTTTTCTGGTGCTAAGAATTTGAAACACTCTCAAGTTGTCATTTTAGGTTGTGTGTAAAGCATTCATTTCATGAAATTGCTTTTTATCTTCTGCCAAAGACAGAGGGATATATTTTTAGTGTTGTCTGTCCTTCCATCTGTTGGTCCAGGACAATATCTCCAATACCAATGGAAAGATTTCTTGAAACTTTACACTTTTTTATCTGATGCAAAGTGGCTGACTGGGAGCAATTTTGAGTTACATGGTTGTGTAAATTTTTGAAAAGGTCTGTTTCTGCTGGCGCTATTTCAACAAAATTGCTTGTTAATGTTGTTGTATGATCAAGTATTTTTATATCTTGTTTTTGTACTTAAGTAGATTTTCAAGTACATGTATATGTGCACTAAATAAAAGTAACCCATTACCACACAATCCCTACTGTTGATGCCCTTGAAAAAGAAGCCTTTAGAAAACATTATGGGAAAAGGAGAAAATGCTGGTAACCAGCATTTTTTCCTTTTCCCACAATGTTTTCTACCCTTCACGAAACAAATTTCAAATTTTCAGTCACTTTCATTTTGTTGTCTGCAAATGCTTTCGATTCGGACAAACCTAAAATCTTGTCATTTGCTAATGACACCATATATACATGTTAACACATCCAATTAGACTTGAAATCATATAGACACAAATGATTAATTTCTCATGATGATCAATTTTTCTTTTCCGCATTTTTTTTCATTTCCCTCTTGGCAAAATGAAAAGTTCATTTCTCTATACATAACTTTAGCCTCTGTGTTGAACTGAGGCGAGTCTACAAATGGTATATTGTATGGTGGGTAAAGTAACTTTATTTGTTAAATTGATTTTTGATATTGGTGTATGATCAAGTGTTTATACTGTGTTGTTTTTGTGCCAATATATCTTTTTTAGTCTGCATGCTCAGGATGAAATTAACCAATCATACCGTACACACATATTTTAAGACATCCAGATTACACTTTTAAAAGCTTGTACACAGAGAGAAATTTTTAATAATGAGCAATTTCTTCTTTTGTCACCATTTTCTATGCTTTAACAAAAACTCCAGTCATCTATAGGTGAGGCTTTAATTTAGACCAATCTCAGTATGTATGTTGAAAAGTGGTGTAAGCATTTTTTTTGTCAAAGTTACTGTTGATATTGATGTATGGTCAAGAGTTTTTTTATAGTTTTTGTAACAGTGCATTTTTTAGTCAATGTGCTCAAGAGAAAGTTAAAATCATTAAAATCATACAAGCACATTTAAACAAATTGCTGAAGATACTGTTAACGGATCAAATCGTTTTAACACATCCAGATTAGACTTTTAGAAACATTTTGACACATAAAGAAATGTCTCATGAGAATTTTTTTTCTTTTGTCACATTCTTTTCTATGTTATCACAACTATTTGATTTCTCTTAAGATAATGCTTTGAATTTTGACAGGTCTCTTAATGAGATGATGTTATGTGGGTTAAATACTTTTGTTAAAGTAAGATTATCAGATGATAATATGTTTTATGCTTCATATGCCGTAGATTTCCAATGTCCGGGTATCCAAAACCTATGGTTTTATACCGGACCTTGCAGTCTTTTGGGTCAGAGATTATCTAAAGATATTTTATTTAGAGATTACAAATGCATATAGAAAAACATTCTTTGTTTGCCTTTGGCTGTGTAAAGGAATATTTTAAGCATTAACCAGAGGAAAATTTGATTCACGTTATAAACCTATTTCTGAATGTTTTTATATTCTACGCCGTGTTTAAGTAACGTTAGGCCTGTTTTGAAGTAGTTCTACTGAAACACTGAAGAAGTGAGTTTAAATATTTCATTTGTTTCGCATTTGATTCGGTACACAAAGGACGCTGATCGCTGTGTGGCAATATGGAGGACCGCCTTGTTGTTGGGCTAATTGGACATTCTTACATTAGGCGTTTAGGAAAATTTATGGAATAAAATGCACAATTCTCGAATCTTTGCCTTGACCAGTCAAAATTTCGAGTTATAATACAGAGTCGAGGTGGTCTCACAATTCGTAGTCTGGCGAACTCAAGACATTTGTGTGTGTTCCCGTCCGTCCCAGATGTGTGTTACGTACAGATCGGAAGAAATGATGCTACCATGTTGGACGAACATACAATTGCCAGGGACATTGTGTCGTTTGCCAATTGTTTACTACATGGACATGGAGTGAAATATGTGATAATTGGTCAACTCTTACGACGGAATCCAGACAATTCCCCTCCCGGTTACAATGACGAAGTTGTGAAAATCAACCAGATATTACAGTCAATGACTTCTTCCATCACAGGAATAAAGTTTTGGAAGCATCGTGGATTCTGGTCTGACCTTGCATACTTGGGACATGATGGGGTCCATTTGGATGTCAGGCAACGGAGCGGTTCTCCTTCACCAATGGTCAAATATCTTCAAAGTATCAAATATGCCGTGAACAATTCAATACGGCAGCTCAGGCCAGTATAAGTTTATTAATAGTTTTTACCATTGTTATGGCAAAATAACGACAAGTCAATTGCCATTTTGTTTATAATTTCGGGGCATAAACCCTACGGGGATGTGACGATTAATACATAATGATCAAATACATTTGTTTTAAATACCATAAGAAGTTAATGCTTGTTAGTAGTCGACCATCTCTAGATTTTGTTCTTCAATTCTGGCATGTATGTATCAATCAATTTTTCTCACATGATACTTCAGTTACTGAGCACACAATGTGTCTGTCATTCTTGACTTTTTGGTCGCTTATGCACTATGACAATGGATAAGACTGAATATATCTCTCTTTCCATAGTAACATCTAGATGAAATTATTATTTACCAAAATTACAAGATTTTTCGGGACATTATTTAGTGATCTGTCATCTATGATTAAGAGTTATCAGTAGAAGCATTTTCTGGTGCACTGACCTACACACTCCAAAATTACGGTTGGGCATTCGTCATTGTGTGTCGATGTGGAAATCAGAAAGCCCGACTTTTCGCTCTCACTGGATCTGCAGGTTTTTTCTTAGTAGTGTTGTTGGACAAGTCACTTCAGAGCCCCAGCTTACTACTATTATAACCTGGGATATACATTTGACATGGGATGTCCCTATGTTATAAGCACATGCAGTTGATGGGGGCGTAAAACTGAATTCATTCCATTACTTGCCATTAGCATACATGTGTTGTATGTTCAGGTATATATTTAGGGCTCACTGCACAGGTCATTTGATGCTGACAGTACTTACGTGCATGCTCAACCTTGATTGAAGATACGCCTTGAGACGTTATTCAGAGGTGTTGAAGCTGTCATTTGAGGTTGACATTGCATATGCTTAGTTTTAAGTTCAGCTATGCTAGATGTTTTTCAGAGCTGTTAAAATTTGTCATTTAAAGTTGACATTAAGCTTAATTTATTTTAAGCTATGCTTTGAAGTGTTCTAAGCGTCACATGTCAGTTAGGGTTGACATTTCATGCGCTTCATTTATGTTATGCTATGCCTTAGAGTTGTTTACTCGGAACAGTCATGCCATTTAAAGTTGACATGGCATACATCCGTGTTCACTATGCTTGGAACAGTCTAAGTTGTCATTTCAAGCCGACAACATGTATGCAGGTAGTGTCTACCTCTATCTTGCTCATGAGGTTACTTACGCCATGATATGCTCAGCTTGAGAGTATTTACTGTTAACAATCATATGTACAACTACTGAAAACATTTCTCAGACCTTGCTATCATGCTTAAAAAAAAAAAAAAAAAAATTCATTAAGTCAGTCCTGTCTGGCACAGCTGATACATGTGAGAAGCTGTCAGTGGCTTGGAAGGTATTTTATGTGTGTCTTGGCAGCAGTAGGTAGATGTGAACTGCTGACAATTACCACTTTGCAGGTTGTTTGAACTATGGAACTTTCTGTATTCTACAATTTTATTTTCAGTTCACCCTAAATATGCCCAAAAGACAGAACTCTAGTACTTTGCCATCCAGCAGGGGAAAAGCCAAAGTGACCAAAACTGCAACTCCTGCCACAGCGCCAATTGATTACGACTTGCTGGCTGCTGCAATCCTGAAACAATCTAACAGTACATCGTTATTGGGACAGTCTACTGATGCATCCTTAGGATCACCCATGACCCCCGCCACTGGTACAACTCCACAAACGGACATTTCCTACCATGAATCCATGCGAACACAGCAACCTGATCAAGCTTCACAATGCACGAGCACAGACCCCCAGCCAACAGCTAGTTCACCAAATAATATCGACAATATCTTGTCTGCAGTTTTTCATTCAGGTGAGCCGGCTGTCCCAAACTCAAATGTATGTTTACTAGATGGGATTCCTCTTGGGGCTGCTGTGCCTATCAAAACTAAGGGAAAAATATGGGAAGATAAATATATTGATCTGTCGTCCTTACTGCAGCGCCAGGGGGAACCCCTGTCAATTAATATAGCCTCAGGCTCTATCACCCTGCAGCAGCCTGCTAAACATAAAGCTCCCCTTTCTATTCATCAGTGGACCGATGCCTTTCTGCTATTCATGGCAGTATATATTGAAAAATTTCCAGATCAGGCTCCCCATTTATTGAAGTATTGCTATTTTATTCGGGACATGCACAAAATGTTGGGTGATGGGGCTTGGAGGCTGTATGATGAGGAATTCCGTCAGTTAAGGGAATCTACAGTTCTTCCTTGGCAGAAGCCTATCGAAGAACTGCGTTTAAAGGCAGCAGCTTGCTCATTTCAAAAACTTAACCCAACCCAGCAGCTTTTTCGTAAACCAGTCAAACATGTGCGATACTGTTTCGCATTTAACAACACTGGCTTGTGCAAAAGAGATCCCTGCCCATTCACACACTCCTGCCAAAATTGCTCTGGCTCACACCCCAAGTCAAAATGTAGAGTCACTGACAGGCGTTTCCGACAGGGTGCCCAGTCTTCAAAGTTCACCGCCAACTCCAGTCAAACCAAAAATTCTAAATAAATTTTTGCGCGGGTATGATCTATGTAAATCTTCATATTTACTAACAGGTTTCATGGAGGGCTTTAGGCTTGGATGTTGTAAAACGCCTCAGCCCTACATTGCAAAAAACCATCAGTCTACCATGCAGCATCCTGAGGTAATAGAGTCATATTTGTCCGATAGTCTTTTAAAAGGGCGCATTGCAGGGCATTTCCCTTCTCCTCCTTTTAATGAATTACTATGTTGCTTCACCATTGGGGTTGGTTCCCAAAGGTAATTCTGGGAAATTTCGGATTATTCATGACCTATCCTTCCCACAAAACCAATCCGTTAATTTCAACATTCCACCCGAAAACTCTTGTGTAACTTATGACTCTATTGACAGAGTTGTCTACCTTGTTCAACAGTTCGGTCAGGGAAGTCTCATGGCTAAAACGGACATTGAAGATGCATTTCGGATAATCCCTATACACCCTTCAGACTACCATTTACTTGGTTTCACTTGGAAAGGCCAATTTTTCTATGACAAGTGCCTACCTATGGGGGCAAGTAGTAGTTGCCAAATATTCGAAGCATTTAGCTCTGCACTGCAGTGGGTTATGGAAAACCGTTATAATGCCTCCGGTATGTCCCATATTTTAGATGATTTTTTCTTTATTGGGCCTCCAAATTCTCAACAAGAGGGCCATGATGGCCCTGGGTCGCTCACCTTAGTAGAGTGCCTTAAAGGTTTTTCTTTGATTTGACCATGTGACCTAGTTTTTGACCGCAGGTGACCCAATTTCAAACTCATATTTCATGAAGACAAACATTCTGACAAATTTTCAAGTCAATTGAGCAAAAAATGTGGCCTCGAGTGCCCTAAAGATATTTCTTTAATTGACCAAGTGACCTAGATTATGACCCCAGGTGACCCAAATTTGAACAGGTCTTTGGTTATATCAAAAGAAACATTTTTACCAATTTTCAAATCAAATGAATAATAAATGTGGCCTCTAGAGTGCCCACTAGCTATTTCTTTAATTTGACCAAGTGAACTAGTTTATGATCCCAGTTGACTCAAATTCAGACTAATGTGAGATTTTACAAAGACAAACATCTAGTGACCTAGTTTATGGTTCCAGGTGACCCAAATCCAAACTCATCTGGTATTTCATCAAGACAAACATTCTGGCCAAATTTCAGGTCATTTGAGCAATAAATGTGGCCTCCAGAGTGCAAACAAGGTATTTCTTTAATTTGACCCAGTGAACTAGTTTATGACCCAAGTTGACCCAAATTAATCTTATGTGAGACTTTATAAAGACAAACTTTCTAACTAATTTTCAAGGCAATTGAGCAAATAATGTGGCCCCCAGAGTGCCAACAAGGTATTTCTTTAATTTGACCTAGTGACCTAGTTTATGACCAAAGATGACCCAATATTGAACTCAATGAACTTGTTGCGCTTAGATGGGCAAACAAACTTAGAAGAGAATCACTACATACCAAATATCAAAGCTCTACGCCTTCCAGTTTTAAAGAAGAATTTAGAAGTTTTCCTTCTTTGTTTCTATGTTCGAACTTGTGACCCCCGGGGCTGGGCCAGTTTTGACCCAGGGGCATCATATGAACAAACTTGGTAGAAGTCCACTAGGAAATGCTACATACCAAATATCAAAGCTCTAAACCTTCCCGTTTAAGAGAAAAAGAAATTTAAAGTTTTCCTTCTTTGTTCCTATCTTCGAACTTGTGAATGAATGAATGAATGAATGAATAAAGTTTTAAGGCCCGTCGACAACAAAGGTCATATTGGGCGCACTAACAACTAATGAAATTCGTTTAATTTGTCATACTACAATGTTACGAACAACAATTAAAATCTCATCTGTGTAAACATTAAAATGAATAAATGACGTCAGTAGCATAAAGTCTAAAAATACGAATGGTCAATAGAACCTAAAATTATATCTTTTTATAGAGATTTACCTCTTTCAAAAACTCAAAAATACATTCGAACTTTACAGTATCAAACAAAGTGTTCAGACTGTCGACTTGAAAAAATCTGTCTCTTATAGGTGCAAGGTCTACACAATCTGTGAGTATGTGTCTAACAGTTAGAGACACACCGCAGGGAATACATTGTGGTTCCTCCTCTCCCTTGAGGAGATAAGAATGCGTCATATATGTGTGACCAATGCGAAGACGGGCCAAAATAATTTCTTCACGGCGACTTGTCCGCGATCCCGGAAGCCACTCGCCAAGTGTTGGCTTTACTGAAAGCAACTTGTTATGTTGGTTCACTGGGTCATTCCAGGATTGCTGCCATACATTTTGAATAAAATCATTTATTAATGGTTTAAAATCATTAAAAGGAATTCTAAAAGGCAAAACTTCCAGTGACAATGCCTCCTTGGCAGCTTTATCTGCCTCTTCATTGCCACTGATACCAATATGGCTAGGGAGCCAACAGAAGACAATATCGGCTTTTTCACAGATTCCGGATAATTTTTCGAGGAGACTTACAATTAATGGGTTCTCAGTTTTCTCACTCTCAAGTGCTTGCATGGCAGATAACGAATCAGTGAAGATAATATAGCGCCAGTAAGCATCTTCTTGAATATGGTTGAGAGCAAGGTCGATCGCCTTTAGCTCCGCGGAAAAAATAGAAGAATTATTAGGAAGCCGAAATTGGTATATTTCGCCATCGAGCACGGCAGCCGCAGCAACTTTGCTTCCATCTTTAGAACCATCTGTATATATCTCTTCGTGAAGGCAGTATTGTTCTTTTATTTCGAGGAATTTATTTTTAAAAATCATTGGATCTGTTGTAGCTTTCTTGTCAGAAGCAAGATTGTATATATAGGTTGGACTTTTAGAAGTCCATAAAGGAATTTCAGAGATTTTATGTTGCGCTACAACCTCAAGATCGCAATCAAGACAACTCATATCTGTTTCACAGCGTAAACCAAAAGGTGGTATGACTTTTTCCCTTTTTTGAAAGTCATTCTTGTAGAGCGGTTGAAATACTACTTTATGTGTAGGGTTGTCGGAGTTCGATTTTAATTTTAAGTAATACTGCAAGGAAAGTTTCTTCCTGCGTAAATTTAAAGATGGTTCATTTGCCTCAGCATACAAACTGTTGATAGGAGATGTTCTAAAGGCGCCAAGTGCCAAGCGTAAACCTTGGTTATGGATAGAATCCAATTTCCGAAGGTACGATTGCCGCGCTGAGCCATATACAATGCAGCCGTAGTCCAACTTAGAACGGACAAGTGTTCTATAAAGTCTCAAGAGGACTTTTTTGTCGGCTCCCCAGTCCATACTGGAGACAACACGTAAAAGATTAAGAGCTTTTTGGCATTTATTGCTCAAATAGTTAATATGTGGGATGAACGTGAGTTTAGAATCAAATAAAAGACCTAAGAATTTGAATTCTGGGAGGACTTCTATACGGACACCATCTAATATCGGCTCCGGGTCGAGACGAAATTTTCTCGACTGACAGAAATGCATACATTTGGTCTTGGTTTTCGAAAATTTGAAACCGTTTTCGTTCGACCAGTTGCTTAAATTATGTAAGACCTGTTGAAGCTGTCTTTCTATCGTATGCATATGCTTTGACCGATAGCAAATGCAAAAGTCGTCAACATACAGAAAGCATTCTACTCCAGGGCAAACAGACTTAATAATGTTGTTAATTTTAACACTAAAAAGTGTAACTGAAAGGATACTTCCCTGGGGAACGCCCATTTCTTGTTCATGTGGGCTGGACAGTGTATTTCCAACTCGGACTCTAAATTGACGTTCATCTAAAAAAGCAGAAATGAAATAAGCAAGGCGACCTCGAATACCGAAATCATAAAGGTCGTTCATAATGCCATACTTCCAGGTGGTATCGTAAGCACTTTCTAAATCGAAAAAGACAGAAACAACATGTTCTTTCTTTATGAAGGCTTCACGTATAAAAGTCTCGAAGCGTACCAAGTGATCAAGAGTGCTTCTCTGTTTACGAAATCCGCACTGGTTTGTGGAAATAAGTTTATTTTTCTCTAAAAACCAAACTAGGCGGTCATTTACCATTCTTTCCATAGTTTTACAAATACAACTTGTTAAGGCTATAGGGCGGTAATTACTTGGGTTTGTAGAATCTTTGCCTGGCTTTGGTATAGGTATAACTATAGCTTCTTTGCAAGAGTCTGGAAGAACACCTGTCTTCCAGATCTGATTAAATATTTGGAGTAAACAATGGAGGGAACGATACGGTAAGTGTTTAAGGAACTGGTAATGTATATCATCAGACCCAACTGCAGTGTCATGACATTTCTTAAGAGCCTTTTTCAGCTCCTTAATGCTGAAATCTTTATTATAATGCTCCTTGTTATTGGATTTAAAATTCAGTTTGGATTTCTCTTTTACTTCCTGGCGTTTTCGAAACGTGGATGAGTAATTTTCAGAAGAAGACTTCTTGGCGAACGTATCGGCCAGCACATTGGCAATGTCATGTTTAGAAGTAAAGCTCCCATCATCAGTATCAAGATGGCCAACACTATTGGAAGTACATTTGCCGTTAATTTTTCGTATCATCTCCCATGTCTTTTTGACAGACGATCTAGAATTTAATCTGGATACATACTGTCGCCAAGACGCACGTTTACTTTGTTTTATAGTTCGTCGTGCTCTCGCACGCGCAATTTTGAACTTTGCAAGATTTTCTTGAGTAGGTCTCAGATTGAAATTTCTGAGAACAGATTTTCGCTCAGCTATAGCCTTCTTACAATCATCGTTAAACCATGGTTTGCTTTGATGCTTTGGATTTGTCGACGTCCGAGGAATTGATCTCTCTGCAGCCGAGTAAAGTAAGGAAGTGAACAGTTCTGCTGGATTTTCACATTCATCAAAAGCATTGGGATCAATTGATTGTTCGCAATGAATTTTGAACTTTTCCCAATTTGCTTTATGAAGCTTCCAGCGTTCTGGACGTTCTTGTACAGATGGTCCAATTTCCGATACTACAATCGGGAAATGATCGCTTCCATGAAGGTCGTCATCGACCTTCCAATTTAAATGAGTAAAAATTTCCGGACTGCATATACTTAAGTCTAAAGATGAATAAGAACCAGTTGCAGGATGAAGATATGTTGAGGACTTATCGTTGAGCGAAACAAGATTATGCTCTGTGATAAAATTTTGTAAACTTTGACCTTTGTCATTCGTATTTGTACATCCCCACAACGTATGATGGGAATTTAAATCTCCCATCAAAATGAAAGGTTTCGGCAATTGATCTACGAGGTCATCAAGTTTCTTGATATCGATTGCCGAGCTGGGTGGAAGATAAATAGAACAGAGAGTAATGGTTTTATTTAAAGAAATGCTTACAGCAACGGCTTGTAAAGTAATTTCGAGTTTGACAAAATGGTGTGGAATGTTGTTATTCACAATTATTGCCACTCCTCCTGAAGCTTTATCATTACCACTGAAGTTTTTACAAAAACAGGAGTGACCCTTTAAGGAGAATTTGTCGGAATCTTTAAGAAAGGTCTCCTGTAAAGATATTGCAACTGGTTTCTTTTCATTGATTAAAAGGTGTAATTCCTCGAGATTTGCTTTAATGCTGCGACAATTCCATTGAAGAATGGTGTTATTCATGACTGAGTTTATTGTAAGGAAGATACCACAGAGGACTGGAAGTATGTGCCAATTCATTTCTTATTATTTAATTTGATGATACGACCCTGCTTATTTGTAAGTGACTCCGCAAGGGTGTCTTCCGCCTCCATGTCTTCATCAAGACACTGGAAGCGGTTATGCTGTTGAATTTGGTCATCGGATCCCTTTGGGAGGCGATCCGAGGTGACTTTATTTTGAACTTTACTTGGACTTTTTGGGGCGGGCTTTTCTTGTTTCTTATTCGTTACAGGTTTCTGTGACGTTTTTGCAGAAGCAGAACTCTGTTTCTGTGGTGAAACTGTTTGTACCGATGCTTCACTTGTTTGTGTTTGAGCGTCTTTTAGATTTACTGTTTTTGCAGCATTAGATCTTGTGACACTGGAGTATGATGCTCCCAATGAGTGACGTGCATCCACAATGTTGCGTGCTTCTGCAAATGACAGGCTTTCTCGGTATTTTATCGTTATAATTTCTTTCTCTTTTTTCCAGATTTTACAAGTGCGAGATGTGGAGTAATGATCCTCACCACAATTCAAACATTTCATAGGTTTTTCACAGGGGTAAAGATGGAAGGTCTCAGCTTCATTCGTTCCACATCGTTTACAATGGTTGTCGGCGTTACATTGCCTTTCATGATGTCCGAACTTAAAGCACTTGTAGCATTGCAAAGGATTCGGAATGTAAACGTCAACTGGCACTTTCAAATATCCGATTTTCAAGGTCTTTGGGAGAATTGCTGTATTGAATTTAAGAATGATGGAATTCGTGTCTCGTCTGACGTTATCACGATAAACACGGATCCGTCTAGCTTCGATTACATTTTGATCTGACAGTTCGGACACAATTTCTTGTTCTTCAACACCGGCTAAATCTGGGCAGCGTATTATTCCTCTTGAAGAGTTCAGAGAGCCATGCGCGGAGCATTTTGACGGTATATTATAAAATTGCTTTAACCCAAGCAGATTTTTTGCATGTTGAGGTTTTTCTACCTCAACAAGAAGGCCGCCAGTTCTCAGCTTTTTCACGGATTTTGGTGATCCGGCAATCGAAACTAATACTTTTTCAATAACGAAGGGCGGAAGCTTTGTCAAAGGTTGTTCGGTATTACAAGATTCAATCAGAAGAAACCGGGGAAAGCCATTTGTCGATTCAACTGAAGCAGAGTCGTTTTCCAGATGTTCATGCGGTCGTTTTTTATTTGGGTGATCCATGATTTGATATTTAAAATTCATCATTCGTGGCCCCCACCCACCATGGAGTCCTACAACGGGGACATGGCCAATAGAGCGGAATATCCAGCTCTGCATGTCAGGGTTACCCAAATGATATACTCGGGCAATGCAAACTAGACAATCCGACAAAGAGGATGCGTGGCAACATCCCAAGATAAGGAAGCACCCACGCAAGTCAATGCCCGACCAAACAGTCCACACAACCCAATTAGCCCATGAGCCTATATTAGACTAGGGACTAAAACATACAAAAGATATGCAGTTAAAATGGACAATTGATGCTGTAGGAATACATGCAAGTGCAAAATCAAAAGGTTGGTAATACATGCAGTTGTTTTAAAGGTCGTTGTGATACAAGGAAAGGTAGAAGGTTTCTTTTACATCATCAGTAGTGTTCAAACTGAAAAAGGTAACTTTCAAATTGCCCAAAATCTAAAAACGACCAGCCGATTGCACTAGACCGGGCCCATCTAGGCTCTCGTTTAGACCGAAGCCGAGGCCGAAGCAGTGTGTTGAAGAGCTGGAGATCCCTGGGCTCCCCTCAACTACCAGGACCCTCTTTTCCGGCTTACGAGTCTCCACCCACGGCAAACAGGCGGGTCCATTGGTGGGGTCTTACCACTCTGCAGGACTGGCAGCCGGCGTATTCTACCCCCCGTCCGGCTGGGGGTTCGAACTTGTGACCCCCGGCGCGGGGCCAGTTTTGACCCAGGGGCATCATATGAACAAACTTGGTAGAGGTCCACTAGGAAATGCTACATACCAAATATCAAAGCTCTACAGCTTCCCATTTAAGAGAAAAAGAAATTTAAAGTTTTCCTTCTTTGTTCCTATCTTCGAAGTTGTGACCCCCGG
This sequence comes from Tridacna gigas, assembly GCA_945859785.2. NCBI lineage: Eukaryota > Metazoa > Mollusca > Bivalvia > Cardiida > Cardiidae > Tridacna > Tridacna gigas. The sequence goes on from OX244028.2 coordinate 70,860,961, forward strand.
GCGGGGCCAGTTTTGACCCAGGGGCATCATATGAACAAATTTGGTAGAGGTCCACTCTGAGATGCAATATACCAAATATCAAAGCTCCACACCTTTCGGTTTCAGAAAAGAAGAATTTTAAAGTTTTCCTTCTTTGTTCCTATGTTCGAACTTGTGGTTGGTTGGTTGGTTGTACTGGGGTTTAACGCCACTTTAACAGCTAAGGTCATATCATGGCGGTCGGTGACGCACATGTGTTTCCTGGCTTTCTCACACCAGTACTAACACAACTTTCCTTCCAAAGCCACCGACTACTTTTCTCACATGCTTCAGCAGAGGTGAGAGGCGAAAATACGCCGGAAAGAAAGTTCGCCTCAACCGGGTATCGAACTCACAACCACCAGGTCATGAGTCCGACGCGCTCACCACTGAGCCACCCAGGCGGGCTCGAACTTGTGACCCCCGGGCGGGGCCAGTTTTGACCAAAGCAGCATCCTTGGAAAAAACTTGGTAGAAGTCCACTAGGAGATGCTACATACCAAATATCAAAGCTCTATGCCTTCCAGTTTCAGAGAAAAAAAAAATTAAAGTTTTCCTTCTTTGTTCCTATGTTCGAACTTGTGACCCCAGGGGCTGGGCCAATTTTGACCAAAGCAGCATCCTTGGAACAAACTTGGTAGAAGTCCACTAGAAGATGCTACATACCAAATATCAAAGCTCTATGCCTTCAAGTTTCAGAGAAAAAAAAAATTAAAGTTTTCCTTCTTTGTTCCTATGTTTGAACTTGTGACCCCCCGGGCAGGGCCAATTTTGACCCCAAGGGCATCATATGAACAAACTTGGTACAGATCCACTAGAAGATGCTACATACCAAATATCAAAGCTCCATGCCTTCCTGTTTCAGAGAAAAAGATTTTTAAAGTTTTCCTTCTTTGTTCCTATGTTGGAAATTGTGACCCCCGGAGCGGGGCCAGTTTTGACCCCAGGGGCATCAAATGAACAAACTTGGTAGAGGTCCACTAGGAGATGCTACATGCCAAATATCAAAACTCTAAGCCTTCAAGTTTCAGAGAAGAAGATTTTTAAAGTTTTCCTTCTTTGTTACTATGCTCAAACTTGTGACCCCCGGGGCGGGGCCAGTTTTGACCCCAGGGGCATCATATGAACAAACTTGGTAGAGGTCTACTAGGCACTGCAACATACCAACTATCAAAGCTCTGCGCCTTCCAGTTTCAGAGAAGATGATTTTTAAAGTTTCCCCTCTTTGTTCCTATGTTCGAACTTGTGACCCCTGGGGCAGGGCCAGTTTTGAGCCCAAGGCCATCATATGAACAAACTTGGTAGAGGTCCACTAGGAGATGCTTCATGCCAAATATCAAAGCTCTATGCCTTCTAGTTTTAGAGAAGAAGATTTTTAAAGTTTTCCTTCTTTGTTCCTATGTTGGAAATTGTGAGCCCCGGGGCGGGGCCAGTTTTGACCCCAGGGGCATCATATGAACAAACTTGGTAGAGGTCCACTAGGAGATGCTACATGCCAAATATCAAAGCTCTACGCCTTCAAGTTTCAGAGAAGAAGATTTTTAAAGTTTTCCTTCTTTGTTACTATGCTCAAACTTGTGACCCCCGGGGCGGGGCCAGTTTTGACCCCAGGGGCATCATATGAACAAACTTGGTAGAGATCCACTAGGCAATGCTACATACCAAATATCAAACTCTATGCCTTCCAGTTTCAGAGAAGATGATTTTTAAAGTTTCCCCTCTTTGTTCCTATGTTCGAACTTGTGACCCCCGGTGCAGGGCCAGTTTTGAGCCCAAGGGCATCATATGAACAAACTTGGTAGAGATCCATTAGGAGATGCTTCATGCCAAATATCAAAGCTCTATGCCTTCTAGTTTTTTAGAAGAAGATTTTTACAGTTTTCCTTCTTTGTTCCTATGTTGGAAATTGTGACCCCCGGGGCGGGGCCAGTTTTGACCCCAGGGGCATCAAATGAACAAACTTGGTAGAGGTCCACTAGGAGATGATGGTACATACCAAATATCAAAGCTCTGCGCCTTCTAGTTTCAGAGAAGAAGATTTTCAAAGATTTTGCTTTTTTTTCCTTTTTGTTGCCATGGCAACCAGAGTTGTGGGTGGAATTCAATTCTTTGAACAATTTTGGTAGAGCTTCACCCAAGGAACATCCCTGCCAAGTTTCATCAAGATTGGCCCAGTGGTTTAGGAGAAGAAGATGTTTAAAGAAATTGTTGACGGACGACGGACGACGGACATAGGGCGATCACAATAGCTCACCTTTAGCACGTTGTGCTAAGGTGAGCTAAAAATGCAGAGACGACTTAGCTAGGTTTCTCTATGTATGCAAATCACTGGGTGTCCCTATAAAGATGCAAAAGACACATCCTCCCACCACGTCCATTACCATCTACGGAATCGAAGTGGATTCTATGTTGATGGAATGTCGCCTTCCCCTTGAAAAGATAGAAAAAATCACTTCAAAAATTCATTACATGAAACATCGTAAAAAAGTCACCCTCCAGGAGCTACAGTCCTTGATTGGGCTTTTAAACTTTGCATGCTCAGTTGTTGTTCCAGGCAGGACATTTCTGCGCAGGCTGATTGACCTTACATGTGCTGTCAAATGTCCCAACCACTATATAAGACTCAATAAAGAAGCAAGAGCTGATTTAGAAACTTGGGCTTATTTTATTGGTCACTTTAATGGGAAATCCGTTTTTCTGGATAAACAATGGATTTCGACAGACCACCTTTGTTTGAGCACGGATGCATCAGGCTCTGTTGGCTGTGCTGCAGTTTTTGGTTCTGACTGGTTTGCTGAGAAGTGGTCACAATCCATGGCTTCCCATCAAATTTGCATCAAAGAGTTATTTCCCATTGTTCTGGCACTAGAAATATGGGCCACCAGGCTGCAAAACAAAAAGGTTCTTTTTCTGTCCGATAACATGGCAGTTGTCACAGTCATAAATAAAAAGTCGTGCAAGGACAAAGTTTTAATGCGGTTGCTGCGTCGTCTTGTGTGCGTGTCCTTGAAATTCAATGTTCATGTTAGAGCCAAACATGTTCCTGGAAAACTGAATACTTTGGCTGACCAATTGTCTCGTTTCAATTTTCAGGAAGCCCTCTCGAGTGCACCCCATCTCAGTCGCAATCCAACCGAGATACCCAGCCATCTCTTTCACATTTAACACCGATGGCAATCAAGCTATTAAGTGAATCTCTAAGTCAAACCACGCGGAAAGCCTACCAACGTACGTGGCAGATTTTTCTCCAATGGTCGCCGTCTACCACTACCCTACCTGTTGACCCTGTCACGGTCAGCAATTTCATTGCTTATCTTTTTGAATACAAATATTCTCCAAGCACTATATCTTCCCACATATCCGCTATTGGATTTTTGCACAAAGTTCTAAATTTACAGGATCCTACCCAAAACTTTCTAGTGCAGAAAATCATCACAGGTTGTCATAAATTAGGTAAACAGGTAGACACACGTCTTCCAATCACAGGCTCTATTCTACAACGCCTGTTGGTTGCTCTCGAGCATACTATCGATCTTGCCGTTAGGCCATTACTCAAGGCGCTCTTTTTAATAGCGTTTCATGGATTTTTCAGACTGGGTGAATTAGTTGTTAAGTCTTCATCCTCTTCTAAGCTTGTAATGCAACGTGCTGATGTCCAGTTTGAAGAAGGTGAAGGTCACTTGCAACAAGTCCAGCTTGTATTAAGACACTACAAAACTATTAAAACAGGTCAACCTTATACTATTAGCATTAAAGCAGCTAATCAAGCCCATCTATGCCCGGTTCATTCTTTATTCCATTATTTGACAATTTACAAACATGTTAAGGGCCCCTTGTTTCAATTTCTGGATGGATCTCCAGTTACATAGTTTTGTCTGTAGGGAGTTGAATAAATGCATATCATTTATTGGGCTAGACCCAAAATTTTACAAATGTCACAGTTTCCGTATAGAGGCTGCCACATATGCTGCAAGTTTAGGTTTCTCTGAAAATGCCATACAAACCATGGGCAGGTGGAATGAATGAATGAATGAAGTTTTATGGCCCGTCGACATCAAAGGTCATATTGGGCGCACTTACAATTAATGAAATGCTTTTTATTTGATATACTGCAAGGTTACGAAATAAGATTAAAATCTATACTGTGTAAACACTAAGAGGAAATAATTATTACTGGCTTTTTGTATAAAAAGCAGATGGTCAATAGAACCTAAAATTATATCTTTTTATAGAGATTTACCTCTTTCAAAAAATCTAAAATAGACTCTAACTTTACAGCATTAAATAAATTGTTCATACTGTTAACATGAAAAAACCTGTCTCTTGTAGGTGCTAGGTCTATACATTCTACAAGTATGTGTTGAACAGTAAGAGGTGCATTGCAGGAAATGCATTGAGGTGCTTCTTCTCCTTTGAGGAGGAACGAGTGCGTCAAATATGTATGACCAATGCGAAGACGGGCCAATATAATTTCCTCGCGGCGACTTGTCCGCAACCCTAGAAGCCACTCGCCAAGAGCTGGCTTCACTGTAAACAACTTATTATTTTGGTTTACTGGATCATTCCAGGATTGCTGCCATACATTTTGAACAAAATCATTCACTAATGGCTTAAAATCAGTAAAAGGAACTTTAAAAGGTAAAACGTCCAGTGACAGTGCCTCCTTGGCAGCTTTATCTGCCTCCTCATTGCCAGCGATACCGATATGGCTAGGAAGCCAGCAGAAAACAATATCAGCTTTTTCACAGATTCCGGCCAGCTTCTCAAGAAGACTGACGATTAATGGGTTATCTGTTTTCTCACCCTCAAGTGCTTGCATGGCAGATAACGAATCTGTAAAAATAATGTAGCGCCAGTAAGCGTCTTGCTGAATATGGTTGAGAGCAAGGTCGATCGCTTTTAACTCCGCAGAAAAAATCGAAGAATTATTAGGAAGTCGAAACTGATATACCTCGCCATCGAGCACGGCAGCTGCAGCAACTTTGTCTCCATCTTTAGAACCATCAGTATATATCTCTTCGTGAAGGCAGTATTGTTCTTTTATTTCAAGGAATTTATTTTTAAATATCATAGGATCTGTCGTAGCTTTCTTGTCTGAAGCAAGATTATATATGTAGGTTGGACATTTTGAAGTCCATAAAGGAACTTCAGAGATTTTATGTTCCGCTACATCTTCCAGATCGCAATCAAGGCAACTCATATCCGCTTCACAGCGGAAACTAAAAGGTGGTATTACTTGTTCTCTATTTTGAAATTCATCCTTGTGGAGGGGTTCAAATACTACTTTATGCGTAGGGTTGTGGGAATTTGACTTTAATTTTAGGTAATATTGCAAGGAAAGTTTCTTCCTGCGTAAATTTAAAGATGGTTCATTTGCCTCTGCATATAAACTATTAACAGGAGATGTTCTAAAGGCGCCAAGTGCTAATCGTAAACCTTGGTTATGGATAGAATCCTGTTTACGAAGGCACGATTTCCGCGCTGAGCCATATACAATGCAGCCGTAATCTAATTTCGAACGGACAAGTGTTCTATAAAGTCTCAAAAGGACTTTTTTGTCGGCTCCCCAGTCCATACTGGAGACAACACGTAAAAGATTCAGAGCTTTTTGGCATTTATTGCTCAAATAATTAATATGTGGGATGAACGTGAGTTTAGAATCGAATAAAAGACCTAAGAACTTGAACTCTGGGACAACTTCTATACGAACATCATCTAATGTCAGCTCCGGGTCGAGATGAAACTTCCTCGACTGGCAGAAATGCATACATTTGGTCTTGGTTTTCGAAAATTTGAAACCGTTTTCGTTTGACCACCTGCTTAAATTATTTAAGACCTGTTGAAGCTGTCTTTCAATCGTATGCATATGCTTTGACCGATAGCAAATGCAGAAGTCGTCAACGTACAGAAAGCATTCTACTCCAGGGCAAACAGATTTAACGATGTTGTTAATTTTAACACTAAAAAGTGTAACTGAAAGGATGCTTCCCTGGGGAACGCCCATTTCCTGTTCGTGTGGGCTGGACAATGTATTTCCAACCCGGACTCTAAACTGACGTTCATCTAAAAAAGCAGAAATGAAATAAGCAAGGCGACCTCGAATACCGAAATCATAAAGGTCGTTCATAATCCCATACTTCCAGGTGGTGTAGTAAGCACTTTCTAAATCAAAAAAGACAGAAACAACATGTTCTTTCTTTATGAAGGCTTCACGTATAAAAGTCTCGAAGCGAACTAAGTGATCAAGAGTGCTTCTCTGTTTACGAAATCCGCACTGGTTTGTGGAAATAAGTTTATTTTTCTCTAAAAACCAAACTAGGCGGTCATTTACCATTATTTTTACAAATACAACTTGTTAAGGCTATAGGGCGGTAATTACTTGGGTTTGTAGAATCTTTACCAGGCTTTGGTATAGGTATAACTATAGCTTCTTTCCAATAGTCTGGAAGAACACCTGTCTTCCAAGTCTTATTAAAAATTTGAAGTAAACAATGGAGGGAAGTATACGGTAAGTGTTTGAGAAATTGGTAATGGATATCATCAGACCCAACTGCAGTATCATGGCATTTTTTAAGAGCTTTTCTTAACTCTTTCATAGTAAAGTCTTTATTATAATGTTACGTGTTACTGGATTTAAAGTTTAATTTTGATTTCTCTTTCACGGCTTGAAATTTTCGAAATGTGGATGAGTAGTTTGTAGAAGAAGATTTGCTGGCAAATGTATCAGCCAGCACATTAGCAATGTTTTCTTTAGAAGTAAAATTCCCTTCATCAGTAACAAGATGACCAATACTATTTGAAGTACTTTTGCCATTAATTTTTCGAATCATTTCCCATGTCTTTTTGACAGACGATCTAGAATTCAATCTAGATACGTACTGTCGCCAAGACTCACGTTTACTTTGTTTGATAGTTCGTCGCGCTCTCGCACGCGCAATTTTGAACTTTGCAAGATTCTCCTGTGTAGGTCTCAGATTGAATTGTCTGAGAACAGATTTTCGCTCAGCTATAGCCTTCTTACAATCATCGTTAAACCATGGTTTGCTTGGGTGCTTGTCGACGTTCGAGGAATAGATTTCTCTGCAGCCGAGTAAAGTAAGGAAGTGAATAGTTCTGCAGGATTTTCACATTCGTCAAAGGCATTGGGATAAATTGATTGTTCACAGTGAATTTTGAATTTTTCCCAATTTGCTTTACGTAGCCTCCAGCGTTCTGGACGTTGTTGTATAGATGGTCCAACCTCCGACACGTGTATAGGAAAATGATCACTTCCATGTAGGTCACCGTTGACCTTCCAGTTTAAGTCAGTGAAAATCTCTGGACTACAAAGAGTCAAATCAAGAGAAGAATAGGAACCAGTTGCAGGATGAAGATACGTAGAAGACTTATCATTGAGCAAAACAAGATTATGCTCTGTGACAAAACTTTCAATGGTTCGACCTTTATCGTTTGTATCTGTACATCCCCATAATGTATGATGGGAATTGAAATCTCCCATTAAAATGAAAGGGGCCGGCAATTGTTCTACCAGTTCATCAAGTTTCTTGACATCAATAGGCGAACTAGGTGGAAGATAAATAGAGCACAGTGTTATGGTCTTATTGAGGGAAGTGTTTACCGCAACAGCTTGTAAAGTAGTGTCAAGATTGATATAATGGTGCGGAACGTTGTTGTTCACAATGATGGCTACTCCCCCTGAAGCTTTATCATGGCCACCATAATTTTTTAAATAACAGGAGTGGTACTTAAAGGAGAACTTATCGGAATCTTTCAGGAATGTCTCCTGTAAAGATATTGCAACTGGTTTCTGTTCGTTCACTAAAAGTTTTAATTCCTCATAGTCAGCTTTAATGCTACGACAATTCCATTGCAGAATGGTATTATTCATTAATAAAGTAAGGGTCAGGAAGATACCATATAATACTGGAAGTATGTACTGATTCATTTCTTGTTATTCAATTTGATTATTCGACCTTGCTTATTTGTAGTTTCTGCAGGGCCGTTTTCCGCCTCCATGTCTTCATCAAGACATTGGAAGCGATTATGTTGTTGAATTTCGTCATCAGATCCCTTAGGAAGGCGATCTGAGAGGACCTTTTTTGGAGATTTGGCTGGACTTGTATTTCTAACAGGCTTGTCTGGTTTTTTATTTACAACAGGTTTTTGTGGTTTGGCAGTATTAGAAGTCTGTTTCTGAGTTGATTCTGTTTGCACCGAGGCATCATTTGTTTGAGTTTGTGCATCTTTCAAGTTCACTGCTTTGGCTGTATTGGATTTCGTGATGCTGGAATACGACGAACCCAATGCCTGTCGTGCATCAACAATTTTCCGCGCTTCTGCAAACGACAGGCTTTCGCGGTATTTAACGGTTACAATTTCTTTTTCTCTCTTCCATACTTTGCATGTGCGGGATGTAGAAAAGTGCTCCTCACCGCAATTTAAACATTTCATGGGTTTGCTACAGGGGTAAGTATGGTAAGTTTCGACTTCGTTCGTTCCACATCTTTTGCAGTGATCGTCAGCATTGCATTGCCTTTCGTGGTGTCCGAACTTGAAGCATCTGTAGCACTGGAGAGGGTTTGGGATATAAAGATCCACAGGAACCTTCAAGTACCCGACTTTCAACGTTTTCGGAAGAATGGCTGTTTTGAACTTCAGGACTATGGTATTCGTGTCCTTCCGGATACCATCCCTAAAAACATGAATACGTCTAGCCTCAATAACATTCTGTGTTGCTAGTTCATTAACAATTTCTTCTTCCTGAACACCAGCCAAATCAGGATATCTGATAATGCCTCTTGATGAATTTAAAGTTTCATGTGCAGTGCATTTCGCAGGAATGTCAAAGAATCGTTTTAGGCCTAATAGGTTTTTTGAGTGTTGTGCCTTTTCAACCTCAACTAACAAAGTGCCATTTTTCAGCTTCTTGACAGACTTTGGAGAGCCTGCCAAAGAAACAATTACCTTTTCTATTACAAATGGGGACAACTTTGCTAGTGGTTTTTCTGAGTTTAACGATTCGATAATCAGAAAGCGTGCAAACGGTCCTGTCGATTCAACTTTTGCCTGATCGTTTTCAAGGTCTGTCCGTGTTCGTTTTTTAGTTTGGTTTTCCATGATTGATTTTTTAAGATTCATCATTCGCGGCCCCCACCCACCATGGAGTCCTACAAAGGGGACATGGCTAGTAGAGCGGAGTATCCAGCTCTGCATGTCAGGGTTACCCAAATGATATACTTGAGCAATGCAAAATAAACAATGTGACAAGGAAGATGCGTGGCAACAACCCCAGATCAGGAAGCACCCACGCAAGTCAATGCCCAACTAAATAGTCCACACAACCCAATTAGCCCATGAGCCTATATTAGACTAGGGACTAAAACACACAAAAAATATGCAGTTAAAAAAGACAAATTGATACTGTATGAATACATAGCAATGTCTGAAGCATTACTTTGAAAATTAAAAAAATTCTGACTCATGTGTTCAGAAAATTAAAAAAAAAGAATCATTTGTAGGCTGAGTATCTTACTTTGATTGAATATTAAGAAAGGTACGAACTGAGGATAGACCGAATTCTAATGCTTCCGGGACTTATTCGATGAATATACCAAACTGTGATAATGATGTTCTATTCGTTCGCAAAGACAGAAGGCTACCATCTTCGACCTCAACATGTTTTAGAATATTTCTACAGCAATATTGCATGGATAGTTTTTCTGTGTACTACATATCTAGGCACTCGGCTATTATGTTCTATAATGGATCTATCTTGTAATTTTGTCTCAAAATATTAATTTGTTATTTACGAAGACATCGTTTGGTTATATAGTCTTTTAGTGGTGCATGTCCAGAACAGACTCTAGAACACTCCGCGAATATTTTTGTAAATAATTAGATCTATATAATAAACATATTTTCTAAAGACACAAAACACCAATTCGTTTTGTTTGAGTCTGAAGGTCCTGCTTTTCCATAAAAAAAAAAAAAAAAAAACTGGCTCACGTTTTTTTTTTTTTTTTTTTCCCATCATGTAAATTTATATAATGGGGTTTTAATGTTCTAGTTTTATCGGGGTGTCTACCTGTCCCAACTTTAAATGATGTTATATAAATGAATCGTTTTTATCGGGTAAATATATCAAATATTTAGACAAGTTGGCTCCGAGAAAACCTATCTTTTAGTCAGGTGTGTTCTTTAAAAAACACAAATTACATTATTATCGTTTTTTATCGGGTAAATATATCAAATATTTCAGACAACCTGGCGTCGAGAAAATGTATTTTTAGTTTGGTGTGTTTTTTAATGACCGAAATTATATTATTATCAATTGATGTTCAAAAAAATTTCGTGGCGGATAGGAATGTGGTGATGTCATTGTTTTTTATATGAAATAATCTACCTGAGAGAGCCAATCAAAACGTTTTTTACAACAACAAATGCTCTGTTTACCACCAAGTAACGCCCCACATTCATGATATAAATTGCTAACATTCGATTAGTTGCCTCACACTGCTAATAAAGACTACATTATGGCTGTGAACCAGTTCACTGACGAGTTGGGTTTTTTAACAAAAATTATAGGGAGATTTGCGTATGGAAGAGCGGTTTCCCTGACAAAGTTCAAAGATCAAGTATATGTACATACAAATGACAATAGTAAATGTTAGGAGAATGGATATTTTGATGAAGACAAATCAAAAAGTGTGTCATTGAACTGGTCGAATGTACAAAAGTTGAAGGAGACACTGACTCAGCTGGAATCTTATGCAGAATGAATGAATGAATGAATGGAGTTTTATGGCCCGTCGACAGCAAAGGTCATTTTGGGCGCACTAACCACTAATGCAATGCATTTAATTCCGCAAACTGTAATGTTACGGACAAGGCTTAAAATATCAGCTGTGTAAACACTAAAAGGATAAACAGGACTAGTGACAAAGTCTAAGAATACAGATGGTCAATAGGACCTAAAATCATATCTTTTTATAGAGATTTACCTCTTTCAAAAAGTCAAAAATAAACTCTAACTTTACAGTATCAAGTACATTGCTCATACTATCAACATGAAAAAACCTGTCTCTTGTAGGTGCAAGGTCTATACAGTCTAAAAGTATGTGTTTAACAGTAAGGGGTGCATTGCAGGGAATACATTGGGGTGCTTCTGCTCCTTTGAGGAGGTACGAGTGTGTCATGTATGTATGACCAATGCGAAGACGGGCCACAATAATTTCTTCACGGCGACTTGTCCGCAACCCTGGAAGCCACTCGCCAAGTGTCGGCTTCACTGTAAACAACTTGTTATCTTTGTTAGCTGGGTCATTCCAGGATTGCTGCCATACATTTCGGATAAAATCATTAATCAATGGTTTAAAATCGTTAAAAGGGACTTTAAAAAGTAAAACTTCCAGTGACAATGCCTCCTTGGCAGCTTTATCTGCCTCTTCATTGCCACTGATACCAATATGGCTAGGGAGCCAACAGAAAACAATATCGGCTTTTTCACAGATTCCTGATAATTTTTCAAGGAGACTGACTATTAATGGGTTGTCTGTTTTCTCACCCTCAAGTGCTTGCATGGCAGATAAAGAATCTACAAAGATAATATAGCGTCAGTAAGCGTCTTGTTGAATATGGTTGAGAGCAAGGTCGATCGCTTTTAACTCCGCAGAAAAAATAGAAGAATTATTAGGAAGCCGAAACTGATATAACTCGCCATCGAGCACGGCAGCTGCAGCAACTTTGTCTCCATCTTTAGAACCATCAGTATATATCTCTTCGTGAAGGCAGTATTGTTCTTTTATTTCAAGGAATTTATTTTTAAATATCATAGGATCTGTCGTAGCTTTCTTGTCTGAAGCAAGATTATATAAGTAGGTTGGACTTTTAGAAGTCCATAAAGGAACTTCAGAGATTTTATGTTGTGCTACATCCTCCAGATCGCAATCAAGACAATTCATATCCGCTTCACAGCGCAAACTGAAAGGTGGTATTACTTTTTCTCTTTCGAAATTCATCCTTGTACAGTTGTTTAAATACTGCTTTATGCGTGGGGTTGGTGGGATTTGACTTTAATTTTAAGTAATATTGCAAGGAAAGTTTCTTCCTGCGTAAATTTAAAGATGGTTCATTTGCCTCTGCATACAAACTATTGATAGGAGATGTTCTAAAGGCGCCAAGTGCTAAGCGTAAACCTTGGTTATGGATAGAATCCAATTTCCGAAGGTACTATTTCCGCGCTGAGCCATATACAATGCAGCCGTAATCCAACTTTAAACGGCGCCCCCAGCTGGGCGGGGGGATAGAAATTGTCCAGCTGCCGTCCTGCAGTAGTGGTAAGACCCAACCAAATCGACCCGCCTGTTTGCCGTGGGTGGAGACTCGTAAGCAGGAAAAGAGGGGAGCCCAGGGATCTCCAGCTCTCCAACACACTGCTTTGGCCTCGGCTTCTGTGTAAACGAGAGCCTAGATGGGCCCGGTCTAGCGCAATCGGCTGGTAGTTTTAGGATTGGGCGTATTGTATGTAAAATTGTCTTGTGTTGGGGGGAGGACATCTGTATCCAGTGTGCAGATGCCTCCTTCCTGCATACGTCTCTCGATACATCTTGAAATCCAAATTTGTGATTTTGAAGCAAACTTGGAATATTTGACCTTTTTTCCTCTATTATTTACATAATTCACGTAGTCTTTATTCTGGAAGGAATAATCCAGCATGTATGTCAAAACTCTATTTAACGTTTGCTCAAAAAGTGCCAGTTTTTACCTTTTACTTTAGTTGGTATTTACTTTTAAGTCCCTGTCTTATATAGGCTTATGGGCTAATTGGGTGTTATGGATTTTTCGTTGAGGCTTTGACTGCCATGGCAAATCCCTGATCTGGGGGACTACCCATGTTCTTTTCTTTGTCGCTCCGATTTATTCATGGCATCTGAGTATACCATCTGGGTAACCCTGGCATGGGGAGCTGGTTTGCCGCTCGATACTCCATGTCCCCTCGTAGGGCTCCGGGGTGGGCGGGGGCCACGGATGACGAAACTTGAAAACCTAATCATGGATCATCTAAACAAAAAACGAACACGTGACCAACTAGATGCAGACTCGGACAACTCTGAACCAACTTCGACTTTTCCTCGCTTTCTACTAATAGAATCAACTGCTCCTGAACAGCCATTGAGTAAACTGTCTCCTTTTGTCATCCGAAAAGTTTTAGTTTCAATTGCTGGTTCGCCAAAATCAGTGAAAAAGTTGATTTCTGGTGCCCTTTTGGTAGAGGTTGAAAAACCAAAACATGCAGAAAACCTTTTGAAAATTAAGAGTTTTTTCCAAATACCTGCAAAATGCTCACCGCATACCAGTTTGAATTCCTCCAGGGGGATAATTCGTTGTCCGGATCTAGCAGGTGTTAGCGAAGAAGAAATTGTCCAGGAGCTTTCGAGTCAGACTGTGACAGGTGCCAGACGTATTACAGTCTCCAAAGACGGTGTCAAGAGGGAAATTAACACAATAGTACTCACTTTTAACTCGGCTATTTTGCCCAAAACACTGAAAGTTGGTTACTTAAATGTTGGAGTGGAGCTTTACATCCCAAACCCACTCCAATGTTATTCATGCTTCAAATTTGGCCACCATGAACGTAAATGCAAGAAGCCCACAATTGAAAGTTTGTGTAAACATTGTGGAGAGCTGGCAAATACACATGATTCGAACAACTGTAAGAATAAAATTAAATGTGTAAACTGCGATGGAGAACACGTTGCTACCTCACGAGCATGCCCTGTCTGGAAGCGAGAGAAGGAAGTTGTAACTATTAAGTACAAAGAAAGTCTCTCGTTCCCAGAAGCAAGGAAAATAGTTAATAGCCGTCATGTTCTGCCAAACTCTTACTCCACCATTACTAAATCCAGCATGAATACACAAAAACAGGTAAAAGATGCTTTTACACAGACTACCGATGTAGCCGTTCAAACATCCAGCCAAAGAAAACAAGACACGAATGTTGAAAAACCTACAACTAGTAAAGCAAATAAAGGTTCTGCATCTACACGTACACAGGCAAAGGTTCCAAGCAGCCCAAACCAAAAGAGAAACAAATCTCCAAATAAGGTCACTTCGGATCGCCTTCTAAAGGGATCCGATGATCAAATCCAGCAACATAACCGCTTCGAATGTCGCGAAGACATGGAAGCAGAAGATCTACAAGCAGATCAAAGTGTGAATAGGCAAGGCCGAATTATCAAACTCAGCAAAAAATGATCAAGTACATACTTCTATTATTCTGTGGTATTTTCCTTACTCTTAACTCTAACATGAGTAACAACATTCTGCAATGGAATTGTCGAAGTATTAAAGCTAACTTTGAGGAATTGAACCTTTTGGTCAATGAACAGAAACCAGTGGCAGTTTGTTTACAGGAGACCTTTCTTAAAGACTCCGACAAATTTACTTTAAAATATCATTCTTGTTACTCCAAGAATTTTAGTTGTAATGATAAAGCTTCAGGAGGTGTTGCCTTAATTGTGAACAACAGTGTTCCACACCATTTTGTCAAGCTTGAAACTACACTTCAGGCTGTCGCGGTAAACATTTCCTTTAATAAGACAATTACATTGTGTTCTATTTATCTCCCACCTAGCTCACCAATAGATGTCAAAAAACTTGATGATCTAGTTAGCCAACTTCCGAAACCGTTCATTTTAATGGGAGATTTCAATTCCCACCATACATTATGGGGATGTACGAATACAAATGATAAAGGTCGAACCATGGAAGACTTTGTAACTAAGCACGACCTCATTTTTCTAAATGATAAGTCGTCAACCTATCTTCATCCTGCCACTGGTTCTTATTCATCTTTAGACTTAACCATATGCAGCCCTGAAATTGCTCCGGACTTTAACTGCAAGGTTGGTGATGACCTTCATGGAAGTGATCACTTCCCAATCCAGGTATCGGAAATAGGACCTTCAGTACAACAACGTCCAGAACGTTGGAAACTCCATAAGGCTAACTGGGAACAGTTCAAGGTCCACTGCGAACAATCAATTTATCCCAGTGCTTTTGATGCCTGCGAAAATCCTGCTGAGCTTTTCACTTCCTTACTTTATTCGGCTGCTGAAAAATCAATTCCTCGGACATCGGCAAATCCAAAGAATCCAAACAAGCCATGGTTTAACGATGATTGCAAAAAGGCTATAGCTGAGCGAAAGTCTGTTCTCAGACAATCTAATCTGCAACCGACTCGGGAAAATCTTTCAAAGTTCAAAATTGCACGTGGAAAAGCACGACGAACTATCAAACAAAGTAAACGTGCGTCTTGGCGACAGTACGTATCTAGATTAAATTCGAGATCGTCTGCCAAAAAGACATGGGATATGATTAGAAAAATTACTGGGAAAAGCTCCTCGTTAAATGTCGGGCACTTAAATTCGGATGATGGTGTTGTCACATCCAAAGCAGATATTGCCAATGTCTTGGCAGAAACTTTTGCAGAGAAGTCGTCTTCCTCAAACTATACGACAACATTTCGAAAATTCCAAGACATCAAAGAAAAAACTAAATTGAATTTCAAGTCAAATAATACAGAGCATTACAGTAAGGATTTTACTTTAAAAGAACTCAAACAAGAGGGCCATGATGGCCCTGGGTCGCTCACCTTAGTAGAGTGCCTTAAAGGTTTTTCTTTAATTTGACCATGTGACCTAGGTTTTGACCGCAGGTGACCCAATTTCAAACTCATATTTCATGAAGACAAACATTCTGACCAATTTTCAAGTCAATTGAGCAAACAATGTGGCCTCGAGTGCCCTAAAGATATTTCTTTAATTTGACCTAGTGACCTAGATTATGACCCCTGGTGACCCAAATTTGAACTGGTCATTGACTATATCAAAAGAAACATTTTACCCAATTTTCAAATCAAATGAATAATAAATGTGGCCTCTAGAGTGCCCACTAGTTATTTCTTTAATTTGACCAAGTGACCTAGTTTATGACCCCAGTTGACCCAAATTCAGACTCATGTGAGATTTTACAAAGACAAACATTCTGACCAATTTTCAAGGCAATTAAGCAAAGAATGTGGCCTCTAGAGTGCCCACAAGGTATTTCTTTATTTTGACCTAGTGACCTAGTTTATGGTTCCAGTTGACCAAAATCCAAACTCATCTGGTATTTCATCAAGACAAACATTCTGGCCAAATTTCAGGTCATTTGAGCAATAAATGTGGCCTCCAGAGTGCAAACAAGGTATTTCTTTAATTTGACCCAGTGAACTGGTTTATGACCCAAGTTGACCCAAATTAATCTTATGTGAGACTTTATAAAGACAAACTTTTTAACTAATTTTCAAGGCAATTGAGCAAATAATGTGGCCTCGAGAGTGCCAACAAGGTATTTCTTTAATTTGACCTAGTGACCTAGTTTATGACCCAATTTTGAACTCAATGAACTTGTTGCGCTTAGATGGGCAAACAAACTTAGAAGAGAATACCAAATATCAAAGCTCTATGCCTTCCAGTTTTAAAGAAGAATTTAAAAGTTTTCCTTCTTTGTTCCTATGTTCGAACTTGTGACCCCCCGGGCTGGGCCAGTTTTGACCCAGGGGCATCATATGAACAAACTTGGTAGAGGTCCACTAGGAAATGCTACATACCAAATATCAAAGCTCTACATCTTCCCGTTTAAGAGAAAAAGAAATTTAAAGTTTTCCTTCTTTGTTCCTATCTTCAAACTTGTGACCCCCTGGGCCGGGCCAGTTTTGACTCAGGGGCATCATATGAACAAACTTGGTAGAGGTCCACTAGGAGATGCAACATACCAAATATCAAAGCTCCACACCTTTCGGTTTCAGAAAAGAAGAATTTTAAAGTTTTCCTTCTTTGTTCCTATGTTCGAACTTGTGACCCCAGGGGCTGGGCCAGTTTTGACCCAAGCAGCATCCTTGGAACAAACTTGGTAGAAGTCCACTAGGAGATGCTACATACCAAATATCAAAGCTCTATGCCTTCCCATTTAAGAGAAAAAAAAATTAAAGGTTTCCTTCTTTGTTCCTATGTTTGAACTTGTGACCCCCAGGGCAGGGCCAATTTTGACCCCAAGGGCATCATATGAACAAACTTAGTAGAGGTCTACTAGGCAATGCTACATACCAAATATCAAAGCTCTAAGCCTTTCAGTTTCAGAGAAGATAATTCTTAAAGTTTTCCTTCTCTGTGCCTATGTTTGAACTTGTGACCCAGAGGGCAGGGCCAACTTTTGCCCCAAGGGCATCATATGCACAAACTTGGTAGAGATCCACTAGAAGATGCTACATACCAAATATCAGAGCTCCATGCCTTCCTGTTTCAGAGAAGAAGATTTTTAAAGTTTTCCTTCATTGTTCCTATGTTGGAAATTGTGACCCCCGGGGCGGGCCCAGTTTTGACCCTAGGGACATCATATGAACAAACTTGGTAGAGGTCCACTAGGCGATGCTACATACCAAATATCAAAGCTCTACGCCATCAAGTTTAAGAGAAGAAGATTTTTAAAGTTTTCCTTCTTTGTTACTATGCTAAAACTTGTGAGCCACGGGGCGGGGCCAGTTTTGACCCCAGGGGCATCATATGAACAAACTTGGTAGAGGTCCACTAGGCAATGCTACATACCAAATATCAAAGCTCTAAGCCTTCCAGTTTCAGAGAAGATGATTTTTAAAGTTTCTCCTCTTTGTTCCTATGTTCGAACTTGTGACCCCCGGGGCAGGGCCAGTTTTGACCCCAAGGGCATCATATGAACAAATTTGGTAGAGGTCCACTAGGAGATGCTTCATGCCAAATATCAAAGCTCTATGCCTTCTAGTTTTACAGAAGAAGATTTTTAAAGTTTTCCTTCTTTGTTCCTATGTTGGAAATTGTGACCCCCGGGGCAGGAGGGCCAGTTTTGACCCCAGGGGCATCATATGAACAAACTTGGTAGAGGTCCACTAGGAGATGCTACATGCCAAATATCAAAGCTCTACACCTTCAAGTTTTAGAGAAGAAGATTTTTAAAGTTTTTCTTCTTTGTGACTATGCTCAAACTTGTGACCCCTGGGGCGGGGCCAGTTTTGACCCCAGGGGCATCAAATGAACAAACTTGGTAGAGGTCCACTAGGAGATGCTACATACCAAATATCAAAGCTGTGCGCCTTCTAGTTTCAGAGAAGAAGATTTTCAAAGATTTTGCCTTTTTTTCCTTTTTGTTGCCATGGCAACCAGAGTTGTGGGTGGAATTCAATTCTTTGAACAATTTTGGTAGAGCTTCACCCAAGGAACATCCCTGCCAAGTTTCATCAAGATTGGCCCAGTGGTTTAGGAGAAGAAGATGTTTAAAGAAATTGTTGACGGACGACAGACGACGGACGACGGACGCCGGACATAGGGCGATCACACAATAGCTCACCTTTTAGCACGTTGTGCTAAGGTGAGCTAAAAAGGTCTAAAGAAATGCCATGATACTGCTGTTGGATGTGATGACATCCATTATCAGTTTTTAAAACATTTACCACTTCGATCCCTTGAATGTTTACTGAGTATATTTAATCAAGTCTGGCATACTGGTACTCTTCCAGATTCCTGGAAGGAAGCAATAGTAATTCCCATACCAAAACCAGGTAAAGACTCTACGAATCCTGCAAACTATCGTCCTATAGCCTTAACAAGTTGTATCTGCAAAACCATGGAAAGAATGGTTAACGACCGTCTTGTTTGGTTTCTAGAGAAAAACAAACTTATTGCTACCGCCCAGTGCGGCTTTCGTAAACAAAGAGGCACTCTCGACCACTTAGTTCGCTTCGAAACCTTTATTTGCGAAGCTTTTATTAAAAAGGAACATGTTGTTTCTGTATTTTTCGATCTAGAAAATGCATATGATACCACATGGAAGTATGGAATCATGAACGACCTCCATGATTTCGGTATTAGAGGTCGCCTTGCTTATTTCATTTCGGCGTTTTTAAATGAACGTCAGTTTAGAGTCCGGGTAGGAAATACTTACTCCAACCCCCATGAACAGGAAATGGGCGTTCCCCAGGGAAGCATTCTTTCCGTTACACTCTTTAGTGTCAAAATAAACAATATTGTTAAGTCTGTTTGTCCTGAATTTTCGAAGTATTTCCTATCCGGACTCTAAACTGACGTTCATTCAATAATGCCGAAATGAAATAAGCAAGGCGACCTCTTATACCGAAATCATGGAGGTCGTTCATGATTCCATACTTCCATGTGGTATCATATGCACTCTCTAAATCGAAAAATACAGAAACAACATGTTCCTTTTTAATAAAAGTTTCGCGAATAAAAGTTTCGAAGCGAATTAAGTGGTCAAGAGTGCCTCTTTGTTTACGAAAGCCACACTGGGCGGTAGCAGTAAGTTTGTTTTTCTCTAGAAACCAAACAAGGCGGTCATTAACCATTCTTTCCATGGTTTTGCAAATACAACTTGTTAAGGCTATAGGACGATAGTTTGCAGGATTCGTAGAGTCTTTACCTGGTTTTGGTCTGGGAATTACTATTGCTTCCTTCCAGGAATCTGGAAGAGTACCAGTATGCCAGACTTGATTAAATATACTCAGTAAACATTCAAGGGATCGAAACGGTAAATGTTTCAAAAACTGATAATGGATGTCATCACATCCAACAGCAGTATCATGACATTTCTTCAGAGCCTTTTTGAGTTCTTTCAAAGTAAAATCCTTATTGTAATGCTCTGTATTATTTGACTTTAAATTCAGTTTAGATTTTTCTTTGGTGTCTTGGAATTTTCGAAATGTAGTCATATAGTTTGAGGAAGACGACTTCTCTGCAAAAGTTTCTGCCAAGACATTGGCAATATCTGCTTTGGATGTGACAACACCATCACCCGAATTTAAGTGCCCGACATTTAACGAGGAGCTTTTTCCATTAATTTTCCGAATCATATCCCAAGTCTTTTTAACAGACGATCTAGAATTTAATCTAGACACGTACTGTCGCCAAGATGCACGTTTACTTTGCTTGATAGTTCGTCTTGCTTTTGCACGTGCAATTTTGAACTTTGAAAGATTTTCCTGAGTCGGTCTCAGATTAAATTGTCTGAGAACAGACTTTCGCTCAGCTATAGCCTTTTTGCAATCATCGTTAAACCATGGCTTGCTTGGATATTTAGGATTTGTCGATGTCCGAGGAATTGATTTTTCGGCAGCAGAATAAAGTAAGGAAGTGAAAAGCTCTGCAGGATTCTCACAATCATCAAAAGCAGTGGGATAAATAGATTGTTCGCAGTGAATTTTGAACTTTTCCCAATTTGCCTGATGGAGCTTCCAGCGTTCTGGCCGTTCTTGTATTGATGGTCCAACTTCGGATACTTGAATCGGAAAATGATCACTTCCGTGAAGGTCATCATCAACTTTCCAGTTAAAGTCTGGACAAATTCCAGGGCTGCAGATAGTTAAGTCTAAAGATGAATAAGAACCAGTGGCGGGATGAAGATACGTTGAGGACTTATCATTTAGAAAAGTGAGGTCGTGCCTCGTAATAAAATCTTCAATGATTCGACCTTTATCATTTGTAGTCCTACATCCCCACAGTGCATGGTGGGAATTAAAATCTCCCATTAAAATGAAAGGTTTTGGCAATTGGCCTATTAGATTATCAAGTTTCTTCACATCTAGTGGCGAGCTCGGTGGGAGATAAATAGAACACAGAGTGATGGTCTTATTGAGGGAAATGTTTACCGCGACAGCTTGAAGTGTAGTTTCAAGCTTTACAAAATGGTGTGGAACATTGTTATTCACAATTACGGCAACACCTCCTGAAGCTTTATCATTACAACTAAAGTTCTTGGAGTAACAAGAATGATATTTTAAAGTAAATTCGTCGGAGTCCTTAAGAAAGGTTTCCGTTCATTGACTAAGAGATTTAATTCCTCAAAGCTAGCTTTTATACTTCGACAATTCCATTGCAGAATATTATTACTCATGATAAGGTTAAAAGTAAGGCTAATACCACATAGTAATGGAAGTATATATTCGATCATCTTTTGTTATTGAGTTTAATAATTCGGCCTTGCCTACTTGCATTTTGGTCTGCTAGCATATCTTCCGCCTCCACGTCTTCATCGAGACATTGGAAGCGGTTATGCTGCTGGATTTGGTCATCGGATCCCTTTGGAAGGCGATCCGAGGTGACCTTGTTTGGAGATTTGTTTCCCCTTTGGCTAGGGCTGCTCGGAGCCTTTGCCTGTGCTGGACTGCTATTCGTTTTTCTTGTGATAGATTCAGCAGAGACAGGATCTTTTTGAGAACATTGACCGTTTTTACTTGAAGCTGTAGACTTTTGTTGAACAGTTGTTTAGGTGTTTGCTACTTTTTCTTGAGGTTTTGTTTGAACAGCCGTATCACTTGTTTGAGTATGAGCATCTTTGCGCTGTACGAGTTTTGCAGAAGTTGCTTTAGCATATGAAACACTGAAGTTATGTCTGGCTTCCACAATCTTCCTCGCTTCTGGAAAAGAGAGGCCTTCAGTATATTTCACTGTAACAATATCTTTTTCCTTTTTCCACACTGGGCAAGACCGAGACGTTGCAATGTGTTCCCCCTTGCAATTAATACATCTGATTTCAAAATCACAATTATCATCAGACTTGTGGACAAGGTTAGAGCTTCCACAACGACGGCACAGTTCTTCTCCTTGATTCAGCTTGCATTTTTTTTCATGATGCCCAAACTTGTAGCAGCAATAACATTGTAGTGGGTTGGGTATGTATACATCAACGGCCACTTTCAGATATCCTACCTTTAAGTATTTGGGCAAGATTGCCGTGTTAAAAGTTAAAACTAGGGTATTGGTGGGTCGTCTTACACCGTCTCTAAAAACAGTGATCCGTGTTGTAGCTGTAACATTTTGATCAGAGAGTTCCATAGTGATCTCCTCAGAAATATCTGCGAGGTCCGGGCAACGAATGATCCCTTTTGACATGTTCAAACTACCGTGAGGAACACACTTGGCTGGAATATTAAAGAAGTGCTTAATTTTCATCAAGGTTCTTGCATGTACAGCTTTTTCAACTTCAATTAGAAGGCTTCCTGATCTTAGTTTTTTAACTGACTTTGGAGATCCCACAAGTCCCACTCACACTTTTTCTATAACAAATGGAGACAATTTTGAAAGTGGCTGGTCAGGTACAGCTGAATCAATGAGTAAGAAGCGAGGAAAGACTGAGCTATTCGATTGTACATTTTCCTGGTCTGAATCTAGGTGATCACGGTTTCGTTTTTTGTTTTGGCGATCCATGTTTGAGTTTTTAATATTCATCATCCATGGTCCCCGCCCACCGCGGAGCCCAACTGGGGGACATGGAGTGTGGAGCGGAGTATCCAGCTCCCCATGCCAGGGTTACCCAGATGATATACTCGGGCAGCAAAGATAAGGCAAATCGACATACAGCAGGCATGGCCAATTCCTGGGAATCAGAGAACAGCCATGGAAGCTGCTGTCCCAATCTCGAAACTTATACCACCCAATTAGCCCATGAGCCTATATTAGACTAGGGACTAAAACATGTAATGCAAAGTAAAAACTAGTAATTTGAACATACTGACGATGTATGAATATGCCAAAACTTATGTAAAGGCTGTACAAGATGCCTACTGTATACAAAAAACTTTTCAAATTCATGCAATGATCATTTCATTTGGAACCAGTACAGGTATTAACTAAGTTTCGGTATGAATAAATGATGCCCAAATCTAAAAACGACCAGCCGATTGCACTAGACCGGGCTCATCTAGGCTCTCGTTTAGACCGAAGCCGAGGCCGAAGCAGTGTGTTGAAGAGCTGGAGATCCCTGGGCTCCCCTCAACTACCAGGACCCTCTTTTCCGGCTTACGAGTCTCCACCCACGGCAAACAGGCGGGTCCATTGGTGGGGTCTTACCACTCTGCAGGACTGGTAGCCGGCGTATTCTACCCCCCGTCCGGCTGGGGGAGGGGGAAGATAAATAGAACACAAAATAATGGTCTTCTTAAAGGAAACATTTACCTTGACAGCTTGAAGAGTAGTGTCAAGCTTGACAGTACGGTGTGGAACACTGTTGTTCACAATCACGGCAACACCTCCGGAAGCTTTATCATTACTATTAAAGTGTTTAAAATAAGAGTGATATTTTAAAGTAAAGTTATCGGAGTCTTTGAGAAATGTTTCCTGTAAACAAACTGCTACTGGTTTTTGTTCATTAATGAGAAGGTTTAATTCCTCAACATTAGCTTTGATGCTTCGACAATTCCATAGCAGAATGTTATTAGTCATCATTGATTTTAGGGTTAAGAAGATACCATAGAACAATGGAAGTATGTATTGATTCATCTCTTCTTCAATTTGATAATACGACCTTGCTTATTTGTATTTTGTTCTGCTTGGTCTGTATCCGCCTCCATGTCTTCATCAAGACATTGGAAGCGGTTATGCTGTTGTATATGGTCATCAGACCCCTTTGGAAGGCGATCTGACTGGGCCTGTTTAGGAGATTTAGCTGGACTTTTCGGGAGTGGCTTCTCTGGTTTCTTGTTGGCTACGGGTTTCTGTGACGTTTTAACACTACTTTGCACTGGTTTCTGTGGTGTGTCTGTTTGCACAAAGGCATCATTTGTCTGGGTTTGAGCATCTTTGAGCTCGACAGTCCTTGCTTTACTCGACTTAAGTACGGTGGAAAAGGAGAGGTTGTGCCGTGTTTCCACAATTTTCCTTGCTTCAGGAAAAGATAATCCTTCCTGATATTTGATCGTCACAACCCCTTTCTCCTTCTTCCATACTTTACATGATCTAGAGGTAGAGGGATGATCTTCATCACAATTGACACATTTTACATCGTTGGTGCATGTGTTGTCGACGTGGGTAATGATAGTAGTACCACAACGTCTGCAGAGTTCATCTCCTCCGTGAAGTTTGCATGATCTCTAGTGGTGCCCGTACTTAAAACATGCGTAGCACTGCAGGGGGTTTGGGATATACATATCCACTGGAACTTTCAAGTAACCAACCTTCAACCATTTAGGTAAGATTGAAGTACTGAAAGTAAGAAGAATGGTATTGGTACTCCGTTTGACATTGTCCCTGAATACAGTGATCCGTCGAGCAGCAGTTACGTTTTGGCTGGCTAGATTCAAAACGATTTCTTCCTCAGTCACTCCCGTAAGGTCCGGACATCGGATTATTCCTCTAGAAGTGTTTATAGAAGTGTGAGGGTAACATTTACATGGAATTTCAAAGAAGCGAGACAGTTTCAGTAAATTTTCGGCATGCTTCGCTTTCTCGACTTCGACAAGAAGTGAACCAGAATTTAACTTTTTCACAAACTTTGGTGAACCTGCAATCGAAACAAGAACTTTTTCTATCACAAAAGGCGACAGTTTTGTCAAAGGTTGGTCTTGTTTAGTAGATTCAATTATGAGAAATCGAGGAAATGAAGAAGGCGTTTGTCCATTATCCGAGTCCGAGTCCAGTTGTTCGCGTGATCTTTATTTGGTTTGTTGATCCATATTTAATTAAGTTCGTCATCCACGGCCCCCGCCCACCGCGGAGCCCAACTAGGGGACATGGTGTATGGAGCGGAGTATCCAGCTCCCCATGCCAGGGTTACCCCAGATGATATACTCGGGCAGCACAGATAAAGCATAGCGACATACAGCAGACATGGCCCATTCCTGCGAATCGGAGAACCGCCATGGAAGCTGCTGCCTCAAACACGAAATCCTAACCACCCAACTAGCCCATGAGCCTATATTAGACTAGGGACTAAAACATGTAGGAAAAGTAAAAACTAGTAATTTGAGCATATTGACGGTGTATGGATATATGGATATATAACGCCTGTACAAGATACAGTATTAAGAAAAACTTTTCAAGTTCATGCAATGATCATGTAATCTGGAATCAGTACAGGTAATAACAGTTTCGGTATGAATAAATGATGCCCAAATCTAAAAACGACCAGCCGATTGCACTAGACCGGGCCCATCTAGGCTCTCGTTTACACCGAAGCCGAGGCCAAAGTAGTGTGTTGAGGAGCTGGAGATCCCTGGGCTCCCCTCAACTACCAGGACCCTCTTTTCCGACTTACGAGTCTCCACCCACGGCAAACAGGCGGGTCCATTGGTGGTGTCTTACTACTCTACAGGACTGGCAGCCGGCGAATTCTACCCCCCGTCCGGCAGGGGCACTGTTTTTAAAACTGGGTGATCACCAGAAGTAAAAAATGATACAATTTTTCAGGGTAAAATTATTTTCGATTTCTTTAAATACAGCCCAAACACTGATGCTGGCTACTATCATCTGTACCTTTATTCAGTTGTTGCTGAACACACTATAGTGGATGATACACTTGCTCCCAATACTTGTGTTCTACCTTTCAAAACAATAGCAACCACCACGCTTGCGCAGATCAGGGGAGATAATTTAAAAGATTTTCCGAAAACCTGACCTCACTGAGGGTCACATAGATACGCGCCAATTATGGAAAACTACGGCTTTTCCTGACGTCATATGTCATTGGAAGCTAAAGTCTAAAGATAGAAGTTTGCGAAATGGCTTGCCTCTCGTGCGTAACGATTTGAGAACCCCAAACGGGAACCGAGAGAAAAATTCACTGACCGATATTTTTTGGAAAAAAGGCGATTTCACGATTTAAACTGCTATTTTTTTGTAGTTCGATCATCCATTTATACAAAAAATGTGATTTGAAACAAAAAAATCGCGCGTGGATAATTGTTTTTTATCATTTTTAGCTCCACTGGCCGAGGGCCAGCGAGCTATTGTCATGGCGTTGTGTCCGTCGTGCGTCCGTCCGTCCGTCCGTTCGTCCGTGCGTGCGTCCGTAAACTTTTTCTTTAAAAAACTTCTCCTCAGAAACTATTGACTGGATTTTTACCAAATTTCACAGGAATGTTCCTTTGGTGGTCCTCTTTCAAATTCCTTCAAATAATTGTGTTCCATGAAGAATTCTGGTTGCCATGGCAACCAAAGTAAAAAACCTTTAAAAATCTTCTCCTCCCAAACCGCTATTTGGATAGCATTATTACTTTGCAGGAATGTTCCTTAGATACAGGTTTACAGAATTCCTTTAAAAAAAAATGATCTGTCAAAAAACATGGCTTTTATGGGAGACTCATTTTCCTTTTATGGTATAAAGTAAAATCTTTGAAAAATTTCTTCTCTAAAACTATTCATTGGATTTCATTGTTGTTTTGCAGGTAAGTCAGTGTTGCATCCAGGGCGTGCGATTGCGCAAATCCCGCTGTTTTTACTTTAAGTCCCGCAATTTTAGATTTTTTCGGGTGGCAACTCCCGCAGACACGGATATAATCCCCCGCTCTGCAATAGTCTGTGCGCAACAAAATTGCATTTTACAAGGAAGACGCTCCATGTACTCGATTCCGGCCAAAAATAATAACCCGCATATCAGTTATGCCGGTAGCGAAATAAGGTCGTAAGCATTACATTCTACAATTTCACTTACATCAGTTTATCGATATCTTTCTGGGGAAATACCCGTATGACGTAATCGGCTAGAGGGATAGATGGCATTGTTCAATTCCTCGGATGACGTAATTGGGATATGTGCTATTGAGGAATACCCCGGTAGTAATTTCAACGCGTGCAGGAGTAAAATTGTGTATCAAATTTGAACGCGGAATACACTTTAAATTCGCTCATGTAAACGTGTAAATCAGCTCATGCTGATTCAGATCGAGGGTGGCAATTCTTTTGACTTTGAAGCAGCAGTGGCTATGTGGAAAAAAAAGAAGGAGAGACGTTTATTTCAAAAGTGTTAATTAACTGTAAGTATATGATATTGTTCAGATACTAACTGTTAGTATATGATGTTGGTAATTTTTTCAAAGGTAAATATATGCGACATAATTCCAAAGGTATATTCATGCTAAATAAAGGTAATTTAGATGAGTTTTTATCTGCGGTGCACTCAAATTGTTCACTCCCCCCAGTTTTATTATATGATGGGGGATCTCCCCCTCTCTGAGGTCATCCTGGATGCAACACTGTAAGTTCTTATGGTGGTTGTCTGCCAAATTGTTTCTATGGTGGTTGTATACCAAATTCCTTTTAAAAAAATGATACACCTAAAAACACATTTTTTTATAGACAAGGCTTATATTTCAAAAAAATGTTCTTCTCCAGAACTATTTATTGTGTTAGTTTTATCGACTAACAAAGAAGAAGGAAGAAAATTGGATTGGCTTGACCTAGTCAGGGCTGTCCTATTTAAGCCCACACATTTTCCTTGGTATTAAGATCACAATTTACTCCAATGATATGCTATTAGTTAGTACTAGTAATAAAATATCACTGGCCATAAATAAGATAAAAGCTTGAGCACCTTTCACAACTTGAGCTTTTCAGTTTTGCCTTATTACTAAGCCTGAGTAACCATGCCAAGATAAAAAAGAAAAAGTACTTTAATAACAAAACCCCCATGTTGTAGGTACTTTATAGTCCTTTTGATATAGAACAAGAGAACCTCTGCACTTTTAATTTTTATTAGTTCTGGTAAAGGTTTGTTGACCTACTAATGAGTAAATGCAGAGTGGACAGAAGGGGTGTAAATCCTGGTGACCTGGTACAGAATGAATGAATGAATGAATGAAGTTTTAAGGCCCGTCGACATCAAAGGTCATATTGGGCGCACTAACAACTAATGAAATACATTTAATTGACCATACTGTAAAGTTACAAAAAGTTAAAATCTCAGCTGTGTAAACACTAAAATATAAATGACGTAAGTGACATACAGTCTAAAAATACAGATGGTCAATAGAACCTAAAATTATATCTTTTTGTAGAGATTTACCTCTTTCAAGAACTCAAAAATAGATTCCAACTTTACAGAATCAAATAAAATGCTCAAACTGTCGGCATGGAAAAACCTGTTTCTTATAGGTGCAAGATCTATGCAGTCTATAAGTATATGTTTAACAGTTAGAGACGTATTGCAGGGAATACACTGTGGTTCCTCTTCTCTTTTGAGGAGATACGAGTGCGTCAAATATGTATGACCAATGCGAAGACGGGCCAATAGACCTGGTACAGAGTGGGACAGGGCTTTACATTTGTGATAAGGCATTAACGTTATCCAGTCAAACTGATCCCGCAACTTCAGTACACCAGAATTAATCTGTGCCCTGGAGCAGGATATTTGATTTATGTAAATGCATTTGTAGACCATTTTGTGTTGTTTGCCACAGAAGACATTCTAACTGTGACTGTGAAAAGTTTATTATTAGGGATTAGGTGTTCATTGTATGCCAGCATATTTCATTCTATCTGGTGTATTGATGTAAGTTGATCTATATTGCTATAACATTCATTCATTTGCCCTCCTAGCTGTTCTTTTAGATTACCCCTTTACCACACAATCACAACTTTTAACGACCCTGAGAAAGACATATTTTCTATATTTTGATGTTTCCCCACCCAAAATTTTTTGTGAAAGGACCTGTTGCAGACAACATATCTTCAAATTAGTAAGACATATATAAAAAGGATAGAAATTATTGTGGGAAACTAAGGAAATGCTGGTTACCATTTTTTTCTTCTTTTCTCACAAGTTTTTTCCATACCTTTTTTCTTCAGTGAGCTAAAATGCAGGATTGAATGGTAATTGTTAAAAACTTCTTTTCGCCATTATAGAAATATCAGGCCTCTAGTTCTGACTTGGTATATTTCATGGTAGGGGAGATTAATCGACACCGGAAGTGAAACAGAGTTACAAAACAACCCTTGACGGCAGGTTCTGAGGCCAATTTAAACCACTATTTTCACCCTAGATGTTCATATAACGGGCTAGTTCGATAAATTACAACTAATTGAATATGTTCATAGTAATTTTTGGTTAGATTTACGAATCAAATTCTTAAAATTACGTTCGTTTTATAGCAGGGATTCGTACTCAAAATTCAACGTACTGTTTCGTAATCAGGATCTACATATTTTGTATTCCTGTTACATATGAGTGCTGAGCATCATAATTGTTTTTCTTAATAATAATTTTGGGGTCCCACACAAAACCTTGGTCGATTTTCTGCATGTTCAATGACTAGTTTACCACATGATTATGTCGGTTTCAACTTAAATTTAAGAAATGGGTAATTTATGACTTCCATGGTATCATGGGTCATTGAGATTCCTTAACCCTTTACCGCACAATCCCTACTATTGAAAACCCTGAGAAAGAGGCCTTTAGAAAACATTGTAGGAGAAGGAGAAAATGCTGTTACCATCATTTTGTCCTTTTTCCACAATGTTTTCTTTCCTTCTCAAAACAAACTTCATATTTTCAGTCACTTATATTTTGTTGTCTGCAAATGCTTTCGATTTGGACAAACCTAAAATTTTGTCGTCCGGTGATCAGTTAAGATTCCTTTTGCCAGAGTACAGTTCATTTATTTGTTATCTTTGTACAATTTTTTTTACAGATAGTAATCATTTGAAAGACTAAGTGATGAGTGAAGACCTATTTTCTCAAAGTTGTGGTGAAGAAGAATCTTTGATACAGGTAACCATATATGACCCATAGATATATAATTTCACTGTTAAAATTGACTGCAACTGCTTTTGAAATGCTAGCAGATGAGTTTCAAGAATGAAAATCATTGGGAAAAGCCAAGAGAAGATGCAAAGATATCAGTCTTCAAGGGTTTTATTTGGTAATGAACAATGTCCAGTGGGTCATACATGTGTATCACTTCTTTTTTTATCCATGTGGCAAATTTATTTGGAAAAAACAACATGTTTTGTGCCTGATCATTACAGTGTTCTATTGAAATAATTAATTTTTTTTTAACATCCGATATTAAAAAAGAAAAGTACCCATTAACTTTTTAGTCTTTCGTTGCTTTTAGATTCAGTATTGGTGTAAAGGTTTTCTTTAATTATTTTCCATACTAAACCAAGTTCAAAGGATTTGCTGAAGACAGTTAAGCTGAAATAAAAAATTCTTCTTTTGTTATCATAGAAAATACTGTGGGAAAAGGAAGAATTGCTCCTTACCAACATTTGCTCATTTTTCCAACAATATTTTCAGAAGGATTGTTAAAATGCAGGATTGTGTAGTACAAAGTTAACTGATATTCTACTTTACAAAAAATGTAAGATTTCAGATTCTGACGAAACGCTGCCCCCATCAGACACAGAGACACAACCACCGGTTTTCGAGTTCAGTCAGTCAAATATAGAAAGTCAAGCCTTGCAGCAACCCCCATATAAAAATGTAAGTCCATCTGTTCAGCAAGATACTTGTAATCAATGAATGAATGAAGTTTTAAGGCCCGTCGACACCAAAGGTCATATTGGGCGCACTAACAACTAATGAAGTTCGTTTAACTTGTCATACTGTAATGTTACGAACAAAAATTAAAATCTCATCTGTGTAAACATTAAAAAGAATAAATGACGTTTGTGGCATAAAGTCTAAAAATACGAATGGTCAATAGAACCTAAAATTATATCTTTTTATAGAGATTTACCTCTATCAAAAACTCAAAAATACATTCGAACTTTACAGTATCAAACAACGTGCTCAGACTGTCGACTTGAAAAAACCTGTCTCTTATAGGTGCAAGGTCTACACAATCTGTGAGTATGTGTCTAACAGTTAGAGGCATATTGCAGGGAATACATTGTGGTTCCTCTTCTCCTTTCAGGAGATAAGAATGCGTCAAATATGTGTGACCAATGCGAAGACGGGCGAAAATAATTTCTTCACGGCGACTTGTCCGCGATCCCGGAAGCCACTCGCCAAGTGTTGGCTTTACTGAAAGCAACTTATGTTGGTTCACTGGGTCATTCCAGGATTGCTGCCATACATTTTGAATAAAATCATTTATTAATGGTCTAAAATCATTAAAAGGAATTCTAAAAGGCAAAACTTCCAGTGACAATGCCTCCTTGGCAGCTTTATCTGCCTCTTCATTGCCGCTGATACCAATATGGCTAGGAAGCCAACAGAAGACAATATCGGCTTTTTCACAGATTCCGAATAATTTTTCGAGGAGACTTACAATTAATGGGTTCTCAGTTTTCTCACTCTCAAGTGCTTGCATGGCAGATAACGAATCAGTGAAGATAATATAGCGCCAGTAAGCATCTTCTTGAATATGGTTGAGAGCAAGGTCGATCGCCTTTAGCTCCGCGGAAAAAATAGAAGAATTATTAGGAAGCCGAAATTGGTATATTTCGCCATCGAGCACGGCAGCCGCAGCAACTTTGCTTCCATCTTTAGAACCATCTGTATATATCTCTTCGTGAAGGCAGTATTGTTCTTTTATTTCGAGGAATTTATTTTTAAAAATCATTGGATCTGTTGTAGCTTTCTTGTCAGAAGCAAGATTGTATATATAGGTTGGACTTTTAGAATGAATGAATGAATGAGTGAGGTTTTAAGGCCCGTCGACATCAAAGGTCATATTGGGCGCACTAACAACTAATGCAATACATTTAAGTGATCAAACTGTAAAGCTACAAGACTTTTAAAATCTCAGCCGTGTAAACACTAAAAGAATAAAGGACGTTAGTGACATATAGTCTAAAAATACAGATGCTCAATAGAACCTAAAATCATATCTTTTTATAGAGATTTACCTCTTTCAAAAAGTCAAAAATAGACTGCAACTTTACAGTATCAAATAAATTACTCATACTGTCAACATGAAAAAACCTGTCTCTTGTAGGTGCAAGGTCTATACAGTCTACAAGTATGTGTTTAACAGTAAGAGGTGTATTGCAGGGAATACATTGGGGTGCTTCTTCTCCCTTAAGGAGATACGAGTGTGTCATGTATGTATGACCAATGCGAAGACGGGCCAAGATAATTTCTTCACGGCGACTTGTCCGCAACCCTGGAAGCCACTCGCCAAGAGCTGGCTTCACTGTAAACAACTTGTTATCTTTGTTAGCTGGGTCATTCCAGGATTGCTGCCAAACATTCCGGATAAAAACATTTATCAATGGTTTCAAATCATTAAAAGGAACTTTAAAAGGTAGAACATCCAGTGACAATGCCTCCTTGGCAGCTTTATCTGCCTCTTCATTGCCACTGATACCAATATGGCTAGGGAGCCAACAGAAAACAATATCGGCTTTTTCACATATTTCGGACAGTTTTTCAAGAAGACTGACTATTAATGGGTTGTCTGTTTTCTCACCCTCAAGTGCTTGCATGGCAGATAATGAATCAGTGAAGATAATATAGCGCCAGTAAGCATCTTCTTGAATATGGTTGAGAGCAAGGTCGATCGCCTTTAGCTCCGCGGAAAAAATTGAAGAATTATTAGGAAGCCGAAATTGGTATATTTCGCCATCGAGCACGGCAGCTGCAGCAACTTTGCTTCCATCTTTAGAACCATCTGTATATATCTCTTCGTGAAGGCAGTATTGTTCTTTTATTTCGAGAAATTTATTTTTAAAAATCATTGGATCTGTTTGTTTTGTTTGTTTGTTTGTATGTTGTTTTACGGCGCATCGACAGCTTTGGTCATTTAGCGCGCATGTCTGTATTAAATGAACGGTTATAGTTGATTTTTAAGTATAACATGATTAGAACAAAAGGCAGCAGTAAAAAAGATTGGATTAAGAAGAATCACATGCGATCTTGACATGTATAAAGAACACTCTCGAACGACGAGGCAATCCTCATCAATCGAAAGGCTCCGAATCAAAATCAATGTGAGAGAGTAGGTCTGTAGCTTAAATAGTTCTGATTGAATTAATAATAGTAATGATGAAAACTGCTAAATAAAGGTAAGATGGTAAACAGTAACAAATGATACACTAAGTAGGACCGATTTTGTATAATCGGGGTATGATTTGTTTGTTTGTATGTTGTTTTACGGCGCATCGACAGCTTTGGTCATTTAGCGCGCATGTCTGTATTAAATGAACGGTTATAGTTGATTTTTAAGTATAACATGATTAGAACAAAAGGCAGCAGTAAAAAAGATTGGATTAAGAAGAATCACATGCGATCTTGACATGTATAAAGAACACTCTCGAACGACGAGGCAATCCTCATCAATCGAAAGGCTCCGAATCAAAATCAATGTGAGAGAGTAGGTCTGTAGCTTAAATAGTTTTGATTGAATTAATAATAGTAATGATGAAAACTGCTAAATAAAGGTAAGATGGTAAACAGTAACAAATGATACACTAAGTAGGACCGATTTTGTATAATCGGGGTATGAATAAAAGACATTATTGAGAAACAGGGCTTCCCTATTTACTCAAGGAAATTGCAGTAAAAGGAACTTACTAAGAACGTGACAATAAAACAACAAAGCAAAAGCTAAGCCAAAAGGCTAAAACTGAAATCTGTAACAAACTTTAATCTATTAATGGAAAATTCTAATAAGTTTTTCAGATTTTCGTAAAAATTCTGATTTCTTTCAGAAATTTAAAAATTGTTTCTGGCAGAACAGACTGAAAGAGATCTTTAGTGCTCAAAACCTTGAAATATTGGTCACGTATTGGCGCTACATCAATACAATCTATAAATAAATGATGTACTGAAAGAGGTGCAAAACATGGCACACATAGAGGAACTTCCTCTCCCTTCAGTAAGTGCGAATGGGTGAAATATGTATGTCCAATACGTAAACGAGTGAGCACAATTTCTTCGCGACGGGACAATCTAGATCCTGGTACCCAATTACCAAGAATTGGTTTTATAGAATGTAATTTATTATTTGAATTACTAGGATCATCCCAAGTGTTCTGCCAAACATTATAAATAAAAGAGTTAATTAGTGGTTTAAAATCCGATTGGGGTATATCAAAAGGTAATATTTCTTGACTTAAAGCAGACCTTGCAGCGTCATCAGCTTTTTCATTTCCGCGAATTCCCATATGACCTGGGAGCCAGCAGAAAACAACCTCGGTGTTTGCACAGATTCGATCAAGTTTATTGAGAAGTCTGTTAACCACTGGGTGTTCTACTTTTTCATTGCTGAGTGCTTGCATCGCAGACAGTGAGTCAGTAAATATAATGTACCAAAAATAATTCTCCGACTCAATGTGATCTAAGGCTAGATCAATGGCCTTTAGCTCAGCAGTAAATATTGATGCATTGTTAGGTAGACGAAATGTAATGTTACCTTCGTATGATACGAATTCACCATCGGGAATAGCTGCAGCTGCAGCCCTGTTACCATCTTTGGATCCATCCGTGTAGATCGGTTCAAAAAAGAAATATCGATCCTTTATTTCATTGAATTTATTTCTAAATATGGTTGGATCTGTTGTTGCCTTTTTGTCTGCTAACAAATCAAACAGATACACTGGTCTCTTCAAAGTCCATGGCGGGATCTCAGAAACTTCTTGAGTTGCCACAGAATCGAGATCAATATTAAGGTTTGCAACATCAGGGCCAAATCGCAGGCTGAAAGGTGGTATAACCCGGACTCTCTGTTGGAATAATTCCTTGTACATAGGATTAAAAACTACATCATGCGTCGGGTTATCAGGATTTGATTTTAATTTGAGATAGTATTGCATACCTAGTTTCTGCCTCCGCAAGAACAAGGAAGGTTCATTAGCTTCCGCATACAAACTGCTTATGGGAGATGTTCTGAAAGCTCCCAGAGATAATCGTAATCCCTCGTGGTGAATTGTGTCAAGTTTCCGCAAGTATGACTTACGCCTGGATCCATATACAATGCTTCCATAATCTAATTTAGATCGGATAAGAGACCGATACAAACGAAGGAGAACTTTTCGGTCTGCTCCCCAGTCCATATGGGACACAACACGTAACAAATTAAGACCTTTCTGACATTTGTCTTTAAGATAATTTATGTGAGGAATGAAGGTCAGTTTCGGATCAAATAGCAATCCTAAAAATTTGAAATGAGGCACAACCTCGAGGCGCGTGCCGTTTAATGTTAATTCAGGGTCTGGGTGATGTTTTCTAAGCTGACAAAAATGCATACATTTAGTCTTGTTCCTAGAAAATTTAAAGCCATTTTCTTCTGACCATTTTTGAAGATTATTAAGAACTTGTTGCAATTTACGTTCTATTGTATGCATATGTTTGGATCTATAGAAAATACAAAAGTCATCTACGTACAGAAAACATTCGACTCCAGGACAAACAGCTTTGATGATGTTATTAATTTTGACACTGAAAAGTGTCACAGAAAGAATACAGCCTTGAGGGACCCCCATCTCTTGTTCGTGAGGGGTAGAGTAAGTATCACCTACACGAACCTTGAAATGACGATCATTTAAGAATGCGGAAATAAAATAAGCAAGGCGACCCCTTATGCCAAATTCATAGAGATTATTCATAATACCATACTTCCATGTAGTGTCATAAGCACTCTCTAAGTCGAAGAAAACGGAAACGGCATGTTCTTTTTTAATAAAAGCTTCCCGGACAAAAGTTTCAAAACGAATAAGATGATCGATCGTGCCCCTATGTTTACGGAAGCCAGATTGAAATGGTGTAATGAGTTTGTTCTTTTCAAGAAACCAAACAAGTCTGTCATTGACCATTCTCTCCATAGTTTTACAGATACAGCTGGTTAATGCTATAGGTCTGTAATCATCTGGATTAGTAGAATCCTTACCAGGTTTCGGAATGGGAATGACTATTGCCTCCTTCCAGGAGCTTGGAAGAGTTCCCGTCTCCCACACATTGTTATAAACATCAAGTAAACAAGACAGGGACCGGTAAGGTAAGTGCTTTATGAATTGATAGTGTATGTCGTCTGAACCTACAGCGGAATCATGACACTTTTTAAGAGCCACTTTTAATTCTTTTAAAGTAAAAGGTTTATTGTAAGTCTCTTCATTGTTGGATTTAAAATTAATTTTTCGTTTCTCCTTTTGCTGTTTAAACTTTTGGAATGAAGGAGAGTAATTTGAAGATGAAGACTTTTTTGCAAAGGAGCCAGCTAATGCATTTGCAATATCTTCTTTTGAAGTAGCTTTACCGTCTGGAGTGTTCAGATGACCAACACTTAAAGAAGTTAGTTTACCTTGAATTTTCCGTACCATATCCCAAGTCTTTTTGATGGTAGATCTCGCATTTAAACGAGATACATATCGTCGCCAAGTCAGTCGTTTACTTTCTTTAATGGTTCTGCGGGCTTTAGCTCGGGCAATTTTGAATTTGACATGGTTTTCGTTTGTCGGTCTCAAATTGAAAGCCTTGAGAGCCGACTTTCGATTTTTAACAGCCGTTTCACATTTTTCATCAAACCAAGGTTTGTTTGGATGCTTCGGATTTGTCGTAGTCTGGGTAATTGTCTCTTTGGCAGCTTGATAAATCAAAGAAGTAAGAAGTTTAGTAGGATCATCACAATCTAAGAAAGCTTCCGGCAGGATAGTTTGTTCACAGCGGGTCTGAAACAAGTTCCAGTTGGCCTTGTGAAGTTTCCATCGTTTAGGACGCTCCTGGACAGAGGGTCCAGTTTCAGTGATAGTGATTGGAAAGTGATCGCTACCATGAAGATCATCACAGACCTTCCATGTAAAATCAAGAAATATGTCTGGACTGCAAAGAGCAAGATCTAAAGCTGAATAAGAACCAGTAGCGGGATGTAAGTAAGTATTCGATTTGTCATTTAGAATGCACAAATCATGTTCAGAAATAAATTCTTCCAACTGCCGACCCTTCCGGTCAGTGTCCCTACACCCCCACAAAGTATTGTTAGAATTGAAATCACCAACCAACAAGAAAGGTTGTGGAAGCTGTGAGACTAGCTCATTGAGCTGGTCAGTCTCAAGTGGTATACTGGGTGGTAAATAGACAGAGCAAATTGTGATTGTTTTGTTTAAAGACAATCTTATCGCGGTGGCTTGTAATGTAGTAAGAATTTGTATGGATTCATGAGGTACGGAGTTGTTTACAAGAATGGCAACTCCACCACTGGTATGGTGATCTGCAGATGATGCCGTGCGATAACATGAGTGATGCCTAAATGTAAAGCTATCAGTTTTTCTGAGAAACGTTTCTTGTAAGCATACCGCTACTGGATTATTGTCTTTTATTAAAAGGGATAACTCTTCAAAGTTAGCCCTGAGACCACGACAATTCCATTGCATAATACAATTACTCATATTGATAGAATATAAGATTAGAGAGATCAGTAAAAAAGGAAGTATGTTTCTCTCCATATTGGGTTCTATTACATGTGTGTTTTTTCAACACATTTTGTTTCAGGGGTCGAGTTTTGCCAAGAATCAAGGTTCTTATTCCAATCGGATCTATGGTGAGCC
This sequence comes from Tridacna gigas, assembly GCA_945859785.2. Lineage (NCBI taxonomy): Eukaryota > Metazoa > Mollusca > Bivalvia > Cardiida > Cardiidae > Tridacna > Tridacna gigas. The sequence goes on from OX244028.2 coordinate 70,898,259, forward strand.
CAAGGAGCTTCACAATCCGATCCATCGGACTGTTCCTCCTCCATCTGCTCTTCCATTTCGTCCTCCTCTGGATAGGTTTCGTTAGTATTGTTCTCAAGCTTTTCAAATTTATTTGAAAGCGAGATAGACGGTTGACCTACTTTGACAGTGATTTTTCGTTCACGTGTCTTGCGGTTTTTCTTTTTACCCGGTAACGACTTTTCAGAATCGACAAGTTGTGAGACTTCAGAGTCAGATACACGGGTTTCAAAGAATTCCTCGTCATCAGATTTTCTCAATTTTTCATTACTTTTAGAAGCCGATGGTGAGCCTTCTTTTGCTAACTGAACTCGAGTCTTTGATTGATATTGAGTCTTAGGAGCATCTTGATTAAGTTTACCAGGCTTAGACATACTAGGTTTTGAGGTACTGGGTGGAGAAGGTTTAAGTGCTGATGGAGGTAATGTGGCAGAAGAGTTTGTTTGAATTGACGTCAAAGGTTTATCGGACGGAGCAGATGGTTTTTCAGGTGTAAGTGCAGAAAGGGTGCTTTTTGGTAAGATTTCTTTAATTCGTTTACCATCTCAGGAAACTTTTTTAGAATGAGTTTCGCGAGGATTACGCAAGTGTGACAATCTTCCTTAGCAGGGGTTGCAACACCAGCATAGCTTGCAGAGAAAGAGAACTTCGCTTGGTCAGCTCCTCGCTGTTTAACAAACTGTCGAGCTTCTGGAAAGCTTAAGTTCTTTGTATATTTCACATTCAGAATTTCTTTTTCTTCTTTCCAGATGGGACAGTCTCTAGAAAATGCTGCATGAGTACCCTTACAGTTAACGCACTTTAGAGGACTTTGACATTTCTCAAAATCATGGTTTTCTTCCGCAGATCCGCATTTCGCGCAAACAGGGTTGCCAGGACATTGTCTAATGTGATGCCCGTACTGTTGGCACTTGAAACACCTCAATGGGTTTGGAATATACATCTCGACCTTGACCGAGATGTACCCAATTTTTACCGACTGTGGAAGAACTGGTGATGAGAATGTTAAAATATATGTATTTGTTGTCCTCATTTCGCCATTTCTTTTTACAGAAATGCGAGTAACACCTGTAACACCCTGTGATTTTAAGCCCTTTTCTATTTCTGAAATGGAACACAAAGAAAGCTCCCTACACCTCACGATTCCCTTACTAGAATTGAGGGTCTTGTGAGGGTAAATGTTTACTTCCAGTTGGAAGAATTTTTTGTGTTTTAATAGATTTTCAGACTGTTGTCTTGTAAAAACCTCGACTAATATGGTGTTGTTTTTCAACTTTTTAACAGATTTTGGAGTACCCAAAATACCATGGAGCTGCTTTTCAACAACAAAAGGGGATAGTTTTGTTACAGGGTGTGAAGGGTCCTTGGACTCAATGACAATGAAAGTAGGAAAATGAAGAGTTAGAGGTGATGAGAAAGATGATGGCTCCGTTTCAGAATCAGATTCTGAAAGGGGCCTCTTTCCTTCAAGGTGGTTTTTATCATGAAGCTTGGCCTTTTTTTGAGTTGCCATAGTGTTTTCTTTTACTTCAGCATCAATGCTCCCCACCCGCCTCGGAGCCCAACAAGGGGACATGTCCTGGGGATATCCAACGCAGGACAAGTCAGGGATACATTGATGGTATACTCAAGTGAAGTGGCTAAACTGGACAAATGCCTCCTCTTTAAACGCTACACCAAGCTTAATATAACATTATCGAGGGTATTGCATCCGTCAGTCAAATATCTATACTTTCACTTGATTGACCCTTGAGCCACCGCCTTCTAAGGCAGATGGATAAAACCAAGGGAAATAATTTGTTTTAAGATAATGATACGATCACCGAGCGATAGAAAAAGCCAAAACACGTGCCCTAGGGCTTGGCATGACCAGCCGATTGATCAGATCGGGCCTATCTGACCTCCTGTTTAACTCAACTCCAGGCCAAAGTGGTGTGTTTCAACCACCAGGACCCCTTCATCAAGTGACACAGGTCGCAGCTCACGGCAAACGAGCAGGCACATTGGTGGGGTTTTACCATCCTGTAGTGCGACAGCTAGGCTATTTCTATACCCCTGCCCAGCTGGGGGTACATTGGATCTGTTGTGGATTTCTTGTCAGAAGCAAGACTGTATATATAGGTTGGACTTTTAGAAGTCCATAAAGGAACTTGAGAGATTTTATATTGGGCTACAACCTCAAGATCGCAATCAACACAACTCATATCTGCTTCACAGCGTAAACCAAAAGGTGGTATGACTTTTTCCTTTTTTTGAAATTCATCCTTGTAGAGCGGTTTAAATACTACTTTATGCGTAGGATTGTCGGCGTTTGACTTTAATTTTAAGTAATACTGCAAGGAAAGTTTCTTCCTGCGTAAATTTAAAGATGGTTCATTTGTCTCAGCATACAAGCTATTGATAGGAGATGTTCTAAAGGCGCCAAGTGCTAAGCGTAAACCTTGGTTATGGATAGAATCCAATTTCCGAAGGTACGAGTGCCGCGCTGAGCCATATACAATGCAGCCGTAATCTAACTTAGAACGGACTAGTGTTCTATAAAGTCTCAAGAGGACTTTTTTGTCGGCTCCCCAGTCCATACTGGAGACAACACGTAAAAGATTCAGAGCTTTTTGGCATTTATTGCTCAAATAGTTAATATGTGGGATGAACGTGAGTTTAGAATCAAATAAGAGACCTAAGAATTTGAATTCTGGGACGACTTCTATACGGACACCATCTAATGTCAGCTCCGGGTCGAGATGAAATTTTCTCGACTGACAGATATGCATACATTTGGTCTTGGTTTTCGAAAATTTGAAACCGTTTTCGTTCGACCAGTTGCTTAAATTATGTAAGACCTGTTGAAGCTGTCTTTCAACGTATGCATATGCTTTGACCGATAGCAAATGCAGAAGTCGTCAACATACAAAAAGCATTCTACACCAGGACAAACAGACTTAACAATATTGTTTATTTTGACACTAAAGAGTGTAACGGAAAGAATGCTTCCCTGGGGAACGCCCATTTTCTGTTCATGGGGGTTGGAGTAAGTATTTCCTACCCGGACTCTAAACTGACGTTCATTCAAAAATGCCGAAATTAAATAAGCAAGGCGACCTCTTATACCGAAATCATGGAGGTCGTTCATGATTCCATACTTCAATGTGGTATCATATGCACTCTCTAAATCGAAAAATACAGAAACAACATGTTCCTTTTTAATAAATGCTTCGCGAATAAAAGTTTCGAAGCGAACTAAGTGGTCAAGAGTGCCTCTTTGTTTACGAAAGCCGCACTGGGCGGTAGCAATAAGTTTGTTTTTCTCTAGAAACCAAACAAGGCGGTCATTAACCATTCTTTCCATGGTTTTGCAAATACAACTTGTTAAGGCTATAGGACGATAGTTTGCAGGATTCGTAGAGTCTTTACCTGGTTTTGGTATGGGAATTACTATTGCTTCCTTCCAGGAATCTGGAAGAGTACCAGTATGCCAGACTTGATTAAATATACTCAGTAAACATTCAAGGGATCGAAACGGTAAATGTTTTAAAAACTGATAATGAATGTCATCACATCCAACAGCAGTATCATGACATTTCTTCAGAGCCTTTTTGAGTTCTTTCCAAGTAAAATCCTTATTGTAATGCTCTGTATTATTTGACTTGAAATTCAGTTTAGTTTTTTCTTTGATGTCTTGGAATTTTCGAAATGTAGTCGTATAGTTTGAGGAAGACGACTTCTCTGCAAAAGTTTCTGCCAAGACATTAGCAATATCTGCTTTGGATGTGACAACACCATCATCCGAATTTAAGTGCCCGACGTTTAACGAGGAACTTTTCCCATTAATTTTCCTAATCATATCCCATGTCTTTTTGACAGGCGATCTAGAATTTAATCTAGATACGTACTGTCGCCAAGACGCACGTTTACTTTGTTTGATAGTTCGTCGTGCTTTTGCACGTGCAATTTTGAACTTTGAGAGATTTTCATGAGTCGGTCGCAGATTAAATTGTCTGAGAACAGACTTTCGCTCAGCTATAGCCTTTTTGCAATCATCGTTAAACCATGGCTTGCTTGGATTCTTTGGATTTGTCGATGTCCGAGGAATGGACTTTTCAGCAGCCGAATAAAGTAAGGAAGTGAAAAACTCTGCAGGATTTTCGCAGGCATCAAAGGCACTGGGATGAATTGTTTGTTCGCAGTGGACTTTGAACTGTTCCCAGTTAGCCTTGTGGAGTTTCCAACGTTCTGGACGTTGTTGTACAGAAGGTCCTATTTCCGATATCTGGATCGGGAAGTGATCACTTCCATGAAGGTCATCACAAACCTTCCAGTTAAAGTCTGGATAAATTCCAGGGCTACATACAGTAAGGTCTAAAGCGGAGTACGAACCCGTAGCAGGATGAAGATAGGTTGAAGACTGATCATTGAGCAGAACAAGGTCGTGTTTCGTAACAAATTCTTCAATGATTTTACCCTTGTCATTCGTGTCTGTACATCCCCATAGAGTATGGTGGGAATTAAAATCTCCCATTAAAATAAAAGGCTTCGGCAATTGGTCTATTAGATCATCAAGTTTCTTGACATCAATTGGCGACCCTGGTGGAAGATACACAGAACACAAAGTAAAGGTTTTGTTTAGAGAAATGTTTACCGCGACAGCTTGCAATGTAGTTTCAAGCTTAACAAAATGGTTAGGAACACCATTATTCACAAGAACGGCAACACCTCCTGAAGCTTTATAATTGCCACTATTGTGTCTAAAGTAACAAGAGTGGTGCTTTAAAGTAAACTTGTCGGAGTCTTTAAGAAATGTCTCCTGTAAACAAATTGCTACTGGTTTTTGTTCATTGATTAAAAGGTTCAATTCCTCGAGGTTTGCTTTAATGCTACGACAATTCCATTGCAGAAAATGATTATTCATTGCTAGAGTTAGAGTAAGAAAGATACCATAGAACAATGGAAGTATGTATTGATTCATTTCTTATTTAATTTGATAATGCGACCTTGCTTATTTGTATTTGATGGTTCTGCATGATTAGCATCCGACTCCATGTCTTCATCATCGAGACACTGGAAGCGGTTATGCTGAAGAATTTGGTCATCAGACCCCTTTGGGAGGCGGTCTGAGAGGACCTTTTTAGGAGATTTGGTTGGACTCTTAGGGGCAGTTTTCTCTGGTTTTTTGTTCACTACAGGTTTCTGAGATTGTTTCACATTTGTAGGCGTTTGGTTCTGTGGCGTATTCGTTCGTGTTGATGTATCAATTGTTTGAGTTTGAGCATCTTTGAGTTCGATCGAATTCGTTTTATTAGATTTCAGTACGGTGGAAAAGGAGAGATTGTAACGGGCTTCAACAATCTTTCTGGCTTCAGGGAATGATAAGCCCTCTTTATATTTGACTGTAACAATCTCTTTTTCCTTTTTCCAAATTTTGCATGACCTAGAGGTAGAGGGATGATTTTCACCACAGTTTACACATTTCATATCCTTGGTGCATATGTTTTCGTTATGGGTGATTATAGTATCCCCACAACGTCTGCAGAGTTCATCTCCTCCATGCAACCTGCATTTTTTCTCATGGTGTCCGTACTTGAAACATGCATAACACTGAAGCGGGTTAGGTATGTATACGTCCACAGGCACTTTCAAATATCCGACTTTGAGGCATTTTGGTAGAATAGAGGTGTTGAATGTCAAAACAATGGTGTTAGTACTCCTTTTAACATTATCTCTGAAAACCGTGATTCGTCGAGCTGCTGTTACATTCTGGTCTGCCAAATTGGAAACTATTTCTTCTTCTGTCACACCTGCAAGATCCGGACATCGGATGATTCCCCTAGATGTATTTAAAGAGGTGTGGGGGTAACATTTGGCAGGGATTTCAAAAAAGCGAGATAGTTTCAACAAGTTCTGAGCATGTTTCGATTTCTCGACTTCAACCAGAAGTGAACCAGAGTTTAACTTTTTAACAGACTTTGGCGATCCTGCTAGAGAAACTAAAACTTTCTCTATTACGAAGGGTGACAGTTTCGTCAAAGGTTGATCTGCTTTGGTCGATTCAATGATTAAAAATCGAGGAAAAGAAGGTGATTGTTCGTTGTCCGAGTCCATATCCAATTGGCCGCGTGTTCGTTTTTTGGTTTGTTGTTCCATGTTTAAATTTATAAATTTCGTCATCCACGGCCCCCGCCCTCCATGGAGCCCAACAAGGGGGCATGTATAGTGGAGCGGCATTCCAGCTCCCCATGCCAGGGTTACCCAGATGATATACTTGGGCAACATAGATAAAGAGGAGCGACCTCCAGCAGGCATGGCCTATTCCTGGGAATCAGAGAATATCCATGGAAGCTGGTGCCCCAACCCCAGAATCCCCGCCACCCAATTAGCCCATGAGCCTACATTAGACTAGGGACTAAAAACATGTAAAACAACTTAAAACAGTAAGTTGGACAAGGTAGCAATGTTTAATTGATTCAAATCTACGCAAGAGCTGTAGAGAATACGTGCACTACTGAGAAAACTTCTCAAATGCATGCAATCATTATTTTTCAAAAACATTACAGTGACTTTAATCAAGTTTGAACGAGAAAAGTCGTGCCCAAATCTAAAAGCGACCAGCCGATTACGCTAGACCGGGCCCATCTAGGCTCTCGTTTAGACCGAAGCCGAGGCCGAAGCAGTGTGTTGAAGAGCTGGAGATCCCTGGGCTCCCCTCAACTACCAGGACCCTCTTTTCCGGCTTACGAGTCTCCACCCACGGCAAACAGGCGGGTCCATTGGTGGGGTCTTACCACTCTGCAGGACTTGCAGCCGGCGTATTCTACCCCCCGTCCGGCTGGGGGGTGGACTTTTAGAAGTCCATAAAGGAATTTCAGAGATTTTATGTTGCGCTACAACCTCAAGATCGCAATCAAGACAACTCATATCTGTTTCACAGCGTAAACCAAAAGGTGGTATGACTTTTTCCCTTTTTTGAAAGTCATTCTTGTAGAGCGGTTGAAATACTACTTTATGCGTAGGATTGTCGGAGTTTGACTTTAATTTTAAGTAATACTGCAAGGAAAGTTTCTTCCTGCGTAAATTTAAAGATGGTTCATTTGCCTCAGCATACAAGCTATTGATAGATGTTCTAAAGGCGCCAAGTGCCGAGCGTAAACCTTGGTTATGGATAGAATCCAATTTCCGAAGGTACGATTGCCGCGCTGAGCCATATACAATGCAGCCGTAATCCAACTTAGAACGGACAAGTGTTCTATAAAGTCTCAAGAGGACTTTCTTGTCGGCTCCCCAGTCCATACTGGAGACAACACGTAAAAGATTAAGAGCTTTTTGGCATTTATTGCTAAGGTAATTGATGTGAGGAATAAACGACAGTTTAGAGTCAAATAAAAGACCCAAGAATTTAAATTCATGGACGACTTCAATTTGTACTCCATCTAGTCTAAGTTCTAGATCTAAGTGAAATTTTCTTGACTGGCAGAAATGCATGCATTTGGTCTTGGTTTTTGAAAATTTAAAACCATTTTCCTCTGACCATTTTGCTAAGTTATTTAAATTTTGCTGTAACTGCCGTTCAATGGTATGCATATGCTTAGACCTATAGCAAATGCAGAAGTCGTCAACATATAAAAAGCATTCCACACCAGGACAAACAGACTTAACAATATTGTTTATTTTGACACTGAAGAGTGTTACTGAAAGAATGCTTCCCTGGGGAACGCCCATTTCTTGTTCATGGGGGTTGGAGTAAGTATTTCCTACCCGGACTCTAAACTGACATTCATTCAAAAATGCCGAAATGAAATACGCAAGGCGACCTCTTATACCGAAATCATGGAGGTCGTTCATGATTCCATACTTCCATGTGGTATCGTACGCACTCTCTAGATCGAAAAATACAGAAACAATATGTTCCTTTTTAATAAAAGCTTCGCGAATAAAAGTTTCGAAGCGAACTAAGTGGTCAAGAGTGCCTCTTTGTTTACGAAAGCCGCACTGGGCGGTAGCGATTAGTTTGTTTTTTCTCTAGAAACCAAACAAGGCGGTCATTAACCATTCTTTCCATGGTTTTGCAAATACAACTTGTTAAGGCTATAGGACGGTAGTTTGCAGGATTTGTAGAGTCTTTACCTGGCTTTGGTATTGGAATTACTATTGCTTCCTTCCAGGAATCTGGAAGAGTACCAGTATGCCAGACTTGATTAAATATACTCAGTAAACATTCAAGGGATCGGAACGGTAAATGTTTTAAAAACTGATAATGGATGTCATCACATCCAACAGCAGTATCATGACATTTCTTCAGAGCCTTTTTGAGTTCTTTCCAAGTAAAATCCTTATTGTAATGCTCTGTATTATTTGACTAGAAATTCAGTTTAGTTTTTTCTTTGATGTCTTGGAATTTTCGAAATGTAGTCGTATAGTTTGAAGAAGACGACTTTTCTGCAAAAGTTTCTGCCAAGACATTAGCAATATCTGCTTTGGATGTGACAACACCATCATCCGAATTTAAGTGTCCGACGTTTAATGAGGAACTTTTCCCATTAATTTTTCTAATCATATCCCATGTCTTTTTGACAGACGATCTAGAATTTAATCTAGATACGTACTGTCGCCAAGATACACGTTTACTTTGTTTGATAGTTCGTCGTGCTTTTGCACGTGCAATTTTGAACTTTGAAAGATTTTCCTGAGTCGGTCGCAGATTAAATTGTCTGAGAACAGACTTTCGCTCAGCTATAGCCTTTTTGCGATCATCGTTAAACCATGGCTTGCTTGGATTCTTTGGATTTGTCGATGTCCGAGGAATTGACTTTTCAGCAGCCGAATACAGTAAGGAAGTTAAAAGCTCTGCAGGATTTTCGCAGGCATCAAAGGCACTGGGATGAATTGATTGTTCGCAGTGGACTTTGAACTGTTCCCAATTAGCCTTGTGGAGTTTCCAACGTTCTGGACGTTGTTGTACAGAAGGTCCTATTTCCGATATCTGGATCGGAAAATGATCACTTCCATGAAGGTCATCACAAACCTTCCAGTTAAAGTCTGGATAAATTCCAGGGCTACATATAGTAAGGTCTAAAGCGGAGTACGAACCAGTAGCAGGATGAAGATAGGTTGAAGACTGATCATTGAGTAGAACAAGGTCGTGTTTCGTAACAAATTCTTCAATGATTTTACCCTTGTCATTCGTGTCTGTACATCCCCATAGAGTATGGTGGGAATTAAAATCTCCCATTAAAATAAAAGGTTTCGGCAATTGGTCTATTAGATCATCAAGTTTCTTGACATCAATTGGCGACCCAGGTGGAAGATACACAGAACACAAAGTAAAGGTTTTATTCAGGGAAATGTTCACCGCAACTGCTTGTATAGAAGTTTGAAGCTCAATATAGTGGTGGGGAACACTGTTGTTCACAATGATGGCTACCCCCCCAGAGGCTTTATCATTGCCACCAAAGTTCTTATTATAACAAGAGTGGTGTTTCAAAGAGAACTTATCGGATTCTTTAAGAAATGTCTCCTGTAAACAAACTGCTACCGGTTTCTTTTCATTTATTAAAAGGTTTAATTCCTCGAAATTAGCTTTAATGCTTCGACAATTCCACTGCAGAATGTTATTAGTCATTGCTATACTTAGAGTAAAGAAGATACCATAGACAAATGGAAGCATGTATTGATTCATTTCTTGTTATTTAATTTAATAATGCGACCTTGCTTATTTGTATTTGGTGGTTCAGCAAGGTTCATATCCGCCTCCATGTCTTCTTCATCGAGACACTGGAAGCGGTTATGCTGAATAATTGGGTCATCAGATCCCTTTGGAAGGCGATCTGAGACGACCTTTTTGGGAGACTTGGTTGGACTCTTGGGGACAATTTTTTCTGGCTTTTTATTTACTGAAGGCTTCTGAGATATTTTAACATTTGTGGGCATTTGTTTTTGTGGCATATTCGTTTGCGTTGACACATCGGTTGTCTGAGTTTGAGCATCTTTGAGCTCGACCGAACTTGTTTTATTTGATTTCAGTACAGTAGAAAAGGAGAGGTTGTAACGCGCTTCAACAATCTTTCTAGCTTCAGGGAATGACAAGCCCTCTTTATATTTTATTGTTACGATCTCTTTCTCCCGTTTCCAAATTTTGCATGATCTAGAAGTTGAGGGATGATCTTCGCCACAGTTTACACATTTGATATCATTGGTGCACTTGTTTTCTTTGTGGGTGATTATAGTATTACCACAACGTCGGCAGAGCTCATCTCCTCCATGCAATCTGCATTTTCTTTCATGATGCCCGTACTTGAAACAAGCATAACACTGAAGCGGGTTGGGTATGTATATGTCAACAGGCACTTTGAGGTATCCAACTTTCAGGCATTTTGGTAAAATAGAAGTACCAAATGTCAGAACTATAGTATTTGTATTCCTTTTAACATTGTCCCTGAAGACTGTAATTCGGCGAGCTGCGGTTACATTCTGGTCTGCCAGATTTGAAACTATTTCTTCCTCTGTCACACCTGCAAGATCCGGGCATCGGATAATTCCTCTAGATGTATTTAAGGAGGTGTGAGGGTAGCATTTAGCAGGAATTTCAAAAAAGCGAGATAATTTCAGTAGGTTTTCTGCATGTTTGGCTTTTTCGACTTCAACAAGAAGAGAACCAGAATTTAACTTTTTGACTGACTTTGGCGATCCTGCTAGAGAAACAAGAACTTTCTCTATGACAAAGGGTGACAGTTTCGTCAAAGGTTGATCTGCTTTAGTTGATTCGATGATGAGAAATCGAGGGAAAGAAGAGGGTAGTTGTTCGTTGTCCGAGTCCATATCCAGTTGGTCGCGTGTTCGTTTTTTAGTGTGTTGTTCCATGTTTAAATTTAATACTTCGTCACCTACGGCCCCCGCCCTCCATGGAGCCCAACAAGGGGACATGTGTAATGGAGCGGCATTCCAGCTCCCCATGCCAGGGTTACCTAGATGATATACTCGGGCAACATAGATAAAGAGGAGCGACATCCAGCAGGCATGGCCTGTTCTTGGGTATCAGAGAACATCCATGGAAGCTAGTGACCCAACCCCAGAATCCCCGCCACCCAATTAGCCCATGAGCCTATATTAGACTAGGGACTAAAACATACAGGAAAGTAAAAACTAGTAATTTGAACATGCTGACAGTGCATGAATATATGCGAAAACTTAGATAAAGATCTACAAGATACATGCAGTATTAATCATAACTTCTTAAGTTCGTGCAATGATCATATACCTTGGAACCATTTGAGGTATTAACTAAGTTTTGGTTTAAACTAATGATGCCCAAATCTAAAAACGACCAGCCGATTGCACTAGACCGGGCCCATCTAGGCTCTCGTTTAGACCGAAGCCGAGGCCGAAGCAGTGTGTTGAAGAGCTGGAGATCCCTGGGCTCCCCTCAACTACCAGGACCCTCTTTTCCGGCTTACGAGTCTCCACCCACGGCAAACAGGCGGGTCCATTGGTGGGGTCTTACCACTCTGCAGGACTGGCAGCCGGCGTATTCTACCCCCCGTCCGGCTGGGGGCTACTTGTAATCCTCAGTATGATATAAGTTTAGAAAATTTTCAGCCTGTCCAAGGAACATCACATGATGAGAATGTAGAACCATTATTAGCCTCAGATAAGCAGTCCAAAAATATAAGTGGCTCATTCATAGATAGCTTGGATGCTATTAAAAAGAAATATGCATACGCGTTTAAGTCAGAGAGTTTGCATTTACAAACACAGGAGACAGATGAACTTGAAATTGCTGAACCATTGGAAAAGGTCCCCAGAATTGTTTTCACGACAGACACTGCAGTGCAGACTGCATCTCATGTCACAAACATCAATATCACCAACATTTATAGTGAGGATCTTTCTATGAGTGATTATCCTTTGTCTGAGAGTACACAGACTTTTTCAACAGGTGCTGTTTCTTTGAGTAGTGCCAATATCTATACCGGTGAGCTGGTGGAGTCATCAGGTCTGGGTCTAAAAAAAACACAGACTTATATCGTAGGAGAAGTAACCCAGTAATTTTGTAATAATTTGGTAATAGTATTTCAATTATTTGATATGAGTTTCCTAGAAAAAAATAAACTCAATACAGAAGACTTATTAAGTGGAAGTCCTTTACCCACATTAGAGCATAATGATTTTACAGTTGGGCTTGTGTTAGATTTATACTATTTGGCGGTAGGAAGTAAGTTACCTCTGAAAAACAGTTTATACGGATGGATATCTGAATTATCAGGGGTACCAACAAATGAAATAAGTGAGATTGCTTTAGTCAGCAAAATTTATAGAATCATCAACTGGATGAAAACCAGGAGACTGAGTGGAGCTTCAAAGGAATCCTATCTGAAAGGGCCATTTATAGTACCAAGCCAAGTACCGTCTGCAAGCTCTACTTCTTTTGAAAGTTCAAAAAGTAGTGGCAAGTCTGAACATGAGAAAGAGACGGGATTTGTGCAGGGTCATAGTACAGTCCATACAACTGAACAATTAGATATTGTTACTGAAAAACTGCTGGAACGAAGAGATACTGTCGTAAAAGTAAGAGAAACAGCTAAACAGTTGAAAAGAAAACTTGACAGGACTGAAAAAAAAACTCGATTTGAAACAAAGTAAATTAGAAACAACAGAAACTGATCTGAAAAAATCATTGTCTGAAGCAATCTCTAAGAACAGAGATGTTAATCAATTGAAATCTTTATTAGCAAAAAGTAAAGCAAATTCTTTGATTCTAAGATCAACCATAAGAGATTTAAGGACTTCAGAAATTCAGCAAGGATGGAATAATAAATTGAAAGATACAGAGATAAACCATTTGAGAGCTAAGATATCTGAAAATGATGAAATTTTAAAGAGAGCCAAAGGAACTGAAAATCAGCTGAGAGAAGCAAATGAAAATATAGATTATTTACAGTTGCTGCTTAATGATACTGGTGAAATTCCATTATTTGATACTGTTGCTCAGAAGTATACTACAGATACTGTAGAATGTGTAATGAACTTGACAGATCTGAAAGTTCCATCTGAGAAAGTTGGAGAAGTCATCAAGGCTGTAGCTACACTATGTGGTAAAACCGTTAATAGAGTACCAGCTCCGTCTACTGTTAATCGTATTGTTGACAGCAAAATTGCCGTTGCTCAGAAGCAGATTGCTTCTACCTTCAAGGATAAACCCGAAACAACTCTTTACACGGATGAAACAAGAAAATACGGCAGAAGTTTACAAAGTTATATTGTAACTGATGAAGAGAGCAATTCTTGCTTACTAGGTTTGAGAGAAATGATTGATAAAAGTGGTCAGAGCACACTTGATACACTGAAAGAAATAATCAATGATATATCTACCTACTGCCATGAAAAGGAACAACAGAATGACATGAATGTGGGTTATAAGATTCTTTCAAATGTAAGAGATACCATGTCAGATAGAGCCTCAACAGAGAAGCATTTTAATCAATTGTTGGAACAGTACAGAAGTGAGATACTGCCTTATGTGTGCTTAGGATGGGAAGATATGAGTGATGAAGAAAAGAACAAAATGACTCGCATGAACAATTTCTTTTGTGGATTGCATCTTTTGGTTGGAATGGCAGATGTATGCGAAAATTCCATGAAAAAATTTGAGAGACAATTTCTAGATGGAAAGGATGTGGGTTCTGCAGTAAAACCAGAGCTTAAGAAATACCATCGCAACGAAAGCGGCACATTAAGACTTTTGCGAACATCATCAAAAGCTTTTGCTGTGGGTCAAGATGAAAAAAAGTGGTGTAAATTTACCTTGGCATACTTACTTAAAAACCAAACATGAGAAAAACCTGATTATGAGATTCAAGCATAACAGATTCAACCTTGTATTCAGTTTAGCATTGGCCGTTTACCATCACAGAAATAGAATTTCCGAATTTCTTGATGAAATACATGGAACTGATAATGATTTACTGAAGGCTGTTTCATTGGACATTAAAGAAGACCTATTTATTGCTGGACTAAAGGCATTTGGACTCGTATCAAAATTCATTACTGGACCGTTGTGGAAATTAGTTGAAGAGTTAGGTCACATACTTGATATGAATATTAAGTACAAAGTACTTGTAGACTTCCTACAACAGGGTTCTAATAGTGTGGAATTAATTACAAAATTTGCAGTTGGTGAAGAAACCCCATTTCAGACGAGGCTGACCGATGACGTTGCTACCCAAAGCTTATTGGAAGAGAACCGGTTTACTGAAATATTGTATCCATTGTTGCAGGCTCTATTCCTTAGTATGTATGAATTACTTAACAGAATGGTAGCTGATCACCTTCCTGGAGGGAAATTCTTTGCACCATCAGAGGAATTGATACGTGAAACTCGTTCGGCTATGAGACATAACAAATTGCCTGAATTCATTTTTGGCCAACTTGATCAGTTACTCAGATACAGAGCAAATGCAACATTGTTGACTAATGAGTCATACTTGATGTATTCACACAACAAAAGTAGAAAGTGGTTAGCTGAATTACCCTCGGAAGAGAAAGAGAGGCTTTAGGAAGATTGTAGAAAGGAAGGAAAAGTAATCAGACAGCAGTTTAAAGTTAGATTGCAAGAAACTGAGGCTAAGCGTTTAGAAATACAAGAGCAGAAAAGGAGACAGATGGTGGAGAGAGAAAGAAAAAGATTGCATACCCTAGAAGAGATGACAAAAGATATTTGCTTCTATGGACTTTGGCAGAGTGAACAACAGCTGATAGAGGGCATGGCTTTGCTTGGATCAGATGCTGAAAAACGAGAGGCTTTACATTCTCAGCTGCGATTCAGGAAAAGTGTTCTTCACCAAAAGCATCAAGATAAAACATATCTACAATTTCACTCGAAGAAATGAACAAGGGAAATATATCAAATTAAGTTTAGAACAGCTGAAGCAAAATTTACTATTACTCATTGAAGATACACTGATAGAGCCCACCCATGAGAAAGAAACAAAAGATATTCCACTTCTGGTTGGAAGAGATATACATCACACATTTTCCAATGGTAAAACATACAGAGGTTCAGTTATTTCCATTGTTCCTGGTTTTAGAGAATGGTATAATGTTAAATATGAAAATGATGAAGCAATTTACGCATACAACTTGAAACAGGACTACAAAGAAGGCAACTTGAAAATTGTTGTTGGAGGAACACAAACTGATTAATGTTTTTGAACATTTTATTTTGGTCTATTTTGAGTTTTTATGAGCTTCAAGAAAAGCTGAAAATGTTCCAAGGTAGGAATCAACTTGTAAATAGTAAGGACAATTGGCTGTGGAGAAAGTGAAACAGCCATTTACATCAATATGTGCCCTCCAGATGTGTGTGCGTTTTTAGTTTTATTTGCAGAGCATAATAAAACAGTGTAACAGTGTATCTATCAATATGTAAGCAAAATTTTCTTTTTAAAAGTTCCAAGTTACTGCTTTAGCAATCATGCTAATTATGTTTTGTCACCACCGCAGATATATCTGTCATTTTCTGACATTGTTTGGCATGTCTCTGAGCCCCAGCATTGAAGTCGGGATTGTACAGGACTTATGGATAAGGGGTCACTGGTTCAAATCCATAGCTCAGCATATTCCTTCGTATCACTACTTATTATTGTTTCAATGATGATAGTTATGTGGAAAAGCAGCCAGTGGCTAGAGAAAAATACATTGCAAGTACTGGTGAAAAAAATCCAGGAATGAATGGATAGGTGCACCGTCTGCTGCGATAAAACTGACCTAGTCGATGCTTTTCACAGATGCATGAATCCCCTTTTTGCAAGAGCAAATTTCATTTACAAAAGTCAGGGTGACCTAACATAATTACATGGGATACATTTCTTTTAAGTGACCTCTTGGCAGCTGAAGTATTCAAACCACAGCCTTTTCAGACTGTAATCTATCGTTTTGATTTAGTCTTCTGTGATATATGAACAATTATTGATTCCTAAAAGTTTTATTAAAACATTGATGTTTGAACATCACTTGTTGTGAAGAGGTTACTTTAACTGCAGCATGATCAAAAGGATGGCTTTATATTTATTTTACTGTTTTCTTGCTTTCTTACATATCTAAGGTTACTTTCAGTTTAGTTTATTGCAAGGTACAAGCAGCACTGGAAATTTTCTAATTTTTTATTTCACTGTGAGGTACAAAGTAGTACCTTAGTTTTCTATTTATTCAAGTACAAATAGTATATGAAACATTCTTTTTATTATTTTACTACAAGGTACAAAGTAGTACCAGAAATCTTCATTCATTCTAACAAAACTAGTTTTTAGCCATTTAATCTTCCAATTTTAGTCTTACTTTAGGATCAGTCAACATTTATAATTATGGTACTTTACTAAGTAAATATGTTTAAGCATGCATTTGAAAATGTATAACTTTGTATTTGCAGACTAAGTGAGTAAGTCTCAATCAGCATGTTCATTGGCAGTCTGATCAGAGGCTACACATTTTGTCAGAACCTTCTGCATAGCTTATCATTTCATATGTAAGCAAATAAAACAATGGAAGCATCTGCAGATTACAGATTATATGTGGTTCAAATGATAGAATATAATAGGGTAGAAAACATTGTGGGAAAAGCAGAAAATACTGGTAACTTTCCTTTTTTTAGGGTTGCTGAAAATCCTGATTGTCTGATAAAGTGTTAAAAAAAGCTAATATCACTTGAAATTTATAGGTGCATGTCTCTTCCCAAATTGACAGAATTCCAATCAATGTTCCGAAAATTCCATTTTCTAAATCAACAACTCATTCTCTCAAGACTGGTTATAGATAATCTTGGATGCACTGTACTGAAATGGAAAGGAGAAAACAGAGACAAGAAATAAGTGTCATGTTTTAAATCATATCTGTGGTTCATACATTTTCAAATGAGTCTATTTTTCCACTAGCATTAACCTACATTTTCCCCTTTGTAAAATGGGTGGGTGGGGTAACGTTATTTCCTTTATATAACATATACAGCATTTTTTGGGTGTATTAACCCTTCAAAACTGAAAATAAGATCATTTTTATCATTTACAAGCTATTAGATGTCATCTAGATGACTTAACTAAGCTAAAAAACCTTACATATTGTTTTTTCTCTTTTTCAGTATCAAATTGAGGTTCAGTCCGACAGACGTAACATTAAAAAAAGACACAATAAAGTCACCTAACACCTGAGGTAGAGTATTATAATTAATCATTGATGTTCTGACCACCATGTGGACACTTCATTAACTGCATATCAAGCAGACTTTTATAGTTACAGAGTGAGGTCATTTTTTCCTGAAAAATTAAAATTTGTGTTTTCAGAACCATGATTTTTTGCTTCTTGTCATGGTATTTTTGACGTAAAGAAATAGTACAACCTATTTAAACTATATATTTCCTGTTTTGTATTGATGAGATCTTTCAGAAAATGTATAGTTTTTACAGATTAGACTCCTTTCTGAAAAAGGGTGGTGGTTGCTAAAAATAAGCGATTCGGAGAAAGATAGTTATGGTTGTCAACATATCAATCATGAAATTCAGCGGTTCATAACTATTGATATATTAGCATGAAGCGCAGTGCTGGAAATTGTAGGTAGAAAAAATGATGTTACGCTTTAGTCATTTGAGAATTTTTCTGCTTTCGCCCGGTTTTGCACTCTTGATTGAGCCAAACTAGGTCAATTCGCCATGTAAGCGTATAAAAACGGTGATACGTAAGCGTATAAAACCTAGAAAATTTGTACCTTGAAAATGACGTTACGCTTCAGCCTGCTTTCGCTCGGATACGCGCTCTTAATTCTGCGTCAAAGTAGGTCAATCCACCCGTAAATGTATATGAACTTGCTGTAATGGAGCTTAGACTTTATCCCTCTTGCAATTTTTTTTCCCATTACGAGCATATTATTAGAAAACATTATTTTGATGCAGAAAGATTCTTAGATGATTCTGCATGCAGCCTGTTTTGTGAACATTTTACTACTTCAGAAATTTATGAAATAGTAAAATTCACTTTGGAGCATAGAGAAATTAAATTCGAAAGTTACAACAAGGTAAGTTTCGAGTTTAAATTCTCCAGTGTGATCGGTAAAGATATACAGGGAAAGGATGCATATCCTTGCAGAGTCGTGAGTTCTTTTAACGGTTTTGAATTGCCATAAGAAATTATAGATATAAGGATTTCGCCCCAATTATTACAGCCCCCCCCCCCCAGCCGGACGAGGGGTAGAATACGCCGGCTGCCAGTCCTGCAGAGTGGTAAGACCCCACCAATGGACCCGCCTGTTTGCCGTGGGTGGAGACTCGTAAGCCGGAAAAGAGGGTCCTGGTAGTTGAGGGGAGCCCAGGGATCTCCAGCTCTTCAACACATTGCTTTGGCCTCGGCTTCGGTCTAAACGAGAGCCTAGATGGGCCCGGTCTAGTGCAATCGGCTGGTCGTTTTTAGATTTGGGCATCATTTATTCGTGCCGAAACTGTTACTGCCTGTACTGGTTCCAGATTGTGTAATCATTGCATGAACTTGAAAAGTTTTTCTCATAACTGCATGTATCTTGTACAGACATTATATAGTTTTTCGCATATATCCATACACCGTCAGTATGTTCAAATTACTAGTTTTTACTTTTCATACATGTGTTAGTCCCTGGTCTAATATAGGCTCATGGGCTAATCGGGTGGTTAGGATTTCGTGTTTGGGGCAGCAGTTTCCATGGCGGTTCTCTGATTCCCAGGAATTGGCCATGTCTGCTGTATGTCGCTATGCTTTGTCTGTGCTACCCGAGTATATCATCTGGGGTAACCCTGGCATGGGGAGCTGGATACTCCGCTCCATACACCATGTCCCCTAGTAGGGCTCCGCGGTGGGCGGGGGCCACGGATGACGAACATACAACACCCAACCATGGAACAACAAACTAAAAAACGATCACGCGACCAACTGGACACGGACTCGGATAATGGACAAACATCTTCTTCTTTTCCTAGATTACTGATTATCGAATCGACTAAACCGGATCAACCGTTGACAAAACTGTCACCTTTTGTTATAGAAAAAGTTCTTGTTTCGCATGCAGGTTCATCCAAGTCTGTAAAAAAGTTAAATTCTGGCTCACTTCTCGTCGAAATTGAAAAAGCGAAACATGCTGAAAATCTACTGAAACTCTCTCACTTTTTTGAAATCGCATGCAAATGCTATCCTCACACTTCTTTAAACACATCTAGAGGAATTATCCGATGTCCGGACCTTGCGGGAGTAACTGAAGAAGAAATCACTACCAATCTTGCAAGCCAAAATGTAACAGCTGCTCGACGAATCAATGTATTCAGGGACAACGTGAAACGGAGTACCAACACGATCGTTCTTACCTTCAACACTTCAATTCTACCTACATGGTTGAAGGTTGGATACTTGAAAGTGTCAGTGGATATGTACATCCCAAACCCCCTGCGGTGCTACGCATGTTTTAAGTACGGGCACCACGAGAGATCATGCAAACTTCACGGAGGAGATGAACTCTGCAGACGTTGTGGAACTACTATCATTACACACGTCGACAACAAATGCACTAACGATGTATAATGTGTCAATTGTGGTGAAGATCATCCCTCTACCTCTCGAACATGTAAAATATGGAAGAAGGAGAAGGAGGTTGTGACGATCAAATATAAGGAGGGATTGTCTTTCCCTGAAGCAAGGAAAATTGTGGAGACACGGCACAACCTCTCCTTTTCCACCGTACTTAAGTCGAGTAAAGCAAGTACTGTTGAGGTCAAAGATGCTCAAACCCAGACAAATGATGCTTCTGTGCAAACAGATAAACCACAGAAATCAGTGCAAAGTAGTGTTAAAACATCGCAGAGACCCGTAGCCAACAAGAAACCAGAGAAGCCACTCCCTAAAAGTCCAGCTAAATCTCCAAAAAAGGTCCTCTCAGATCGCCTTCCAAAGGGATCTGATGACCATACACAACAGCATAACCGCTTCCAATGTCTTGATGAAGACATGGAGGCGGATACAGACCAAGCAGAACAAAATACAAATAAGCAAGGTCGTATTATCAAATTGAATAAGAGATGAATCAATACATACTTCCATTGTTCTATGGTATCTTCTTAACCCTAAATTTAGTGATAACTAATAACATTCTGCAATGGAATTGTCGAAGCATCAAAGCTAACGTTGAGGAATTAAACCTTCTCATTAATGAACAAAAACCAGTGGCAGTTTGTTTACAGGAAACATTTCTCAAAGATTCCGACAACTTTACTTTAAAATATCACTCTTGTTATTTTAAACACTTTAATAGTAATGATAAAGCTTCTGGAGGTGTTGCCGTGATTGTGAACAACAATGTTCCACACCGTTCTGTCAAGCTTGACACTACTCTTCAAGCTGTCGCGGTAAATGTTTCCTTTAATAAGACCATTACTTTGTGTTCTATTTATCTTCCCCCTAGCTTACCAATTGATATAAAAAAACTTGATCATCTTATAGATCAATTACCGCAACCATTCATTTTAATGGGAGATTTTAATTCCCATCATACATTATGGGGATGTACCGACACAAATAACAAGGGTCGAACCATTGAAGAATTCATTACCAAACATGATCTTGCATTGTTAAATGATAATTCTTCAACCTATCTTCATCCTGCTACTGGTTCTTACTCATCTTTAGATCTTACTATATGCAGCCCTGGAATTGTTCCAGACTTTAACTGGAAGGTTGATGATGACCTTCACGGAAGTGATCATGTTCCGATTCAGGTATCGGAAGTAGGACCATCAATACAAGAGCGTCCAGAACGCTAGAAGCTCCGTAAGGCAAATTGGGAAAAATTCAAACTTCACTGCGAACAATCAATTTATCCCACTGCTTTTGATGATTGCGAAAATCCTGCAGAACTTTTCACTTCCTTACTTTATTCGGCTGCTGAAAAATCAATTCCTCGGACATCGACAAATCCAAAGAATCCAAGCAAGCCATGGTTTAACAATGATTGCAAAAAGGCTATAGCTGAGCGAAAGTCTGTTCTCAGACAATTTAATCTGCGACCGACTCAGGAAAATCTTTCAAAGTTCAAAATTGCACGTGCAAAAGCACGACGAACTATCAGTAGTATACTGGTTTCTAGGGCGTCACCTATTTTTCCTTTGTTTTAGACTGTTTTTGATAGCGTCACTCATCTTTAAGTGCTTTTCAAATATTAGTGAGTGGTACTAAATCCGCCTAACGATATTTACAGGTACTTGAAGGCTGACTGAAGAGTGATTTGATTGCGTCTAATACTTTAAAGTGAAGACAATGTATAGACATAATTCAGAAACCCCAAGATCAAGATCAGACTGCACAGAAGATGCAAGTTGATCTTTCTTGCGGATAGTGTAGATCCTGATCAGATTGCGCAGAACATGTGGCACGACCCCTTCAATTATTTATTAACCTTTTGGCTGGTAAGGTGGCTCACTATACATAATTCTGGAAACTCAAGATCAAGATCAGACTGCACAGAAGATGTAAGTTGATCTTTGTTGCGGATAGTGTAGATTCTGATCAGATTGCGCAGAACATGCGGCACGACCCCTTCAATTATTATTAACCTTTTTGGCTGGTAAGGGTGGCTCACTGACCTTTTGGGCTGACAGTGTAGATCAAGATCAGACTGCGCAGAACACGCTAAGGCGATATTTGTTAAGGTCAGTGTAGATCAAGATCAGACTGCACAGAACACGCTAAGGAGATATTTTATTTCCCAAATCTTAACTTTGATGGAACAGCAATATTTCGGTTATTGATGTCGAATTGAAAATTAAAGAGTAGATCAAGATCATTTCGCAGGATGTGAACAGCACGTTCAATCTCGTTCAAACGTGTCCGGTCAAGTCTCTATTTGTTGTTTATTGCGTTATATAAATATTGCTGCGATGTCTTTTCTTTCAAATATTAGTGAGTGGGACTTAATCGTCTTTAAGATACTTAAAGGTACTTGAAGACTGATTGAAGATGGTTCCAGGGTGTCTAGTACTATAAAGTGAATAAACAAATTTGAAATCGTAAAGGAGATGAGATCGGAAAATGTCAAAACCCTCGACCTTTCATCTATTATACGCAATTCATGGACTTCTTTTCAAGAAATGTTACTATCAGAAGGATTCAACATTTATAAAGTTTGTCATTAAGTCCCTTTTTTCTATAACACAGCCTAGTATAATAGGAAAGAATGAAATGATGGTCTGGGGGCTTTTGATCAGCTGGAAAATGTTTAATTTTAGAGTCCAGAAAAACGTAAAGTTCTAAGACATTAAGCACCTTTTTTCCGTAACATAGTTTTGCATGGATAAAAAACAAGTGCATACGGTGAAACTTTTAATAAACAAAATAACTACGAAGTTTCAAGACAGGCAGTCGGACGGACAGACGAAGCAGCGACTGTATGCTCACCCTTCGGCCAGGGGTTACGGAGAAATGGCTTCGGACGGACGGACGGACAGACGGGCGGACAGACAAAGCGGCGACTATTTGCTCGTCTTTAGAGAAATATAAAAATGAACTCTGCAACATTTTGGACAATATTTCGACATCGTTTTAATACAATTAGAAACATTGTAGGAAAAAGAGAAATGCAACGAGTCATGACGTGATAGGGGAAAAACCGTTTTACGCGGTAGAGCAATATGTTCAAACTCGTTCAAACGTGTCCGGACGAGTCTCTTGGTTATTGCACTGTATAAATTTTACCGCGATGTCTTTAAACAATTACAGTATAACTTTCCGTCATGAAGATTAACTTTAAACTGTCTACCCACGTGGTTGACAAACATTTACATGCAAGTAATTCGCAGAAACATTGTGAGAAAAAGAAACCTTCTTTGGAAAACATTGTGGGAGGGAAATAAAACCCTTCTTTTCCATATAGTTAAAGCGTGAATCAAGTACGCTATGAAACTGGTACAAATCTCTTCTATCAGTCAAAACTAATAAAGACTGTAATAAGTGTATTGTTAGTAAACAAATTTAAAATCTTGAATAAAATGACACCGGAAAGTCATAGTTCGTGTAAGTACCACTTAGAGATATTTGCAAACCCTTGAACGCTGTTACAATAGTGTGGGAGAGTGTCAAATACTTCGGAACGCAGTCAATGTTTACTTCATGTTTACATATTTTAATAACTCAAGTGCTACGAAATTAATCTGTGATATATGGTAAAAACATTGAAGGAAAAAGAGAGTTGAGACATAAAGCCCTATGACTCTCCGAGTATTATTAATCACTGAGACTCCACAAGACGTTGCCAGAGCTAACTGTTAAAAAAGAACTCAGTCAACGTTTTGGGTAATATTGCGACACCGTTTTAATACAGTAAGAAACACTGTAGGAAAAAGAGAAATGCAACTAAACACAGCGTAAAAGAGTAAAAAAGATGTACATGTTGAATGGTGTTTTACGCCGCTTTAAACAGTATTCCAGTCATATCACGGCGACAGCTTACATTATTCATGTCATTCCTGGGTTTCACCAGTACTAGACTGGGGGGCTCTGAAGAGTCTTGCCCAAGGACACTCACACGAAACAACCAAGAGGATCCAGTGCGGCTCGAACCCAGAACCACATGGATTACGAGTCAAACAATCTACCACTGAGTATTGCGAGACCCTTACAGTACTGAAACAACTTTCTCACGTGGGGCTTTTGATCAGCTGGAAAATGTTTAATTGTGACAAGGGGTATAATGGATGTGTCCAGACAAGAAATGGTGACGTTAATGTTTAATAATAACTACCAATAAACGCTGCAAGGACTATATATGAGAACAGTGTATAGCTTTACTATTATTATCCGATGTACAAAAAAATGGATAGAAACATGACAAGTTTCGACCTTATTGAGTACTCACGTATGATCGGCAGAGAGTGGGAAATACTTGCGGTTTATCTGGGCTACGAGTTATATCAGATCAAAATGTTGAAATCCATTTATGCGAGAAAAATCGAAACACTGTTGTATGTTATGTTAGAGGAATGGTATGGTGTTGTGAAAGACTATCATGAAGAAGTTCCTAGACAGTTACTAGCTTCTGCTTTTCACGATGTACGAGACAATGTAACAGCCAGCCAAATTTTAGGGGGTTGCAAATTTCTAGAGGAAGTGAAAAAGTTGAGACCCAAACCATCAACATTGGCAAAGATTCGTAAAATAGACTTTAGCTAATGATGACGTGTTTCTAAATATAACAACCGATGACGTGTGTTTCTAAATATAACAACAGATGACTTGTGTTTCTAAGTATAACAACCAATCAGGAATCCAATAATACTCTAAAATAATCAAATTGACAGAATTTAAAGCCATTTTGGATGTTGCATTCAAACCAACACGATGTACAGAGTAAAATTTAGTCTCGGAAATGATCGTTACGTACAGGTGAATTCATGGAAGGATGAGCTAAGAGTCGATATTAGAGAGTGGAAAGATAATTACCCAACCAAAAAAGGCATAAGTTTAAGCTTAATGCGATGGAAAAATTTTGTAGATCAATTAGAGTACGCAGACAAATCCCTTCGAGAAAAAACAGCGTTTACATACCATCTTGGGGGTAACGTTTATTGCTGTACAAACCAAAACAGCGTTTGTGTAGACATAAGACAATATTGGAAACCCGAGGAAAATGTGGTACCAACAAAAAAAGGAATATGTTTAAGACCCTCAGAATATAAACGATTAAAAGAAGTTATAAGTGACATAAGTAAAGCGTTACCAGAATTGGCCAGTGTTATACCTTGTTACCTTCAGAGTGATCATATGAACCAATTAGGATTCCTTGAGTGTACTGAGTGTAACCCAAATACAACTTTGAACTGATCATCATGTTTGGAATATTCCAGATATCAGTGTTATTATTATGCGAATGGCTATATTATAGAGGTATAAAGACTGAAATCGAGTTGGAAATAGAACGATTTTTACTCATTTTAGATAGTTATCATATGAACTACAATAGACCTTTATATTCTGAGTTATTATGAGTGTTGTATTTAATATTTTGTAAGAATGTACAATAATTTGTATACGCTTTATTAAAACGATGGAAAACTGGAAAAAAATACTTGGCTTCTATTTATTTTAAGGTAGATCATCCCGCAAGTTATAGTGGTTCCGAAAAATTGTATCAATATGTCAAATCCCAAAATAAGGTCAGAATTGGTAGACACCGTATACGAAAATGGTTACAAGATCAAGAATCGTATTCTCTTACCGGGGGGGGGGGGGGGGCGAGACGTCATTTCGTACGATCCAGAGTGATAGTTCATCAACAATGGGATGTAGACTTAATGGTCAACGATCATATAGAAACACATAATGACGGAGTGAAATACGTCTTATTAGCCGTAGATATATTTTCGCGTTTTGTTTATACTGAACCCCTTAAAAGTAAAAGAGGTACTGATGTTGTTATTGCATTTAAACGCATACTATCAAGAACGCGAAAACCAAAATCTATACGGACCGATCGAGGGATGGAGTTTAAAAGTAAAGAACTGAACAAATATCTACAAAGTGAAAACATCTATCATCTCCAAGCAAGTAAATGAAGCGTCTCTGACGTTTTAAGCTGTTTTTTTCCGTAAGTGTCAATCTGCCTTTAAACCGGATAATGTTGTATGCAATTTGACTAAGTGCTCTTAATTGTTGACTGGTAATTGTTTTTGGGATAAAGCTGTCGTCCTAATACTGCTACCTGAGATATGTCTCGAATATTTTTCATAAGTACCAGATACCAGGTATTCAATGAAATAGTTCTGGCATGTTTACCCCTGGGATATAAGTTTTGCGTGATGATAATCACCGATACTTTTCTGTGATGGCAACCTTGAGTGAAAAGTAACTCCATTTCTTTACTCCGCATGACCTCGTGCATTAGGTCGTCTAAAATGATTAACTTGTGTTTTTTTTTGTCTTTTGTGAAGTCATCCAATTCTTCCGCAGTAGGCAGTCCTTGCTTACTGTAAAAGTTTGGAATGGAACTCTCCATGGCATCAAACAAGTCTTGGTGGATACCGTAGCAATAGAGAATATGGGAAAGGGGGGGGGGGGTCTCGTCCGTACATGAGGTTTACTTGTTTCAAAAAGCGATACACCCATTGGGTTTTACCGCTACCAGTTTGTCCGCTAATACACATACTAGAACATGGTTCGAAGGGAAGAGGGACGGCCATTATTTCTTAAGTTTTGGGTTAGGTAAAGCGTATCCGATACAGCTACTCAAGAGTGATACCCAGAGTTCGGTAGAACCGTTTTGTATGGATAGGTTTACGATCGCTGTAATAATAATGATGTACACTATGATCATCTGACAAAAGTAGACAATCTCTGCTTGTGGGACCCGGGTACCAAGTAAATGCCACTTGTCACTCTGACTTTCTTCGTCAGGTTTAGGGAAACGTAAAAACGTTTCTTTTTCCGGAGTTTCTGTCATATTCTTACGTTGGATTAACTCAAAACGCAAAGAGAAATTCTTTCTTACTATCTTTTAATTTACAAGCAATACGATCATGATAGAATAAAATGAATAACAGTTAGTCTTTGGAAATATGAGTAAAACCTTTAAAGGTGGGTATTTAGATTTTGTCTCATCAAATTAAAGAATATATACATCACTGAAATTTATATGAAACAAAAACATTACAAATCATCAATGATTAAGAATCATAAAATTACACACACACACCCACACCCACACAGCCACACACACACACACACACCCACACCCACACATGAAGTTTTTTTAATGTGCTCCCATAAAGGGTTACGTAGCCTCTTAAGGTATTTTTAGATTTCGCGCCAGAAATAAGAAAAAAAATTACTATTGTGGGGGATGTAAAGTGACTGGCACGAAAAAAAAAAAAAAAAAAAAAAAATGACTAAAACTTTCTAGAAAATGAGTGACACTTTTTGAAAAATGAGTGACACTTTTTGGAAAATAAGTGGTACTTTTTTTTTAATTTGAGCCTATGAGAATTTACGTGTAAACGTACAAAAACGTAAAATGAGTGACACTTTTTAATATTTGTTTGACAATTTTTAATATTTGTGTGACATTTTTTGAAAATTGAGTGAAACTTTTTTTTTTTTTTTTTTTTTTTTTGAGAATTGAGTGACAATGAAGAAATATCTAACAGGTTTATATATAAATGTCGTAATATCGTTGAAAGCAAATTTGACAGAGGTCGACTATCAAAACCCGTATGGCTCTGTATCAAAGTGGTCTACTTTTCGTCTTTTTGTATAAACCATTTGATAACTTTTTTGTTCTTCTCTATTATACAATTTTCTTTTCCTTTTATCCCTACAAATTTTACTAGGATTGGTCACAGTGATATTTGAACTACTTTGAGGGTCTGTTTTTTGATTTTGAATGCAGTCAGGATGAGATGAGTTACTGCGTTGAAGGATACGTACCCGATTCAAAATTAAATTGTAAGGACTGCCAATTGCCAGAGATATGTAAATCTTGCTCCAAATGTCAGAATTGCAAAACAGCATGGTGCGGTAAAGCGACCCACCGTCCAAACTTTGTTGTGGCTCATTCAGTATGCCCTAAATGCATTGAAAAAGAACTGACTCCTGATTCCGTATGTAAGGGTTGTGGTACGCGTTGTAAGGAATGTGACAATATTGATCTGCACGAGAATGAGGACCCAGGTCCTTGTCCCGGTAAATGCGGATTCAGAGAAGTCATATTCGAGGGCGCGGATACGGCCGAAAAGTTTGGACAGTGGCTCTTTACGGATCAACACGAATATTTCAAGGTTGTTGCCCATAACATGAAAGGGTATGATGGCTATTTTATTTTGGAATATTTGATCGATCAATCCATAAGACCTGCCAAAATTATTTACAACGGCTCAAAAATCATGTATATGACAGTGGAGAAAAATTTACATATAAAGGTGATTGACAGCCTCAGCTTTTTACCCATGAAATTATCAGCACTCCCGAAAGCATTTGGTTTGCAAGAATTGAAAAAAAGGGTGGTTCCCGCATTATTTTAATACTAGAGAGAATCAAAATTATGTTGGACCCTACCCTGATGCTAAAGATTATGGTTATGATTTTATGAGTGAGAAAGAAAGAAGCGAGTTAGTAGCGTGGTTGAGTGAGAGAGAGAATGAAATATTTGATTTTAGAAAAGAAATGTTACAATATTGTAGAAGTGATGTAGATATTTTAAGACAAGCTTGTATGAAATTTAGACATTTATTAATGAGTGCTACGGGGGAAGAGAAAGTGGTTCTCAATAAAAAAGGGAAGGAAGAGAAACAATGGGTTGGAGCCGTGGATCCATTCGATTCTGTCACTATAGCTTCCGTTTGCATGAACGTCTTTAGAACCAAATTTTTGGAAGAAACATGGCGCGTAAAACTGAAAGGCAATGATCAATGGGTACCCGCAAAAGTCATCGACGAAAAATTGTACATACAAAACGGAAACGAGTGGGTCCAAGAATCAGAATTGAAAGGAGAGAAAGTGTGCAAGAAAGAATTTGTGAGTTCCCCCATAGCGAAAATTCCTCCCAGTGGTCACAATGATCAATACAGTAAAGCGTCAATTCAATGGTTAGAGTGGAGGGCGAAACTCGATAACGTTCATATCCAACATGCTTTGAATGAAGGGGAGAAAACGATCCCCGGCACTCGCTACAAATTGGACGGATATTGTAGAGAAACCAATACGGTCTATGAATATCACGGATGTATATTTCACGGATGCCCCGTGTGTTTCTCTGACAATCGTGAAGAAACGTATCACCCACTCACACACCAGTCTTTGGACGAATTGTACGCGCTGACATTGAAAAAACAAACACACCTCGAAAATTTAGGTATGAAATATATTTGTATTTGGGATCACGACTTCAAAAAACAACAAAACCAAAACCCTGAACTTCGGCAATTCATTTCTCAGCTAGATATCATGGATCGACTAGACCCGAGAGAAAGTTTCTTTGGAGGTCGCACCAATGCAAGCCGGCTTTATTACAAAGTAAAAGAAAACGAGCGAGTTAAATATGTGGATTTTACGAGTCTGTATCCTTGGGTAAACAAGTATTGTCGTTATCCCTTAGGTCACCCCACAGTCATTACCAAAGATTTTGGGGACATCAAGGATTATTTTGGTATTGCCAAGGTGAAGATTATCCCGCCCAGGGGACTCTATCACCCAGTCCTTCCTTACAGGTCTAATGGCAAACTAAAATTTTCTTTATGTCGGACCTGCGCGGATACCGAAAGTCAAACCCCGTGCGAATGTACAAATGAACAAAGAGAGTTGACTGGTACGTGGTGCACCCCCGAAATAGAAACGGCTGTCAGATTAGGGTATATCATATACGTGAGTCGTCCAAATGAGTATGATCCACCTCTAGGTGATTATTTGGGTGAACTGACAGATGAACTTGAAAATGGAGAGTACATTGTGGAGTTTGTGTCTGGGGGGCCAAAAAATTATGCTTACAAAACGAATGAAAACAACGAAACTTGCAAAGTGAGGGGATTTACCCTAAATTATAAAAACAGTCAACTCATTAATTTTCATAGCGTGAAAGATATAGTCACAGACCCTCAAAGTAGTTCAAATATCACTGTGACCAATCCTAGTAAAATTTGTAGGGATAAAAGGAAAAGAAATTTGTATAATAGAGAAGAACAAAAAAGTTATCAAATGGTTTATACAAAAAGACGAAAAGTAGACCACTTTGATACAGAGCCATACGGGTTTTGATAGTCGACCTCTGTCAAATTTGCTTTCAACGATATTACGACATTTATATATAAACCTGTTAGATATTTCTTCATTGTCACTCAATTCTCAAAAAAAAAAAAAAAAAAAAAGTGTCACTCAATTTTCAAAAAATGTCACACAAATATTAAAAATTGTCAAACAAATATTAAAATGTGTCACTCATTTTACGTTTTTGTACGTTTACACGTAAATTCTCATAGGCTCAAATTAAAAAAAAAGTACCACTTATTTTCCAAAAAGTGTCACTCATTTCTAAATACCCACCTTTAAAGGTTTTACTCATATTTCCAAAGACTAACTGTTATTCATTTTATTCTATCATGATCGTATTGCTTGTAAATTAAAAGATAGTAAGAAAGAATTTCTCTTTGCGTTTTGAGTTAATCCAACGTAAGAATATGACAGAAACTCCGGAAAAAGAAACGTTTTTACGTTTCCCTAAACCTGACGAAGAAAGTCAGTGACAAGTGGCATTTACTTGGTACCCGGGTCCCACAAGCAGAGATTGTCTACTTTTGTCAGATGATCATAGTGTACATCATTATTATTACAGCGATCGTTAACCTATCCATACAAAACGGTTCTACCGAACTCTGGGTATCACTCTTGAGTAGCTGTATCGGATACGCTTTACCTAACCCAAAACTTAAGAAATAATGGCCGTCCCTCTTCCCTTCGAACCATGTTCTAGTATCTGTATTAGCGGACAAACTGGTAGCGGTAAAACCCAATGGGTGTATCGCTTTTTGAAACAAGTAAACCTCATGTACGGACGAGACCCCCCTTCCCATATTCTCTTTTGCTACGGTATCCACCAAGACTTGTTTGATGCCATGGAGAGTTCCATTCCAAACTTTTACAGTAAGCAAGGACTGCCTACTGCGGAAGAATTGGATGACTTCACAAAAGACAAAAAACACAAGTTAATCATTTTAGACGACCTAATGCATGAGGTCATGCGGAGTAAAGAAATGGAGTTACTTTTCACTCAAGGTTGCCATCACAGAAAAGTATCGGTGATTATGATCACGCAAAACTTATATCCCGGGGGTAAACATGCCAGAACTATTGCATTGAATACCTGGTATCTGGTACTTATGAAAAATATTCGAGACATATCTCAGGTAGCAGTATTAGGACGACAGCTTTATCCCCGTAAGTCCAGAGGGTTTATTGAAGCTTACGAAGATGCCCTTAACACGAGACACGGTTATTTCATAGTGGACATGTCCCCTCGCTCCGATAACAAGTACCGTTTAAGGACACTTATTTTTCCCAACGAGGAGCCTATTGTGTACCGTTTGACGTAAGAATGGCGATAATAAGCTTATAAGAAGACAATATGGTTGAACTAATCAAACAGCAACGACACTTCCTATATTTAGTGGCCAACACTACAGCCGCCCAAAGAAAGTCGCTTTTAAAAACAATTACCAGTCAACAATTAAGAGCACTTAGTCAAATTGCATACAACATTATCCGGTTTAAAGGCAGATTGACACTTACGGAAAAAAACAGCTTAAAACGTCAGAGACGCTTCATTTACTTGCTTGGAGATCGTAACATTGGGTTTGTTCAAAAGAAGGAAGCCATTCAACATAAACAACGTATTATCCATAAATTGGTGAAGATCGCTTCCGCCTACTTACAAACCGTATTACAGTAATGGAGAAATACGTATTAGTGCCTTTCGAAAAGTTTGAGCGATTGAAAAAACTGTCTGGGAGACAAGATGATCGGCAGAGAGAGGGAAGGGAAGATTCCCCGAAAAAGAAGAATAGAAAATTAACACTTTTTCCTCCGGGGCTTAGAGAGAAGAAAAGAAAGAAAGATATAGATTGGATTTCTTTTTAAATAACAAGACAATTTTACATTTTTATATTTTTATTTACAAAATAATACAATAAAAGTATGAAAGAAGCCCCGAGTCATTTTTTTCCTCCATAATCTATTGTATATACACATTTCTCGCTTTATCGATCGTAAGTACTTCTGGAAAGCTTGCGTACAGTAGCAATGTCACACTTTCTGGTAAAGGTTTAGCAAATTTGATTTCCAAACGGCAAAGACCTCTTCTTTTTGTGTTAAAAGAATAGTAGGGATCGATATCCAACACGTATAGGCAGTATCCTTGCTTGTACTCTGTGTACGTGATGTTGATATCATTTCTACAGGAAGTGAGGGTCTGATAACAGTCGGTGAAATGATTTCCTTCAAAATTAGGTTGCAATGGTTGCGATGGTACGGATTGTCCATCAACGAAGAAACCGAGGTAACTGCAGTCGTAATGTTTCAGGTTGAATGGGTTTGTTTTGTAGTCCCCGTTATACGAAACGCTTGGAACCGCCCCTATGATGATTTTGTTTGGCACCCTACCTTGAAATATATCGTCTGCGTGAAAACTATATTGTCCCTGCGGTATCGAGGTTGTTTTTATCTCTGAGCGGAAATAAGGGTAAATAGCCGGAGTGTCCTGAATCATTTTGTCATGGGCCAAAAGCAAATCGTTCTGTAACCGCTGAATACAGAGCTTGAAACGGGCGTCAACGATTTGCACCTTGTAATTCGGAGTTAGCGCATCTGTAATGATTCGAAATGCATCGGATGCTTGCCAAAATTTAAGCGCCATTTGCACTCCGTTTATAAGTAACTTTGGTTGTTGAAATAAGTCCACCGGGATACTCCCTTCTAGATCTATAATCTTACCACCCTTGGTCCTATCATATCTTTGGAATAAACCGGCATTTGATCCAGTTTTGGGGTCGCTATCGTCCAGATTTGAGTCATCCTTGAAAAATAATTGGCTGGTCAGAAAAGCTTCCTGTATAGATCGATTGGTATTTAGTATGGTGTCAATGTAGGCCTTATACGGATGAGTTGTTCCGCTATTCGGGAGTGGTTTTTGTTGTAAATGAATGTCCAGCTGTCTGAAAATGGTGTGCAAGGGTAAATTGATTAGTCCTAGCGTGTCATCTGCGGTCACGGGGGTACCGTCTTGTAAAGCCAGTCTTAATTTCAGCCTCAATTTACATTCCTTCAAGTTGATGTAGGCGCTGGCCTGTGGCGGTATATTAAATTCCAAGCTCGATGAAGAATCAGTTACGGGATTAATGGGTCGAAATTCGATCCAATCTTTCGATAACAAGGACGAATCTTTCGTGATCGGGTTAAATAACGATAATTCTTCTATGTGTTGCATTTTACTATTCATCGTAAATTTCAAAATACCCAGTCGGGATCTTTGCGATACGTTTTGCGAGTCTTCTTACGCTTGGTATTCTTACGATCTTTGTCTTCACCATTCTTACGTTTAATCTGAGATTTTGCCCTATCAACGGCTTCGGTTAACGGGCTCACCATTTTTACCTGAGGCGTTTTGACTTTTTCAAGTTTTTCTTCCATATCCCGCAGCAGTTTATTCTTTTCTTCTAGTATTTTCTCCAAATTCCTTATTTGATCTGGGATATGGTCTTTCGGTTTAAAATAATTAATCCAATACTCCACATCTTCTTTGTACGGAACCCACTTCTGTAGTTCTGAATCAAACACGTCTATGGAACCCATGATTTCTTGAAATGAAGGACGCAGTGAAAATCGTTCGATTTCAAATCAATGGGTTTTAAATCTTCGCTTTTTAACGACAGTCTAATAGTGTTAAATCTTTTGACACTCACGGGTCTATAACGTCGATGAAGACATTCGGTAAATTTAAATTTCTTGTATCTTGTTTCGATTTCTATGCTGGTGAGAACGGGTTGTAACTTGTTCCTGACAAACGCTTCCTCTATGATATCGCAATTCAAATACAATCGCTTACTTCGAGGTGTAAAGTCGCACGTCAATGACGATTCTACGAGAGCACATAACCAACTTCCTTCTAAACTATAGTCTTTAGAAAACTGGAACAAGAAATCGGCGTTATTCTTACGTATATCGATCGATTCTGCGCAATTTAAATATAGGTAAAACTCTGTCATTCTTCTCTCCTCGTCGCCGTAAAACAACATACAAACAAACAAATCTTCTCTCCTCGTTCTCAATTCGTCAAGTATGGTAGGAATGAGATAAACTGGGCGTAATAAAATGGGTATAAATGAATGAAATTGTTGAAGTAAAGTCTTCTTACGGCTAGATGAAACGTTATTTGAGCATAGTGTGCGTAACAATAGTCTCCTTCTTTCGAAATTTTGAACATCTCTTCTCATTGGATTAATGATTCCGTTAAGGATACGTTTAGCCACCTCGATGATAGCCTTTAGTCGACGATTCGATAAATTCTGCAGTAAATTCTTCCTTTCCGTCGTATCGGTCTCTTGTAGGTGTAGTAAATAAGAGAAATGTAAATAAACTGTAGAGTGTTCCATGGTTGAATCGTTGAAATACTCATTCCTTCTTACACGTATAGAGTTCGAGTTCAATTAGTGTGGGACAAACAACCTCGTCCTCTTGTTGTGGAGAGGTTACACCCGTTATAACCACTTTCCCCGTATGAAAGCAACAAAAATGCACACCTTTCCGTTTAAAGTTAAGGGAAGGAAATAACTCTGGTTCGTAAACGACATCTCTATCGAAAGACAAACGCTTCAGATCCAAATTCGAACTGAGGGTATGGCTCATAGACATGGTTAAAAGTTTTGCGTCCGAAAAATTCACGGGATATCCGCAATTCTGAAGCAGTCTGGCATATTTTCGTATCCGTTTGTACCCCTCTCTTTTACTCGAAGCTTTACCGCTACAGTTGATAATACCGTTAGAAAACACTAAACAGTTTCCTCCAATTTTTCTGTGTTGCCATATCAATCCGGGAAATCGTGCTGGATCATACCGTACATTCGTTATTTTGTAGCAGAGTTGTCTTAAATCAATAGGACAGTTGAGTTGAGCGCTGTAGACCACGTTTGTGATGATCATGATCGTTTGACTGTCTACACATAAATGATAGAATTTTGCTAGTTTTCAATCTTTTTATACCGAGCCCCGTTAGCTCAGTCGATAGAGTGCTGGACTTCAAAACATGAGGTCAAGCGTTCGATCCCTGGCTACCACCCCCCTGGTTCGATCTTTTTTTTTTTTTTTTTTTGTTAAATTGATGATAGTCACTGCGCCAGGATTCATTCCTCTCCCACCGCTGACCATTGTTTCGACGTTAATCATGTGAGAAAACAGCCAGTGGCTTGGAAAGAAAATTGCGCGAAGTACTGGCAAAAGAAACTCGAGGAACGCGTGCATAGCTGTACTGTCCGCCGTGATATAATTAAGATAATGTTGAAAACGGCGTAAAACACCACACAATCGAGCAATCAATTCAACCCTTTATATGTAATCAATTGTTTACGAGTATTGCGTAATATCAGTTTCCGGTATCCAGCTGTCATACTTTTTTGGCCAGTGTAACCATCGCACCAGGACTTCCCGCTTTTTATTGCGTGTCCTTCTTTTCAATATTTTTTCGATGCTAAATTCGGTACCTTCGTCAACATTTATAGCTTGCAATTCTTGTTCGTAAAATGTACCGTCAATTTCGTCATTGTCCCAGTCTACTAACGTGTAAACTGGAATTCCTTGTCTTTTGAAGCGTGATTTGATTTTGAAGATCTCCCCTGTCCATTTTTGCGAGTATTCTCTGTCAAATACGGACCTGATGTGCGACAATCGTACAGTCTGACCGATTTTATATTTCATTTTTTTGATAACGGGCTGTTCCCGCTTACTTCCCTTGGTTCTAATGAGATACTGTTGAAGACGGCTTTCCCCCTCATTTTCCATGGAAATTGCTGCTGGATTTTCTCCAAGACTCCTATGAGAAGTATGATTGTAACTATGTACAACATCCTGTAAAATGTCAATGTACCGACGGGTTCTATTCTTGAGCAGGTATCGAAAAATCTTGTGTTTTATGGTTTTAATGACTCTTTCGGCGTAATTCGCCTTTGTTTCCGTGTTATACGCGTACAGATGATGTATGTTTTGACTTTTTAAATATGTATTTACTTCTTTGCTTCTAAATTCCATTCCTCGGTCCGTACGAATTGTTTTTGGTTTCTTGGGGCCTGTCAGTATACGTTTCAAGACCGTGACTAAATCAGCGCCTCGCTTACTCTTAACGGGTTGAGCATAAAGAAAACGAGAAAAGACATCGATAGCAATCAAAATATATTTCACACCTTCGTTATGCTTCTGTAAATTGACCATATCCATAAGATCTATATCCCATTGACTATCAACGCCCTCAACGATCACTCTGGATCGTATAAATCGGCGTCTAGCCCCCCTCGTAAGCGAATAGGACTCTTGATCTTGTAGCCATTTTCGTATTCGATGTCTACCAATGTTGTATTTACCCTGTGCTTTTACATACTGGTACAATTTCTCGGGGCCGCTAAAACTAGCAGGATTATTGGAATCAAAATAAATAGAAGACAAGTATGTTTTCCAGTCATCCATTTTTTAATCAAATATACATAACTTACATTCTTACAAGATATAGTATTACAACAAAACTGAATACAAAGGTCTAATTTGGTATGCATGTAAAAAAGTGAGAAATCGTTCCATTTCGATTTCTATTTCTGTTTTTATATGTCTATAATGTATCCATTCACCAATCAATACAGTCATCATATACACAAGTCCAAACATGATCACCAGTTATTTATAAACTCGTTCGGGTTACACTCTGCACACTGAAGGGCTCCTAACTGGTTCATATGATCACTCTGCAGGTAACAGGGTATCACACCGTCCAATTCGGGTAAAGTTTTTCCAATGTTTGGCATAAGTTCTTTTAATCGTTCGTATTCTTTGGGTCTCAAGCAAATACCTTTTTTGGTCGGCACTACTTCTTCATTCGGTTTCCAATATTGTCTAATATCTACGCAAACGCTGCTTTCGCCAATACTACAATGCACGTTGCCCCCGATATGATATCCGTATGATACCTTATTTTCGAGGGCTTTGTCAACGTACTCTATTTGATTTACCAGGTTCTTCCAACGCATCAGAGTTAAGCTTATGCCTTTTTTGGTGGGTTTGTCATCTTTCCACTCCCTAATATCGACTCTCAATTCACCTCTCCATTCGTTCACTTGTACGTAGCGTTCGTTACCGAGACTGAATTTATCTCTAATCATGTTGCTCGTTCGAGTGCCAAAACTCTGATGACTTCTACACACATACTACGGAGTTATATAGTCATAAAGTTTCTTCTGATTGGTCAGTTTTTTCTTACATCTGACGTGTATAAACAAGTACCCTTTGCCACAGGGTAAGCTGTTATTACGAAGATTCTGTATTTGGTCCTGGAATAAACTATTTTAACTGTACGACTCGGTTGCTTTTTATGTCCCAATAAACCAATGTTGTACATAAATGTCTTTGTAGCTTCGAAACGTTTTCCAATTTTCGTACAGGCGTCGGGTTCTTCCAAACATCTTTCTACCGATTCGTACATGGTGCCTTTATCAAAAAACACAGAAGCCTGAGAATGACTTGCATTCAAATGCTTGTCAACCGTATGGGTAGAAAGTTTGAAGTCGATTTTCATGTCGAAAAGTTATACTCTCAGTAATTGTGTAAAGACATCGCAGCAATATTTATATAACGCAATAAACAACAAATAGAGACTTGACCGGACACGTTTGAACGAGATTGAACGTGCTGTTCACATCCTGCGAAATGATCTTGATCTACTCTTTAATTTTCAATTCGACATCAATAACCGAAATATTGCTGTTCCATCAAAGTTAAGATTTGGGAAATAAAATATCTCCTTAGCGTGTTCTGTGCAGTCTGATCTTGATCTACACTGACCTTAACAAATATCGCCTTAGCGTGTTCTGCGCAGTCTGATCTTGATCTACACTGTCAGCCCAAAAGGTCAGTGAGCCACCCTTACCAGCCAAAAAGGTTAATAATAATTGAAGGGGACATGCCGCATGTTCTGCGCAATCTGATCAGAATCTACACTATCCGCAACAAAGATCAACTTACATCTTCTGTGCAGTCTGATCTTGATCTACACTGTCAGCCCAAAAGGTCAGTGAGCCACCCTTACCAGCCAAAAAGGTTAATAATAATTGAAGGGGTCGTGCCACATGTTCTGCGCAATCTGATCAGAATCTACACTATCCGCAACAAAGATCAACTTACATCTTCTGTGCAGTCTGATCTTGATCTTGAGGTTTCTGAATTATGTATAGTGAGCCACCCTTACCAGCCAAAAGGTTAATAATAATTGAAGGGGTCTTGCCACATGTTCTGCGCAATCTGATCAGGATCTACACTATCTGCAACAAAGATCAACTTACATCTTCTGTGCAGTCTGATCTTGATCTTGAGGTTTCTGAATTATGTATAGTGAGCCACCCTTACCAGCCAAAAGGTTAATAATAATTGAAGGGGTCGTGCCACATGTTCTGCGCAATCTGATCAGGATCTACACTATCCGCAAGAAAGATCAACTTGCATCTTCTGTGCAGTCTGATCTTGATCTTGGGGTTTCTGAATTATGTCTATACATTGTCTTCACTTTAAAGTATTAGACGCAATCAAATCACTCTTCAATCAACCTTCAAGTACCTGTAAATATCGTTAGGCGGATTTAGTACCACTCACTAATATTTGAAAAGCACTTAAAGATGAGTGACGCTATCAAAAACAGTCTAAAACAAAGGAAAAATAGGTGACGCCCTAGAAACCAGTATACTACTACTATCAAGCAAAGTAAACGTGCGTCTTGGCGACTGTACGTATCTAGATTAAATTCTAGATTGTCTGTCAAATAGACATGGGATATGATTAGAAAAATTAATGGGAAAAACTCCTCGTTAAATGTCGGGCACTTAAATCGGATGATGGTGTTGTCACATCCAAAGCAGATATTACCAATGTCTTGGCAGAAACTTTTGCAGAGAAGTCGTCTTCCTCGAACTATACGACTACATTTCGAAAATTCCAAGACATCAAAGAAAAAACTAAACTGAATTTCAAGTCAAATAATACAGAGCATTACAATAAGGATTTTACTTTGAAAGAACTAAAAAAGGCTCTGAAGAAATGTCATGATACTGCTGTTGGATGTGATGACATCCATTATCAGTTTTTAAAACATTTACCGTTTCGATCCCTAGAATGTTTACTGAGTATATTTAATCAAGTCTGGCATACTGGTACTCTTCCAGATTCCTGGAAGGAAGCAATAGTAATTCCCATACCAAAACCAGGTAAAGACTCTACGAATCCTGCAAACTATCGTCCTATAGCCTTAACAAGTTGTATTTGCAAAACAATGGAAAGAATGATTAATGACCGCCTTGTTTGGTTTCTAGAGAAAAACAAACTTATTGCTACCGCCCAGTGTGGCTTTCGTAAACAAAGAGGCACTCTTGACCACTTAGTTCGCTTCGAAACTTTTATTCGCGAAGCTTTTATTAAAAAGGAACATGTTGTTTCTGTATGTTTCGATTTAGAGAGTGCGTATGATACCACATGGAAGTATGGAATCATGAACGACCTCCATGATTTCGGTATAAGAGGTCGCCTTGCTTATTTCATTTCGGCATTTTTGAATGAACGTCAGTTTAGAGTCCGGGTAGGAAATACTTACTCCAACCCCCATGAACAGGAAATGGGCGTTCCCCAGGCAAGCATTCTTTCCGTTACACTCTTTAGTGTCAAAATAAACAATATCGTTAAGTCTGTTTGTCCTGGTGTGGAATGTTTTTTATATGTTGACGACGTCTGCATTTGCTATAGGTCTAAGCATATGCATACCATTGAACGGCAGTTGCAACAAGTTTTAAACAACTTAGCCAAATGGTCAGGAGAAAATGGTTTTAAATTTTCAAAAACCAAGACCAAATGCATGCATTTCTGCCAGTCAAGAAAGTTTCATTTGGACCCAGAACTTTATTTAGATGATGTACAAATTGAAGTCGTCCCTGAATTCAAATTTTTAGGTCTTTTATTTGACTCTAAGCTGTCGTTTATTCCTCACATCAATTACCTTAGCAATAAATGCCAAAAAGCTCTTAATCTCTTACGCGTTGTCTCCAGTATGGACTGGGGAGCCGACAAAAAAGTCCTTTTGAGACTTTATAGAACACTCGTCCGTTCAAAGTTAGATTACGGCTGCATTGTATATGGCTCAGCGCGGAAATCGTACCTTCGGAAATTGGATTCTATCCATAACCAAGGTTTACGCTTAGCACTTGGCGCCTTTAGAACATCTCCTATCAATAGTTTGTATGCAGAGGCAAATGAACCATCTTTAAATTTACGCAGGAAGAAACTTTCCTTGCAATATTACTTAAAATTAAAGTCAAATCCCACCAACCCCACGCATAAAGCAGTATTTAAACCACTGTACAAGGATGAGTTTCGAAAGAGAGAAAAAGTAATACCACCTTTTAGTTTGCGCTGTGAAGCGGATATGAACTGTCTTGATTGCGATCTGGAGGATGTAGCACAACATAAAATCTCTGAAGTTCCTTTATGGACTTCTAAAAGTCCAACCTACATATATAATCTTGCTTCAGACAAGAAAGCTACGACAGATCCTATGATATTTAAAAATAAATTCCTTGAAATAAAAGAACAATACTGCCTTCACGTAGAGATATATACTGATGGTTCTAAAGATGGAGACAAAGTTGCTGCAGCTGCCGTGCTCGATGGCGAGTTATATCAGTTTCGGCTTCCTAATAATTCTTCTATTTTTTTTCTGCGGAGTTAAAAGCAATCGACCTTGCTCTCAACCATATTCAACAAGATGCTTACTGGCGCTATATTATCTTTGTAGATTCTTTATCTGCCATGCAAGCACTTGAGGGTGAGAAAACAGACAACCCATTAATAGTCAGTCTCCTTGAAAAATTATCAGGAATCTGTGAAAAAGCCGATATTGTTTTCTGTTGGCTCCCTAGCCATATTGGTATCAGTGGCAATGAAGAGGCAGATAAAGCTGCCAAGGAGGCATTGTCACTGGAAGTTCTACCTTTTAAAGTTCCTTTTAACGATTTTAAACCATTGATTAATGATTTTATCCGAAATGTATGGCAGCAATCCTGGAATGACCCAGCTAACAAAGATAAGTTGTTTACAGTGAAGCCAACACTTGGCGAGTGGCTTCCAGGGTTGCGGACAAGTCGCCGTGAAGAAATTATTTTGGCCCGTCTTCGCATTGGTCATACATACATGACACACTCGTACCTCCTCAAAGGAGAAGAGGCACCCCAATGTATTTCCTGCAATGCACCTCTTACTGTTAAACACATACTTGTAGACTGTATAGACCTTGCACCTACAAGAGACAGGTTCTTTCATGTTGATAGTATGAGCAATTTATTTGATACTGTAAAGTTAGAGTTTATTTTTGACTTTTTGAAAGAGGTAAATCTCTATAAAAAGATATGATTTTAGGTCCTATTGACCATCTGTATTCTTAGATTTTGTCACTAGTCCTGTTTATCCTTTTAGTGTTTACACAGCTCATATTTTAAGCCTTGTCCGTAACATTACAGTTTGCTGAATTAAATGCATTGCATTAGTTGTTAGTGCGCCCAAAATGACGTTTGCTGTCGACGGGCCATAAAACTCCATTCATTCATTCATTCCAATTATTACAGCCTATCCCA
This sequence comes from Tridacna gigas, assembly GCA_945859785.2. Lineage (NCBI taxonomy): Eukaryota > Metazoa > Mollusca > Bivalvia > Cardiida > Cardiidae > Tridacna > Tridacna gigas. The sequence continues at coordinate 70,939,709 of OX244028.2, forward strand.
AGGAAACCATAGCCAAACAAATTGCTTCCACTTACCCAAGGCGAGGAAGCAAAAACACCAGCCTTTTTCAGGTGTAACCGGACTGCTAGTTCTGAGCAACCCTAAAGCACCCCCAGCTGGGCGGGGGTTTAGAAATAGCCTAGCTGTCGCACTACAGGATGGTAAAACCCCACCAATGTGCCTGCTCGTTTGCCGTGAGCTGCTACCTGTGTCGCTTGATGACGGGGTCCTGGTGGTTGAAACACACCACTTTGGCCTGGAATTGAGTTAAACAGGAGGTCAGGTGGGCCCGACCTAATCAATCGGCTGGTCATGCCAAGCCCTAGGGCATTTGCTTCTTTGGCCTTTACCTACCTCTTAAACATTTCCTCTATTTCTTAAAAATTAATTTATTGACATTACCTTTATCCATTCCCCCAGCCGGACGGGGGGGAGGGGGGTAGAATACGCCGGCTGCTAGTCCTGCAGAGTGGTAAGACCCCACCAATGGACCCGCCTGTTTGCCGTGGGTGGAGACTCGTAAGCCGTAAAAAAGAGGGTCCTGGTAGTTGAGGGGAGCCCAGGGATCTCCAGCTCTTCAACACACTGCTTCGGCCTCGGCTTCGGTCTAAACGAGAGCCTAGATGGGCCCGGTCTAGTGCAATCGGCTGGTCGTTTTTAGATCTTGGGCATGACGGAATTATTTCATTTTGTAGTAAGAATCTCGCTGAAAAAGAAAAACCACTTATTTTCGCTTCTACTACAATTGTTATCATGAACTTGCATGTATCACTAATCTCTTTGATCACATACTTGCTTGTATTCTTATAGCATTAGATTTGTCCATTTTAACTGTTTATTTTTTGTGAGTATTTTAGTCCGTAGTCTAATATAGGCTCATGGGCTAATTGGGTAGTGTGGACTGTTTGGTCGGGCATTGATTTGCGTGGGTGCTTCCTGATCTGGGGTTGTTGCCACGCATTCTCTTTGTCAGATTTTGTAGTTTGCGTTGCCCGAGTATATCATTTGGGTAACCCTGACATGCAGAGCTGGATATTCCGCTCTAATGGCCATGTCCCCTTTGTAGGACTCGGTGGTGGGTGGGGGCCACGAATGATGAAATTTGAAACATTTAACCATGGATCACCCAAATAAAAAAAGAATGCATGAACATCTTGAAGACGACTCTGCTAATGTTGAATCGACAAATGGCTTTCCTCGGTTTCTGGTTATTGACTCTGTTAATAATGAACAACCACTTACAAAGCTTTCACCATTCATTATTGAAAAAGTTTTGGTTTCAATTGCTGGATCACCGAAATCTGTTAAAAAGCTTAGAACTGGCGGCCTTCTTGTTGAGGTAGATAAACCTCAACACGCAAAAAATCTGCTTGGGTTGAAGCAATTTTACAATATACCTCACCAAATGCACCGCACATGGATCTCTGAATTCCTCAAGAGGTATAATACGCTGTCCAGATTTAGCTGGTGTTACAGAGGAAGAAATTGTGTCTGAATTGTCAAGTCAGAATGTGATTGAAGCCCGGCGGATTCGTGTTTATCGCGATAACGTCAGACGGGAAACTAACTCCATCATTTTAAAATTTAACACAGCCATTCTCCCAAAGACCCTGAAAATCGGATATTTGAAAGTGCCAGTGGATGTTTACATTCCAAATCCTTTACAATGTTATAAGTGCTTCAAATTCGGACATCATGAAAGACAATGTAACGCCGACAACCATTGTAAACGATGTGGAACGAATGAAGTCGAGACCTATCACGTCTATCCTTGTGACAAACCCATGAAATGTCTAAATTGTGGCGGGGATCACTACTTCACATCCCGTTCATGCAAAGTCTGGCAAAGGGAGAAAGAAATAATTACAATAAAACATCGCGAAAGCCTGTCATTTGCAGAAGCACGCAAAATTGTGGATGCACGACACGCATTGAATGCATCTTACTCGAGCGTCACTAAGTCCAAAACAGCGAAAACAGTTGATCTAAAAGACGCGCAAACACAGACAAATGAAGCTTCGGTTCAAACAGTTTCACCACAGAAACAAACTACTACACCAGCAAAAACATCAGAGAAACCTGTAACCAATAAAAAGCCAGAAAAGCCAAGTCCAAAAGGCCCTAATAAAGCTCAAAATAAGGTCCTCTCGGATCGCCTTCCAAAGGGATCCGATGACCAAATTCAACATCACAACCGCTTCCAGTGTCTTGATGAAGACATAGAGGCGGAAACCGACCATGCAGAAACAAATAAACAAAGTCGTATTATCAAATTAAATAACAAGAGATGAATCAATACATACTTCAGTTTTCTATGGTATCTCCCTTACTCTAACTTTTATAATGAATAACACCATTCTACAATGGAATTGTCGCAGTATTAAAGCTAACTTCGAGGAATTAAACCTTTTAATCAATGAAAAGAAACCAGTTGCAATATCTTTACAAGAGACCTTTCTTAAAGACTCCGACAAATTCTCCTTAATGGGCCACTCCTGTTTTTGTAAAAACTTCAGTGGTCACGATAAAGCTTCAGGAGGAGTGGCAATAATTGTGAACAACAATATTCCACACCATTTTGTCAAACTCGAAAGTACTTTACAAGCCGTTGCTGTAAGCATTTCTTTAAATAAAACCATTACTCTCTGTTCTATTTATCTTCCACCCAGCTCGGCAATCGATATCAAGAAACTTGATGACCTCGTAGATCAATTGCCGAAACCTTTCGTTTTGATGGGGGATTTCAATTCCCATCATACGTTGTGGGGATGTACAAATACGAATGACATAGGTCAAACTTTACAAAATTTTATCACAGAGTATAATCTTGTTTTGCTCAACGATAAGTCTTCAACATATCTTCATCCTGCAACTGGTTCTTATTCATCTTTAGACTTAAGTATATGCAGTCCGGAAATTTTTACTGATTTAAATTGGAAGGTCGATGACGACCTTCATGGAAGCGATCATTTCCCGATCGTAGTGTCGGAAATTGGACCATCTGTACAAGAACGTCCAGAACGCTGGAAGCTTCATAAAGCAAATTGGGAAAAGTTCAAAATTCATTGCGAACAATCAATTGATCGCAATGCTTTTGACGAATGTGAAAATCCAGCAGAACTGTTCACTTCCTTACTTTACTCGGCTGCAGAGAGATCAATTCCTCGGACGTCGACACATCCAAAGCATCAAAGCAAATCATGGTTTAACGAGGATTGTAAGAAGGCTATAGCTGAACGAAAATCTGTTCTCAGAAATTTCAATCTGAGACCTACTCAAGAAAATCTTGCAAAGTTCAAAATTGCGCGTGCGAAAGCACGGCGAACTATAAAACAAAGTAAACGTGCGTCTTGGCGACAGTATGTATCCAGATTAAATTCTAGATCGTCTGTCAAAAAGACATGGGAGACGATACGAAAAATTAACGGCAAATGTACTTCCAATAGTGTTGGCCATCTTGATACTGATGATGGGAACTTTACTTCTAAACATGACATTGCCAATGTACTGGCCGATACGTTCGCCAAGAAGTCTTCTTCTGAAAATTACTCATCCACGTTTCGAAAACGCCAGGAAGTAAAAGAGAAATCCAAACTGAATTTTAAATCCAGTAACAAGGAAGATTATAATAAAGATTTTACCATTAAACAGCTGAAAAAGGCTCTTAAGAAATGTCATGACACTGCAGTTGGGTCTGATGATATACATTACCAGTTCCTTAAACACTTGGCGTATCGTTCCCTCCATCGTTTACTTCAAATATTTAATCAGATCTGGAAGACAGGTGCTCTTCCAGACTTTTGGAAAGAAGCTATAGTTATACCTATACCAAAGCCAGGCAAAGATTCTACAAATCCAAGTAATTACCGCCCTATAGCCTTAACAAGTTGTATTTGTAAAACTATGGAAAGAATGGTAAATGACCGCCTAGTTTGGTTTTTAGAGAAAAATAAACTTATTTCCACAAACCAGTGCGGATTTCGTAAACAGAGAAGCACTCTTGATCACTTAGTATGCTTCGAGACTTTTATACGTGAAGCCTTCATAAAGAAAGAACATGTTGTTTCTGTCTTTTTCGATTTAGAAAGTGCTTACGATACCACCTGAAAGTATGGCATTATGAACGACCTTTATGATTTCGGTACTCGAGGTCGCCTTGCTTATTTCATTTCTGCTTTTTTAGATGAACGTCAATTTAGAGTCCGAGTTGGAAATACACTGTCCAGTCCACACGAACAGGAAATGGGCGTTCCCCAGGGAAGTATCCTTTCAGTTACACTTTTTAGTGTTAAAATTAACAACATTGTTAAATCTGTTTGCCCTGGAGTAGAATGCTTTCTGTATGTTGACGACTTCTGCATTGCTATCGGTCAAAGCATATGCATACGATTGAAAGACAGCTTCAACAGGTCTTACATAATTTAAGCAACTGGTCGAACGAAAACGGTTTCAAATTTTCGAAAACCAAGACCAAATGTATGCATTTCTGTCAGTCGAGAAAATTTCATCTCGACCCGGAGCTGACATTAGATGGTGTCCGTATAGAAGTCGTCCCAGAATTCAAATTCTTAGGTCTTTTATTTGATTCTAAACTCGCATTCATCGCACATATCAACTATTTGAGCAATAAATGCCAAAAAGCTCTGAATCTTTTACGTGTTGTCTCCAGTATGGACTGGGGAGCAGATAAAAAAGTATTACTGAGACTGTATAGAACACTTGTCCGTTCAAAGTTAGATTACGGCTGCATTGTATATGGCTCAGCGCGGCAATCGTACCTTCGGAAATTGGATTCTATCCATAACCAAGGTTTAAGCTTGGCACTTGGCGCCTTTAGAACATCTCCTATCAATAGTTTGTATGCTGAGGCAAATGAACCATCTTTAAATTTACGCAGGAAGAAACTTTCCTTGCAGTATTACTTAAAATTAAAGTCAAACTCCGACAACCCTACGCATAAAGTAGTATTTCAACCGCTCTACAAGAATGACTTTCAAAAAAGGGAAAAAGTCATACCACCTTTTGGCTTACGCTGTGAAACAGATATGAGTTGTCTTGATTGCGATCTTGAGGTTGTAGCGCAACATAAAATCTCTGAAATTCCTTTATGGACTTCTAAAAGTCCAACCTATATATACAATCTTGCTTCTGACAAGAAAGCTACAACAGATCCAATGATTTTTAAAAATAAATTCCTCGAAATAAAAGAACAATACTGCCTTCACGAAGAGATATATACAGATGGTTCTAAAGATGGAAGCAAAGTTGCTGCAGCTGCCGTGCTCGATGGCGAAATATACCAATTTCGGCTTCCTAATAATTCTTCTATCTTTTCCGCGGAGCTAAAGGCGATCGACCTTGCTCTCAACCATATTCAAGAAGATGCTTACTGGCGCTATATTATCTTCACTGATTCGTTATCTGCCATGCAAGCACTTGAGAGTGAGAAAACTGAAACCCATTAATTGTAAGTCTCCTCGAAAAATTATCCGGAATCTGTGAAAAAGCCGATATTGTTTTCTGTCGGCTCCCTAGCCATATTGGTATCAGCGGCAATGAAGAGGCAGATAAAGCTGCCAAGGAGGCATTGTCACTGGAAGTTTTGCCTTTTAGAATTCCTTTTAATGATTTTAAACCATTAATAAATGATTTTATTCAAAATGTATGGCAGCAATCCTGGAATGACCCAGTGAACCAACATAACAAGTTGCTTTCAGTAAAGCCAACACTTGGCGAGTGGCTTCCGGGATCGCGGACAAGTCGCCGTGAAGAAATTATTTTGGCCCGTCTTCGCATTGGTCACACATATATGACGCATTCATATCTCCTCAAAGGAGAAGAGGAACCACAATGTATTCCCTGCAATATGTCTCTAACTGTTAGACACATACTCACAGATTGTGTAGACCTTGCACCTATAAGAGACAGGTTTTTTCAAGTCGACAGTCTGAGCACGTTGTTTGATACTGTAAAGTTCGAATGTATTTTTGAGTTTTTGAAAGAGGTAGATCTCTATAAAAAGATATAAGTTTAGGTTCTATTGACCATTCGTATTTTTTGACTTTATGCCACTAACGTCATTTATTCTTTTTAATGTTTACACAGATGAGATTTTAATTTTTGTTCGTAACATTACAGTATGACAAGTTCAACGAATTTCATTAGTTGTTAGTGCGCCCAATATGACCTTTGGTGTCGACGGGCCTTAAAACTTCATTCATTCATTCTTTAAATTTACGTAGGAAAAAACTCTCTTTGCAATATTATATGAAGTTAAAATCAAATCCCGACAACCCCACGCATAAAGCAGTATTTGAACCGCTCTACAAGGACCAGTTTTTAAATGGAGAAAAAGTCATACTTCCTTTTAGTTTACGCTGTGAAGCGGACATGAGTTGTCTTGATTTCAATCTTGAGGATGTAGCGCAACATAAAATCTCTGCAGTTCCTTTATGGACTTCTAAAAGTCCAACCTACATATACAATCTTGCTTCAGACAAGAAAGCTACAACAGATCCCATGATTTTTAGAAATAAATTCCTTGAAATAAAAGAACAGTACTGCCTTTACGAAGAGATATATACCGATGGTTCCAAAGATGGAAACAAAGTTGCTGCGGCTGCCGTGCTAGATGGCGAATTATACCAATTCCGGCTTCCTAATAATTCTTCTATTTTTTCTGCAGAGCTAAAGGCGATCGACCTTGCCCTCAACCATATTCAGCAAGACGCTTACTGGCGCTATATTATATTTACAGATTCGTTATCTGCCATGCAAGCACTTGAGGGTGAGAAAACAGATAATCCATTAATAGTCAGTCTCCTAGAAAAATTATCAGGAATCTGTGAAAAAGCCGATATTGTTTTCTGTTGGCTCCCTATCCATATTGGTATCAGTGGCAATGAAGAGGCAGATAAAGCTGCCAAGGAGGCATTGTCACTGGAAGTTTTACCTTTTAAAGTTCCTTTTACTGATTTTAAGCCATTAGTGAATGATTTTATTCAAAATGTATGGCAGCAATCCTGGAATGACCCAGTCAACCAAAATAATAAGTTGTTTACAGTGAAGCCAGCTCTTGGCGAGTGGCTTCCGGGGTTGCGGACAAGTCGCCGCGAGGAAATTATATTGGCCCGTCTTCGCATTGGTCATACATATCTGACGCACTCATACCTCCTGAAAGGAGAAGAAGCACCTCAATGTATTTCCAGCAATGCATCTCTTACTGTTAAACATATATTTGTAGACTGCATAGACCTTGCGCCTACAAGAGACAGGTTTTTTCATGTTGACAGTATGAACAATTTATTTAATACTGTAAAGTTGGAGTCTATTTTTGAGTTTTTGAAAGAGGTAAATCTCTATAAAAAGATGTAATTTTAGGTTCTATTGACCATTTGTTTTTTATACGTAATACCAGTATAATTATTTGCTCTTAGTGTTTACACGGTATAGATTTTAATCTAATTTCGTAACCTTACACACCCCCAGCCGGACGGGGGGTAGAATTCGCCGGCTGCCAGTCCTGCAGAGTGGTAAGACCCCACCAATGGACCCGCCTGTTTGCCGTGGGTGGAGACTCGTAAGCCAGAAAAGAGGGTCCTGGCAGTTGAGGGGAGCCCAGGGATCTCCAGCTCTTCAACACACTGCTTCGGCCTCGGCTTCGGTGTAAACGAGAGCCTACCCTTATGAAAAATCACCACATTGCCATTGTATAATCAGTGTGTTGCCAATCTGTTGCCATTGTCTTCACAGTGTATTTCCAGATTATTTCCAGATTGTTTCCAGTCCATTGGGATTTATTTCCAGTTCAACCAGTGTATAACCATTGTATTGCCATTGCATTGCCAGAACTGGCATCAGTATGGCACTATACTAGCACTAGGCTGACAACAAACTGGGAACAGACTGAATGCATACTGGGACATAAAAACACTCAAATTATTTCATTCTGAATACACCAAATTTAATTGGAATGATCATCTAGTAAATCTGACAACAAACTGATACTTAACTGACAATGTAAAAAGATCTGACAATAATCGACCAATTTGTCTGACAATAGGAGGGATTTTGGACTTTCCAGATAAATGTCAGACTATATCCAGAGTATTGTCAGCTATCTGACAACAATGCTGGTTACAAACTGGCAATACATATTCTGGTAATAGATGCCAATACTAGATTCTGGTAATAAATGGCAATACTAAAACTAGATGAAATGACCCTCTTATAAAACTGACAACAAGCTGATAATTGATTGACATAAATGTAGAAAGATTTGATGATAATTGCCCAATTCATCTGACAATATGAGGGATTTTGGACTTTTCAGATTAATGTCAGTTTATGTCCAGAATAGTGTCAGATATATGATAATATGCTGGTTACAAACTGACAACATAGATCATGGTGATGAATGGCAATACTAGGACAATACAATATGGCAAGAATAGAACTGTCGCAAAGCAAGGTAATGCCCTTCACAAGCACCTACTTACTGGGGCAGCACATTTAACCCTTTACAAAACGATAAAATTTAAGACTTGTCCAAACTGAAAGTATTTGCACACGACAATTTCAATGTGGCTCAAATGATGCAGTTTGTCTTTGATAGCGTAAAAAACATTGTAGGAAAAGGAGAAAATGCTGTTTACCAGCATTTCCTCTTTATCCCACAAGGTTTTCACAAGGCTTTCTTTCAGGGTCATTAAAACTCCAGATTGTGTGGTAAAGGGTTCATGACCTTTATCTGGACCCATGTGACTCAAAACCAAAACAATAGGTTACCTTCTTGAGTCTTGAGAAACACTTGTATATAGTTTCAGGGTCCCAGATCAAACACCTAGAAACTAAACCAAAATGTGTTCGAAAGGCTTTTTTTTCAAGGTTCTTAAAAGTCAGGATTGTGTGGTATATCATCAGCAAAGAAAGGGGAGTTTAGGAACTCTTTAAATGCATAGTATCAATGCAATCTAGGTCAAATGACTTGACCTCTTATTGCTTGACAGTCAGGATTTGCATTCAGAGTGAAAAGGGACAAGTTAAAAAGGGAAATATATATATATACTACTCAAAATTTGCTTGGGATATAAGATTCAGTCTAGAACTACATTTGGCATGAATCAGGCATGGTTTTATAGCATCAATGTAATCTATGTCAAATGACATGACTTCTTATTGCTGGACAGTCAGGATTTGCATCCAGAGTGAAAAAGGGACCAGTTTAAAAACAGAAATATATTTGATTCAAAATTTGCGTAGGACAATCATATAAGATTCAGCCTAGATATATTTATGGTTTTACAATATGCGACATTGCCACTCTGATTAAACAAACTACAACTGGAAATGGATCTTTTAACTGTTTACCAAACAAAGCCAACTTTTAAAGAGAATGGGAAAAGAAGCCATTGGAAAACATTGCTGGAAAAGGAGAAAATACTGGTTACCAGCATTTTCTCCTTTTCCCACAATGTTTTCTAACCAAAGAAAGACAGCATATTGTATATTGTGTTTGGTCTTTAGTCTGCTTTTAACTTGGACGCTTCTAGAGTTTTATAATGTGGTGGAGAGTTAAAGGTGGGTATTTAGAATTTTCACATCACACCAAATCAAAAAATATATATATCACTGAAATTTATATGAAAAAACAATACAAATCATCAATAATTAAGAACCATAAAATTAAAAAAAAAAAAAAAATTGGGGGGTGGTATTCCCTTAAAAGGCTATGTAGCCTCTTAAGCTATTTTTAGATTTCGCGCCAAAAACAAAAAAAGCATTGTGGGAATGTTAAGTGACTGGCACGTGACTAATGACGCTTAAAAATTCCATTACATAACAAACATGTAATTATTTTTTCATAACATCTTCCTCAAACGCTGTTTGAAGTTGCGTCTGTGTATTTCCGGTATGTACATGAGCGAGTTGCTCATGTAAAAATAGAACGTGTTTCCCGTCGATGTGGACCTGGGCCGTAGTAAATCTCTAATTTCTCTTGTTGTGGGATGGTTTTCGACTACTGGGGTTTTACAAATGACAATTAAAAGGCTTTGGGAGTATAAGGATGACATTTTTGTATTTTTGTAAAATTTTCGTCCCAAATTCTGAAGGGCCACCTTTAATGCAAAACTGTTATAAACATATATACTCCTACTGAAATATGTAAGTGATACCTATCAAAGTGTTAGTAGTATAAATTCTGCTTATGTGTATTTAAAAAAAAAAATATCACTTTTAGCATAAATTCCCAAAATACTGAAAATGGATACTGTAGCACCAATGATCCTTTTCCAGACAACAAAATTTTGGCCTTATCAAAATTGAAAGCACAAGTTTACAGATGACAAAAAAAAATATGATTGAAAAATTGGAAATTTGTTTTGGATAGGGAAGGAAACATTGCCAGAAAAGCAAAAATTCTGGATACCAGCACGTTTTCAAAGTCTTCTTTTCCGGGCTCTTTAAAAGTTGGCATTGTACTTTAAAGGATTCAAATTAACTAGTCAATTGTTGCCGATATCTGCACTCTTCTCTTTTTGCTGCTTCATCATTTTTTCACTTTTGGATTGTTCTCTCTTTCTTTTCTTCTCTAGTTTCTTCTGAACATATTTTTCCCTGCTGTATAGTCCGAGCCTCCTCCCTCGTCTGCATTGGCTGCATTTGTCATTTATAACTTTGATGAGGGAGGCTTCATCAACTTCATATACACGCTGAACAAATCCTGAAATTCAAGGAAAAAAACAACTTTCACTTTCAGCCTGTTAACTCTTTACCAAACAACAATATTTTAGGTTTGTCCAAATGGAAATCATTTGCAGACAACAAAATAAAAAGTGACTGAAAATTTGAATTTTGCTTTGTGAAGGGTAGAAAACATTGTGGGAAAAGGAGAAAATGTTGGTTAGCAACATTTTCTCCTTTTCCCCTAATGTTTTCTAAAGGCTTCTTTCTCAGGGTTGTCAAAACTAGGGCTTGTGTGATAATGGGTTAAAATGTTACACTTGCCATATCTGTGTTGTGTGCACAAACACACACACATATATAAATATACACACACACACATTATTATATATATTCACATATATATATGTATGTGTGTGTGCAGACATTTGTGAAAGTGACAATTTTGGTTTTTACTCCGTGATGAAATAGTTATGCGAAAAGAAACACAAATCCACTACATGTTCATTACTCTTTATGCTCATTGTTTGAATATGTCTATCGTCACTGATGCAAGTTTATGAATTCAAAGGATTGCGTTTTAAACAGTTGAAAACATGGCATGATGATGAAATCGTGGAAAATGGGAAAATACTGCTGAACAGCATTTTCTTCAGTGCCCACATTGTTTTCAAAAGCCTTTCTTTTCTGGATATTCAAACTCAAGATTTTTTGGTAAAGTACTTGGATAGCTTTTCATCATCAAGAAGCTTGTTCAAATTATCACAGTGGTTGAGGAAGAAGTTGTAAATGCAAATCAGAAACAGTTGACCACTTTCCTTGATAAGAGAAATAATTACCATAATTTAGTTTTTCAAACAGCTGCATATCTTTAAAAAAAAACATCTATGGGTATCAGTCTTGTGAAGAAATTTGAAATAATATAACAATAGATAGGGATAAAACTTCTGACCAACATAAATTTAAAACAGGAAGGCATAAATCCTACATACGTAAACAAGCATCTAAAATAGTTGGTGTAAGTGGAGCATATTTTCCGTTCCCCCTGGCACTAGAACTCTTTAATATGTCTCTGTCGAAGAATATATCAATTGTTTTCCCAATCAGATGTTCTGGTTGATTTGTATTAAACAAAACAAACTCTTTCTGGCCCTTGTACCAATAAACACCTGACTGTGGATAGATTTCAATCATCTGAAATTAAACAGTATTCGTTAAGATTGACTGAATGCTGTTTTACGCCACTTTCAACAATATTTCAATCAAATCACAGCAACACCTGAGCCTGAGGGAACTCTGGTCCAACATTCTCAGATTGACATTTTGTGTCATGGGGTGTTTGACATTTTTTGCCACAATATTTCAATAATGCCACTTAATTTCTTGATAGGTCTTACACAAATTTGGCAATTACCAAGTAATTTCAAAACCTGTCAATTTACATGTTAAAGCTAAAAAAATGCTCAATAATGGTGATTGCTCTCCAAACATTTATCAGTAACAGACAAAATCATATCTTAATGCTGGATGACTGGATGTAGTAAAGAACAGACCAATTTTTTTAATTACACATACATGTAAATGTTGCTGTGTATTGGAAATGTTTACATGGCAATGCTGCTTGTACAACAGATGATATAAAATTATACATGTGTGTAGTTCAAAAAGATAAGCGAAAGGGAATAAAGAAATGTAGGACAATCAAGTAGGAAAATCCTGTAACATTTGGCTTTTGCTTCTGTTTTTTCTTGCATGAGATTTTGTGTGGAGCCAATATTAGTTATGTGAATTTTAATTTCATAAAGCAAGTTGCACAGGAAGTTAGGGGAGTGAGAACACTGAAACACAATTTTAAGATACTTGCCCCAAACTTCTTTGCTACTTCCTCAGAAACAATGCCAGCTTTTGGTTTTCCTTCCGTAATTCCATACATTGTTTTGGCTGTGGAAAAAAGAGTGTATTTACTAGAGTAGTCACAAATGCTTAACTCTTTACCACACAATCCAGACTTTTGACGACCCTGAGAAAGAAAGCCTTTGAAAACATTTTGGGAAAAGGAGAAATGCAGGTTACCAGCATTTTCTCTTTTTCCCACACTGTTTTCTGCCCTTTCCAAATCAAATTTCTATTTTTGATTCACATTTATTTTGTCGTCTGCAAATACTTTCAGTTTAGACTGGTCCTAAATTTTGTTCTTTGGTAAAGAGTTAATAAAGGTATCTATTTACTGTACTGAAGCAACAATCAGGCTTTGAATCAGACTTCGAAATTAGCAGTTGCAAATTTGCTACCCATAAAAGGAATTTACTACCCTGGCATAAAAGCAGTAGCAAAAGGTTGCTGCCTTGTGGTTCTGTATGCTCCAGGTTGGCTGCCTTTTTCTAAAGCAACAAGCATGTGCAGTGTACTTTCCATAGCAATTTTTGTTCAAAGGAAGTAATTCCATTATCATTCTAAAAGTGGGAGGGAGGGCCATTATTTTCTGGCTATTATTGCTACCTGCCTTTTGCTACCTCATTTTAGTCAAGTAGCAAGTACTTGCTATTCGTCAGGGTATTAGTTCGCTTTGAAAATTCTTGTTTGACATCCTATGACAATTCGATATGTACAAGGTTAACAAAGTATATTTATTTGAACGACTTAAATGCTTTTTCAACAAAGTTCTATGCTAGTCCAAATTAAGATCACTTGCAGGCAACATAATAAATGAGACTCATGCTGTGAAAAAGGGGCTTAATGCATTTGTATAAGTATCAAAGTGAAACCATGTCAGCCTGTCACCAACAGGCTGAAATGGGCTGTAACTTTTCCGTAACTTTAAAACTTCTGTATGTCAAAGGACCACTCTACATCATGGTTCACTTGGTTGTTTGACAAAATGGATTTTGAGGTTCCATATTTATTACCAGCATCTTCTCTTTTTACCATTATGTTTTCAAAAGCCTGTTTTCCTAGTATCGTGAAAAAAGGGATTGTTTGATGAAGGGTTAAATCAGGATCCCTGAATCTCATGTGAGCCTGGCTGACACAAATTTGGGACATTGTGGTAGAAACGACTGTTCAGACAACCAAATAGTCCTTTTTCCACTAGGTTTTTCACTCTAGATCTTTACCTTTACCAGTGAGGAACAAGATTAAAACCAGTAAAACTTGTTTACAGGTCGGTGTTTCACAACTTTTGTCCAGGTAATTCATTGACACATCGTCAAAGACGGATTAATACAAAATTTTACCTGATGCAAGTTCTTGCTTAAGTTTCTCTATTTCTGTTTTCAATTCTATACATGACTGGCAGTTCCTAATGCTCTTTCTTCTTGGAGAAAAATGTGGAATTTCCTCGTTATCGCTAGAAGAATTTAATGGTAGTTCTATGGTGTTACTAGCATTGGATGGTGGTATTGCCGCATTACCACTGCCACTCATGCATGAAGGCATCGAGTCTTTAGCATGGTCTGAAACTGATATACTGTCATTACTAGACTGCAGTTCCCACAGAGCGTTGCCCCCATCTGGGCGGGGGGATAGAAATTGTCCAGCTGCCGTCCTGCAGTAGTGGTACGACCCCACCATATGGACCCGCCTGTTTGCCGTGGGTGGAGACTCGTAAGCAGGAAAAGAGGGTCCTGGTAGTTGAGGGGAGCCCAGGGATCTCCAGCTCTTCAACACACTGCTTTGGCCTCGGCTTCTGTGTAAACGAGAGCCTAGATGGGCCCGGTCTAGTGCAATCGGCTGGTCGTTTTAAGATTGGGCGTATTTTATGTATAAAAATATTGTGCTGGGGGAGCTGTACGGGGGGAGGACATCTGTATTCTGGGTATAGATGCCTCCTTCCTGCATGCGTCCAACGACACACCTTGCAACCCAAATTTTCTAATTCTAAAGCAAACTTGGAATAATTGATATCTTTCTCCCTCTGTCACTTACATAACTCATGTGGTCTCCATTCTCTGAGGAATTATCTGATGTGTTAAGTCGATATTTAACGTTTGCTCGAAAAGTGCCCATTTTACCTTTTACTTCAGTATGTACTTGAAAGTCCTGGTCTTATATAGGCTTATGGGCTAATTGGGTGTTCTGGATTTTTTGTTGGGGCTTTGACTGCCATGGCAAATCCCTGATCTGGGGGACTACCCATGTTCTTTTCCTTGTCGCTTCGACTTATTCAGGGCATCTGAGTATACCATCTATGTAACCCTGGTATGGGGAGCTGGATACCCGCTCCATTAGCCATATCCCCTCGTTGGACTCCGCGGTGGGTGGGGCCATGGATGATGAAAGTTAAAAACTTCAATATGGATCCCCAAACAAAAAAAAGAACACGTGACCAATTAGATGCAGACTCGGAAACCCCTCAGTCGACATCGACTTTTCCTCGCTTCTTGCAGATTGAATCAACTGTTCCTGATCAGCCTTTAAGTAAACTCTCTCCTTTCGTGATCGAAAAAGTCCTAGTTTCGATAGCTGGCTCGCCAAAATCAGTAAAAAAGTTAATTTCTGGAGCCCTGTTGGTAGAAGTTGAGAAACCAAGACATGCAGAAAACCTCTTGAAGATTACCCGCTTCTTTCAGATTCCGGCAGGGAGGACATCTGTATCCTGGGTATAGATACCTCTTTCCTGCATGCGTCCTGCGATACACCTTGGAACCAATTTTTTTCTGATTACTAAGCAGACTTGGAATATTTGATATTTTTCCGTCTTTTACTTACATAACTAGTTTGGTCTCCATTCTTGGAGGAATAATCCAATGCGTTTAACCCGTATTTTATGTTTGCTTGAAAAGTGCCCTTTCTACCTTTCCCTTTAGTATGTACTTTTAAAGTCCTGGTCTTATATAGGCTTACGGGCTAATTGGGTGTTGTGGATTTTTCGTTGGGACGTTGACTGCCATGGCAAATCCCTGATCTGGGGGACTACCCATGTTCTTTCCTTGTCGCTCCGACTTATTCAGGGCATCTGAGTATACCATCTGTGTAACCCTGGTATGGGGAGCTGGATACCCGCTCCATTGGCCATATCCCCTTGTTGGACTCCGCGGTGGGTGGGGTCATAGATGATGAACACTTCACTTACAATCATGGATCCCCAAAACAAAAAACGGACACGCGACCAACTTGATGCCGACTCTGAAACCACTCAATCGACCTCTCCTTTTCCTCGCTTTTTACTGATAGAATCAACTGTTCCTGACCAGCCTCTTAGTAAACTTTCTCCTTTTGTAATTCAAAAGGTTTTATTGTCAGTTGCTGTAGAACCTAAGTCAGTGAAAAAGCTTTCTTCTGGTTCACTGTTAATTGAAGTAGAGAAACCTAAACATGCAGAAAACCTGATGAAAATAAAGCACTTCTTCCAGATCCCTGCTAAATGTTCTCCGCACGGAAGTTTAAATACCACACGAGGACTCATTCGATGCCAAGATCTTGCAGGTGTATCGGAAGATGAAATTGTACAGGAACTCTCCAAACAACATGTTACGGCCGCAAGACGCATTACAGTGTATAGAGACGGAATAAAGCGAGAGACCAACACGATTGTCCTTACCTTTAATTCTGCAATCTTACCGAAAACCTTGAAAGTTGGCTATTTGAATGTGGGTGTGGACCTGTATATTCCTAACCCGCTTCAGTGTTACACATGCTACAAATACGGGCATCACGAACGTAAATGTACGAAAGCTAGTTCAGAAAGTCTCTGTAGACATTGCGGTGAACTGGCTCACACTCACGACACAGCAAATTGCAAAAATACTGTTAAATGCGCAAATTGTGGTGGTGAACATGTGGCCACTTCCCGAACATGTCCAGTGTGGAAACGAGAGAAAGAAATCGTTACAATCAAGCACAGAGAAAGTCTCTCGTTTCCAGAAGCAAGAAAATAGTAGACAGTCGACAAAATCTAGCAAACCTGTATTCTGCCGTTACTAAATCGAATACGTACAAACCAAAAGAAGTGAAAGACGCTCAGACACAAACTATCGATGTTGCAGTACAAACAGTTAGTCAGACGAAACCAGAGTCTACTAGTAAGAAAACACAGAAGCCAACTGAAAGTTCCAGAGGAAATAGAATTTCGAGTCAAGCATCAAGTCGCAACAAATCGCCAAAGAAATCGGATCGATTTCCAAAAGGATCCGATGATGAAATACAAAAGTTTAACCGCTTCCAGTGTCTTGATGAAGACATGGAGGCAGACGATGAAGTTGCAAATGCAAAGCAAGGTAAAATCACCAGATTACCATTACAAAAATGAATCATTTCATACTTCCTTTCCTAAATGTTGTTCTACTCTTTTTATCCTTAAGTATGACTAACAAGGTTTTGCAATGGAATTGTCGTGGTTTTTCAGCCAATGCTGAAGAATTATCTATTTTAATCGATAAATATAAACCAGTGGCAATATGTTTACAGGAAACCTTCTTTACAGACAATAGCAAAGTATCTCTGAAACATCACTCTATTTACCAGTCAAACTCCAATGGAGGTGATAGAGCTCGTGGAGGAGTTGCAGTAGTAGTGAATAATTCTATTCCTCATCGCATTGTTAATATCAATACTACTATGCAAGCAACAGCTGTTAGCATTTCTTTGAATAAAACGATAACGATATGTTCCATATATTTGCCGCCAAGTATGCCTATAGATTCTACTAAACTAGATCAGCTGATTGACCAGCTTCCTAAGCCTTTCATTTTAATGGGCGATTTTAATGCCCATAGTACCTTATGGGGTTGTAGAGACACAAATGTTAAAGGTCGACAAATGGAAGATTTTATTTCCAAGCATGACCTCTGTCTCTTGAATGATAAAACTCACACATACCTACATCCTGCCACTGGCTCATATTCATCTCTAGATTTGACTATATGCAGTCCTGAAGTTGCTTCTGACTTTCATTGGAAGGTTGATGACGACCTTCATGGAAGCGATCATTTCCCGATTCTAGTATCGGAAATGGGACCTTCCATACAGCAACGGACAGAACGCTGGAAGCTTCATAGAGCGAACTGGGAACAATTCAAAGTATACTGCGAACAATCAATCCATCAAAATGCTTTTGAAAACTGTAAAAATCCTGCGGAACTTTTTACTTCCTTAGTTTACTCTGCCGCAGAGAAATCAATTCCTAGAACCACGACAAATCCAAAGCGTCCAAGCAAACCATGGTTTAATGATGACTGCAAGAAAGCTATAGCAGAGCGTAAACGTATTCTCAGAAATTTCAATCTGAGACCGACTCAGGAGAATCTTACAAAATTTAAAATTGCACGTGCGAAAGCACGACGGACAATAAAACAAAGTAAACGAACGTCTTGGAGACAATACGTATCTAGATTGAACTCTAGATCGTCTGTCAAAAAGACATGGGATATGGTTCGTAAAATTAATGGAAAAAACTCATATCAAAATGTTGGTCACTTAAATGCTGATGATGATGCCATCACTTCCAAAACTGATATTGCCAATGCTTTGGCTGAAACCTTTGCAGAAAAATCCTCCTCTTCGAATTACACTTCAAATTTCCGAAAATTTCAAAACATTAAAGAAAAAACTTAAGCTAAATTTCAAATCGAATAACGCGGAGCCATACAATAAGGACTTCTCTTTAAAAGAACTGAAGAAAGCGTTAAAGAAATGCCACGATACTGCTGTTGGATGTGACGACATTCATTATCAGTTTTTAAAGCATTTGCCATATCGTTCCCTAGATTGTTTACTCAATATATTTAATCAGGTTTGGCAGACAGGTATTCTTCCCGATTCATGGAAGGAAGCCATAGTAATACCAATACCCAAACCGGGAAAAGATTCTTCTAATCCTGCAAACTATCGCCCTATAGCCTTAACAAGTTGCATTTGTAAAACCATGGAAAGAATGGTGAATGACCGTCTTGTTTGGTTTTTAGAGAAAAATAAATTAATAGCAACCGCTCAGAGCGGATTTCGTAAACAAAGAGGCACTCTTGATCATTTAGTTCGATTTGAGACATTCATACGTGAAGGTTTTATTAAGAAAGAACATGTTGTCTCTGTGTTTTTTGATCTCGAAAGTGCCTACGATACAACATGGAAGTATGGAATTATGAATGACCTCTATGATTTCGGTATTCGAGGTCGCCTTGCTTATTTCATCTCAGCGTTTTTAAATGAGCGGCAGTTTAGAGTCAGAGTCGGTAATACTTTTTCTAACCCCCATGAACAAGAAATGGGCGTTCCCCAGGGATGTATTCTTTCAGTTACACTCTTTAGTGTAAAAATTAACAATATAATAAAATCTGTATGTCCTGGTGTGGAATGTTTTCTTTATGTCGACGACTTCTGCATTTGCTACAGGTCAAAACACATGCATACTATTGAAAGACAGCTCCAGCAGGTCCTGAACAATTTAAGCAAATGGTCTGAAGAAAATGGTTTTAAGTTTTCCAAAACAAAAACTAAGTGTATGCATTTTTGTAATTCAAGAAAATTTCATCTTGACCCAGACCTTACATTAGATGGTGTTCGTATAGAAGTCGTCCAAGAGTTCAAATTTCTAGGCCTTTTATTTGATTCCAAGCTGTCGTTCATTCCTCACATCAATTACTTGAGCAATAAATGTCAGAAAGCTCTCAATCTTTTACGTGTAGTCTCCAGTATGGACTGGGGAGCAGATAAGAAAGTGTTATTGCGACTTTATAGGTCGCTTGTAAGATCAAAGTTGGATTACGGTTGCGCAGTGTACGGATCGGCACGTCAGTCATACTTGGGCAAACTTGATACCATTCATAATCAAGGCTTGCGTCTTATATTGGGCGCATTTAGGACTTCTCCAATAAATAGTCTGTATGCAGAAGCAAACGAGCCTTCCTTAAATCTTAGGCGAAAGAAACTGTCAATGCAGTACTATATAAAGCTGAAGTCAAACCCTGAAAATCCTACTCATAAAGTTGTATTTGAACCTCTGTATAAAGCCGATTTTTTAAAGAAAGAAAATGTAATACCTCCCTTCAGTCTCCGGTGTGAAGCTGACATCCAAAGTCTTGGCTTCGACCTTGATGACATAGCGGAGCAGAAGATTACAGATGTGCCTTTATGGACTTCCAACGGTCCGACATTTGTCTATGATCTAGCATCATACAAAAAGGCAACAACAGATCCTACTATATTTAAAATCAAATATCTAGAAATAAAAAGACAGTATTACAATTATGAACACATTTATACAGATGGTTCGAAAGAAGGTGACAGGGTTGCCGCGGCTGCTGTGCCGGACGGCGAATTATACCAGTTTCGTCTTCCAGATAAGTCTTCAATTTTTTCTGCAGAGCTAAAAGCTATAGACCTTGCTCTTGATCATATAAAGGAAGACGGTTACTGGCGCTACATCATTTTTACCGATTCACTCTCTGCCATGCAAGCACTTGATAATGAGAAGACTGATAATGCAATTATTGTTAATCTTTTAGATAAGCTCTCTGACATCTGCGGAACTACTGACATTGTTTTCTGTTGGCTCCCCAGCCACATTGGTATCAGTGGTAATGAAGAGGCAGATAGAGCTGCCAAGGAGGCATTATCACTTGATATTTTACCTTTTAAAGTCCCTTTTACCGATTTTAAACCTTCAATTAATACTTTTATTCAATCTGTATGGAATACTTCGTGGAACGACCCATTAAATCATCAAAATAAACTTTTCTGTATTAAGCCAACTCTTGGAGAATGGCTGCCAGGCTCAAGGACTTGTCGCCGCGAAGAAATAGTTTTGGCCCGTTTGCGTATCGGTCATACGCATCTTACGCACTCCTATCTCCTAAAAGGAGAGGAGGCACCGCAATGCATCCCGTGCTGTACTCCTCTCACCGTGAAACATATATTAACCGAGTGCGTTGACTTGGCGCAAATACGCGATAAATACTACAAAGTAGACAACATGAGTCTTTTATTTGATACTGTGAAGATTGAATCATTACTTGAATACCTCAAAGAGGCAAATCTTTTCAGAAAAGTTTAGTGTTTTATCTTCCCTGTTACATTCTAACTTAACTCGTTTTAAGCCCGCCTGGGTGGCTCAGTGGTGAGCGTGTCGGACTCATGACCTGGTGGTTGTGAGTTCGATACCCGGTTGAGGCGAACTTTCTTTCCGGCGTATTTTCGCCTCTCACCTCTGCTGAAGCATGTGAGAAAAGTAGTCGGTGGCTTTGGAAAGAAAGTTGTGTTAGTACTGGTGTGAGAAAGCCAGGAAACACATGTGCGTCACCGACCGCCATGATATGACCTTAGCTGTTAAAGTGGCGTTAAACCCCAATACAACCAACCAACCAACTCGTTTTAAGGGCTTTTTTGGCCTTTCTGTTATTATTTTTATCCGTTAAACGTCACTTATGCGTACCTTTTACTTTTTACCCATAGAGTTTTATACATTCCTAAATCAGTACTTCACAGTATCGCTTTTCACCTTCGTATATGCGCCCAATATGACCTCAGCTGTCGACGGGCCATAAAACTCCATTCATTCATTCATTACCTCTTTACCACACAATCACAACTTTTAACGACCCTGAGAAAGACATATTTTCTATATTTTGATGTTTCCCCACCCAAAATGGTTCGTGAAAGGACCTGTTGCAGACAACATATCTTCAAATTAGTAAGACATATATAAAAAAAAGGATAGAAATTATTGTGGGAAACTAAGAAAATGCTGGTTACCATTTTTTTCTTCTTTTCTCACAAGTTTTTTTCCATACCTTTTTTCTTCAGTGAGCTAAAATGCAGGATTGAATGGTAATTGTTAAAAACTTCTTTTCGCCATTATAGAAATATCAGGCCTGTGGAGCGATACAGGCGCTCAAGCGCCTCTAGTTCTTGTAAGGGAATAGTGAGGTGCTAGGAGCTCTCTTTGTGTTCTATCGCAGAAATTGAGGATGGTTTGAAGTCTCAGGGCGTTACAGGTGTAACACGCATCTCCGTTAAAAGAAATGGAGAGTTGAGGACGACTAAATCTTCCTGAATCGGTAAAAATTGGATACATCTCCGCCAAGGTTGAAATGTATATCCCAAATCCGTTGCGCTGCTTCAAGTACCAACAATACGGGCATCACAGAAGTAAATGTCCCCGAAATCCTGTTTGTGCCAAATGCGGAACAGAGGAAGAAAACCACAATTTCGAGACGTGTTCAAGTCCTCTTAAGTGCCCAAACTGTAAGGGTGCCCATGCGGCTTTCTCAAGAGAATGTCCACTCTGGAAAGAAGAGAAAGAAATTTTGAACTTGAAATACACCAAGAACTTACGTTTTCCAGAGGCCCGGCAGCTTGTGAAACAGCGTAGAACTGATCAACAAAAGTCTTGCCCTACGAGCTATGCTGAAGTAACAGCTCCTTCCAAAGAGGACTGTCATATTTGCATTATCTTAGCCAAACTCATTCTTACAAAGTTTCCTGAGATGGCAAATGACTTAAAAGGCATTCTACCAAAATCAACCTTTACTGCACTGATACCTGGAAAACCATCTGCTGCATCTGATAAACCTTTGAACTCTGCTAAAACAGAAAAAGTAAACTCTCCTCCTACACCATCTCCCTCTGTGTCCAAATCTTCTTCAGTTACAAACACTAAATCTAGTAGGACTAAATCTGTTAAGCCTAACGAAGATGCTCCCAATACCATGTCTCGGCCACTTACTCGGGTACAGTTACCTAAAGAATATCCACCGTCGGCTTCTACATGTAGCAAAAAGTCGAAAAAATCTGATGATGAAGAAGTCTTTGAAACCCGCGTATCCGATTCGGAAGTCTCTCAACTCATTGATTCTGACAAGTCACCACGTGGAAAAAAGAAAAACCGTAAAACCCGCGAAAGAAAAATCACAGTTAAAGTTGGCCAACCCTCTGCCTCGCTGTCAAACAAATACGAGAAGCTTCAAAGTATAACGGACGAAAAATGTCCAGAGGAGAACAAAAGTGAGGAAGAGATGGAGGAGGAAGAGTCTGGCGGCTCAGACTGCGAATCTCCTTGGGCTCATCATAGATCTGAATGGAACAAAGACCTTCAATCATGGCAAAATTCGACGGCCGAAACCAAATGTGTTGAAAAAACACACATGTAAAAATAGCCAAAATGGAGATGAACATACTTCCCTTTTTACTGATCCCTTTAATTTTATACACAAGTAATATGAGTAATAGTGTATTGCAATGGAATTGTCGTGGTTTCAGGGCTAACTTTGAAGAGTTATCCCTTTTAATAAAAGACAACAGCCCAGTAGCAGTATGTTTACAAGAAACTTTCTTAAAACCATCAGACAGTTGTTCTTTAAAAAGCTACTCTTGCTATAGCACTTCTAGTGGAAATGCAGGAAGAATATGCGGGGGAACTGCGTTACTTATTAATAATGCAGTTCCCCATAAATCACTTTGTTTAAATACAAATTTACAGGCTACGGCTGCCTGTTTGTCTTTGAACAAGAAGGTGACACTCTATTTATATTCCACCAAGTAATCCTCTTCATATAACAGACTTGGATCATCTTATTTCCCAACTTCCCGAACCGTTAATCTTACTTGGAGAATTTAATGCCCATCATACGTTATGGGGTTGCAATACCTCAAACCAAAGAGGACGACTATTAGAGGATTTTATTTCTAAGAACGACCTATGTTTGTTCAATGATAAAGAGTTTTACTTACCTTCATCCTGCTACCGGCTCGTATTCTTCTCTTGATTTAACCATCTGCAGCCCAGACTTATTCCTTGACTTTACATGGAAAGTATTGGAAGATCTTAGTGGCAGTGACCATTTCACAATTCTCTTAAGGGAAAGTGGCCCTTGAGTCCTTGAACGACCTAAGCGATGGAAACTTCACAAGGCTAACTGGAACTTATTTGAAGTCCGCTGTGAACAATCAATTGAAATGGACATTTTTGCATCTTGTCAGGATCCAACGCAACTCATCACTTCCCTAATATATGGTGCAGCAAAAGAGGCGATCCCACAAACCACGACATCTCCCCAAAACCCGAACAAGCCATGGTTCACAGAAGATTGCAAAAAGGCCATTTCAGAGCGTAAATCTGCTCTCCAGGCCATTAATTTAAGACCTACACAAGAAAATCATGGTGAATTCTAGATAGCTCGAGCAAAGGCTCGTAGAACGATTAAACAATGTAAACGTGCGTCTTGGCGACACTACGTGTCTAGACTTAACTCTAGATCGTCTGTCAGGAAGACGTGGGAAATGGTGCGTAGAATTCAGGGTAAGAATTGCTCTACAAATGTAAATCATCTGAACTCGACAGGAGGTGAAAAGACTTCGAAAAGAGATGTAGCGAACACTCTACCTGAAACATTTTCAAAGAAGTCCTCCTCTACGAATTATTCCGAGACATTTCAAAGGTTTAAAACCCAAAAAGAAAAAGAAAGACTAAACTTTAATTCAAATAATAAAGAGTCGTACAATAAACCCTTCTCTATTAAAGAACTTAGAATGTCTTTAAAGAAATGTCACGACACTGCTCCGGGTTCAGATGATATTCACTATCAGTCCCTGAATCATCTACCGGATAATTCCTTACATTGTCTATTAGAGATTTTTAACCATGTATGGGAAACTGGGATTTTTCCCTGAATCTTGGCGGGAAGCTATTGTTATTCCTGTTCCCAAACCGGGTAAAGATAAAACAGACCCTGCAAATTACAGACCAATAGCGTTAACCAGCTGTATTTGCAAAACCAGGGAAAGAATGGTAAATGACCGGCTTGTTTGGTACTTACAGAATCACAACCTAATTACAAATTTTCAATCTGGCTTTCGAAAACAAAGAGGTACAATTGATCACCTTACTAAATTCGAAACATTTATTCGCGAAGCTTTTACTAAGAAGGAACATGTCGTATCCGTGTTCTTTGACTTAGAGAGCGCCTACGACACCACATGGAAGTATGGTATCATGAATGATCTCCATTCGTTTGGCATTCGAGGTCGTCTTGCCAAGTTTATAGCTGCCTTTTTATATGACCGTCACTTTAAAGTTCGTGTTGGAGACACATTTTCTGATCCACACGAACAAGAAATGGGTGTGCCTCAAGGTAGCATCCTTTCCGTGACGCTATTTAGTGTCAAGATTAACAACATTATTAAATCAATGAATCCAGGAGTTGATTGCTTTCTGTATGTGGATGACTTCTGCATTTGTTACAGATCAAAGCACATGCATACGATTGAGAGACAATTGCAGCAAGTACTAAACAACCTGCAAAAATGGTCGAATGAAAACGGGTTTAAATTTTCTAAAACCAAGACCAAGTGTATGCATTTTTGTCAGATACGAAAGCATCACCCCGATCCGGATTTAAAACTTGATGGAACCCGTATTGAGGTTGCCCAGCAATTTAAGCTCTTGGGTCTTATTTTTGACAGCAAACTGACGTTCATACCTCATATCAACTATCTTAAGGATAAATGTCATAAGGCACTTAACCTGCTGCGTGTTGTTTCCCACTTGGATTGGGGAGCAGATCGGAAAGTTCTCCTTCGGCTTTACCGATCTCTTATTGGATCAAAACTGGACTATGGATGCATTGTCTATGGATCTGCAAGAAAATATTATATTCAGAAGCTAGACACCATCCATCACCAGGGTCTGCGCTTAGCTCTGGGTGCGTTCAGGACTTCGCCTATAAGTAGTATTTATGCAGAAGCAAATGAAGCATCTTTATATTTACGGAGAGAAAAACTGGCCATGCAATACTTTCTTAAACTCAAGTCAAACCCAAACAACCCTACACATAATATAGTTTTTAATCCTCTTTACAAGGATTTATTTTTAGCAAAAGAAAGAATTATACCACCATTTAGTTTTCGTTGTGAACCCAACGTTGCTTGTCTTGATTTGAACTTGGAAGATATTGCTGCGAACTCTGTTCATGACTCTCCTCCGTGGACTCTTAAAGATCCTCAGTTTCTGTATGACCTTGCGTCAGACAAGAAGGCAGATACTGACCCAGTGATATATCAAACAAAGTATGCTGAAATCAAACAAATGTATTTTAACTTTGAACACGTCTACACAGACGGTTCAAAAGATGACGAAAAAGTGGCTTCGGCTGCTGTTTTTGATGATGAAATAATTACATTTCGGCTCCCAGATAATGCATCCATTTTTTCAGCTGAACTGAAAGCAATTAGATTGGCTCTCGATAATATCGAATATCGAGGTGGACCCCGATATATCATTTTTACAGATTCTTTATCTGCAATGCAAGCCCTTGAGAATAACACTAATGAGAACCCTGTGGTGAAAGGTACGCTGGAACATATATAAAAAAATTATTTCAGATGGTGTACGTTTGATATTTTGTTGGATCCCAAGCCACATGGGCATACGAGGTAATAATCGGGCAGACACTGCAGCAAAGTCTGCATTATCTCAAGATATTTTGCCTTTTGAAGTTCCCTACTCAGATTTTAAACAACTTGTTGATGTTTTTATAAAGAAAGTATGGCAAACCTCTTGGGGCGACGCAATGAATGAACACAATAAACTCTTTGCCGTCAAACCTGTGTTAGGCGAATGGTCCCCAATGACAAGATCTCGCCGGGAAGAAATTGTTCTGTCCCGTTTAAGAATTGGACATTCTTTTATAACTCATTCCTACCTCTTAAAGGGCGATGATCCACCGGAGTGCATTGCGTGTGCAGAACCATTCACCATAAAACACATACTAATCGACTGCATTGATACGGCAGACACACGGAAGAGATTTTACAATGTAAGTACCATGCGTCAGCTTTTTGAAACTGTGTGTTGGGACAAAATATTTGATTTTTTAAGAGAAATTCACATTTTCAACCAGATTTAAGTATTAGCCTTTTGGCTCAGCTTTTGATATCTTTGTTGTTTTATAAATTGTTACGTTCTAACGTTGTCGTCTTCTTAACTGTTACTTTCAAAATTTCGCCGGCAGTTCGCTTCTTAATTTTTTGATTGTTTCCCATTGTATTTATCTTATCCACATACTTTCCTCACTTTGTCATTTTAGTAAAGCTACTATTCACAATCTTAATTTTTTCATTTAAAGCTTTTAAGTAGATAGGGATTGCCTTGTTACTCAGTCACGTTGTTAAGCATGTCAAAATTATTCATAACCCTTCCTTTTTTATAGCGAAAGCTACTATTTACAATCTAAACTTTTTTCATAACAGACTTAAGAGTAGACAGGGATTGCCCTGTCACTCTATAATGTCTTTTATATGTATCAAAATTACACATTCTTTTTTAATTTAGTACTTTTTACTACTTTCAATTCGTTCAAATCCATTTAAGCACAAAACTTGTAGTTTATTATTTTTAATGAATATACATGCGCGCTAAATGACCATAGCTGTCGATGCGCCATAAAACAACATTCATTCATTCATTCGTATTTATACATCCCCACAACGTATGATGGGAATGGGAAACAAAAGCATATTATCGTTCGTGAATAGGTGGAGCAGTGGTTCACGGTCCATCATATTCGGATTACTTCTCTATCATTCCCCGAAAATCACAACACACTGTATGAACATTCACTGAAGTATTCCTTTATAGATCGGCAAAAATGCCAGGTTCATGTTGTTCAGTGCCAGATTGTCATGTGAGAGGCGGCCATGCATTTCCAACTGATCCAGAAATGCGAAAGAAATGGGCAGTAGCGATTCGTAGAGTCGACGAATCATCTAAGAAACTTTGGGTTCCTACGAATGCATCGATCGTGTGTCACAACCATTTTACACCAGAGGACTACGTGAAACAAACCATTTATGGTTAGTTGTTTTATTTTTCAACGTATATATATAACATATGTACGTAAATACTTTCGAATTATTCATTGTTGAACGGCAAGTAAGAAGCGAAAGTAGGGCGTACCGCGGTGTTTGTGAGTGGGTAGGGTGAGGTTTTTTAGTCCTAGTTTACTGAAAGTAACATCGATTCAAGGTGGAACATAGTACTAAAGTGCCTTGATATTTTAAGTGTCCACGAAGATTCTGTTTAATCCTTAAGCACACAATCCCGATTTAAATAACCCAGTGAAAGAAACATTTTAGAAACATTGTGAGAAAAGGAGAAAATGCTTGTGAACAGCATTTTTTTCTTTTCCAAGAATGTTTTCAATCCCATTAAAAACAATTTCAATTTTTTATCAACATCTTGTCATCTGTAAATGGTCTTAAGCGGACATGTCAATATTTTTGTTGTCTGGTAAAGGGTTGGTACAGAAAAACTTTGCCCAAACTAGAAGTTTCGACTGAGATGGGCTATTGCAGTGTTCCATATTGTACTGATTTTAGCTTCTAGGGTCATATGTATACCAAATTTCAGTACTCTGTAATGACATCTTGTTTTAACCTTGGACTTACAGAGTCATCTTTTGAAACATAGTCAATGAAATTTCATACAGTTTCATTTTATGTGTCTTGCATAATTATGATCTTGTATAAATTAAGTTGTTGTCACTAGGAAATAGGCATGTGATAATTGTCAAAAGTAATTTCTTTTACAAAAATCACTTGTCTATACCTCACTGTCTAGGGTTGCAAAAGGGTGAAAAGATCTATGCAAAGGAAACCTAAATTCTAAATGCTATACAGTGTATTATTTATTATATTTACAGGAAGAATACCTTCATTGAAGAGACTAAGACCAGATGCAGTTCCAAGTATTTTTCCCTGGGCAAAGGAAGAAAATGAGAAACTGGTGGAGCGAAGAGCTAGGGCTGAAAGCAGGTTGTCTAGAAAACGTAAATGGGATGACATGTGTAGGGAGGAGTTAGAGGCAAGTTTTTCTGAAGAGGTGGACCATGTAGAAGAGGCTGTCATTGATGAAGCAGAAATATATTATGCAACAGCTGTTGCCAGTGAAAGAACTTTTGGAGACCTATCAACACAAACTCACACTTTCCCTATGTTTTCAATTGATAACTTTAAAAAAGACGACAAAGCAATACATTTTTATACTGGGCTTGAGACATATAATAAGTTTTCTTTCGTTTTGAATACTCTTGGCCCAGCTGCCTACTGTCTAAATTATATTAACTTTCAAGTTGTCGGCATTTCCATTGAAGATCAGTTTTTTATGACACTTATGAAATTACGGCGTTATACCACAAACTTTGAGCTGTCCAGATTTTTTTCAGTATCTGAACCTTGTGTCAAAAATATTGTTTATACATGGATAATATTCATGAGTAGGCAGTGGAGGGAAGTAAATATATGGCCAACCCAAAAACTTGTGAGATATTTCTCCCCTTGTGATTTTAAAGTAAAGTTTCCATGTACCCGAATTATAATTGATGGAACAGAATGCCCAATTAAGAAGCCAAAAGCACCCAGAGCTCAGCAGGCAACTTTTTCTACCTACAAAAACAAAAATACAGTAAAAGTTCTAGTTGGATGTACTCCTGGTGGTCTTATTAACTTTGTATCTCATGCATTTGGTGGATCTACTAGTGACAGACAAATTGTAGAAAGGTGCAACATTGTCCAATTATGTGACCGTAACGACAGTATCATGGCAGACAAAGGGTTCAATGTTCAAGATTTATTTGCATCCAAAGACATATCTGTCAATGTCCCCACCTTTTCCTCCCCCAGCCGGACGGGGGGTAGAATACGCCGGCTGCCAGTCCTGCAGAGTGGTAAGACCCCACCAATGGACCCGCCTGTTTGCCGTGGGTGGAGACTCGTAAGCCGGAAAAGAGGGTCCTGGTAGTTGAGGGGAGCCCAGGGATCTCCAGCTCTTCAACACACTGCTTCGGCCTCGGCTTCGGTCTAAACGAGAGCCTAGATGGGCCCGGTCTAGTGCAATCGGCTGGTCGTTTTTAGATTTGGGCATTTACTCATACCGAAACTTAGTTATCATCTGTACTGATTCCAGATTATTTGATCAGTGCATGAACTTGAAAAGTTTTTTCTTAATACTGCAAGTATCTTGTACAGCCGTTATATAGTTTTTGACATATATCCATACACCGTTAGTACGTCCAAATTACTAGTTTTTACTTTTCCTACATGTTTTAGTCCCTAGTCTAATATAGGCTCATGGGCTAATTGGGTGGTTAGGATTTCGTGTTTGGGACAGCAGCTTCCATGGCAGTTCTCTGATTCCCAGGAATTAGCCATGTCTGCTGTATGTCGCTATGCTTTATCTGTGCTATCCAAGTATATCATCTGGGTAACCCTGGCATGGGGAGCTGGATACTCCGCTCCATACACCATGTCCCCTAGTAGGGCTCCGCGGTGGGCGGGGGCCACGGATGACGAACATATAATACCTAACCATGGAACAACAAACCAAAAAACGATCACGCGACCAACTGGACACGGACTCGGATAATGGACAAACATCTTCTTTTCCCAGATTTCTGATCATCGAATCGACTAAACCAGATCAACCGTTGACGAAATTGTCACCTTTTGTCATAGAAAAAGTTCTTGTTTCGCATGCAGGTTCGCCCAAGTCTGTAAAAAAATTAAACT
Organism: Tridacna gigas; assembly: GCA_945859785.2. Lineage (NCBI taxonomy): Eukaryota > Metazoa > Mollusca > Bivalvia > Cardiida > Cardiidae > Tridacna > Tridacna gigas. The sequence goes on from OX244028.2 coordinate 70,969,886, forward strand.
CTGGCTCACTTCTCGTCGAAATCGAAAAAGCGAAGCATGCTGAAAATCTACTAAAACTTTCTAAATTTTTTGAAATCCCATGCAAATGCTATCCTCACACCTCTTTAAACACATCTAGAGGAATAATCCGATGTCCGGACCTTGCGGGAGTGACTGAAGAAGAAATCACTACGAATCTTGCCAGCCAAAATGTAACTGCTGCTCGACGGATCACTGTATTCAGGGACAACGTGAAACGGAGTACTAATACCATTGTTCTCACTTTCAACACTTCAATTTTACCAAAATGGTTAAAGGTTGGATACTTGAAAGTCCCAGTGGATATGTATATACCAAACCCCCTGCAGTGCTACGCTTGTTTTAAGTACGGACATCACGAGAGATCATGCAAACTTCACGGAGGAGATGAACTGTGCAGACGTTGTGGAACTACTATCATTACCCACGTCGAAAACAAATGCACCAACGATGTAAAATGTGTCAATTGTGGTGAAGATCATCCCTCTACCTCTCGATCATGTAAAGTATGGAAGAAGGAGAAAGAGGTTGTGACGATCAAATATAAGGAAGGATTGTCTTTTCCTGCAGCAAGGAAAATTGTGGAAACACGGCACAACCTCTCCTTTTCCACCGTACTTAAGTCGAGTAAAGCAAGTACTGTCGAGCTCAAAGATGCTCAAACGCAGACAAACGATGCCTCTGTGCAAACAGACACACCACAGAAACCAATGCAAAGTAGTGTAAAAACGTCACAGAAACCCGTAGCCAACAAGAAACCAGAGAAGCCACTCCCGAAAAGTCCAGCTAAATCTCCTAAAAAGGCCCAGTCAGATCGCCTTCCAAAGGGGTCTGGTGACCATATACAACAGCATAACCGCTTCCAATGTCTTGATGAAGACATGGAGGCGGATACAGACCAAGCAGAACAAAATACAAATAAGCAAGGTCGCATCATCAAATTGAATAAGAGATGAATGAATACACACTTCCATTGTTCTATGGTATCTTCTTAACCCTAAATCTACTGATGACTAATAACATTCTGCAATGGAATTGTCGAAGCATCAAAGCTAATGTTGAGGAATTAAACCTTCTCATTAATGAACAAAAACCAGTAGCAGTTTGTTTACAGGAAACATTTCTCAATGACTCCGATAACTTTACTTTAAAATATCACTCTTGTTATTCTAAACACTTCAATAGTAATGATAAAGCTACCGGAGGTGTTGCCGTGATTGTGAACAACAGTGTTCCACACCGTACTGTCAAGCTTGACACTACTCTTCAAGCTGTCGCAGTAAATGTTTCCTTTAATAAGACCATTACTTTGTGTTCTATTTATCTTCCCCCTAGCTTACCAATTGATATAAAAAAACTTGATCATCTTATAGATCAATTACCGAAGCCATTCATTTTGATGGGAGATTTTAATTCCCATCATACATTATGGGGATGTACAGACACAAATAACAAGGGTCGAACCATTGAAGAATTTATTACAAAACATGATCTTGCATTGTTAAATGATAGTTCTTCAACCTATCTTCATCCTGCTACTGGTTCTTACTCATCTTTAGATCTTACTATATGCAGCCCTGGAATTGTTCCAGACTTTAACTGGAAGGTTGATGATGACCTTCACGGAAGTGATCATTTTCCGATTCAGGTATCGGAAGTAGGACCATCAATACAGGAGCGTCCAGAACGCTGGAAGCTCCATAAGGCAAATTGGGAAAAATTCAAACTTCACTGCGAACAATCAATTTATCCCACTGCTTTTGATGATTGTGAAAATCCTGCAGAACTTTTCACTTCCTTACTTTATTCGGCTGCTGAAAAATCAATTCCTCGGACATCGACAAATCCAAAGAATCCAAGCAAGCCATGGTTTAACAATGATTGCAAAAAGGCTATAGCTGAGCGAAAGTCTGTTCTCAGACAATTTAATCTACGACCGACTCAGGAAAATCTTTCAAAGTTCAAAATTGCACGTGCAAAAGCACGACGAACTATCAAGCAAAGCAAACGTGCGTCTTGGCGACAGTACGTATCTAGATTAAATTCTAGATCGTCTGTCAAAAAGACATGGGAAATGATTAGAAAAATTAATGGGAAAAGCTCCTCGTTAAATATCGGGCACTTAAATTCGGATGATGGTGTTGTCACATCCAAAGCAGATATTACCAATGTCTTGGCAGAAACTTTTGCAGAGAAGTCGTCTTCCTCAAACTATACGACTACATTTCGAAAATTCCAAGACACTAAAGAAAAAACTAAACTCAATTTCAAATCAAATAATACAGAGCATTACAATAAGGAATTTACTTTGAAAGAACTCAAAAAGGCTCTGAAGAAATGCCATGATACTGCTGTTGGATGTGATGACATCCATTATCAGTTTTTAAAACATTTACCATTTCGATCCCTTGAATGTTTATTGAGTATACTTAATCAAGTCTGGCATACTGGTACTCTTCCAGATTCCTGGAAGGAAGCAATAGTAATTCCCATACCAAAGCCAGGTAAAGACTCTACGAATCCTGCAAACTATCGCCCTATAGCCTTAACAAGTTGTATTTGCAAAACCATGGAAAGAATGGTTAATGACCGCCTTGTTTGGTTTCTAGAGAAAAACAAACTTATTGCTACCGCCCAGAGTGGCTTTCGTAAACAAAGAGGCACTCTTGACCACTTAGTTCGCTTCGAAACTTTTATTCGCGAAGCTTTTATTAAAAAGGAACATGTTGTTTCTGTATTTTTCGATTTAGATACGTATGATACCACATGGAAGTATGGAATCATGAACGACCTCCATGATTTCGGTATAAGAGGTCGCCTTGCTTATTTCATTTCGGCATTTTTGAATGAACGTCAGTTTAGAGTCCGGGTAGGAAATACTTACTCCAACCCCCATGAACAGGAAATGGGCGTTCCCCAGGGAAGCATTCTTTCCGTTACACTCTTCAGTGTCAAAATAAACAATATTGTTAAGTCTGTTTGTCCTGGTGTGGAATGCTTTTTGTATGTTGACGACTTCTGCATTTGCTATAGGTCTAAGCATATGCATACCATTGAACGGCAGTTGCAACAAGTTTTAAACAACTTAGCCAAATGGTCAGGAGAAAATGGTTTTAAATTTTCAAAAACCAAGACCAAATGCATGCATTTCTGCCAGTCAAGAAAGTTTCATTTGGACCCAGAACTTTATTTAGATGATGTACAAATTGAAGTCGTCCCTGAATTCAAATTTTTAGGTCTTTTATTTGACTCTAAGCTGTCGTTTATTCCTCACATCAATTACCTTAGCAATAAATGCCAAAAAGCTCTTAATCTCTTACATGTTGTCTCCAGTATGGACTGGGAGCCGATAAAAAAGTCCTTTTGAGACTTTATAGAACACTCGTCCGTTCAAAGTTAGATTACGGCTGCATTGTATATGGCTCAGCGCGGAAATCGTACCTTCGGAAATTGGATTCTATCCATAACCAAGGTTTACGCTTAGCACTTGGCGCCTTTAGAACATCTCCTATCAATAGTTTGTATGCAGAGGCAAATGAACCATCTTTAAATGTACGCAGGAAGAAACTTTCCTTACAATATTACTTAAAATTAAAATCAAATCCCGCCAACCCCACGCATAAAGCAGTATTTGAACCGCTCTACAAGGACAAATTTTTAAATAGAGGAAATGTAATACCACCTTTTAGTTTGCGCTGTGAAGCGAACATACCTTGTATTGATTGCGATCTGGAGGATGTAGCAAAACAAAAAATCTCTGAAGTTCCTTTATGGACCTCTAAAAATCCAAGCTACATAACTAGTCTTGCTTCAGACAAGAAAGCTACCACAGATCCCATGATTTTTAAAAACAAATTCCTTGAAATAAAAGAACAATACTGTCTTCACGAAGAGATATATACAGATGGTTCTAAAGATGGAAGCAAAGTTGCTGCGGCTGCCGTGCTCGATGACGAAATATACCAATTTCGGCTTCCTAATAATTCTTCTATTTTTTCTGCCGAGTTAAAAGCGATCGACCTTGCTCTCAACCATATTCAACAAGACGCTTACTGGCGCTACATTATCTTTACTGATTCTTTATCTGCCATGCAAGCACTTGAGGGCGAGAAAACAGACAACCCATTAATAGTCAGTCTCCTTCAAAAATTATCAGGAATCTGTGAAGAAGCCGATATTGTTTTCTGTTGGCTCCCCAGCCATATTGGTATCAGTGGCAATGAAGAGGCAGATAAAGCTGCCAAGGAGGCATTGTCACTGGAAGTTTTACCTTTTAAAGTTCCTTTTAACGATTTTAAACCATTGATTAATGATTGTATCCGAAATGTATGGCAGCAATCCTGGAATGACCCAGCTAACAAAGATAACAAGTTGTTTACAGTGAAGCCGACACTTGGCGAGTGGCTTCCAGGGTTGCGGACAAGTCGCCGTGAAGAAATTATTTTGGCCCGTCTTCGCATTGGTCATACATACATGACACACTCGTACCTCCTCAAAGGAGAAGAAGCACCCCAATGTATTTCCTGCAATGCACCTCTTACTGTTAAACACATACTTGTAGACTGTATAGACCTTGCACCTACAAGAGACAGGTTTTTTCATGTTGACAGTATGAGCAATTTATTTGACACTGTAAAGTTAGAGTTTATTTTTGACTTTTTGAAAGAGGTAAATCTCTATAAAAAGATATGATTTTAGGTCCTATTGACCATCTGTATTCTTAGACTTTGTCAGTAGTCTTGTTTATCCTTTTAGTGTTTACACAGCTGATATTTTAAGCCTTGTCCGTAACATTACAGTTTCCTAAATTAAATGCATTGCATTAGTTGTTAGTGCGCCCAATATGACCTTTGATGTCGACGGGCCTTAAAACTTCATTCATTCATTCCCCACCTTTTCCAAGAAAACAAATAGATTGAGTTGTAAAACTGTTGCTGCTGACTGAAAAATATCAAGCAAAAGAGTCCACATAGAGATATTAATAGGACTAGGAAAAACTTACAAGATTCTGAAATGTTGCCTCAGTGGGACAGAAGCAAAACTATCATCAGATATAATTTTTGTTTGCTTCATGCTTTGCAATTTTAGAACAGGCATTGTGCCAAGTTATGCATAACTGTTTAGCAAATGGCAACAATAATTGTCTAAACTGAAAGCAGTGCCCTGCGTGGCGCAGTATTGATTGAATGGTGTTATTACACTGCTTTCAACATTATTTCAGTCATATCATGATGACAGCTTACATATTTATGTATTTCCAAGTTTTCACCAGTACTAGGCTATGGCTCTGGAGTACTTTACCCAAGGACATTCCCATGAAAGACTCAGCAGATCTGGTCGGGCTTGATGCAAGGGCCTCAAGGTTACGAGTCCCCCTCTTTACCACAGAGCCAACAGATGTCTGCATGGCACAGTGTTTAAGGCACAAGACTTATAATCATGGACTTATCATAGGTTAGAGTCCCACCTGAGCTGCATGGATATATCCTTGGGCAAGGCATTTCAGAGCCCCAGCTCAATGCTGGTGAAATCTAGGAAACACATGAATAAGAAAAGTTCATTAGTATGTAACTGGAAGATTGTTGAAAGTGTCAGAAAACACAATTCAAACCAAACTGAAAGTTTCTTCAGATGACAAGATGGCACAAACGATGGTATTCGTTGTAGCAAGGGTACAAAACTGTATGAAAACAATTTTTCCTTTCGCCAATGTTCTCAAAATGTGGAAAGGGAATGACATGGAATATATCCGGGCTCTAACAAGTAAACACAATGTGTTATACTAAGTGGAGTATGTAAGAGACAAAACTATAAACATGCATTTTTTTTATTTTTTTTTATTTTATTATTCTGTCATGTTATTCATAGAAATATCTTTACATTATCTTGGTAAACAACAAATAAAATTCATATGTCACATACAGTTTTATGATTCTTTTGTAGGCCTAAACAAAGATTTGAACTCTTTACCAAATGACAAAATTTTGGACTGGTCAAAATTGAAAGCATTTTGCTGACAACAAATCAAAGGTAGCTCAAATGATGAAGTTTGTATTTGATGGGGTAGAAAACATTGTGGGAAAAGCAGAAAATGCTGGGTTACCAGCATTTTCTCCTTTTTACCACAATGTTTTCAAAAGCTGTCTTCTTCAAGGTCGTTAAAAGTCGGGATTGTGTGGTAAAAAGTTAACTCATTACCAAATGGCAAAACCGAAACATTTGCTATTTCAAAGTTACCTCTGAAGGAAAAAAAGTCCCCTTGATGGACAGTGTAGGTCCAAGATCAGACTGCAACTTCTGTGCAGTCTAGTCTTGTTCTAAACTGTTGACTCTTGAGTCGCACTTAGCTGCTTAATGGTCAAGAATACTGTATATACATGAAGAAAAGTTCTGCGATTTTTATGTAGCCGTTAAAAATCTAGAAATCTTCATAGGTCATGGAAGGTCGTAAAAATTAACTCTTTACCAATCGACAAAATTCTAGACTTTATAAGTTGAAAGCGTTTGCAGACGACAAAATAAACATGATTCAAAAATTGAAACTTGACTGTAGAAGAGTAGAAAACATTGCGGGAAAAGGACAAAATGCTGGTTACCAGCATTTTTTTCCTTTTCCTACAATGTTTGTGTGGGAAAGGGTTAAAAGTTAATCATACAGAAAAGTAAAATCATATATGCAGAAAATTTGCTCATTCCTGTACTAAGCAATCCAAGGTTTTTGCAATCCTGAAAAGAAACATTGAAGACATTGAGGCAATAGGAGAAAATGCTGGTTACCAGAATGTTCCTCTTACTCTAAGATAAGTGTCTTCATTTATGACAAAGTTATCTTGTTTTCTGCAACTAAGCAGGCGACAAAATTTAAGACATCTGCAAACAGAAAGAATTTGTAAACCATAAGATTAATATAGCTCAAACAATGAAAATAGTTTACAAAGGGCAAAAAGTGTTGGAGGAAAAAGGTATTTTTCTCTTTTCCCACAATGTTTTTAAAAACTTTCTTTTCCATTCATTCAAATTCAGAATTGTTTGGTAAAGGGTAAATCCCCAAAAATGTGTAAACATCTTTGATTTGATAAAAGTAATCATGAGACTCCTCCAAGTATAGCTGTCCACTAGCATTTTCCTTCAGATAAGAGATAGTTTTGGGGGAAATTTCTTTATCCCTAGCAACATGAGGACATTTCACTTCCACAATATGTGTTTCATTGATGATCCCATCAGGAGATGCACAAATAAAGGGAGTAGTCTTACAAATATACAGTCCACAAGGGTCAACTACCATGCCATTGTCAGCTGTAAACCTTTGAATTGCAATGTGCTCATGTTTAAGGCCATGCTCTAAAGGTGCTGCAGTGATGACTTTTTGTTCAGTTAAGGTTTTCGCTAACTTAATTTTGTCAGTATGCTTTGTAGCCTTGCAAATACGCCCACAGAAGATGTAAGCCTTTTTGCCCTTTCTTCCTTCCACATGCTATTAGCATTTTGGCCTACCGTTTTTCTTTCAATTTTTTTTAATTTCATTATCACAAATCTTGGTTATCTTGCAAAGATCAAGAAAGTTATCTTCATGTGTTTGTTTAAAATAATCATGGTCATGAGCAACGGCTAAAATATTGGCTGGTTCGAAAGTCTGGAAGATGGGAAGGCTGGAAATAGGCATGTATTTCTAAAATGATCTTGGTATGATGGCACGTTTCTAAAAGCTTCTGGTCTTGGGTCAAAGTCGATATTGGTGATTTCATCAGCACCTGGTATATACAAAGACGATGCTTTCACTGGGCTTCCGATGAACTTTTTACATTTATGAAAAGTTTAAGCTTTTGAGTACATGTTTCTTCTGTTTTTAGGCTTTTCTTCTTTGAAAACATAGCAATACTATATAGCACTAATCGTATGTGCTTGCAATGTGCGGTTGGTCTCATACCTTGCTGATTGATGCATATGTCAGTAGTGTAACTCAGTTCTCTCTTCATTTCTGCATGACAGCTTGCTTTGAAATAAAAATATTCTTGATGGTTTGAGATTTGTACAAACTTCAATAGCCTTTCATCATACAGTTTCTCTACATGGCTATCGAGTTTGGAGCCACACTTTTCCAGGAACCTTTAGACTTCCTGAAACTCAGTGCCAGTGAAAGTTGAGTCCGAATTGATGTCCGAATATTGTCCAGAGTTAGGAAGTGACATCACATATTCCGGTTCTAGGGAGTCAGCCTGGCCAAAGTTTTTATTTCTCTCATAAGTAATCAATCTGAAATGATAAATATAAGACATCTGTACTTACAGCCTATAAAGGTCAAAATTAAAATGGTAAGTGTTGCTCCTACAGGCTGCTACTCAAGACCTAAACAATTCAACCAGTTGTAGGTACTTATGAGAATGAGAAAACACTTGTTTTCACCCTTCACCAGCAACCAAAATTTAGACTTGTCCAAACTGAAAGCATTTCGTCGTTGCGGAGTCAAAACCTCGTAGCTCTACTTTTACACCAAAATCACTTTTTGGCACCGCGGGAATGATAATTTGTGTGCGCGCCTTCTCTCGAAATGTCGTATCTCTAAGCCAATTATAATCTAGTTTTTTAGCCATGTGATGAAAAGTCGTATTACAATTGGCTGACTTGTTGATTTTCCAAACAATCGTATCTCGTCAAAGGGTCGTATCTCGTATGACGAAAGGACAACAATCCCATCTCTTCATCAGAAAATAATCGCTGAACGATATGAGCCTGCTAATTTGGTAAGTTGTGATTTATTTTTGTTCATATTCTCTTGCTTTAGTGTTTATTAAACTTGGGTTATGTTTTTGAACTGATAAAACCATGCTTTTGATAACAATTTCTTCTAAAGTATAAGTCAAGCCCAAAATGAATTTTCGAATGATGTATGTTATTTCACAGATATGTAACAAGGTTGGGGAATGTCTAACTTGTACATTCTATGAGTATCTTTTGTTAATGAAAAGCATTTTTCTTTTTTTGGAGCCACGCTCATTTGGTTCGAGATACGACATTTTGGTGGATGACTCTGCGTCCTTTTTGCTGAGATACGAGATTTTGGTTGCATTCCGAAGTTCTTAATGATAATTATCGTCCGTTTTATTTACTGTTTCAGATAATATAATGTCATATTCCGGGGACAGCGATACAGAGTCAACGGACGAAACTAACATACAGCTATACAAGTGCCACATTTGCAACTATAAGCCAGACTTTTCCACATTAACCCACATTCTCGAACAGGTTGTTCAGTCGGGTCACTTACTGGTAAATCTTCCTAATGGTCAGTATTATGTACGTTGTGCATTTGAAGACTGTGCAAGATACTTTCACCTAAATTGTATCCATAGCTCATTTCCTGATGAACAATTAAATGAATCGCACCTAGAAGACTTACGAGAAAACGGTATACATTGTTCAGTCTGTGAGCCAGGGAAAAAAATAAAGAACTATTGAAATGGCTTGCTTAAGAGGAAAGCATTTAGTCCAGTTGGCACTACAAAGCCATAAGTTAGAGGTACCTGCAAATCAAAACAAGCTTAAAACACCGAGCATAGTAAAAGATAAAAGCAGTGTGCCGGATAAAACAGTTCATTGCAAAATACAAGGTTCAGACCTAGAAGTAATTGATACTCATAAATATGATACATACTTTCCCGGTGCAAATAGGGAGATTGATATTTCTTGTTGGGAAAGTGACTTGTCCGATGAAGAATCACAAAATGGCATGCTCCTGCAAACGGAAAAAGGCAATCCAAGTCAAGATCATCCAGACCCCCAGCCGGACGGGGGGTAGAATACGCCGGCTGCCAGTCCTGCAGAGTGGTAAGACCCCACCAGTGGACCCGCCTGTTTGCCGTGGGTGGAGACTCGTAAGCCGGAAAAGAGGGTCCTGGTAGTTGAGGGGAGCCCAGGGATCTCCAGCTCTTCAACACACTGCTTCGGCCTCGGCTTCGGTCTAAACGAGAGCCTAGATGGGCCCGGTCTAGTGCAATCGGCTGGTCGTTTTTAGATTTGGGCATCATTAGTTTAAACCAAAACTTAGTTAATACCTCAAATGGTTCCAAGATATATGATCATTGCACGAACTCAAGAAGTTATGATTAATACTGCATGTATCTTGTAGATCTTTATCTAAGTTTTCGCATATATTCATGCACTGTCAGCATGTTCAAATTACTAGTTTTTACTTTCCTATATGTTTTAGTCCCTAGTCTAATATAGGCTCATGGGCTAATTGGGTGGCGGGGATTCTGGGGTTGGGTCACTAGCTTCCATGGATGTTCTCTGATACCCAGGAACAGGCCATGCCTGCTGGATGTCGCTCCTCTTTATCTATGTTGCCCGAGTATATCATCTAGGTAACCCTGGCATGGGGAGCTGGAATGCCGCTCCATTACACATGTCCCCTTGTTGGGCTCCATGGAGGGCGGGGGCCGTAGATGACGAAGTATTAAATTTAAACATGGAACAACACACTAAAAAACGAACACGCGACCAACTGGATATGGACTCGGACAACGAACAACTACCTTCTTCTTTCCCTCGATTTCTCATCATCGAATCAACTAAAGCAGATCAACCTTTGACGAAACTGTCACCCTTTGTCATAGAGAAAGTTCTTGTTTCTCTAGCAGGATCGCCAAAGTCAGTCAAAAAGTTAAATTCTGGTTCTCTTCTTGTTGAAGTCGAAAAAGCCAAACATGCAGAAAACCTACTGAAATTATCTCGCTTTTTTGAAATTCCTGCTAAATGCTACCCTCACACCTCCTTAAATACATCTAGAGGAATTATCCGATGCCCGGATCTTGCAGGTGTGACAGAGGAAGAAATAGTTTCAAATCTGGCAGACCAGAATGTAACCGCAGCTCGCCGAATTACAGTCTTCAGGGACAATGTTAAAAGGAATACAAATACTATAGTTCTGACATTTGGTACTTCTATTTTACCAAAATGCCTGAAAGTTGGATACCTCAAAGTACCCGTTGACATATACATACCCAACCCGCTTCAGTGTTATGCTTGTTTCAAGTACGGGCATCATGAAAGAAAATGCAGATTGCATGGAGGAGATGAGCTCTGCCGACGTTGTGGTAATACTATAATCACCCACAAAGAAAACAAGTGCACCAATGATATTAAATGTGTAAACTGTGGCGAAGATCATCCCTCAACTTCTAGATCATGCAAAATTTGGAAACGGGAGAAAGAGATCGTAACAATAAAATATAAAGAGGGCTTGTCATTCCCTGAAGCTAGAAAGATTGTTGAAGCGCGTTACAACCTCTCCTTTTCTACTGTACTGAAATCAAATAAAACAAGTTCGGTCGAGCTCAAAGATGCTCAAACTCAGACAACCGATGTGTCAACGCAAACGAATATGCCACAAAAACAAATGCCCACAAATGTTAAAATATCTCAGAAGCCTTCAGTAAATAAAAAGCCAGAAAAAATTGTCCCCAATAGTCCAACCAAGTCTCCCAAAAAGGTCGTCTCAGATCGCCTTCCAAAGGGGTCTGATGACCCAATTATTCAGCATAACCGCTTCCAGTGTCTCGATGAAGAAGACATGGAGGCGGATATGAACCTTGCTGAACCACCAAATACAAATAAGCAAGGTCGCATTATTAAATTAAATAACAAGAAATGAATCAATACATGCTTCCATTTGTCTATGGTATCTTCTTTACTCTAAGTATAGCAATGACTAATAACATTCTGCAGTGGAATTGTCGAAGCATTAAAGCTAATTTCGAGGAATTAAACCTTTTAATAAATGAAAAGAAACCGGTAGCAGTTTGTTTACAGGAGACATTTCTTAAAGAATCCGATAAGTTCTCTTTGAAACACCACTCTTGTTATAATAAGAACTTTGGTGGCAATGATAAAGCCTCGGGGGGGGGGGTAGCCATCATTGTGAACAACAGTGTTCCCCACCACTATATTGAGCTTCAAAGTTCTCTACAAGCAGTTGCGGTGAACATTTCCCTGAATAAAACCTTTACTTTGTGTTCTGTGTATCTTCCACCTGGGTCGCCAATTGATGTCAAGAAACTTGATCTAATAGACCAATTGCCGAAGCCTTTTATTTTAATGGGAGATTTTAATTCCCACCATACTCTATGGGGATGTACAGACACGAATGACAAGGGTAAAATCATTGGAGAATTTGTTACGAAACACGACCTTGTTCTACTCAATGATCAGTCTTCAACCTATCTTCATCCTGCTACTGGTTCGTACTCCGCTTTAGACCTTACTATATGTAGCCCTGGAATTTATCCAGACTTTAACTGGAAGGTTTGTGATGAACATCATGGAAGTGATCATTTTCCGATCCAGATATCGGAAATAGGACCTTCTGTACAACAACGCCCAGAACGTTGGAAACTCCACAAGGCTAATTGGGAACAGTTCAAAGTCCACTGCGAACAATCAATTCATCCCAGTGCCTTTGATGCCTGCGAAAATCCTGCAGAGCTTTTCACTTCCTTACTGTATTCGGCTGCTGAAAAGTCAATTCCTCGGACATCGACAAATCCAAAGAATCCAAGCAAGCCATGGTTTAACGATGATTGCAAAAAGGCTATAGCTGAGCGAAAGTCTGTTCTCAGACAATTTAATCTGCGACCGACTCAGGAAAATCTTTCAAAGTTCAAAATTGCACGTGCAAAAGCACGACGAACTATCAAACAAAGTAAACGTGTATCTTGGCGACAGTACGTATCTAGATTAAATTCTAGATCGTCTGTCAAAAAGACATGGGATATGATTAGAAAAATTAATGGGAAAAGCTCCTCATTAAACGTCGGACACTTAAATTCGGATGATGGTGTTGTCACATCCAAAGCAGATATTGCTAATGTCTTGGCAGAAACTTTTGCAGAAAAGTCTTCTTCTTCAAACTATACGACTACATTTCGAAAATTCCAAGACATCAAAGAAAAAACTATTTTCAAGTCAAATAATACAGAGCATTACAATAAGGATTTTACTTTGAAAGAACTCAAAAAGGCTCTGAAGAAATGTCATGATACTGCTGTTGGATGTGATGACATCCATTATCAGTTTTTAAAACATTTACCGTTCCGATCCCTTGAATGTTTACTGAGTGTATTTAATCAAGTCTGGCATACTGGTACTCTTCCAGATTCCTGGAAGGAAGCAATAGTAATTCCAATACCAAAGCCAGGTAAAGACTACAAATCCTGCAAACTATCGTCCTATAGCCTTAACAAGTTGTATTTGCAAAACCATGGAAAGAATGGTTTATGACCGCCTTGTTTGGTTTCTAGAGAAAAACAAACTAATCGCTACCGCCCAGTGCGGCTTTCGTAAACAAAGAGGCACTCTTGACCACTTAGTTCGCTTCGAAACTTTTATTCGCGAAGCTTTTATTAAAAAGGAACATGTTGTTTCTGTATTTTTCGATCTAGAGAGTGCGTACGATACCACATGGAAGTATGGAATCATGAACGACCTCCATGATTTCGGTATAAGAGGTCGCCTTGCGTATTTCATTTCGGCATTTTTGAACGAACGTCAGTTTAGAGTCCGGGTAGGAAATACTTACTCCAACCCCCATGAACAAGAAATGGGCGTTCCCCAGGGAAGCATTCTTTCAGTAACACTCTTCAGTGTCAAAATAAACAATATTGTTAAGTCTGTTTGTCCTGGTGTGGAATGCTTTTTATATGTTGACGACTTCTGCATTTGCTATAGGTCTAAGCATATGCATACCATTGAACGGCAGTTACAGCAAATTTTAAATAACTTAGCAAAATGGTCAGAGGAAAATGGTTTTAAATTTTCAAAAACCAAGACCAAATGCATGCATTTCTGCCAGTCAAGAAAATTTCACTTAGATCCAGAACTTAGACTAGATGGAGTACAAATAAAGTCGTCCATGAATTTAAATTCTTGGGTCTTTTATTTGACTCTAAACTGTCGTTTATTCCTCACATCAATTACCTTAGCAATAAATGCCAAAAAGCTCTTAATCTTTTACGTGTTGTCTCCAGTATGGACTGGGGAGCCGACAAAAAAGTCCTCTTGAGACTTTATAGAACACTTGTCCGTTCTAAGTTGGACTACGGCTGCATTGTATATGGCTCAGCGCGGCAATCGTACCTTCGGAAATTGGATTCTATCCATAAACAAGGTTTACGCTTGGCACTTGGCGCCTTTAGAACATCTCCTATCAATAGCTTGTATGCTGAGGCAAATGAACCATCTTTAAATTTACGCAGGAAGAAACTTTCCTTGCAGTATTACTTAAAATTAAAGTCAAACTCCGACAATCCTACGCATAAAGTAGTATTTCAACCGCTCTACAAGAATGACTTTCAAAAAAGGGAAAAAGTCATACCACCTTTTGGTTTACGCTGTGAAACAGATATGAGTTGTCTTGATTGCGATCTTGAGGTTGTAGCGCAACATAAAATCTCTGAAATTCCTTTATGGACTTCTAAAAGTCCAACCTATATATACAATCTTGCTTCTGACAAGAAAGCTACAACAGATCCAATGATTTTTAAAAATAAATTCCTCGAAATAAAAGAACAGTACTGCCTTCACGAAGAGATATATACAGATGGTTCTAAAGATGGAAGCAAAGTTGCTGCGGCTGCCGTGCTCGATGGCGAAATATACCAATTTCGGCTTCCTAATAATTCTTCTATTTTTTCCGCGGAGCTAAAGGCGATCGACCTTGCTCTCAACCATATTCAAGAAGATGCTTACTGGCGCTATATTATCTTCACTGATTCGTTATCTGCCATGCAAGCACTTGAGAGTGAGAAAACTGAGAACCCATTAATTGTAAGTCTCCTCGAAAAATTATTCGGAATCTGTGAAAAAGCCGATATTGTTTTCTGTTGGCTTCCTAGCCATATTGGTATCAGCGGCAATGAAGAGGCAGATAAAGCTGCCAAGGAGGCATTGTCACTGGAAGTTTTGCCTTTTAGAATTCCTTTTAATGATTTTAGACCATTAATAAATGATTTTATTCAAAATGTATGGCAGCAATCCTGGAATGACCCAGTGAACCAACATAACAAGTTGCTTTCAGTAAAGCCAACACTTGGCGAGTGGCTTCCGGGATCGCGGACAAGTCGCCGTGAAGAAATTATTTTGGCCCGTCTTCGCATTGGTCACACATATTTGACGCATTCTTATCTCCTCAAAGGAGAAGAGGAACCACAATGTATTCCCTGCAATATGTCTCTAACTGTTAGACACATACTCACAGATTGTGTAGACCTTGCACCTATAAGAGACAGGTTTTTTCAAGTCGACAGTCTGAGCATTTTGTTTGATACTGTAAAGTTCGAATGTATTTTTGAGTTTTTGAAAGAGGTAAATCTCTATAAAAAGATATAATTTTAGGTTCTATTGACCATTCGTATTTTTAGACTTTATGCCACTAACGTCATTTATTCTTTTTAATGTTTACACAGATGAGATTTTAATTTTTGTTCGTAACATTACAGTATGACAAGTTAAACGAACTTCATTAGTTGTTAGTGCGCCCAATATGACCTTTGGTGTCGACGGGCCTTAAAACTTCATTCATTCATTCATTCAAGATCATCCAGGCATAGTTTCTGTAGAACCAAACAGTGAAGAGAATCTCTCTGAATCAGAATTAAAAGAGCGTGAGGAAGAACAGTTCTTCGATTATGATGATACAGTCAAAGAACCAGACTATGTACCAGAAACAGAAACCAATGGTGCGTCTTCGAATGAAGAAGAAATAACTTTTGATTCGGACGAAATAAGTATTGATCATGAAGAGACTGTTAGAACTCTTGAAAACAGATCAAAACGGAAGAAGGGAGCATCAAATTGGAAAAAGAATAGTGCTAAGGCCAGAATTTTTTTATTAGTTGATTTACAAACCCGCCGACTGTAATTTTCCCAAAAGCAGAAAAAAAAAATAAATAAATAAATAAATAAATAAAATAAAGAGTGTCTAAAAGAAAAATTATTATTTTCTCCGCCGACCCTGCAGATTTTTCGTTTCGTTGAAAAAAATCCGTAAGATCGATTCACTTAAAGTTTAATACTGGTACCCGTTGTACCTGCAGTAAAGGTTTGATATGAATATCGATAGCGGGATGCCAGTTTCCCAAATTTTCCAACACTGGTTTCCGACCTTTATTTTGATTTAACCCTGACGTAGAGGAAATCTAGTCACTGGAAACCAGCGCTTTATGTCATTTCACGTGAATCACGGAGGCTAATCTCAATGTTTAATACTGCGTATTAGATATAGGCGCCAATATGGCTGTTTACGAAGAGAAGGCCTTTTTTGTTTTCAAATTTGAGTGTTTCGGCAACAAAGTTCTCAACAAAAAGACGCTACGACAGGTGAATTTGCCATCGAACATTGGCGACGAAATATCGGCCATTTTCGAGGACGATCAGGTGTCAGTTTTGTCAGTCTGCACAGGAGGGAAGGAGAATGAAATCAACTGTTCAGCAGAGTTAGACACGCCGTTTAGGATCATACACGAGTTCAAACACAAGTATATAAATGTGACCATGAAGGATGCAAACCCTGATGAAACCAATAATCAACCTGAGTCATCGCCTTCCATCTTGAAAGTCATGATGGAGTGTAGGAGGTCCTATGACATGTATCCCCCGGAAAGGTAATAATATGCCAATATAAAGCGAACATATAGAAATATTTTAGCATGTTGCGAATATTTAGGCTGTCTGGATTACGATATTTATCCCAACAGTTGTTCATCAGAAAGCATTTAAATTTGATCAATTGGTACCTTCAGAGGCCAGCCTACTTTTCAAGACTCTCCGTCTCATGGAGTCCCAGGGTGGAGGCGGCCACAGTAAAATATCTACGCTGCCTTAACCCATTACCACACAATTCCTACTTTTGACGATCCTGAGAAAGAAGCCTTCAGAAAACATTGTGGGAAAAGGAGAAAGCTGGTAACTAGCATTTTCTTCTTTTCCTACAATGTTTTCAACACGTCACAAAACAAATTTCAAATTTTCTGTGACTTTTATTTTGTCGTCTGCAAATGCTTTCGATTTGGACAAGCCGAAAATTTTGTCGTTTGGTAATGAGTTAGAAATGTCTTTTTTTAAAATTGATCTTTTAACATTATTGATACATTGATGTATTGGGTAGCCACCAGAGCTCCTTGTTGACCTGGATCTATATTTCATGACCCAGTGATTTTTGCCTGATATTGTCGATATGATCTTTATGCAACATATTTAATACCTA
Organism: Tridacna gigas; assembly: GCA_945859785.2. Lineage (NCBI taxonomy): Eukaryota > Metazoa > Mollusca > Bivalvia > Cardiida > Cardiidae > Tridacna > Tridacna gigas. The sequence goes on from OX244028.2 coordinate 70,987,161, forward strand.
TTTCAAAAATCTTTACTGCACAACAAAATTTCAGACAAAATAAACGGCACTCAAAAATAGTATTTTCATTTGGGAAGTTTAGAAAACATTGTTGGAAAAAGAGAAATGCTGGTTACCAGCATTTTCTTTTCTCACAATGTTTTCAAAAGCTTTCGGTCTCAGGTTCGCTAAAAAAATGGGATGGTGTGGTCACTTTTACCAATTTTTCATGGTTCAATGATACCTTGGATTTTGAAAATGATGTGATGCATGATCTAGTTACTGTGACTGGTTGCAAGAGAAATCAAGAAGGGGAAAGTTTTGGGTATTCATACTTTAACCCCACTATTAAGCACTCTTAATATCTTCTTTTTTTGTTATTTTTTTTTTTTTTTTTTTTTAATGTCTTCTTCAGAGAGCAGAAAAATGAAAAAGATAACCTGTACAATGATATACTTCAAGTGATGAAAAAGAATAAGGTTGCATTTACACGACAGCAAGTAGGAACTGTAGGAGTGCATGTTGTTCAGACACTCACAAGTCTCTTCTGGTACCTGGACCCTTTCCATGAACGATTGAACTCCAGAGCTGTTAGGTTGCCAGAAATGTTTCAGAATTTAAAGGGATATCGCAACTTCAAGAAGCAGCATAAGAAAGTACCCCAGGTTTGTTTTTCTGAGAAATTCCGCAATGTTGACCTAATTTTAATCTTTACATAGAGCAAGAAATACCATTTACGTTTGGTGATAAATTCGGGTGATAAATTCGGGATAATTTTCTTTCATTCTCTTTATAAACATATGTTTTGGGTAGTTATTAAAATGTCCTGCCATGGCACTTCTAATGATTACCCACAACATCACATTTGTAGAGAGTAAAAAGAAAATTTATCCTGAAATTATCACTAAATATACACATTATTTCTTACTCTTCAATAAAATGGATAAACTAATAGAATGTGACCAACGAATACTCATATAATCCCTAGCATTGGCCCTAGGAATAGTAGGAACCAAACTACCTCAGAACAGGTACAATCAAATTTAAAATTCCAACTAGGTGGTAAAGAAATGGGCAACAAAAGTCATGAAATGTAACAATACATATGAAGAGCAACATGACGGCTCTTCCGTAGTTAGGTGTCTATCTTGTTAGCCCCAACTAAAGCAACAAAGCTGTCCTTCCCAACAGAGTAGCATACAGAAACAAAAGCGACCATACAAACAAATCACTAGCTATTAATCCCTACCACACAATCCTGACTCTTAACACCTTTGTGAAAAGCCTTTTGAAAACCATGTGGAAAAAGGAGAAAATGCTGGTTACCAGCATTTTCTCCTTTTCCCACATGGTTTTCTTCCCTTCCTTAACCCATTACCAAACGACAATATTTTAGACTGGTCCAAATTAGAAGCATTTGCAGACGACAAAATAAAAGTGACTGAAAATTTGAAATTTGTTTTGTGAAGGGTAGAAAACATTGTGGGAAAAGGGGAAAATGCTGGTTACCAGCATTTTCTCCTTTTCCAACAATGTTTTCTAAAGGCCTCTTTCTCAGGGGCATCAAAAGTAGGGATTGTGTGGTAATGGGTTAACCTTTTACCAAACGACAAAGTTTCAGACTGGTCCAAGTTGAAAGCACTTGCAGACGAAAATATAGACATAACTAAAAAATTGAAATTTGTTTTAGCAGGGGAGAAAACAATGTAGGAAAAGGAGAAAATGCTGGTTACCAGCATTTTCTCCTTTTCCCACAATGTTTTCTAAAGGCTTCTATCTCAGGGTCGTAAAAACCAGGGATTGTTTGGTAAAGGGTTAAACAAATTTCAATTCTTTAGTCTGACACATTTATTTTGTCCTCTGCAAATGCTTTCAATTTAGACCAATCTAAAATTTTGTCACTTGGTAAAAGAGTTAAACACAAATCAGCCCTCTGAGCTTCAGAAGCTAGCTTGTTGTAAATAGAGACTGCAAAGTTCGGTTAATATAGAAAGTAGAGATATTAGACTACCTATTGGCAGCCAACAACTAGGGCACTGATCAGACTGCTGATGCACATTATGATCTCTGCCTTTGTTATTTTCAGATTTTAAATAAAATGTTGCACTCCTTTTAATATGGGCAATCATATGGTAGAGAGTGTACTAGTTCTCAAAACTCCATTTTTTTTTGGTTTTTCCTAATATTTGCTTTTTACTTTCTCCACTTTTTTAGATAGTTGCCTTAGAGCTAAAAGAAAAGATAGACTCCCTCACAGACTTAATTACACTTCCCTGGCTCTTAAACAAGACTTTCAGTCACTTCAAGGATTCACTAGTGATGCTAAATAATGGCCTCAGCAAATACCACAGTTTCATGACAGACATGAAACAGAGAACTGCAGACAATAATAAGAAAGAAGAACCTGTGCGTAGTCTTGATGACAACTGGTCTATTGAAGTGTTTGAAGGGAAAGCTCTAGCCATACGACCCGAATATACTGCGATGAATCAAGCAGTAAGTGAGCTTGGGTACTATACGCCTTTGGACTTGTGTAATTTTGAACCTTATGATAAGGAAGAGAGGAGAAATTGGTTAAGCAGTCTTCAACTGTCAGCAAGCATCAGTCTGTTTGTTTATAGGTATGGAAATTATCTTGGGAATATTAACATATTATGGAAAATTCCTAGTGAAATTAAAGCTAGAAAGGCAGATGATGAAGTGAAGATTGTGACAAACATCAAACAAGGGATAATGAAATTTGCAACTAGACGTATGAGAAAGGATTTTATAGACAGGTACTCTAAGACATGTAAAGTTCAACCTGCTCTGCTGAGAAACATGTTCTGCTTTCTAACACAGTTTGAGGATAGATCACGTACACAAAAGGAAGAGGAGAGAGACTTGCGTGTTTGTGAATTTTTGCTAGAAGGTCAAGACAGTGACTTGATTTTTGATCTAAGAATTAACAATGGACGCCCCAGCAATCCCAAATTTGATCCCTTTTGGGATGAACTGCAAAAGTATCTGGATGAAAACTCTGCTGTTCATGAGCGCAGACAAAATGACATTCAATATTTACCATTTGCCATGTCTGTTGAAGATCTGAGGGATCAGATTTTGGAAAGAATGCCCCCTGGTTCGGCTGCCCCATCGTTGTCATGGCTTCGGACTCAACTTTTTCCCAACAAACCCATACAATAAATCAGCTAGTAATTACACGGGAAGGTTTCGTGTAAAATATGCAGTGCAACAACGTCTAGTTCGCGTTCAGCATCAAGATTCTGGATTTGGTAGACACCAGTTTAAAATCCCCAAGTGTTTTGCGTGTAAATGGAGGGACTTTGCTCTGTTTCAAAGTCTTGATGATAAAGCTATCATACCAGTGGGAAATCCTGATCACCCTGTTTCAACAGGTGTTCGTGCTCACCATGGAGGTCTGGTGGGAAGTGATGGTAAAATTGTTTCTTTAGATCATGACTTTCATTTAGCAGGGCTAGTGCCTTCTGTATGCTTTCATGTAGAAATCCCAGAGAACTCTGATGATAGCTTTTATGATGGATGTGTTTTTGTAACAGTGAAAGATAAGATATTTGAACCATCATCTCCACAAAGGCACAGTGCGGAAACAGTGAGCATAATTCGAGACTTTTGCAGTGAAGACGGTGTGAATGCATCAAAACCCATATTGATCAGGTACACTGATGGTGGCCCTGACCACCGTGTGACATATCGTTCTGTACAGTTGTGTTGTTTGATAGAATTTATAGCACTTGACCTGGACATGATAGTGTGCGCTCGAACTGCCCCATCTCAAAGTTACCATAACCCTGCAGAGCGTATTATGAGCTTACTTAATCTTGCTTTGCAGAATGTAGCACTGGAGCGGAATCGTATGCCACCAGAATTTGAACTGCAGGCTAAATCTCATAATTCATTGCATCAAGTGAGAAACAGTTGCAAGATAAATGAAACTCTGAAAACCAAGTATGTAGAATCTCTATTACCTCCAAAGAATTTGATCATGGAAAGGTTCAAGAAGCTAAAGTGGAAAGGAGAGCGTGTACATGTCCAGAATGCGGCAACTACTGGGATGATTCAGATGATTGTTGAGAGTTTGAAGGTGATTGATCCAGATGTCAGCCTCGAAAATCTGTCTAAACTGGAGTCAAAGAAAATTGATCTCTTTCTGGCAGAACATGGTAGACGCAGACACTATGTTCCAGGTAATTTTTAGCTACAAATAAGGATCGGTATCTGGTGATAATTTAGGATAATTTTCCTTATTCTCCATGAAAAAAATATGAGCCAAGGGGGCTTAATGCATCTGCAATACGTGAAACTACCATAAGTCATCAAATAAATATGGATCTGTAAGAGTCACTTTCTAAATAATCAACTTAATCATAAGGTAGACTGGTCCTTTGATATACAGAAAATTGACCAATGATGGAAATTATAGGCCCAGGTCAGCCTGTGCAGACTGCACAGGCTGACCCAGGTCAATATTTTTTGCAGATGCATTAAGCCCCCTTTTCAAAGAGCATTGCTCATTATGTTGCGGGCATCCATCCATTGGAATAGTGTTTTATATTAGAACATTCATTCAGCAAATATGCTTTAATAGAGAAATAGGGAAAATATCTCCTCAATTGTCACCAAATACCCACCACTATCTGTATCTATGGTCTTTTTTGTTTGAATTGTCTTTATACTAGTTACCCCAAAGATATTATTTCAAAGTAGGTTTAAAAATACTCAGGAATTGAGACAGTCAGATTCAAGTTCCAAACCAAGGCACCAGTCTTACAAGAAACAGACAGCACAAGTTAATGATACTTTATTTTGGTACAGAATTCACTGCTTTCCGTCTTAGGCTTTACAAAGTACCATGAACCTATATTGTATCCGTTGTGTGTATTTTTGTTGTTTCTTTTGTCAGATCAAAAAGTGTCAGAGTAACACTTGTGGCTACTGTGTTATCAATCCACCAAGGCTCCCAGAAGGACTGTTTGAAGAGCTACATTTTGTCCCCGACCCTGTTCTAGAAGCTGATGGTGCTGCATATAAGGATTTCCATGAGGTCTACGGTACGATTACCACTGATGAAGGCAGACCTAGTCTTCATGATGCTGGACCTATCTCTGAGCGAGATAAAAGAGTTCAAGAACTTGCTTGCTGCTGGTACGCTTATGCTTTATACTATACAGATCTAGAGACAGCACGTGTATAAATATATAAGTTGTGGCTCTTCATTCAAAGAGAAAATATTCCAATTTGGTCCAGGCAGATTGTGGAGCTGCCTGGCCAAAATGGAATCCTTATTTGGTCTAGGCAGATTCCGGATCTGCCTAGATTCCAGTTTGGACTACGAAACATACATGTGCAAAATCTTATTCCAAATTAACCCTTTACCACACAATCCCAACTGCTAACAACCCTGGAAAAGAAGCCTTTTGAAATCATTGCAGAAAAAGGAGAAAATGCTGGTAACCAGCATTTTCTATTTTTTCCACAATATTTTCTACCCTCTCAAAGTCAGAAATCATCTTATTAACAAGATTTCATTTGTTATCTGCAGATGCTTTGAAATTTCTCCAGTCCAAATATTTGTTGTTTGGTATAGAGTTAAAGACCTATGGCCGTATTTATTGGTTGCTATGTTGTTGCTATGGCTAAAAGTCGATGTTGGGGATTCCCAACAACTATGAAATTTGCTCTGAAAGAGCAGTCCTTCACTGCTGATGTGAATCTCCTAAGTTATAGTGCCTTAGCAATACCATAGCAATTTAATACTTGTCATTTTACTGCCCCAGGACTTATTCATGACAGATGTGTTGTTCCTACATCCATTGATCTCAATTATTATATCTTCCAAAATTGTTTATTATTCCTGGATGTCTCTGGCTATCATGTTTGTTCCACACTGTGAGAAAATCTGTCCTTGGTGGTGTGCTACACACAACACAGCTTGTTTGCCCTTTGAATGCAGCGGTACTTCTTAGACTGCACAGGTGTGAGCAACAAGGGCAACTATCTGACTACATGAATGTGCAGTCTGATCTGCCTCTTTTTGTTAGCACAGAGCTCAAAGCAGGTTTTCTCAAGACAGAACCCATTTGTTTCAGGTAAGGTCAGAGGTTACATTATATGTAGTGAGTGTGGGAAGAGGAGGGTGATCTATTCCGCAAAGAAACTGAGTGCTGTTGAAGAGAGGCTTGTGACGAGAGTTCAGGAGGAGCTTCTATACACATGTGGGAGCCCACTCTTTCCTGGGGGAGATCTACAAGACACAGTCCTTGTTAGAGAGGGCATCAACTGCTCATCTCCTATGGAGGCAACATATTATGCTGGTATATTCCTTAATTCTGAATTTCAGATGCAGGATACTTAACCCATTACCACACAATTCCTACTTTTGACGCCCCCGAGAAAGAAGCCTATAGAAAACATTATGGGAAAAGGAGAAAATGCTGATAACCAGCATTTTCTCCTTTTTCCGCAATGTTTTCTACCCGTCACAAAACAAATTTCAAATTCTCAGTCACTTTTATTTTGTCATCTGCAAATGCTTTCAATCTGGACAAGCCTAAAATACATGTATTGTCGTTTGGTAATGAGTTAAATCTGGGCTAACTTCTGTTTGGGGTTGAGGGAGGTGTTTTCTTTTCAGATTACAAGTTTAAAGGCCATTGTCTGGGAAATATGAATTTTATTGTTTGCTGGGTACCTAGGCAAACAATGTAGACCCAGATCAGACACCATATAATGTGGCATCTGATCAGGGGCTACACTTTTTGCTACGAGGATTTTCCATAAAAAAATGGACAACTTGTATAACCAGTGGAAGAATCTACCATGGAGTATCGTGAAGGGATTGTAAATAGAATTAAATGAAAAAAAAAATGGGAAACATTTTTTTGAAGAGTCAGAAGATAGCACACAGACAATTGTGTCATATGAGCAACTTTGTGAAAAAAGCTACTGCATACCATTATATGCAAACAATAAAGGCTATCATTTGCGGGTTGGACAGTACAATATCTTTCATTCTTGTCATAGGACTTTACAGTCTCCAGGTGAGTTCTGAAGCCAGGTAGGCTGCTCTAATTGTTAACATGTCACGCAACTCGAAAGACTGGTTTCTTGTCATGCAATTTTTTATTGTCGGTTTTGTTTTTTCTATTCACTCACTTTTTGTTGTAAACTCTTGAAAGAACACCTAGGCAAACAGTGCTGACCCAGATCAGACGCCACATAATGGGTTGTCTGATCAGGGTCTAGATTGTTTGCTATTTGGATTCTCTATCAAAAATGAAGTTAGGATGAAAAATTAGACCGGATGCCCTGTTAATGACAACTTCGACTTATCTAACTTATAACAATTGAAGAGTCTACCAGCAGACAATGGGTTTTGCCATTTGTGTGTATTAAATTCTTGATATTTCAGGGATTACACAGCTATTCGATGAGGTGTGTTTCCATTGTGGAGATACAGACATAGAAGACACTGAAGAGATACGACAGCTAAGAGAAAGACATGGAATAGTTCGTCCAATATGTACAACATGTCGTGAAGCAGGAAAACCTATTAAGACTAGGAATGCGCTTAAAATTAAAAAACGAAAGTGACTGTACAAATCTGTTGAAACACAAGATTTCTTAGATGTAGAATTTGCCTTTAAATATGGACTTTGAGAATATCTAGAATGTAATTTTAATTTCTGCAACACATGTCTTGGCTTAGATATGGCATGGAACGGTTCTAATTTTTATGTATATGGGATCAAATATTCATCATATGTGACTGAAATAAGTTGTAATATTAGGTTTTTAAAATTGTGTGCGGTGCTCAGGTTTGGTAGGAAATATACATGAAACCTGTGCATCATACAACTTTTCAGAACCTGAAATCATGAAATACTTCAGCCACGTATGATATGTAACTGATCTCTTTAACTTTAAACACTTTCGGATTGTCCAGATGGTAGGCATTTGCAGATAACAAAATAACCGTACCTCAAGAACTGAAATTTGTTTCTAAAAGGGTAGGAAATACCGGTATGGTGGTAAAAGGAGATAATGCTGGTTACCAATGTTTTCTTCTATTCACAAATGTTTTCTACGGCCTACTCTCTAGGGTTTGTTAAAAAGTGTTTATCTTTGGTAAGAGTAATGTAGAAATTGCCAAATTCCATTTTTAAAAGCAAATTCTATTTCCAGAAAATGATCTTTTTGTGTAGATCCACTTCAGTGAATTCCAGAACTTACTAAAATGTGTCAAATTTATTTGAAGTTTAGAGGTTATCAAGCTAATGTTGTCGTATGTGGAAGTGTTACTTTCAACATTCCTTCTAGTCAGACTATCATAAAGATCCTGTTACTAAAATGTGTCAAATTTATTTAAAGTTTAATGAATGAATGAATGAATGGAGTTTTATGGCCCGTCGACAGCAAAGGTCATTTTGGGCGCACTAACCACTAATGCAATGCATTTAATTCAGCAAACTGTAATGTTACGGACAAGGCTTAAAATATCAGCTGTGTAAACACTAAAAGGATAAACAGGTCTAGTGACAAAGTCTAAGAATACAGATGGTCAATAGGACCTAAAATCATATCTTTTTATAGAGATTTACCTCTTTCAAAAAGTCAAAAATAAACTCTAACTTTACAGTATCAAATAAATCGCTCATACTATCAACATGAAAAAACCCGTCTCTTGTAGGTGCAGGCCCCCAGCTGGGCGGGGGGATAGAAATTGTCCAGCTGCCGTCCTGCAGTAGTGGTACAACCCCACCAAATCGACCCGCCTGTTTGCCGTGGGTGGAGACTCGTAAGCAGGAAAAGAGGGTCCTGGCAGTTGAGGAGAGCCCAGGGATCTCCAGCTCTTCAACACACTGCTTTGGCCTCGGCTTCTGTGTAAACGAGAGCCTAGATGGGCCCGGTCTAGTGCAATCGGCTGGTCGTTTTAGGATAGGGCGTATTTTATGTCTAACTGTACTGTGTTAGAGGAGCTGTACGGGGGAGGACGTCTGTATTCTGGATACAGATGCCGCCTTCCTGCATGCATCCCGAGACACATCTTCAAAAAACCCATTTTGTTATTCTGAAGCAAACATGGAATATTTAATACCTTTTTTTCTACTATATACATAATTCATGACATCATTCCCATAGGAATAATCTAACATGTGCGTTAAATCTATATTTAACGTTTGCTTGAAAAGTGTTCATTTTACCTCTTACTTTATTGATACCTACTTTTAAGTCCCAGTCTTATATAGGCTTATGGGCTAATTGGGTGGTATGGATTTTTCGTTGGGACTTTGACTACCATGGCAAATCCCTGATCTGGGGGACTACCCATGTTCTTTCCTTGTCGCTCCGACCTATTCATGTCATCTGAGTATACCATCTGGGTAACCCTGGCATGGGGAGCTGGTTTGCCGCTCCATACTCCATGTCCCCTTGTTGGGCTCCGTGGTGGGTAGGGGCTACGGATGATGAAATTTAAAAACACAAACATGGATCCCCAAACTAAAAAAAGAACACGCGATCAACTTGATGCAGACTCGGAAATTCCCCAACCGACTTCGCCTTTTCCACGATTTTTACTGATCGAGTCAACAGTTCCTGATCAACCGCTAAGTAAACTTTCCCCTTTTGTAATTCAAAAGGTTTTGGTGTCAATAGCCGGCTCGCCAAAGTCGGTGAAAAAGCTTTCATCTGGTTCACTGTTGGTTGAAGTAGACAAACCTAAACACGCTGAAAACCTTCTAAAGATCAAGCAGTTTTTCCAAATTCCTGCGAAATGTTCTCCGCACGGTAGTCTGAATACGTCACGTGGAATCATCCGTTGCCCAGATCTTGCTGGAGTATCGGAGGACGAAATCGTACAAGAGCTGGCTAATCAACAAGTTACTGCTGCTCGACGCATAACAGTATATAGAGATGGAATAAGGCGAGAAACTAACACAATCATTCTGACTTTTAGCTCGGCAATTCTACCCAAAACGTTGAAAATTGGTTATTTGAATGTGGGTGTAGACTTGTACATTCCAAACCCTCTTCAATGTTATACTTGCTTCAAGTACGGACATCATGAACGAAAATGCAATAGTAATAGTTCTGATGCTCTGTGTAGACATTGCGGTGAGATGGCGAACACACACGATTCCAGTAATTGCACAAATACAGTTAAATGTGCCAACTGTGGAGGTGAACATGTCGCCACTTCCCGCACATGTCCAGTCTGGAAACGAGAGAAGGAAATTGTTACAATCAAGTATAAAGAAAGTCTCTCCTTTCCTGAGGCAAGGAAAATAGTAAACAGTCGCCTCAACTTGAACAACCTTTACTCGTCTGTCACTAAATCAAATTTGGCTACACCTAAAGAGATGAAAGACGTCCAAACACAGACTATTGATGTTGCCGTACAGACAATTAGCCAGACAAAACCAGATTCTACTGGTAAAAAAACACAAAAGCCTACCGAAAGTACAAAAGCAAGTAAAGGCCCGAGCACTGCATCAAATCGAAGCAAATCGCCAAAGAAAACCCATTCAGATCGTTTTCCAAAAGGATCTGATGACGAAATTAAAAAATTCAACCGCTTCCAGTGTCTCGATGAAGACATGGAAGCAGACGATGATATTGCAAAAACAAAGCAAGGTAAAATCACCAGACTACCTTCACAAACATGAATCATTCCATACTTCATTTCTTACATGTTGTTTTTCTCCTCTTATACTATAGTATGAACAACAATATTTTGCAATGGAATTGTCGAGGTTTTTCAGCTAATGTTGAAGAACTATCAGTTATAATTGATAAATATAGACCAGTGGCATTATGTTTACAAGAAACCTTTCTTACAGATACTAGTAGAGTATCTTTAAAGCATCACTCTGTTTATCGGTCTAATTTCAATGGAGGTGAGAGAGCTAGAGGAGGAGTAGCAGTAGCAGTGAATAACTCTGTTCCTCACCGCAATATGAATCTTAATACTTCTTTGCAAGCAACAGCTGTTAGCATTTCTTTAAACAAAACGATAACAGTATGTTCTATTTACTTGCCTCCAAGTATACCCATTGATTGCTCTAAACTCGATGACCTGATTGATCAGCTTCCTAAACCTTTCATTTTAATGGGCGATTTTAATGCCCATAATACCTTATGGGGTTGTAGAGACACAAATGTTAAAGGTCGACAGGTGGAAGATTTCATTTCCAAGCATGACCTCTGTCTCTTAAACGATAAAACTCACACGTACCTACATCCTGCCACTGGTTCATATTAATCCCTAGACTTGTCTATATGCAGTCCTGAAATTGCTTCCGACTTCAAATGGAAGGTTCATGACGACCTTCATGGAAGCGATCATTTCCCGATTCAAGTATCAGAAATGGGACCTTCGATACAGCAACGACCAGAACGCTGGAAACTTCATAAAGCCAATTGGGAACAATTCAAAATACGCTGCGAACAGTCTATCGATCAAAATGCATTCGAAAACTGTGAAAACCCTGCGGAACATTTTACTTCTTTAGTTTACTCTGCCGCAGAGAAATCAGTTCCTAGAACCTCGACAGATCCAAAGCATCCAAGCAAACCATGGTTTAATGATCACTGCAAAAAAGCCATAGCAGAGCGGAAACGTGTTCTCCGAGATTTCAATCTGAGACCGACTCAGGACAATCTTACAAAGTTTAAAATTGCACGTGCGAAAGCACGACGGACAATAAAACAGAGTAAACGTATGTCTTGGAGACAGTACGTATCTAGATTGAACTCTAGATCGTCTGTCAAAAAGACATGGGATATGGTCCGTAAAATTAATGGAAAAAACTCATATCAAAATGTTGGTCACTTAAATACTGATGATGGTGTCGTCACTTCCAAAATCGATATTGCCAATGCTTTGGCTGAAACATCTGCAGGAAAATCCTCCTCATCGAATTATTCCTCAAATTTTCAAAAACTTCAAAACATAAAAGAAAAAACTAAGTTAAATTTCAAATCGAATAATACGGAGCCATACAATAAGGACTTCTCTATGAAAGAACTGAAGAAAGCGTTAAAGAAATGCCACGACACTGCTGTTGGATGCGACGACATTCATTATCAGTTTTTAAAGCATTTGCCATATCGTTCTCTAGATTGTTTACTCAATATATTTAATCAGGTTTGGCAGACAGGTATTCTTCCCGATTCATGGAAGGAAGCCATAGTAATACCGATACCCAAACCGGGAAAAGATTCTTCTAATCCTGCAAACTATCGCCCTATAGCCTTAACAAGTTGCATTTGTAAAACCATGGAAAGAATGGTGAATGACCGTCTTGTTTGGTTTTTAGAGAAAAATAAATTAATAGCAACCGCTCAGAGCGGATTTCGTAAACAAAGAGGCACTCTTGATCATTTAGTTCGTTTTGAGACATTCATACGTGAAGGTTTTATTAAGAAAGAACATGTTGTTTCTGTGTTTTTTGATCTCGAAAGTGCCTACGATACAACATGGAAGTATGGAATTATGAATGACCTCTATGATTTCGGTATTCGAGGTCGCCTTGCTTATTTCATCTCGGCGTTTTTAAATGAGCGGCAGTTTAGAGTCAGAGTCGGTGATACTTTTTCTAACCCCCATGAACAAGAGATGGGCGTTCCCCAGGGATGTATTCTTTCAGTTACACTCTTTAGCGTAAAGATTAACAACATAATCAAATCTGTAAGTCCTGGTGTGGAATGTTTTCTTTATGTCGACGACTTCTGCATTTGCTACAGGTCAAAACACATGCATACTATTGAGAGACAGCTCCAGCAGGTCCTGAACAATTTAAGCAAATGGTCTGAAGAAAATGGTTTTAAGTTTTCCAAAACAAAAACCAAGTGTATGCATTTTTGTAATTCAAGAAAATTTCATCTTGACCCAGACCTTACATTAGATGGTGTTCGTATAGAAGTCGTCCAAGAGTTCAAATTTCTAGGCCTTTTATTTGATTCCAAGCTGTCGTTCATTCCTCACATCAATTACTTGAGCAATAAATGTCAGAAAGCTCTCAATCTTTTACGTGTAGTCTCCAGTATGGACTGGGGAGCAGATAAAAAAGTGTTATTGCGACTTTATAGGTCGCTTGTAAGATCAAAGTTGGATTACGGTTGCGCAGTGTACGGATCGGCACGTCAGTCATACTTGCGCAAACTTGATACCATTCATAATCAAGGCTTGCGTCTTGTACTGGGCGCATTTAGGACTTCTCCAATAAATAGTCTGTATGCAGAAGCAAACGAGCCTTCCTTGAATCTTAGGCGAAAGAAACTGTCAATGCAGTACTATTTAAAACTGAAGTCAAACCCTGAAAATCCCACTCATAAAGTCGTATTTGAACCTTTGTATAAAGCCGATTTTTTAAAGAAAGAAAATGTAATACCTCCTTTCAGTCTCCGGTGCGAAGCTGATATCCAAAGTCTTGGCTTCGACCTTGATGATATAGCGGAGCAGCATATTACAGATGTGCCTTTATGGACTTCCAACAGTCCGACATTTGTCTATGATCTAGCATCATACAAAAAGGCAACAACAGATCCTACTATATTTAGAATCAAATATCTAGAAATAAAGAGACAGTATTACAATTATGAACACATTTATACAGATGGTTCGAAAGAAGGTGACAGGGTTGCCGCGGCTGCTGTGCCGGACGGCGAACTATACCAGTTTCGTCTTCCAGATAAGTCTTCATTTTTTTCTGCAGAGCTAAAAGCTATAGACCTTGCTCTTGATCATATAAAGGAAGACGGTTACTGGCGCTACATCATTTTTACCGATTCACTCTCTGCCATGCAAGTACTTGATAATGAGAAGACTGATAATGCAATTATTGTTAATCTTTTAGATAAGCTCTCTGACATCTGCGGAACTACTGACATTGTTTTCTGTTGGCTCCCCAGCCACATTGGTATCAGTGGTAATGAAGAGGCAGATAGAGCTGCCAAGGAGGCATTATCACTTGATATTTTACCTTTTAAAGTCCCTTTTACCGATTTTAAACCTTCAATTAATACTTTTATTCAATCTGTATGGAATACTTCGTGGAGCGACCCATTAAATCATCAAAATAAACTTTTCTGTGTTAAGCCAACTCTTGGAGAATGGCTGCCAGGCTCAAGGACTTGTCGCCGCGAAGAAATTGTTTTGGCCCGTTTGCGTATCGGTCATACGCATCTTACGCACTCCTATCTCCTAAAAGGAGAGGAGGCGCCGCAATGCATCCCGTGCTGTACTCCTCTCACCGTGAAACATATATTAACCGAGTGCGTTGACTTAGCGCAAATACGCGATAAATACTACAAAGTAGACAACATGAATCTTTTATTTGATACTGTGAAGATTTAATCATTACTTGAATACCTCAAAGAGGCAAATCTTTTCAGAAAAATTTAGTGTTTTATCTTCCTTGTTACATTCTAACTTAACTCGTTTTAAGGGCTTTTTTGGCCTTTCTGTTATTATTTTTATCCGTTAAACGTCACTTATGCGTACCTTTTACTTTTTACCCATATAGTTTTATACATTCCTAAATCAATACTTCACAGTATCGCTTTTCACCTTCGTATATGCGCCCAATATGACCTCAGCTGTCGACGGGCCATAAAACTCCATTCATTCATTCATTCATTCTTGTAGGTGCAAGGTCTATACAGTCTACAAGTATGTGTTTAACAGTAAGAGGTGCATTGCAGGAAATACATTGGGGTGCTTCTTCTCCTTTGAGGAGGTACGAGTATGTCATGTATGTATGACCAATGCGAAGACGGGCCAAAATAATTTCTTCACGGCGACTTGTCCGCAACCCTGGAAGCCACTCGCCAAGTGTCGGCTCCACTGTAAACAACTTGTTATCTTTGTTAGTTGGGTCATTCCAGGATTGCTGCCATACATTTCGGATAAAGTCATTAATCAATGGTTTAAAATCGTTAAAAGGAACTTTAAAAGGTAAAACTTCCAGTGACAATGCCTCCTTGGCAGCTTTATCTGCCTCTTCATTGCCACTGATACCAATATGGCTAGGGAGCAAACAGAAAACAATATCGGCTTTTTCA
Organism: Tridacna gigas; assembly: GCA_945859785.2. Classification (NCBI taxonomy): domain Eukaryota; kingdom Metazoa; phylum Mollusca; class Bivalvia; order Cardiida; family Cardiidae; genus Tridacna; species Tridacna gigas. Next base: position 71,002,224 of record OX244028.2, read on the forward strand.
CAGATTCCTGATAATTTTTCAAGAAGACTGACTATTAATGGGTTGTCTGTTTTCTCACCCTCAAGTGCTTGCATGGCAGATAAAGAATCTCCAAAGATAATATAGCGCCAGTAAGCGTCCTGTTGAATATGGTTGAGGGCAAGGTCGATTGCTTTTAACTCCGCAGGAAAAATAGAAGAATTATTAGGAAGCCGAAACTGATATAACTCGCCATCGAGCACGGCAGCTGCAGCAACTTTGTCTCCATCTTTAGAACCATCAGTATATATCTCTTCGTGAAGGCAGTATTGTTCTTTTATTTCAAGGAATTTATTTTTAAATATCATAGGATCTGTCGTAGCTTTCTTGTCTGAAGCAAGATTATATATGTAGGTTGCACTTTTAGAAGTCCATAAAGGAAGTTCAGAGATTTTATGTTGTGCTACATCCTCCAGATCGCAATCAAGACAGTTCATATCCGCTTCACAGCGCAAACTAAAAGGTGGTATTACTTTTTCTGTCTTTCGAAATTCATCCTTGTACAGTGGTTTAAATACTGCTTTATGCGTGGGGTTGGTGGGATTTGACTTTAATTTTAAGTAATATTGCAAGGAAACTTTCTTCCTGCGTAAATTTAAAGATGGTTCATTTGCCTCTGCATACAAACTATTGATAGGAGATGTTCTAAAGGCGCCAAGTGCTAAGCGTAAACCTTGGTTATGGATAGAATCCAATTTCCGAAGGTACGATTTCCGAGCTGAGCCATATACAATGCAGCCGTAATCTAACTTTGAACGGAGGAGTGTTCTATAAAGTCTCAAAAGGACTTTTTTGTCGGCTCCCCAGTCCATACTGGAGACAACGCGTAAGAGATTAAGAGCTTTTTGGCATTTATTGCTAAGGTAATTGATGTGAGGAATAAACGACAGCTTAGAGTCAAATAAAAGACCTAAAAATTTGAATTCAGGGACGACTTCAATTTGTACATCATCTAAATAAAGTTCTGGGTCCAAATGAAACTTTCTTGACTGGCAGAAATGCATGCATTTGGTCTTGGTTTTTGAAAATTTAAAACCATTTTCTCCTGACCATTTGGCTAAGTTGTTTAAAACTTGTTGCAACTGCCGTTCAATGGTATGCATATGCTTAGACCTATAGCAAATGCAGAAGTCGTCAACATATAAAAAACATTCCACACCAGGACAAACAGACTTAACGATATTGTTTATTTTGACACTAAAGAGTGTAACGGAAAGAATGCTTCCCTGGGGAACGCCCATTTCCTGTTCATGGGGGTTGGAGTAAGTATTTCCTACCCGGACTCTAAACTGACGTTCATTCAAAAATGCCGAAATGAAATAAGCAAGGCGACCTCTTATACCGAAATCATGGAGGTCGTTCATGATTCCATACTTCCATGTGGTATCATACGCACTCTCGAAATCGAAAAATACAGAAACAACATGTTCCTTTTTAATAAAAGCTTCGCGAATAAAAGTTTCGAAGCGAACTAAGTGGTCAAGAGTGCCTCTTTGTTTACGAAAGCCACACTGGGCGGTAGCAATAAGTTTGTTTTTCTCTAGAAACCAAACAAGGCGGTCATTAACCATTCTTTCCATTGTTTTGCAAATACAACTTGTTAAGGCTATAGGACGATAGTTTGCAGGATTCGTAGAGTCTTTACTTGGTTTTGGTATGGGAATTACTATTGCTTCCTTCCAGGAATCTGGAAGAGTACCAGTATGCCAGACTTGATTAAATATACTCAGTAAACATTCAAGGGATCGAAACGGTAAATGTTTTAAAAACTGATAATGGATGTCATCACATCCAACAGCAGTATCATGACATTTCTTCAGAGCCTTTTTGAGTTCTTTCAAAGTAAAATCCTTATTGTAATGCTCTGTATTATCTGACTTGAAATTCAGTTTAGTTTTTTCTTTGATGTCTTGGAATTTTCGAAATGTAGTCGTATAGTTTGAGGAAGACGACTTCTCTGCAAAAGTTTCTGCCAAGACATTGGTAATATCTGCTTTGGATGTGACAACACCATCATCCGAATTTAAGTGCCCGACATTTAACGAGGAGTTTTTCCCATTAATTTTTCTAATCATATCCCATGTCTTTTTGACAGACGATCTAGAATTTAATCTAGATACGTACAGTCGCCAAGACGCACGTTTACTTTGCTTGATAGTTCGTCGTGCTTTTGCACGTGCAATTTTGAACTTTGAAAGATTTTCCTGAGTCGGTCGCAGATTAAATTGTCTGAGAACAGACTTTCGCTCAGCTATAGCCTTTTTGCAATCATTGTTAAACCATGGCTTGCTTGGATTCTTTGGATTTGTCGATGTCCGAGGAATTGATTTTTCAGCAGCCGAATAAAGTAAGGAAGTGAAAAGTTCTGCAGGATTTTCGCAATCATCAAAAGCAGTGGGATAAATTGATTGTTCGCAGTGAAGTTTGAATTTTTCCCAATTTGCCTTACGGAGCTTCCAGCGTTCTGGACGCTCCTGTATTGATGGTCCTACTTCCGATACCTGAATCGGAAAATGATCACTTCCGTGAAGGTCATCATCAACCTTCCAGTTAAAGTCTGGAACAATTCCAGGGCTGCATATAGTAAGATCTAAAGATGAGTAAGAACCAGTAGCAGGATGAAGATAGGTTGAAGAATTATCATTTAACAATGCAAGATCACGTTTGGTAATAAATTCTTCAATGGTTCGACCCTTGTTATTTGTGTCGGTACATCCCCATAATGTATGATGGGAATTAAAATCTCCCATTAAAATGAATGGTTGCGGTAATTGATCTATAAGATGATCAAGTTTTTTTATATCAATTGGTAAGCTAGGGGGAAGATAAATAGAACACAAAGTAATGGTCTTATTAAAGGAAACATTTACCGCGACAGCTTGAAGAGTAGTGTCAAGCTTGACAGAACGGTGTGGAACATTGTTGTTCACAATCACGGCAACACCTCCAGAAGCTTTATCATTACTATTAAAGTGTTTAAAATAACAAGAGTGATATTTTAAAGTAAAGTTGTCGGAATCTTTGAGAAATGTTTCCTGTAAACAAACTGCCACTGGTTTTTGTTCATTAATGAGAAGGTTTAATTCCTCAACGTTAGCTTTGATGCTTCGACAATTCCATTGCAGAATGTTATTAGTCATCACTAAATTTAGGGTTAAGAAGATACCATAGAACAATGGAAGTATGTATTGATTCATCTCTTATTCAATTTGATAATACGACCTTGCTTATTTGTATTTTGTTCTGCTTGGTCTGTATCCGCCTCCATGTCTTCATCAAGACATTGGAAGCGGTTATGCTGTTGTATATGGTCATCAGATCCCTTTGGAAGGCGATCTGAGAGGGCCTTTTTTGGAGATTTAGCTGGACTTTTAGGGAGTGGCTTCTCTGGTTTCTTGTTGGCTACGGGTCTCTGCGATGTTTTAACACTACTTTGCACTGATTTCTGTGGTTTATCTGTTTGCACAGAAGCATCATTTGTCTGGGTTTGAGCATCTTTGACCTCAACAGTACTTGCTTTACTCGACTTAAGTACGGTGGAAAAGGAGAGGTTGTGCCGTGTCTCCACAATTTTCCTTGCTTCAGGGAAAGACAATCCCTCCTTATATTTGATAGTCACAACCTCCTTCTCCTTCTTCCATATTTTACATGTTCGAGAGGTAGAGGGATGATCTTCACCACAATTGACACATTTTACATCGTTAGTGCATTTGTTGTCGACGTGTGTAATGATAGTAGTTCCACAACGTCTGCAGAGTTCATCTCCTCCGTGAAGTTTGCATGATCTCTCGTGGTGCCCGTACTTAAAACATGCGTAGCACTGCAGGGGGTTTGGGATGTACATATCCACTGACACTTTTAAGTATCCAACCTTCAACCATTTAGGTAGAATTGAAGTGTTGAAGGTAAGAACGATCGTGTTGGTACTCCGTTTCACGTTGTCCCTGAATACAGTGATTCGTCGAGCAGCTGTTACATTTTGGCTTGCAAGATTGGTAGTGATTTCTTCTTCAGTTACTCCCGCAAGGTCCGGACATCGGATAATTCCTCTAGATGTGTTTAAAGAAGTGTGAGGATAGCAGTTGCATGGGATTTCAAAAAAGTGAGAGTTTCAGTAGATTTTCAGCATGTTTCGCTTTTTCAATTTCGACGAGAAGTGAGCCAGAATTTAACTTTTTTACAGACTTGGGTGAACCTGCATGCGAAACAAGAACTTTTTCTATAACAAAAGGTGACAGTTTTGTCAACGGTTGATCCGGTTTAGTCGATTCGATAATCAGAAATCTAGGAAAAGAAGAAGATGTTTGTCCATTATCCGAGTCCGTGTCCAGTTGGTCGCGTGATCGTTTTTTAGTTTGTTGTTCCATGGTTGGGTGTTATATGTTCGTCATCCGTGGCCCCCGCCCACCGCGGAGCCCTACTAGGGGACATGGTGTATGGAGCGGAGTATCCAGCTCCCCATGCCAGGGTTACCCAGATGATATACTCGGGTAGCACAGATAAAGTATAGCGACATACAGCAGACATGGCCAATTCCTGGGAATCAGAGAACCGCCATGGAAACTGCTGCCCCAAACACGAAATCCTAACCACCCGATTAGCCCATGAGCCTATATTAGACCAGGGACTAAAACATGTATGAAAAGTAAAAACTAGTAATTTGAACATACTGACGGTGTATGGATATATGCGAAAAACTATATAATGTCTGTACAAGATACATGCAGTTATAAGAAAAACTTTTCAAGCTCATGCAATGATTACACAATCTGGAACCAGTACAGGCAGTAACAGTTTCGGCACGAATAAATGATGCCCAAATCTAAAAACGACCAGCCGATTGCACTAGACCGGGCCCATCTAGGCTCTCGTTTAGACCGAAGCCGAGGCCGAAGCAGTGTGTTGAAGAGCTGGAGATCCCTGGGCTCCCCTCAACTACCAGGACCCTCTTTTCCGGCTTACGAGTCTCCACCCACGGCAAACTGGCGGGTCCATTGGTGGGGTCTTACCACTCTGCAGGACTGGCAGCCGGCGTATTCTACCCCCCGTCCGGCTGGGGGGATTTAAAGTTTAACTCTTCACCAAACGACAGAATTTTAGACCAGTCTAATTTGAAAGTATTTGCAGACGACACAATAAATGTGGATGAAAAGTTGAAATTTGGTTTCGGAAAAGTAGAAAAACTTTGTGGGAAAAGAAGAAAATGCTGGTTACCAGCATTTTCTCCTTTTCCCACAATGTTTCAGCAAGACTTCTTCTCAAGGTCGTTAAAACTTGGGATTGTGTGGTAATGGGTTCAAGGTTATAAAGCTAATGTTGTGGTTTGTGAAAGTGTTACAGTACTGTCAACTTTTATTCTAGTCAGACTATCATAAAGATTCCAAGTTTTTAGAGTCATGCAGCATCAAACATTGAAGCGCAAGATCAGACTTCTCAAAGAGGAGCATTTTGATCATGGTCTTCAATGTTTGCCATTCTGAATATGATTTTGGTCCTCATTATTCTATGGCATGAGTTAGAGGTTGTTGTTACAATCTTTTCAGCTATCAAAAGAGATTATTAGAAAATTATGGTAATCTGAAAATTATAATACAGACTGCTGGATTACCTTGGTAGTTTTAAGTTTTTGTCCTAGAGGTGTTTGGAGGAAACAAAAAATTGAAACAAAAATTCTCTTTTTTTTAAATTTTTTTATCGACTGTACATTTTCAGAGCTTTTTTTTTTTAATTTTTTTTTTCGTCCCCCCGACCCTAAATCTGAAAAAAAAAAAAAAAAAAAAAAAATCCCGTAAATCAACCAATAAAAAAATTCTGGCCTAAACAATTAAGTATGGAGGGGAAACCTTATAAAGGAATGAAAAAGGTTGAGGGCAAATGGGACTTCTTTGTTGATAGAGCTGAACGCATTCCGATACCTAGAAACTGTTCGAAGCGATGTGATAAGTCTGCTGTGAAAAAGTGCTGTAACATAACAGAAGATGACAGGAAAGAGATTTTCACCAGGTTTTGGAATGATATGAACTGGGAGGAGAAAAAAGTTTACATAAATTCTCTGGTTGAAATTGCACCTGTTAAAGAGAAGACCGCAGCTGATAAAAGTAGCAGAAGAAGTCGGAGCTATAAGTATTATTTGAGAAAGAATAACGAACGACTTCCCGTTTGCAAGAATCTTTTCCTGTCGACGTTTAGAATAGGAGAAAAGATGGTGTATGCATGGGTGGTAAACTCGGCATCTGGAATTCCCGAGAAGCGACGAGATTCCGGTATGTAAACATCAAAACAGGGCTGTCGAAATATCAAAATTTATTTCTATTCGTATGAAAAACCAAAGTCCGAACAAAGTTTACCTGAGCAAACAATGACATTTTCTTATTTCTCCATAAAAGTATGCCGTGCCTACTCAATAGAGGCGCCTTGCGACGACATTTTTTATGAGTTATGAGCATTCCAATAGAATAATAACAAAAATAAATCAAATACAATCCATATAAATATTCCTTGTAATGATAACTGTATCAGAAAGTAAGTATATCACAGTCAATCACAATGTAGAAAATAAAAATATAAAGAGATAAAAATCTACGACATTGATACAAAAATATGTACCTATGAAAGTAAAATAATTTTACATTATTTATATACAAACTTTGAAAACGATTTTCACAAGAATAAAAAAAAAACAGAAATGATAAAAAGTCTAAAACTTTATAAAAGATGTAATCTCACAACAGTAAAAGACAATAATAATCACTCCATTTCATCTCTGCGATAATTTAGAAATCCGAATTACTCTTAGGACATTTTATTGAAAGAAAATAAAAGACATTACACTTTTAACAATGCTACTAAGCGATTGATCATTTGCAGTGCATACAACAAAATTACGTACCATAATTATGTAAACTATGCATTTAGAAAGACAAACAACAGTTGAGTGTAGGCATCGGGATCCATACTATCACACATGTATGCATGCAAAGGTCTCCAATTATTTACGGTAAATACAGAAACTTCAGTTGTTCTTAAAACGTTATTTTACATTTCGTATTTACAGGTGAAAAACATCGAGATCAAGAAAAGCGACATGGAGAACAACGACAGAGTGCGAGAAGCTTCCTTGATTCACTTTCAAAGCTGGAATCCCACTATTGTAGAGCGTCTTCAACGAAATTGTATTTAGAACCACTATTCGACAATTATAGTACATTGTATACAGAATATAAGAAGAACTGTGAATCTCAAAACAAGAAAGTAGCTGGCAGAAGATTATTTCAAGAAACGTTTGATGATTTAAACATGGGTTTGTATTCACCTAGGAAAGACCAGTGTGATGTTTGTTGTAGCTATGACGCTGGCAATATTCCTGAAGAAGAATATCAAGCTCACCAAAGCAGAAAGTTAGATGCAAGAATGGAAAAGAATCGCGATAAAGAGACTGCTGAAAACGATGATTCTGTCAAGGTGATTACAATGGACGTCCAGGCTGTCCTCCTCTGCCCAAAACTTAACGCCAGTGCCTTATACTACAAAACAAAGTTACAGTGCCACAATGTTACCATATATGATTTGAAGTCTAAAGATGTTGATTGTTATTTTTGGCACGAGGGTGAAGCAGACCTAAGTAGTAATTCATTTTCCAGTTGCATAGCTAATTATATAGAAAATGCTGTGGCGAAAAATGATAAAATCAAACATATTATATTATATAGTGATGGTTGCACCTATCAGAATCGAATGTTGTGTTGACAAATACACTACGTCATCTCGCCAAGAAATTAGGTATCGAAATGACACAGAAAATATTGGAAAAAGGCCATACACAAATGGAAGTCGATTCATCTCACAAATGGAAGTCGATTCATCTCACAGCGTAATTGAGAGAAAACTAAAGAAAAAAAATATCTATGTGCCTCAAAATTATGTTGAGCTTATTGAATCTGCCCGTCCGAGCCAACCGTACACTGTGCACTATGTTGACCATTCATTTTTTAGGAAGTATTCTGATCGTAATTATTACACATCTATCAGACCAGGTACTAGTTGTGGACATACGTGCGTTACACTATGGTACAAATGGTGACGTGACATACAAATTAATGTCCAGTGATGAATTCAGAGAGCTTCCTAGGAGAGCACGAAATTCAGAGGCTAATCACGAGGATCCTGGTCCTCTTTACGATAAACCACTGGCGATCAAAAAGTCAAAATTTGATCACTTGATGGCACTAAAACATCATACCATCCGATTATCATCCATTCTATGATAAGCTATTACATCAATAATCTTTACACGTGTATGTTGCCTACATACTGTACTGAATGAAACTTTGAAAATGTTCTTTGAAATTTGAGAGAGCTTCAGTCTCTAAATAAAAAAAAAAATGTTTGATTAATCCCAGCGGGAACATGACGTTTAGGCAACGTCGTATCAACGTCGATGCAACGTCATGGCGTTGATACGACGTTGCCTAAACGTCATCTGTCCACTGGGATTATGTTGGTACTTTTAGAAATGGCGCAGCTTATTCTTTACTGGTCTTGATAATATGTATTATTTTTTTTATTGAGGCTTAAAGGAAAGCATATTGGTCAAGTTGTTTGATTGTTGTTCTAGTTTTGCTGATTTTAAACATTTCATTATACACTGCAAAACGAATGTACAGTGTGAGCTCGGGCTTATATGTTAAAAATGTCAGAAGTAGTTTGTGGTCAAGAATTCCAGAAAATGTTCGCAGATCTTGACGTATGAATGGCCTAGTGCAATATTCGGAGAAACTATTCAAACTCTGCAGGCACTTTACTTTGTTTACAAATCTAGTTCTAAGGCCTGTGATGTCCAAAAATATTCCTTGTGTCTACGAGGTATTTACGTCCATTTGCAAATTTCCAAGGCATCAGTCAGGCTGAAGAGACAGTTAAAATTATGGTAATGTCTACAGAAGCAGATAATTTTCTTCTAATCTTGCACTAGGTTTACATTGCATTCCTTGAAAAAAAAAAATTCCCTTGGCTATTCGGTTATTGTATTCAAAGCATGATATGATCACGTTTATGTGTCAGATTGTCATCCTTGACCTATACCAACTAAGTGCTTAATATAAAAATGGTTTTGTTTAATAAATCGTTCTGAATAAAGCTGTTTTGTTAGATTTGCTTTGCCATTTATGACATGTTAAGTCTATACTCTAATTGGTCAAAAGGGTGTAAGTCGAGCAAAAGAATGAATCAAAATATCGTAACTCTGAGTATGATATTGATGTATTCTGCCAGTCGTTTACTCTTAAAATTGTATTAAATAGCAATTGCTCCTCAGCTGTAGATTGCTCATTTCAAATCAGACTCCTATGTTGTTGGTACTTGCTCAATAACAATCTTCCTGTATTCTAGTTCCTATGTGCAGAAAATATTCACTCCTATTACTAGGGGTCAGTCTGGATAAGTATTGCAAAGCATTTGCTCTGAGCAATCCTTGTCCATACTGTGATGATGTCTGTTTCAGCCCTCTGTTGTTGATACTAGCTTACACGAAACGAATTATGCGATGTAGACCCAGATTTATATCATGATAGGCCTCCATGCACATGAAAACACCCCGTGCAGCCAGCTCTCGGTGACTTTTGTGGGCATGCAGGTGATTTTTCATTATTTTTCTGCAATGTTTGGATCGGCATGTCTGATTCCATCCGCCAGTTTGTCCGATCATTTCCGGCGATTTCTTTGTTTTCGAGTAAGCTACGAATCAAATTTACATTGCATAATAACTCATTTATGTTATACTTAGCTGGGAGAGAGCTGTCATTGTCATTTATTCGCAATCTTTTGCATTTTCGTCAAAGGTCGATCTTCGCAGTGCACGTTGTATATATTCAACGGAAGTTAAATGTAACCTTAATCTCAGTGACCCGGAAAGGCCCTCTGGGAAGAAGTTTGTTTATATCACGTGACACCAAGGTCAAATCTGTACTATTTTTAGCCTATTTGTTATGGTAAGGGTCTTGACAGCTCCTTCTCTCCCTTTTCCGCGATATTTCATAAGTTAAGACTTAGGCCAGTTTTCTTACTTGGAGAACGCTATTTTGTTGGTCGCTATTTGTAGCGCGACCCGTCCGACCAGTTTTCCGTGACCACGACCCGGTTTCTTGGTAGCAACTTGGTCGCGGCCGCACTCTGGCCAGGGTTTCGGCCGCACGACCCCTGGGCACTATATAAGGAACGGCAATTTTTGGTCGGGAGCTCAGTCCGATCTCGAGGGTAAGAAACCTAGCTGCATGTCGTCATTATTCAAAAAGAACTTAGTATAGATATCCCATGATTTTGTAAACCTGACAAACGTTGTGAAAAAAGCAGTACAGAACGTTAAATTATATAATGATTTATTTCAACCATTTTCTTCGAGTACTTTGTAAAATTCCGTTTTAAACACCTTGACTGAGCTCACTTTCGGGGCCATCTGAACCATCCGACGACCTATTGAAATATTTACCACCGGGCCATCAATAAGGCAGCTGATTACACCCAAACCAGGTTTCGAACCAAAGTACATAGACCCTATACCCTCGGTCCGCGGTCCCGTAACACTTTTCATGGTGTCAGAAGTGGGATCCGCTAATCAAACAACGGATCCAGTGATACGAAACCCGTCCAGAACTAGGTCCATCCCTTAGAAGAGAATTAAAGAGAAACGAGAAATGTTTCAGCAACATATTTTTATAGAAGTTTATAATAGACTATAAACAAGTTACCCAGTTTGAAGTTTGGGTAGTATCTATCAACTTAAAGTGTACTGTATATAGTTGAAGTGTACAGTTCATTGCTGACTGACCGAAAATTTTGTGATTGACATTTTAATTTGAACTTTGTGTCCAGCTTATCTATAAGTATGAGCAACCCAGTTCAGGTTGACAGTGAAGTTAGTTTTAGATCCAATCCGGATCAGCATGCAGCAGGTTTAAGAGCAGATGGTGAATCTTTACCTGATCAAGGCATGCATCAGTTTATGAGTGAAGTAACACAGGCACTAAAAGATGTAACAAGAGAGTTACAAGTACTTAGAAACCATTCCAGGTACAGCGTGGGTAGTGATCAGCCACATGACAGTAACAGAAATAATAGTACAGACCAAGATCAGCCCAGACCTGACAACAGACTTCGGTCAAGCCATTCACAAGACGGAGCAGACAACTTTAACAGACCTAGATGGAGTAGAGTCGAAGACTTAGGAAACGGTGAAGATGAAGATCAGACTGCTTATGCTAGTGCAGACTATGATCAGAATAGAAATAATGTTTCGCCTTACTTGCCGGATAGAAACAGACCAAGACGACATGGAAGTAAGTTCCACAGGTTCGCAAGTGTGAAGCTACCTACCTTTGACGGGAAGGAAGATTGGTCAACATGGATCACCCGTTTTGAAGTCATTGCCAACAGGTACCAGTGGTCTGAAGAAGAAAGACTGGACCAGCTGCTACCAAAGCTTGAAGGAACAGCGGCTCAGTTCGCGTTCACACAATTGACCCCAGATATACTAAATGACTATGGAGAGCTACTACACGAAATGAACTGTAGGTTTAGAGTCATTGAAACGCCCAGATCTTTCGCAGCCAAATTTAGTAGACGCTCACAGAAACCGAATGAAAGCGTAGAGGACTTTGCAGCAGATTTGAAAAAACTTTACGATAAAGCGCATGGGTACAGAGATCGTAGAACGCGCGATGAAGACTTGGTTCGAAGATTTTTGGACGGCTTGCACGACGATCAGGTGCGATTCGAAGTCGAATACCACAAGGACCCCAGAAACATTGATGAAGCCGTCTATCATGCCGTTTGTATGATGCAGTGTAGAAATGCTGGGAAACAGAGTAGGAGGAACAATTTCGAAGCTCGGAGAGCAGTCGACGAAAGTTCTGAAGGAGACCCTGAATATTTGACTACTAGCAAATCTGCAGAAACACAAAGCGAGCCTTCAAATGCAGAAGTTTTACAATCAATTAAACAGCTTACCAAAAGAATACAGAATCTTGAAGATAGAGGATCAAGCCGACAGAGTAGTGGTGCAGCAAGGAAAACAAAGGAATGCTTTTACTGTCATGAGGAAGGGCATTTTATAAAAGACTGTCCTAAAAAGAAAAGGGCCAATGCACGTTTAACAGCGAACAAGTCAGATAACCAAAATCAGCCTTTAAACTACCAAGGACCAACCCTTGCGGCCAAAGGGAGTTCCCAGTAATAGAAGAAATATCAGTAGGCCAGAGGAATAACACTTGCAGTGCGTCTGATGCACAGGTGAGCAAGGGTGAAGGACAGGACTTGGCAGATGGCTTGTACATAGAGGGCTATGTAGGAAGCGAGCAAGTGACCTTTACCGCGGACACTGGTGCATCCAGAACAATAATTTCAAGTCGGGTTTACGATAGAATGGACTAGGAGAGTCGACCTATTTTGAGAAGGTCATCTGCTTTGAGAGGAGCCGGCGGAGCCCCAATTAAAGAGAGGGGTAAGGCTGCCTTTCGTCTGATTCTTGGGCCATTAGAGATTGTCAGGGAGGCCATAGTGGCTGACATTTCGGATGAAGCGCTGCTGGGTTATGACATTTTGGGAGATGCAAGTGAGGGGCCTGCGGATATTCTTTTGAGTAGGAATATCATTCAGCTCGGAGGCAAAGACATACCATGCATTCAAAAGAATAGAGTGCAAAAGCCAAGAAGAGTCGTGGTAGCTGATGATGTTTCCATACCGGGACAAGCAGAGGCTGTTGTTAGTGTTTACATTGAACGGCTAGCAAGTGACGACCTTGAAGCAGGTCATTTCCTGATTGAGGCTAGCGACACATTCCAAGATAGATACCCACTGCGGTTAGCGCCAACACTAGTAGATATCAATCAAGGTCCTACATGCTTGGTCAGGATCTTGAACCCTTTTCCTAACGACGTTAAACTATGGCAAGATTCTGAGATAGGGACAGCTGAAAAAATTGAAAAAGTAGTAAGTGTAGTCACAACATCTGAAAATGTGGAAGAAGGAGGTAATTTAGCCCAAGCTAGGCGCATACAAATTAACCAAGCTAATACGACAGAATTTGAGCAGCTCAAAGCAACATCTGTTGAAGAAGTCCCTGACCACTTGGCGCAGCTGTTCAAAAGAGCTACTGAAGGGAAGTCTGAACATGAGAAACAGATAATAGCAGGACTCTTGAAAAAGCATGAAAACACCTTTTCAAGATCCGAGTGGGACATAGGTTTGACTGATATAGCAGAACACCCAATCAATACGGGCGATGCCCAGCCAATAAAGCAAAGACCCAGGCGAGTTCCATTAGCATTTGCGAGCGAAGAAAAGGCGGCAATAGAGGATCTTCTGCGTAAGGGCGTGATCCGTAGAAGTACTTCGCCCTGGTCTTCGCCCATAGTGCTCGTTAAGAAGAAATCAGGTGCCATAAGGCCTTGTATTGATTACAGGAGGGTTAACGCCCTAGTCAAGCCCGATGGATTCCCTCTCCCTCGCATTCAAGATTGCCTAGATTCTGTTGCTGGATCTTCTCTATTTAGTAGTTTCGATCTGACAAGCGGGTATTTTCAGATACCCTTAAAAGAAGAGGACATCCCTAAGAGTGCATTTGCATGTAAATTTGGTCATTTTGAGATGACCCGGATGCCCTTCGGTCTAAACAATTCAGCCAGTACATTCCAGCGAACAATGGAATTGGTCCTGCAGGGTTTACAATGGGAAACCTGTTTGGTTTATATTGATGACATTATTGTGTTTGGTATAGACTTTGATCAGCATGTACAAAGGGTCGATGAGGTTTTGACTAGGATTGCTAAGGCAGGGCTAAAGCTGAAGCCCGAAAAATGCAACATGCTCCAAACTGAAGTGGTATTTTTAGGTCATATTGTCTCAGCAAAAGGTGTGCAACCCGATCCAGCGAATATAGCTAAAATCGCAGGTTGGTCCAGACCTACCACTACCAAGGAGGTCAAACAGTTTGTTGCTACTGGTTCGTATTACAGGCGGTTTATGAAAAACTTCGCGAAAGTCGCAAGACCTCTTCATGACCTTACAAAAAAGGATGCAGTGTTCAAATGGGATGAAGAGCATGAAGATGCCTTCAACAAGATAAAGGAAGCTTTGATGGGACCTGACATTATGGGTCACCCCATGAATGATGGTGGAACTTTCTACCTGGATACAGATGCTTCTGGCATTGGTATTGGAGCAGTTCTCTCTCAAGAGCAAGGCGGACGCGAAAGAGTCATAGCCTATGCTAGCCGATCCCTCAGCAAGTGCGAACGCAATTACTGTATCACAGAACAAGAACTTTTGGCAGTAGTATACTTCATTCAATATTTCCGACAGTACCTTCTCGGAAGAAAATTTGTGGTTCGAAGTGACCACCAGTCCTTAGTCTGGCTCTTCAGTCTCAAGGAGCCTAATGGAAAGATTGCACGTTGGATTGAAATTCTAGCCCCATATGATTTCTCGATCGAATACAGGCCAGGGGTAAAACAGGGTCATTGCGATGCACTATCTAGATGCAAGTCTCCAAAGGATTGCTCATGTGCAGATGTCGACATGAGTGAACCTCTGAAGTGTGGACCCTGTGCGAAATGCAAGCGTCGCGCAGAACTCATGATGCTGATGCCTAAGAATGGGAAAGAAGAAACAGATGTGTCAGAACTCAAGAGGAATACCAATGAAACCAGAACTAAGGTGGAAGAAACAAGCACATTAAGTCAAATGGTTCGAGCAACTATGAATTCACAGAATGTTGAGCCTACTCAAGGGACATCTTATTTACCAGATTGTTCATCACTAACCCCTACAGACTGGGCATGGGAAGAGAGCCCTTCAGAAGTTGTGCAGAGACAGCAGAATGATCCAGATATTGAACCTATTTTGTCCTCAAAGATTACAGGTGTGAAGCCTAGTATTGAGTACATGACCACCAAAAGCCCTGCATCTCGACATTATTGGATCCTATGGGATGATCTTTTCCTTAGTAATGGGGTATTGTGTAGAAAGTTTTTAAAGAAAAATGGCATAGATAGCTATGTACAAGTAATAGCCCCTATGGAGTGGCATAAGGACATTGTGAAACAGATGCATGACTCGCCAATGTCTGGACATCTCGGAGTTAAGAAGACTAAAGAGAAACTGCTACAGAGGTATTACTGGTTCAAGCTTAAACAGGACGTCAAGTTACACATTAAGATGTGTGATATATGCGCTGCAGACAAGACACCAACAAAAACACCAAGGGCACCGATGGGACATCTTAAGAGTGGAGGACCTTGGGATACATTGGCTATAGATTATTTGGGACCATTTCCCAAGTCAGAGAGTGGCAATAAGTATATCCTGGTCATGACTGACCACTTCACGAAATATGTAGAAGTAATTGCCGTACCAAACCAGCAAGCCGAAGATTGCGCATCAAGAATTATGAATGAAGTAATTTCGAGATGGGGTACACCTCTATCCATTCATAGCGACCAAGGTACAACTTTTGGAAGTAAAGTTTTCCAAGACCTATGTCGGCTCCTACAGGTGAGAAAAACTAGGACCAGTCCCAGGAATCCAAGAGGAAACGGTCAAACTGAGCGGTTTAACAGAACCCTTCTGAAAATGATAAGAGCTTACCTATCTGGCGAACAGAGAAATTGGGACAAGCATTTGGGAGTTATTGCTGGTGCGTATAGAGCCACCCCACATGAATCAACAGAACTAACCCCAAATTTAATGAGCATTGGACGTGAAGTGAGACTACCTGTAGATGTAATCTATGGTAGTTCAGCAGTAAAAAGGGATCAAGAAGTACTCAGTGTGAGTGTTACTGCCTTCGTCGTATTATACCGGACTTTAACAATCGTATTTACCGGACTTTCTTGCCAAAGGTTTGATCCGGGTTTTATCATTCCTAAATTTCCGTTTGAGCATGCGCACTTGAGAGAAATCCATGTTTTGCGAAAGTTCCTTGTGGGATGTCAACATTTTAACATGTATTTGAGGCCCAAAGAGGTAAATATAATTATGACATCCCATAAATATTGTGTCTGAGTATACAGTCGTTTGATAGCTTGCGTCATTATTTGGTCAGTCGGTCTGTCTTGTTGCAATTAACGATATTTCGTGTCGGTTTCAGTTCAGTTTTCATTCGCGTACTGTCTCGTGATTATATCTTTCTTTAGAGATCAGGCAGTAAGGTCGGCTCTCTTTCTATTTTCAGTTCGACGGATTAACAGGATACTATGGGTTGTAGCCTTTATACAGTAAATAAATCCAGTCCGGCTCAATGGACATTGAAATCTACTTTGTGTTAATTTGTCATGCGAAACATTCCCGCAATAGTCGAACTCTGTGACCTTCAAGCAAGTGGCAGCCTGTATGAGAAGAACGGACATTTTATTTGGATGAACTTTAACTTTTCACTATGAGTGAAGAAGATCACAGACAGCGCAAGATGACTGAGAAGGGTTTCCAGTTTAATGTCGAGCAACAACTCCACATCCTCAGGTCCATAATTACAAAATGGAATGAAAGTGCTGAAAGGCTGAATGTTCTTCTATCAGATACATCTGATGTTAGTAAAATAAAGACTGAACGTGACATTCTGATTGGTCTAGCTAAAGAACTGCGTACCAGTAGGGATCGACTTAGAGACATAGTCCTTGCACAGGACCAAAGTTCAGCAGATATCGAAGGCATGTTTCGAGCAGCAGACTCTACAGAAGCCGAGCACCACAAATTGATTATTGAAACAAGTAATACACTATGTGATCTTAGGTTTGAGGGGTCAATTAGATCAAGAGCGTCTATCTCTTCGCGAGTTTCAAAGGTTTCTAGTCGTCATTCTAAAGCTACATTTGAAGATGATCTCCCTGATGATAATGATAGTGTGTCAAAATTGAATTCAATGAAAATTAAGTTGAAGTATATTGATGCTGAATCTCAAGCTAGATTGAATTATGAGAAAATTAAACTTAAGAGAAGTCTAGAAATTGCTGAGGCTAATCTAAATGTGTGTAAAGAAGGGACACCAGACAAACATTTTGACCTTACTAGCAACTACATTCCGACTGACATTCGGACTGACATTCGGACTGATGTGCCGACTGACTATCATAATGACATTCTGGACATAAATCCCAGTGACATAAAAAATGGAATGCCATTTGATGCTGCTGATGAGATTGTCCCCGATAGGAAACCCATGCTTAGTCGGCCTAAACCAGAATTTCGACATTTTCCCAATTACTCAACACACATTCCGCCTGTTAAAGATCTGTCTCCTCCTAAACAGAGCATAGAGGGAGAATTGTCACAAGTTGTGAAAACTTTGACACAGCAAGTAATGTTAAGTAGGTTACCTCCCCCCGAACCTAGTGTTTTTACTGGTGATGCATTGAAATACCCTGGCTGGAAAAGAGAATTTCAGACTCTTATTGAACATAGACTAGTCCCATCTTCAGAAAGGATGCATTATTTAAAGAGATATTTGGGAGGACCCGCCAGAGAAGCTGTAGAAAATTTCTTTCTACTCTCCTCTGACAGTGCCTACAATGATGCGTTACGTTTACTAGATGAACGTTTCGGTGACCCCTTTGTTGTGGGTAGTGCTTTCCGTGACAAAATTGAGAACTGGCCCAAAATTTCTAGTAAGGACCATATTGCCCTTCAGAAATTTTCAGATTTTCTAAGGCAATGTAGCACTGCCATGGAAAATATCCAGTCATTGAAAGTGCTTGATGACGACCGTGAGAATAGGAAATTTATTGCCAAACTCCCTGAGTGGTTGGTGCACAAATGGGCTAGAATAGTGTTTCATTGGAAGGAGGAAGTTGGTCAGTTTCCTCCCTTCAAGATTTTTTCAGATTTTGTTACTAGAGAAGCAAAAATAGCTAATAATCCAGTCACTGCAAGCGAGGGTAGTCGAGTCAAAACGTCAAGGTCAAATGACAATAAATCTTCCAGGTCACTTGCTACTGGACTTAATGATTCAAAACCAAAGAACTCTCCTGAGTCTACATTAAAATGTCCATTTTGTTCAGTGAGCCATGAACTGGATGACTGTTCCAAGTTTTTAGAAAAACCTTTACATGAGAGAAAGAAATTTGCATCAGAAAAGGGTTTATGTTTTGGATGCTTGCAAACAGGTCATTTTTCTAGGAAGTGTAAAAGGCGTAAAGTTTGTAAAAAATGTTCAAAATTGCACCCAACTGCTTTTCATGGTGATGTTAGAAATCCTGCATCACAGAACGAACCAAATTCAGCCACAAATTGTAAATCTTTGGACCATAGCAAAGAGAATAAATTTGTGTCAAGTACTTCTTTGGTTAGTAACTCAGGAGTATGTAATAAAACTTCAATGGTCGTCCCGGTTTATATTGCTCACAAAGATAACCCCCGTCATGAGAGACTGGTGTATGCAATGCTTGACACTCAGTCAGATACTACATTTATTCTAGAAGAGACCTGTCAAGCATTAGGTCTGTCTGGTCCGTCAGTTCAGTTGTCATTATCTACTATGTATGCGTCAGACACTGTGGTCGATAGCCAAAGAGTTCATGGCTTGTCTGTTCGTGGAGTCAACTGTGGTTTAAATCTCTCAGTGCCTGTAGCCTATTCAATTCAGTCAATACCAGCAAATAAGTTACACATTCCAACCCCAGCGGTTGCTAGAAGATGGCCTCATTTAGCCTGTATAACAGATAAACTTGTGCCTCTTTTAGACTGTGAGATTGGGCTTTTGATAGGGTATAATTGTCCTCGAGCCATGATGCCAAGAGAGGTAATAGCCCCAGACACTGATGGCCCTTCTGCTCAGCGTACTGATCTTGGCTGGAGCATTGTTGGGATTGTGGATCCTCAGTCCCATAGCAATCAAGCAGATACCTTTAATACTTTGAACCATAGAATCTGCTCTCATGAGGTTACTTTACCAGATAGGTCTAAAGAGTGTGAAGATGTCTCCTTTGTGTTTCAAGCAAAAACTAAGGTTTTTTGCCCAGCCGATCTTACAAGAATGTTTGCATTAGACTTTTCTGAGAAAGGTGATCAGCTTAACTCTAGTGTTTTAGTCTCACAGGAGGATTTGAGATTTATTGAAATAATGGAACAAGGAATTAAGTTTGAACAAGGTCATTATACAATGCCTTTGCCATTTAAGGGTCAGCCCCCAATTCTCCCAAACAATAAGCAGTTGGCACTTAATAGGTTGAATTGTTTGCGAAAAAGGCTAGTGCGTGATGAAATATTTCGTCAACATTATGAAACCTTTATGAATGACCTGCTGGTAAATGGCTATGCAGAAAAAATCCCAGATTCAGAAGTAGAGCTTAACAATGGCCGTGAGTGGTATATTCCACACCACGGGGTATACCATTCCAAGAAGCCAGACAAATTGAGAGTGGTTTTCGACTGTAGTTCTTCATTCAAAGATCACAGTTTGAACAAATACCTTTTGCAAGGCCCCGACCTAACTAACACACTTATTGGCGTGCTATGTCGCTTTCGGATGGAAAGGGTTGCCTTTACATGTGATATCAAGCAAATGTTTCACCAGTTCTTCGTTCACATAGAACATCAGAATTATTTGCGATTCTTCTGGTGGTCTGATAAGGCACTAAGTAGAGTTGCCCCCTATCGTATGTGCGTGCATCTCTTTGGAGCTACATCTTCGCCAGGATGTGCCAACTTTGGCTTGAAGCAAATTGCTTGTGACAATGAAGCCACATTCGGTAAAGATGTAGCTGACTTTCTGAGAAATGATTTTTACGTAGATGATGGTCTGAAGTCCCTATCGTCTGTCTCAGAAGCAGTACAAATGATAAGATCTTGTCAAGATATGTGCAAACAAGGTGGGTTACATTTGCATAAGTTCACAAGCAATTCAAAGGAAGTTTTAGCTCAGATTCCTGAGAGGGATAGAGCAACTGAGTTAAGTAGAATTAACATATTTAGTGACTCATTACCCATTGAACGCACACTTGGTGTGTTGTGGAACATTGAATCAGACACCTTTGAGTTTAGGATAACATTACATGATAGACCTTTGACTAGGAGGGGAATTCTCTCATCAGTTAGTTCTATATATGATCCCCTTGGTTTCATAGCTCCTGTAATTCTTACAGGCAAACAAATTCTACAGCAGATGTGTGCTGACAATATGGACTGGGATGACCCCCTTCCTGATGAATTGTATATGAAATGGCAACATTGGAGAAATGGTCTCCTTGATCTTGAATCAATACAGGTTGAAAGATGCCTTAAACCTGATAATTTTGGTCAGGTAAAGTCAGTTGAGATGCATCACTTCTCAGATGCAAGTACTTTAGGTTATGGACAGTGTTCATACCTTAAGCTTATAGACAGTGACCAGAATGTACATTGCTCCCTACTTATGGGTAAGTCTAGGGTAGCCCCAATTAAAACTATGACAATACCAAGACTAGAACTGACAGCAGCTGTAGTATCAGTAAGGATAAGCTCCTCACTACAAAATGAGCTGCATTATGAGAATGCTACTCATGTTTTTTGGACAGACAGTCGTGTCGTTTTAGGGTACATTTCAAATGACTCTAAGAGATTCCAAGTTTTTGTTGCAAATAGGGTGCAACAGATCAGAAATGTTACTCGACCAGAACAATGGCATTATATTGACACAAAGGATAACCCGGCAGATGTAGCATCTCGAGGTGCTACGCCTTTAGAATTGAAGAAATCTGATTGGTTCAATGGTCCAAAGTTTCTTTGGAATTCAGATTTTGTTCCTGAGAGTGACCATAATTATGACTTTGACTTAAGTCATGACCTTGAACTTAAAGGAAACCAATGTTTGATGTCTTGCTCTGTTCTACCAAGACAGAATTTCATTTTGAGTAATTTGGAGTATTTCTCAGACTGGTTTTGTGTTATTAGGGCAGTTTATTGGTGCCTAAGATACAAATCGTTATTGCTGTCGCGTGTCAAAGAAAAACACATGATTCCTTCCAAGCAAGCAGTACAGACTACTTCAGCTTTGTGTCCATCAGTCAAAGATTTGAAGCAATCCGAAACGGAAATCATTAGATTGGTGCAAGCAAATTATTTCCAAAGAGAATTGGAAATTCTGACTAGACGTACTTTTGACACAGACAAGACACAGCTTCGTATTTCAAGGGACTCTAGACTGTATAAGTTAAATCCTTTTATTGATAAATCAGGCTTGATTCGCGTGGGCGGTAGAATGAGAAATTCTTCAGATGATTTTAATGTTAATCATCCTGTGATTTTACCTAGAAAGGGACATATCACAAATCTGATCATCAGATATTTTCATGAACGCGTTAAGCATCAGGGTCGCGGCATGACAGTTAATGAACTAAGAGCCAATGGTTTTTGGATACTAGGTTGTAGTACTGCAGTCTCAGAGTTTCTTTATCACTGCGTCACATGTCGTAAATTAAGAGGCAAGACTCAAATTCAGAAAATGGCTGATTTACCTTTTGATAGGGTTGATCCCGCTCCGCCATTTTCGTACTGTGGAGTTGATTACTTCGGGCCGTTCTTGATTAAAGAGGGTAGGAAAGAGCTCAAACGATACGGTGTATTGTTTACCTGTTTCACAAGTAGGGCTATTCACTTAGAAATTGCAAACAGCCTTGAGACTGATTCTTTTATAAATGCATTAAGACGCTTTCTTTCCCTATGGGGCCCCGTGCGCCAACTAAGATCAGACAGAGGCACAAACTTTATTGGCACTGAGAGAGAGCTAAGGCAAGAGTTATCTCGGATGAACATAGATACTATAACAAACTTTCTCAACAAAGAAGGATGTGACTATTTTCCATTTAAGTTAAATGTGCCCTCCGCTAGCCACATGGGCGGTGTGTGGGAAAGACAGATACGAACAGTGCGTAATGTTCTCACTAGACTTCTTCAGCAGCATGGAACACAACTTGACGATGAATCATTAAGAACGCTATTTTGTGAAGTGACAGCAGTTGTGAATAGTCGCCCTTTAAGTGTAGAAAACATAAACGATCCGTTATCTAGTGCTCCATTGACTCCGAATCACTTGTTAACTATGAAGTCAAAGGTTCTTTTACCGCCACCAGGTAAATTTGTACCAACTGATATGTACATTCGTAAAAGGTGGAAAAGGGTTCAGTACTTAGCCAATGAATTCTGGTATAGATGGAGAAAGGAGTACTTAAGTAATCTACAGAGTAGAAGTAAATGGATCCAGACTAGACGAAACATCCAAGAAGGTGACATAGTCATGATACAGGACAATAATCTGCCTAGGAACCAGTGGCGTATTGGAAAGGTGTGCAATGCCAGGCAAGATGACGATGGTTTAGTTCGCAAGGTCACTGTGACAGTTGTGTCAAGATCATTAGACAATCAAAATAAGGAAGTCTGTGGTGTAATCAAACTTGAGAGACCCATTCATAAACTAGTTTTATTGAAAGAATCTGAAACAGAACTTTTATCTTAAGGGTTATTCCCCATCAAGGAGCCATAGAGACTCTTATTTATGTATAACAATATATTTGAACTATTTAGAATGATCAGTGGTTAGATTACCAGCTAATAGCAAGTTACCTGTATAAAGCAACCACCTGTGTTTAGAAGCAACTTGTTTATGCAGCCACTAAATTTAAGACGGTGTAAGGCCCTTAAATTTTTGGCTCCATTAACCAGTTCAAATAAGATTTTAATTTAGATGAGAATCCTGAATTAAGCAATTTATTAAGTAGCAATTAAGTAATTGCTTATTTGGTTTATTCACTCTTGTTTGAAATTATTCAGATTAACCTTTTGCTGTTGTGAAAGTTAAACTTGTTGAGATTTGTAAAGGAGAACACTGTGATTCCTTGATTGCCTTTACCTTACATGTATAATGCGTTTTTGCGAAAGTGTGTTGCACTT
This sequence comes from Tridacna gigas, assembly GCA_945859785.2. Classification (NCBI taxonomy): domain Eukaryota; kingdom Metazoa; phylum Mollusca; class Bivalvia; order Cardiida; family Cardiidae; genus Tridacna; species Tridacna gigas. The sequence continues at coordinate 71,025,150 of OX244028.2, forward strand.
CTGCTTGCTGCGATTCTTTTAAGTACTCGTGCAACATTTTACTTATTGCGACCAGAATTGTTTGCGAGGTCTTTGCGCTTTTGGGAGTTTTGGTGTTCTTGTTTACTTAACTTTAAGATTGAGTTAATTTAAAATTAGTGGATAACTAATTTTGGGGAGCCATGTTACTGCCTTCGTCGTATTATACCGGACTTTAACAATCGTATTTACCGGACTTTCTTGCCAAAGGTTTGATCCGGGTTTTATCATTCCTAAATTTCCGTTTGAGCATGCGCACTTGAGAGAAATCCATGTTTTGCGAAAGTTCCTTGTGGGATGTCAACATTTTAACATGTATTTGAGGCCCAAAGAGGTAAATATAATTATGACATCCCATAAATATTGTGTCTGAGTATACAGTCGTTTGATAGCTTGCGTCATTATTTGGTCAGTCGGTCTGTCTTGTTGCAATTAACGATATTTCGTGTCGGTTTCAGTTCAGTTTTCATTCGCGTACTGTCTCGTGATTATATCTTTCTTTAGAGATCAGGCAGTAAGGTCGGCTCTCTTTCTATTTTCAGTTCGACGGATTAACAGGATACTATGGGTTGTAGCCTTTATACAGTAAATAAATCCAGTCCGGCTCAATGGACATTGAAATCTACTTTGTGTTAATTTGTCATGCGAAACATTCCCGCAATAGTCGAACTCTGTGACCTTCAAGCAAGTGGCAGCCTGTATGAGAAGAACGGACATTTTATTTGGATGAACTTTAACTTTTCACTATGAGTGAAGAAGATCACAGACAGCGCAAGATGACTGAGAAGGGTTTCCAGTTTAATGTCGAGCAACAACTCCACATCCTCAGGTCCATAATTACAAAATGGAATGAAAGTGCTGAAAGGCTGAATGTTCTTCTATCAGATACATCTGATGTTAGTAAAATAAAGACTGAACGTGACATTCTGATTGGTCTAGCTAAAGAACTGCGTACCAGTAGGGATCGACTTAGAGACATAGTCCTTGCACAGGACCAAAGTTCAGCAGATATCGAAGGCATGTTTCGAGCAGCAGACTCTACAGAAGCCGAGCACCACAAATTGATTATTGAAACAAGTAATACACTATGTGATCTTAGGTTTGAGGGGTCAATTAGATCAAGAGCGTCTATCTCTTCGCGAGTTTCAAAGGTTTCTAGTCGTCATTCTAAAGCTACATTTGAAGATGATCTCCCTGATGATAATGATAGTGTGTCAAAATTGAATTCAATGAAAATTAAGTTGAAGTATATTGATGCTGAATCTCAAGCTAGATTGAATTATGAGAAAATTAAACTTAAGAGAAGTCTAGAAATTGCTGAGGCTAATCTAAATGTGTGTAAAGAAGGGACACCAGACAAACATTTTGACCTTACTAGCAACTACATTCCGACTGACATTCGGACTGACATTCGGACTGATGTGCCGACTATCATAATGACATTCTGGACATAAATCCCAGTGACATAAAAAATGGAATGCCATTTGATGCTGCTGATGAGATTGTCCCCGATAGGAAACCCATGCTTAGTCGGCCTAAACCAGAATTTCGACATTTTCCCAATTACTCAACACACATTCCGCCTGTTAAAGATCTGTCTCCTCCTAAACAGAGCATAGAGGGAGAATTGTCACAAGTTGTGAAAACTTTGACACAGCAAGTAATGTTAAGTAGGTTACCTCCCCCCGAACCTAGTGTTTTTACTGGTGATGCATTGAAATACCCTGGCTGGAAAAGAGAATTTCAGACTCTTATTGAACATAGACTAGTCCCATCTTCAGAAAGGATGCATTATTTAAAGAGATATTTGGGAGGACCCGCCAGAGAAGCTGTAGAAAATTTCTTTCTACTCTCCTCTGACAGTGCCTACAATGATGCGTTACGTTTACTAGATGAACGTTTCGGTGACCCCTTTGTTGTGGGTAGTGCTTTCCGTGACAAAATTGAGAACTGGCCCAAAATTTCTAGTAAGGACCATATTGCCCTTCAGAAATTTTCAGATTTTCTAAGGCAATGTAGCACTGCCATGGAAAATATCCAGTCATTGAAAGTGCTTGATGACGACCGTGAGAATAGGAAATTTATTGCCAAACTCCCTGAGTGGTTGGTGCACAAATGGGCTAGAATAGTGTTTCATTGGAAGGAGGAAGTTGGTCAGTTTCCTCCCTTCAAGATTTTTTCAGATTTTGTTACTAGAGAAGCAAAAATAGCTAATAATCCAGTCACTGCAAGCGAGGGTAGTCGAGTCAAAACGTCAAGGTCAAATGACAATAAATCTTCCAGGTCACTTGCTACTGGACTTAATGATTCAAAACCAAAGAACTCTCCTGAGTCTACATTAAAATGTCCATTTTGTTCAGTGAGCCATGAACTGGATGACTGTTCCAAGTTTTTAGAAAAACCTTTACATGAGAGAAAGAAATTTGCATCAGAAAAGGGTTTATGTTTTGGATGCTTGCAAACAGGTCATTTTTCTAGGAAGTGTAAAAGGCGTAAAGTTTGTAAAAAATGTTCAAAATTGCACCCAACTGCTTTTCATGGTGATGTTAGAAATCCTGCATCACAGAACGAACCAAATTCAGCCACAAATTGTAAATCTTTGGACCATAGCAAAGAGAATAAATTTGTGTCAAGTACTTCTTTGGTTAGTAACTCAGGAGTATGTAATAAAACTTCAATGGTCGTCCCGGTTTATATTGCTCACAAAGATAACCCCCGTCATGAGAGACTGGTGTATGCAATGCTTGACACTCAGTCAGATACTACATTTATTCTAGAAGAGACCTGTCAAGCATTAGGTCTGTCTGGTCCGTCAGTTCAGTTGTCATTATCTACTATGTATGCGTCAGACACTGTGGTCGATAGCCAAAGAGTTCATGGCTTGTCTGTTCGTGGAGTCAACTGTGGTTTAAATCTCTCAGTGCCTGTAGCCTATTCAATTCAGTCAATACCAGCAAATAAGTTACACATTCCAACCCCAGCGGTTGCTAGAAGATGGCCTCATTTAGCCTGTATAACAGATAAACTTGTGCCTCTTTTAGACTGTGAGATTGGGCTTTTGATAGGGTATAATTGTCCTCGAGCCATGATGCCAAGAGAGGTAATAGCCCCAGACACTGATGGCCCTTCTGCTCAGCGTACTGATCTTGGCTGGAGCATTGTTGGGATTGTGGATCCTCAGTCCCATAGCAATCAAGCAGATACCTTTAATACTTTGAACCATAGAATCTGCTCTCATGAGGTTACTTTACCAGATAGGTCTAAAGAGTGTGAAGATGTCTCCTTTGTGTTTCAAGCAAAAACTAAGGTTTTTTGCCCAGCCGATCTTACAAGAATGTTTGCATTAGACTTTTCTGAGAAAGGTGATCAGCTTAACTCTAGTGTTTTAGTCTCACAGGAGGATTTGAGATTTATTGAAATAATGGAACAAGGAATTAAGTTTGAACAAGGTCATTATACAATGCCTTTGCCATTTAAGGGTCAGCCCCCAATTCTCCCAAACAATAAGCAGTTGGCACTTAATAGGTTGAATTGTTTGCGAAAAAGGCTAGTGCGTGATGAAATATTTCGTCAACATTATGAAACCTTTATGAATGACCTGCTGGTAAATGGCTATGCAGAAAAAATCCCAGATTCAGAAGTAGAGCTTAACAATGGCCGTGAGTGGTATATTCCACACCACGGGGTATACCATTCCAAGAAGCCAGACAAATTGAGAGTGGTTTTCGACTGTAGTTCTTCATTCAAAGATCACAGTTTGAACAAATACCTTTTGCAAGGCCCCGACCTAACTAACACACTTATTGGCGTGCTATGTCGCTTTCGGATGGAAAGGGTTGCCTTTACATGTGATATCAAGCAAATGTTTCACCAGTTCTTCGTTCACATAGAACATCAGAATTATTTGCGATTCTTCTGGTGGTCTGATAAGGCACTAAGTAGAGTTGCCCCCTATCGTATGTGCGTGCATCTCTTTGGAGCTACATCTTCGCCAGGATGTGCCAACTTTGGCTTGAAGCAAATTGCTTGTGACAATGAAGCCACATTCGGTAAAGATGTAGCTGACTTTCTGAGAAATGATTTTTACGTAGATGATGGTCTGAAGTCCCTATCGTCTGTCTCAGAAGCAGTACAAATGATAAGATCTTGTCAAGATATGTGCAAACAAGGTGGGTTACATTTGCATAAGTTCACAAGCAATTCAAAGGAAGTTTTAGCTCAGATTCCTGAGAGGGATAGAGCAACTGAGTTAAGTAGAATTAACATATTTAGTGACTCATTACCCATTGAACGCACACTTGGTGTGTTGTGGAACATTGAATCAGACACCTTTGAGTTTAGGATAACATTACATGATAGACCTTTGACTAGGAGGGGAATTCTCTCATCAGTTAGTTCTATATATGATCCCCTTGGTTTCATAGCTCCTGTAATTCTTACAGGCAAACAAATTCTACAGCAGATGTGTGCTGACAATATGGACTGGGATGACCCCCTTCCTGATGAATTGTATATGAAATGGCAACATTGGAGAAATGGTCTCCTTGATCTTGAATCAATACAGGTTGAAAGATGCCTTAAACCTGATAATTTTGGTCAGGTAAAGTCAGTTGAGATGCATCACTTCTCAGATGCAAGTACTTTAGGTTATGGACAGTGTTCATACCTTAAGCTTATAGACAGTGACCAGAATGTACATTGCTCCCTACTTATGGGTAAGTCTAGGGTAGCCCCAATTAAAACTATGACAATACCAAGACTAGAACTGACAGCAGCTGTAGTATCAGTAAGGATAAGCTCCTCACTACAAAATGAGCTGCATTATGAGAATGCTACTCATGTTTTTTGGACAGACAGTCGTGTCGTTTTAGGGTACATTTCAAATGACTCTAAGAGATTCCAAGTTTTTGTTGCAAATAGGGTGCAACAGATCAGAAATGTTACTCGACCAGAACAATGGCATTATATTGACACAAAGGATAACCCGGCAGATGTAGCATCTCGAGGTGCTACGCCTTTAGAATTGAAGAAATCTGATTGGTTCAATGGTCCAAAGTTTCTTTGGAATTCAGATTTTGTTCCTGAGAGTGACCATAATTATGACTTTGACTTAAGTCATGACCTTGAACTTAAAGGAAACCAATGTTTGATGTCTTGCTCTGTTCTACCAAGACAGAATTTCATTTTGAGTAATTTGGAGTATTTCTCAGACTGGTTTTGTGTTATTAGGGCAGTTTATTGGTGCCTAAGATACAAATCGTTATTGCTGTCGCGTGTCAAAGAAAAACACATGATTCCTTCCAAGCAAGCAGTACAGACTACTTCAGCTTTGTGTCCATCAGTCAAAGATTTGAAGCAATCCGAAACGGAAATCATTAGATTGGTGCAAGCAAATTATTTCCAAAGAGAATTGGAAATTCTGACTAGACGTACTTTTGACACAGACAAGACACAGCTTCGTATTTCAAGGGACTCTAGACTGTATAAGTTAAATCCTTTTATTGATAAATCAGGCTTGATTCGCGTGGGCGGTAGAATGAGAAATTCTTCAGATGATTTTAATGTTAATCATCCTGTGATTTTACCTAGAAAGGGACATATCACAAATCTGATCATCAGATATTTTCATGAACGCGTTAAGCATCAGGGTCGCGGCATGACAGTTAATGAACTAAGAGCCAATGGTTTTTGGATACTAGGTTGTAGTACTGCAGTCTCAGAGTTTCTTTATCACTGCGTCACATGTCGTAAATTAAGAGGCAAGACTCAAATTCAGAAAATGGCTGATTTACCTTTTGATAGGGTTGATCCCGCTCCGCCATTTTCGTACTGTGGAGTTGATTACTTCGGGCCGTTCTTGATTAAAGAGGGTAGGAAAGAGCTCAAACGATACGGTGTATTGTTTACCTGTTTCACAAGTAGGGCTATTCACTTAGAAATTGCAAACAGCCTTGAGACTGATTCTTTTATAAATGCATTAAGACGCTTTCTTTCCCTATGGGGCCCCGTGCGCCAACTAAGATCAGACAGAGGCACAAACTTTATTGGCACTGAGAGAGAGCTAAGGCAAGAGTTATCTCGGATGAACATAGATACTATAACAAACTTTCTCAACAAAGAAGGATGTGACTATTTTCCATTTAAGTTAAATGTGCCCTCCGCTAGCCACATGGGCGGTGTGTGGGAAAGACAGATACGAACAGTGCGTAATGTTCTCACTAGACTTCTTCAGCAGCATGGAACACAACTTGACGATGAATCATTAAGAACGCTATTTTGTGAAGTGACAGCAGTTGTGAATAGTCGCCCTTTAAGTGTAGAAAACATAAACGATCCGTTATCTAGTGCTCCATTGACTCCGAATCACTTGTTAACTATGAAGTCAAAGGTTCTTTTACCGCCACCAGGTAAATTTGTACCAACTGATATGTACATTCGTAAAAGGTGGAAAAGGGTTCAGTACTTAGCCAATGAATTCTGGTATAGATGGAGAAAGGAGTACTTAAGTAATCTACAGAGTAGAAGTAAATGGATCCAGACTAGACGAAACATCCAAGAAGGTGACATAGTCATGATACAGGACAATAATCTGCCTAGGAACCAGTGGCGTATTGGAAAGGTGTGCAATGCCAGGCAAGATGACGATGGTTTAGTTCGCAAGGTCACTGTGACAGTTGTGTCAAGATCATTAGACAATCAAAATAAGGAAGTCTGTGGTGTAATCAAACTTGAGAGACCCATTCATAAACTAGTTTTATTGAAAGAATCTGAAACAGAACTTTTATCTTAAGGGTTATTCCCCATCAAGGAGCCATAGAGACTCTTATTTATGTATAACAATATATTTGAACTATTTAGAATGATCAGTGGTTAGATTACCAGCTAATAGCAAGTTACCTGTATAAAGCAACCACCTGTGTTTAGAAGCAACTTGTTTATGCAGCCACTAAATTTAAGACGGTGTAAGGCCCTTAAATTTTTGGCTCCATTAACCAGTTCAAATAAGATTTTAATTTAGATGAGAATCCTGAATTAAGCAATTTATTAAGTAGCAATTAAGTAATTGCTTATTTGGTTTATTCACTCTTGTTTGAAATTATTCAGATTAACCTTTTGCTGTTGTGAAAGTTAAACTTGTTGAGATTTGTAAAGGAGAACACTGTGATTCCTTGATTGCCTTTACCTTACATGTATAATGCGTTTTTGCGAAAGTGTGTTGCACTTCTGCTTGCTGCGATTCTTTTAAGTACTCGTGCAACATTTTACTTATTGCGACCAGAATTGTTTGCGAGGTCTTTGCGCTTTTGGGAGTTTTGGTGTTCTTGTTTACTTAACTTTAAGATTGAGTTAATTTAAAATTAGTGGATAACTAATTTTGGGGAGCCATGTTACTGCCTTCGTCGTATTATACCGGACTTTAACAATCGTATTTACCGGACTTTCTTGCCAAAGGTTTGATCCGGGTTTTATCATTCCTAAATTTCCGTTTGAGCATGCGCACTTGAGAGAAATCCATGTTTTGCGAAAGTTCCTTGTGGGATGTCAACATTTTAACATGTATTTGAGGCCCAAAGAGGTAAATATAATTATGACATCCCATAAATATTGTGTCTGAGTATACAGTCGTTTGATAGCTTGCGTCATTATTTGGTCAGTCGGTCTGTCTTGTTGCAATTAACGATATTTCGTGTCGGTTTCAGTTCAGTTTTCATTCGCGTACTGTCTCGTGATTATATCTTTCTTTAGAGATCAGGCAGTAAGGTCGGCTCTCTTTCTATTTTCAGTTCGACGGATTAACAGGATACTATGGGTTGTAGCCTTTATACAGTAAATAAATCCAGTCCGGCTCAATGGACATTGAAATCTACTTTGTGTTAATTTGTCATGCGAAACATTCCCGCAATAGTGAGTGATCACGTGACCCAACTACAAGACAGAATGAGGAGAGCACACGAAATTGCCAGGAGGAATCTAAAGAGAAAAGCAGAAAGAAGCAAGGAAGTTTATGACACAAAAGTAGTTTTTAATAACTATAAGTTAGGCGATCTAGTCTGGTACCTGCATGAAACCAGGAAAGTTGGTCAAACGCCTAAACTTGAGAAACGGTATAGTGGTCCGTTTGTCATCATAGAGAAAAGGTCACATATAAACTTTATAATACAGCTCAGCAAGGATGGAAACCAGAGGCTGGTACACCACAACAAGTTGAAGCCTTATGAGGGAATTCACCCGCCTAAATGGGCATCAGACCTGTCCAAAAATTTGAAAAACTAGTACTGAATGCCAGTGATTATCCGTTTTAAATGTTACCAGTTACATATGTTTTGTTACATGTATATGTATTGAAAATAAAGTCTCTGTCAAAGAAGAAAAGTCCCCCCCCTCCCAGTTCCCATAAACAAAACCTAACCCTGTGAGACTTTGCCACAGGTAGCTCGTAGTACATGAAGACCTACCTGGAAGCCTACTGTTGTACGAATCCATAACCCTGACAGTGTTTTAGTCGGACTCCATGATGGTCCCAAAAGTGGCTCAGTACAAAATTTATAAGAAGTAACTGTTTCAAAAATCTAGTATAAATGCACTAATTCAAGATTAGGCAATCATGTCAAATATAATGCAAGCAGTTAAGTCAAAAGAATCTGCAAAATTACAGTGGCCGTTATTTGTGTATTTTCAGAATATGGCCAGCAAACCAAAAACAAACTCACATCACCGCTACAAGTGTAAGGTATGTGGAAAGGTAGACAGAAGAGGAAGAACTGTGGCGCACATATTGAAGAAGCACGTCAGCCTTGATAGAGTACCCTACTCGTGCAGCCTATGCAACTTTCGTTGCACAGAGAAGAAAGACCTCCATGGCCACCTGGAGCGTTACGCCAGACATGTAGAGGAGATGTCAAGGACAGGAATTACTGATTTGACGCAAGTACTTAACCAGTCACCCAACCCAATTCAGGTAGAAGAACTTATGGTGGACCTTGACACTGAAAAGACCGCCACTACTACAACAGAAGACACTAGTATCTTTGAGTCACAGGAGAATCTTGACCCTGTTCTACCAAGCTGGCTTACAGACTTCGTAAGTGAGAAGATACCTACACCAACGAGAGTAATACATATTCCTTCACCGAAGCGGACGCCCCTACAACCAGTTACCAACCAGCCCATCAATACAGCATACGAGACAATCAACTTCACTGATCTTGTTAATCCACTCCAGCCAAGCTTCATGACAGACCTTTTGACAACACCTAGCCCTCAGTTTAATTGTACCACCAGAACAGTCCAACAGCCGCCAGTCCAGTTGCCGCAGCCAGTTAATGCTTTAAACACCCCTCTGTGCCCTAGGGCCACTGTCACCAATGAACACATGATTGATACCCCTTTAATAGTAACTCCGGCCCCAGTGAAGGCGAACCCCCGTGTCAGTGCACCACCTTCCACGAGGAGTAGCACCCCTTTACAGGATGAGCCAACAAACATTCTTCCAGCTTTGTTACAGGTTGACGGTTCAGACCCACTTTTGGCAGAGGACGAACAGCCGCCATCAAAGCGCCAGAAAACCTCAGACGTTAGAGTGGAACCTGAAGGCAAACAAGAAGTGACACTTGACAAGAGCTCCATCCTTGCTCTTGTCGAAGCCACTAATAAAGGAAATAGAGTTGTTGCGGACGCCCTTGAGAAGCAAACGGAGAAAATAAAGGCCCTTGACAGAACCATGAGGTGTGTCTTGGATGAAGTGCGCAGCCTTGGGAAAGGCATGCAAGCTGTAGTACGGAACACTAGGCCACAGTCGTTACCCCAAGTACAGTCAACCATCAGAGTTCCAAGCCCGAAAAACAGTCATAAGTCTAGGAAACACGACCGCAGGAACTGACCTGTTATGATCATTTTCACTTCAAGCACTACTATTTTTATGGGTTACGCTTGTTTCAAACAAGTCCCCGCATAGCCCGTCCATGGTAGTGGGCAATGAGGGGGTAAGTCGCTTGTTGGGATGACAACAAGTCCGTGCAGTGCTAGGGACGTATAGGAATGCACTGCATGGGTAATAGATACTTTCACTTTCGATAAACCTGAGGATGGAACTACTTACCATCATTATGCTTACTTAAAGAACTGTGTTTTTTTATTAATTTGCAAAAAGACAACTGTGTGACACTTTATTGTTAGTGTTAAATTAGTGTATTATTAAGTGTGACATTCAGTGAAATTAATTAATAAGTGTTTTAAATCTAGTGCTTTGAATATTTAGGTCAATTAGAAACTTTTAGTGTATTTACCCATATAAACAGGAACAGTGACTTGACAGTGAAATTGTTTTAATTATATCCCAGTTACTAGTATTTGATTGCTCAATAACTAATCCAGGGAAACAGACTCTAGTCTATTAAGTTTATTGCATTAATTGTTATTTAATTAGTTGTTATTTAATGTCCACGTATACAGTCAATATTCGTTACAAATATTTATGCTCTGAGTAGAAATGAGTTTCAGTTTTATTAAATTCCTGTTCTGTTAGGAATCAGTCTGATTTGTGAAGTATTCATTTCACAGTTTGTGTCGTAATTATTAATCATTAAATCCTTTATAGATTTGGCAATCGGAGTTTTGCCAAATTTAGAGGGGGGTAATGATGTATTCTGCCAGTCGTTTACTCTTAAAATTGTATTAAATAGCAATTGCTCCTCAGCTGTAGATTGCTCATTTCAAATCAGACTCCTATGTTGTTGGTACTTGCTCAATAACAATCTTCCTGTATTCTAGTTCCTATGTGCAGAAAATATTCACTCCTATTACTAGGGGTCAGTCTGGATAAGTATTGCAAAGCATTTGCTCTGAGCAATCCTTGTCCATACTGTGATGATGTCTGTTTCAGCCCTCTGTTGTTGATACTAGCTTACACGAAACGAATTATGCGATGTAGACCCAGATTTATATCATGATAGGCCTCCATGCACATGAAAACACCCCGTGCAGCCAGCTCTCGGTGACTTTTGTGGGTATGCAGGTGATTTTTCATTATTTTTCTGCAATGTTTGGATCGGCATGTCTGATTCCATCCGCCAGTTTGTCCGATCATTTCCGGCGATTTCTTTGTTTTCGAGTAAGCTACGAATCAAATTTACATTGCATAATAACTCATTTATGTTATACTTAGCTGGGAGAGAGCTGTCATTGTCATTTATTCGCCATCTTTTGCATTTTCGTCAAAGGTCGATCTTCGCAGTGCACGTTGTGTATATTCAACGGAAGTTAAATGTAACCTTAATCTCAGTGACCCGGAAAGGCCCTCTGGGAAGAAGTTTGTTTATATCACGTGACACCAAGGTCAAATCTGTACTATTTTTAGCCTATTTGTTATGGTAAGGGTCTTGACAGCTCCTTCTCTCCCTTTTCCGCGATATTTCATAAGTTAAGACTTAGGCCAGTTTTCTTACTTGGAGAACGCTATTTTGTTGGTCGCTATTTGTAGCGCGACCCGTCCGACCAGTTTTCCGTGACCACGACCCGGTTTCTTGGTAGCAACTTGGTCGCGGCCGCACTCTGGCCAGGGTTTCGGCCGCACGACCCCTGGGCACTATATAAGGAACGGCAATTTTTGGTCGGGAGCTCAGTCCGATCTCGAGGGTAAGAAACCTAGCTGCATGTCGTCATTATTCAAAAAGAACTTAGTATAGATATCCCATGATTTTGTAAACCTGACAAACGTTGTGAAAAAAGCAGTACAGAACGTTAAATTATATAATGATTTATTTCAACCATTTTCTTCGAGTACTTTGTAAAATTCCATTTTAAACACCTTGACTGAGCTCACTTTCGGGGCCATCTGAACCATCCGACGACCTATTGAAATATTTACCACCGGGCCATCAATAAGGCAGCCGATTACACCCAAACCAGGTTTCGAACCAAAGTACATAGACCCTATACCCTCCGTCCGCGGTCCCGTAACAATATGTAGCCCGTTGTAAGAGTTTAAAATACGTTAAGCAATCGATTTGGATAGTTGGCAGCGGGTTTCACCCGCTGTCATAGTCCCCAGGTATGAGTTACTGATTTTCAACGCTTACGATATTTATCTAGGTCGAGAATTCTTGCATCCGGCAGCTTTTTCCTGGATACGCGAGGTAAACAAAACTTGATTCCTACACTTGACTAAATAGTTCCTCCATGAATACACAAACGATCATGTATAAATACGCGCTACTCGCGCAGACGACACCCTTTCAAAACTGCCTTACACCTTACGAGTTCATCCGTAATGTTACTGTAGAATAGAAACGGAAAGAGGGCGTCGGTATCTACATAGACCGAAAAAGTGCAAAAGAAAATATTTCAGAGCAAAAGGTTTTATTAGTCGCCGCGCAGAAGCGCGCGACTACATTTTTAATAGTTTTTCGAGTTAGGAAATGGACAATGGGAATTTCTTTTTTATAGGGGTGTTAAGGTTAACAAGGAATCTTTCTACTTCGCCTTAAACTGGCTTTTTAATTCATTCTTAAACTACGAAGTATATACAATACGATACTATTTTTGCTCTGTTAATACTTACAACATCAAAAAATCCGCCCAAGTATTACTTTTATTTTCGCAATTTGCGAGAAATGGACTCGTCCAAATAAATGCCTTGTTTCCATTGGTCAAGGCTGTACAGGTTTCCAGTCATTTCGTACCTAGTTAATTTCGTACCTAGGTCATTTCGTAGATACGATTTTGGTCATTTCGTACCTACCTATACTTTCTATTTTGGTCATTTCGTATCCAGTTGGTCATTTCGTATCCACTTTCGTCATTTCGTACACAGGTTTAATTATCATTTTGATTATTTAGTACCTAGTTTTTCCTACTATTTGTGTTTTTTGTTGAATGACCACCGCTAAAATTGTACATTGCTGAAATTGTGTTAAATTCCGCCGAAGAACGAGTATGATGGTTATGATTGTATCTAACCATTATTGGTTACTTCTTTCTAAGTTTAGTTTTTAAAACAAAGATTGTTTAGAACCCTTTTGTTTATTTCTCACCAAGTTCTAGATAAATTTACAATGTACTTTGTTGGAAAAAATCTGGAGAGAGACCAGTTTTTCGCTGTGTTGTTCATAAATCGCAATGCAAAACCAATATTCTTTATTAACAGCGTTCACCAAACAGTATAGTTTTAGACTTGTTTAAATTGAAAGCATGCCTTGCAAACTTACGTTCTCTTGAATCATACTATCCTAGGACAGCAACATTTTAGTAACTTGGCCCTGTTTTCAACACTTTCCCAAACAAACGCGGGTTATCACGTGCGCTGTCAAATTCTTTTGGAAAAACATGTTGGATAAGGAGAAATTACTCGTTATAAGCAATTTCTCCTTTAACAAATACTTTTCCCCCCACTACTAGCGAATTTTCTACCATTTTTGCAGCTTTTTAAATTGTCGTCTGTCAACTCTTTGAATTTGGAAGAGTCTGATATTTTTCGTTTGGAAAAGAGTTCAGAGAGCGCTATGCGAGGGTATTAGATACTGTAACAGAAGACAACTTTTGATATAGATTCACAGTCACATCAATTTCATAATGTGTTAAAAAATCTGCTGATGAAAACTGACATTTACTTATTTGCCCTGGCTTTCTTGAAGCATTAAATAAAAACATTTGCGGCGACTTTGATTCTTTGCATCGACTTTTTCTTGTCGGTGTTTGTTTGCATGATGAATTTTGAGCATAGGGCATCGTAATGGGATTCGTGTAACATCATCGCCTTTTATCGCCAAAGTCGTACGGATTCGGCTATCACAGGCGATGTTACACGAAAAGTCACCCATTAAGCCTTTGGCAGACGGCAAAATTTCAGCTGTGTTCAAACTGAAAGCATTTGCAGACGACAATTTCATTGTGGCTCAAATGGTACAAGTTTTATTTTATAGGATAGAAAACATTGTGGATAATAGAGAAAATGCTGGTTCCCAGCATTTTCTCCTTTCTCAGACTGTTTTCACAAGGCTTTTTTCTCAAGGTTGTTAGAAGTCGGCATTGAGTGGTAAAGAGTTAAAAGTAGTTATAACTGCAAATTATATTATGCATTTACTTGTACAACACAATCTCAAGTTTTAACGACCCTTAGAACATAACTTTTTACAAACATTGTAGGATTGGGAGAAAATGCTGGTAAGCAGCATTTTCTCCTTTTCCAACAATGTTTTCTACCCTATCAAAGATGTACACTGTTTTTGAGCCATGTTTCAATTTTTGTCTGCAAATGGCTTCTTTCAGTATAATTTATTAGCAGTTAATGAAATTTAAACAGCTTGGGTCATAACAGCTGCCAGTGTACCTATGCATGCGTTTCTTGGCTATTTCCTTAAGGTCATGCACTGAATAACAACATGGCATAAATGATAAGTGGATCAGAAAGAAGACCATGCTGGAAATTTAAACCAGCGGTACCAACTTCAAGTCTTTGAGCTACAAACTCCTTAAAAGGGATCGGCAAAACTTTTATAAAGCACATTATTTGGCCTACAAGGATTTTGAGGTGTAAAACCTCAAAATTATACTAAGACTGGTTTTCAGTACTTTAAGATACCTTTCAAGAATTTCATAAATGTTACGGATTGATATAATAGAAAACATAGGTTAGAAGCACTTTCTCCATTTCCACAAATATCTTTAAAGGCCTCTTCCACAGGGTCATATAAACTTGGGATTGTTTTGGAAAGGATTAATATCATTTATTCAAGTCTTGTTTTCTGCCTGTGCTCATGTACTAGATTTTATCTTTATTTTAGCCACAAACAAATGAGCTGTGCTTTGGCAAAAGGGGGCTCCTTGCATCCTCGTGATGGATTATACCAAGCAAGACATAAATAATTATTGATCCATAGACCGACCCTTCGATGTACAGAAAATGGACCAATGGCGAAAAGTTTCAGCCCAGGTCAGCCTGTGAAGACTGCACAGACTGACTGCCTGCACAGGCTGACCTAAGTCTATACTGTTTGCAGATCGATTAAGGCACCTTTTTACTTCAAGTCAAGTATAAAGGAAACCTGTGCAAAGAAAGTAATAAGATCTGTAGCTGGCACAAACCCGCTGCCTTCAGTGCGTCAGCGCTTTGATTTTAAACGTCGTGTTGTCCATATTTCGTCGTTATAGGTCGGTCCAAGCAAAAGTTATAATAATTTTTTTCCTTCCTGAAAACTTTCAAAAACTGACATACGAGATTTTGACTCCGCAACGACGATTTGCAGTAATTTGTATATAGATCTATGGCCAAAACGATGGAACTTCTATCAGAAGGCAGTAGAAAACATTGTGGCAAATTGAGAAAATGCTGCTTATCAGTATTTTCTCATTTTTCACAATGTTTTCAAAAATTGTCTTCCTCAGGGTCTTCTGGATTGTTTAATGAAGAGTTAACGATATCTAGGCATAATCGGAGTTAACAATGTCCGATCTAGAGATCTTCAATAATAATTAGTTAGCTAGCCTTACATTATAAGGTAATGTAGAAATAAAACAAACAGCAAACAAAATAATCACGGGGAGCAGGAAAACGAACAGAAAAGTTTCTAAAGTAAGGTATCGTATCTTCCTACATGAAGACAGGTAGGCCTATCATAAATTTCGATCCCTGATGTAGGCCTAGATCTAATCGAGTTTTCTTTGTTTACGGGAATAATATCTCGAGGATTTTTAAGGGGTCGAGGACAAAAAGACTTTTTATTTACAATCGAGGAAGACATCATTTTTATAAAAACCATTGCAATATAATGATTCACCGATTTCCAACAAACTTCGGGGATAATATAACGACGCTTTCACAGTCGACTCGCTATGTACACCGAGTCCGTGCGTAATTTTTCTTACCTTTCAACCAAATCGCTTTTTCTGCCCGAAACTCTGGCATTCCGCTTTCGAAGTTCGGTTCTCAGCTCGGGGATTGATAATGAACCAAATTTTGACTCCATAACTCGTCGAAATGTAGTAAGAAAAAGAACTTAAACTTGAAGACAGCATAAATTGTTTCGTTCTGCGATAACGCGTCGATGTAAACAAGAAAGACTTCCGGATGCTGATGGACCGGGAACAACTGCGCCACCACATTAAATACAAGGGCAAATAACTTGCTTTTGTTTCCCATTGAAATCTCCAATCAAAATGAAAGGTTTCGCAATTGATCTACGAGGTCATCAAGTTTCTTGATATCGATTGCCGAGCTGGGTGGAAGATAAATAGAACAGAGAGTAATGGTTTTATTTAAAGAAATGCTTACAGCAACGGCTTGTAAAGTAGTTTCGAGTTTGACGAAATGGTGTGGAATATTGTTATTCACAATTATTGCCACTCCTCCCGAAGCTTTATCGTTACCACTGAAGTTTTTACAAAAACAGGAGTGACCCTTTAAGGAGAATTTGTCGGAATCTTTAAGAAAGGTCTCCTGTAAAGATATTGCAACTGGTTTCTTTTCATTGATTAAAAGGTGTAATTCCTCGAGATTTGCTTTAATGCTGCGACAATTCCATTGAAGAATGGTGTTATTCATGACTGAGTTTATTGTAAGGAAGATACCACAGAGGACTGGAAGTATGTGCCAATTCATTTCTTATTATTTAATTTGATGATACGACCCTGCTTATTTGTAAGTGACTCCGCAAGGGTGTCTTCAGCCTCCATGTCTTCATCAAGACACTGGAAGCGGTTATGCTGTTGAATTTGGTCATCGGATCCCTTTGGGAGGCGATCCGAGGTGACTTTATTTTGAACTTTACTTGGACTTTTTGGGGCGGGCTTTTCTGGTTTCTTATTCGTTACAGGTTTCTGTGACGTTTTTGCAGAAGCAGAACTCTGTTTCTGTGGTGAAACCGTTTGTACAGATGCTTCACTTGTTTGTGTTTGAGCGTCTTTTAGATTTATTGTTTTTGCAGCATTAGATCTTGTGACACTGGAGTATGATGCTCCCAATGCGTGACGTGCATCCACAATCTTGCGTGCTTCTGCAAATGACAGGCTTTCTCGGTATTTTATCGTTATAATTTCTTTCTCTCTTTTCCAGACTTTGCAAGTGCGAGATGTGGAGTAATGATCCTCACCACAATTCAAACATTTCATAGGTTTTTCACAGGGATAAAGATGGAAGGTCTCAGCTTCATTCGGTTACAATGGTTGTCGGCGTTACATTGCCTTTCATGATGTCCGAACTTAAAGCACTTGTAGCATTGCAAAGTATTCGGAATGTAAACGTCAACTGGCACTTTCAAGTATCCGATTTTCAAGGTATTTGGAAGAATTGCTGTATTAAATTTGAGAATGATGGAATTCGTGTCTCGCCTGACGTTATCACGATAAACACGGATCCGTCTAGCTTCGATTACATTTTGGTTTGACAGTTAGGACACAATTTCTTGTTCTTCAACACCGGCTAAATCTGGGCAGCGTATTACTCCTCTTGAAGAGTCCAGAGAGCCATGCGCGGAGCATTTTGAGGGTATATTATAAAATTGCTTTAACCCGAGCAGATTTTTTGCATGTTGAGGTTTTTCTACCTCAACAAGAAGGCCGCCAGTTCTCAGCTTTTTCACGGATTTTGGTGATCCAGCAATCGAAACTAATACTTTTTCAATAACGAAGGGCGAAAGCTTTGTCAAAGGTTGTTCGGTATTACAAGATTCAATCACAAGAAACCGGGGAAAGCCATTTGTCGATTCAACTGAAGCAGAGTCGTTTTCCAGATGTTCATGCGGTCGTTTTTTATTTGGATGATCCA
Source organism: Tridacna gigas (assembly GCA_945859785.2). Classification (NCBI taxonomy): domain Eukaryota; kingdom Metazoa; phylum Mollusca; class Bivalvia; order Cardiida; family Cardiidae; genus Tridacna; species Tridacna gigas. The sequence goes on from OX244028.2 coordinate 71,042,926, forward strand.
TGATTTGATATTTAAAATTCATCATTCGTGGCCCCCACCCACCATGGAGTCCTACAACGGGGACATGGCCAATAGAGCGGAATATCCAGCTCTGCATGTCAGGGTTACCCAAATGATATACTCAGACAATGCAAACTAGACAATCCGACAAAGAGGATGCGTGGCAACATCCCAAGATAAGGAAGCACCCACGCAAGTCAATTCCCGACCAAACAGTCCACACAACCCAATTAGCCCATGAGCCTATATTAGACTAGGGACTAAAACATACAAAAGATATGCAATTAAAATGGACAAATTGATGCTGTACGAATACATGCAAGTGCAAAATCAAAAGGTTGGTAATACATGCAGTTTTTTTAAAGGTCGTTGTGATACAAGGAAAGGTAGAAGTTTTCTTTTACATCAGCAGTAGTGTTGAAACTGAAAAAGGTAACTTTCAAATTGCCCAAAATCTAAAAACGACCAGCCGATTGCACTAGACCGGGCCCATCTAGGCTCTCGTTTAGACCGAAGACGAGGCCGAAGCAGTGTGTTGAAGAGCTGGAGATCCCTGGGCTCCCCTCAACTACCAGGACCCTCTTTTCCGGCTTACGAGTCTCCACTCACGGCAAACAGACGGGTCCATTGGTGGGGTCTTACCACTCTGCAGGACTGGCAGCCGGCGTATTCTACCCCCTGTCCGGCTGGGGGGGTTGCAAAACTTAACATTGGCTATATATTTCAAAGTATTTAAGTTACAATGCTCATATTTGGTATGCAGGTAGCTTACCTGAATACAAATGAGATGATGACAATGTCAGGGTCATGTGACCAAGGTCAAGGTCACTTACTTAGGTCGCAGTACCTCAAAACAAGCGCTGCCAGGGGCATGGTGTTTCCTCACAAACACATCTTGTTTGCTAACATTTGTACTGCTGTAAAACCCTTATGTTTTCCTTTAATGCTTTGCTTTTTATGTAGCATGTGCTTTTGCCTTAACATAGTAGTAGCTAGTAAAAATGATACTAACCCCTCACAGCCTAATCAAAAGTGCATGAAGCTAGTATTGCATCCCATATTGATCATGTCCAACGAGGAGCAAAATATATGAGCAGATTTGAAAGTCAAATTGCGGAACGAGGGTATAAGTTGCGAGGGAATGTTCCAAATGATGGAAACTGCTTTTTCTGGGCAATCAGTGACCAGCTTGACATGAATGACAACACCAATTTTAGTCATGTAGAATTAAGACGGAAGGCTGTTGAACATATGGAACAATTGCCGCAGGTATTGCTTTATTATTTCAATTTCTTTATTGCTAAGATTGCCCACACACATTCACAAACACATACGCAGTCACACTTTAACTAAAAGATCTACAATAAGTATTTGACATGATCTATAGATTTACCAGATTTATTAATAAATGTCAGTGTGAAAACTAATAATAATTGACCAAATTGAAAATTTATAAAACTTTTTATCAAAGATTTAATAAGTAAAGTTTTGCAAATTTCAGTCACAGAAGACAAATCTAGAACAGTTTTTAACAACAAACTTCAACCAGTATTTGGAGAATATGGCTAAAAATGGCACATATGCAGACCATGTATGCATACAAAACATGTGCAAGGTCCTGGAAGTCAGTATCAAAATTATCCATGGTGATGCTCCAGACATCGTTCTAGGATCCATAGTCTCTCAAACCCTGGTTATTGGCTACCTACCGGAGATTGAACAATGTCAGTTTGGAACACATGGCCAGGTAAGTATAAACTTAATTGAAATAAAGACCTGGACTTTTAAAGTAGTAAAATGTTGGCTACGTGGTGTCCTATTCAACTGTTATACTATGTCATTTGAATGCCTACTAAAATTCAATGAAGTGATTGTAAATAATGCAGATTTCTTTTTTTCATGGTTGAGAAAGGATATGATCAGGGTCCTGATGTTCACTGTTCAGTGTTATTGGCACAGGTCTTTATATGCACTTTGATCAATCAAATCATCGCTTTAATTTTAGCGATTAGAATTGCCATAAAAAGATCAAATTCAGTTTTATGATAGCAAAATATTAAAAAAAAAAAAAAAAAAAAAAAATTCAAATAACACTTCTATTTCTAGACTGCAGCCTGAAGACTTTGTTGCCGGGAAGTTGAAGTCAATAAAAAGTACACATATCTATGTTGCTAAGGTGAGTAACAAAAAATTTGTTTGAAAAGGCAAAAGATTAGTAAGTATAAGATATTACTCAAATGTATAGATCTGTTAATGTTGTATTCCTTTTATACAAAGAGTATACTATATTTTAGGTCATCAAAATCGAAGAGGATGAATGAATGAATGAATGAAGTTTTATGGCCCGTCGACATCAAAGGTCATTTTGGGCGCAATTACAATTAATGCAATGCTTTTTATTGAATATACTGTAAGGTTACGAAATTAGATTAAAATCTATACCGTGTAAACACTAAGAGCAAATAATTATACTGGTATTACGTATAAAAAACAAATGGTCAATAGAACCTAAAATTACATCTTTTTATAGAGATTTACCTCTTTCAAAAACTCAAAAATGGACTCCAACTTTACAGTATTAAATAAATTGTTCATACTGTCAACATGAAAAAACCTGTCTCTTGTAGGCGCAAGGTCTATGCAGTCTACAAATATATGTTTAACAGTAAGAGATGCATTGCAGGAAATACATTGGAGGTATGAGTGCGTCAGATATGTATGACCAATGCGAAGACGGGCCAATATAATTTCCTCGCGGCGACTTGTCCGCAACCCCGGAAGCCACTCGCCAAGAGCTGGCTTCACTGTAAACAACTTATTGTTTTGATTTACTGGGTCATTCCAGGATTGCTGCCATACACTTTGAATAAAATCATTCACTAATGGCTTAAAATCGTTAAAAGGAACTTTAAAAGGTAAAACTTCCAGTGACAATGCCTCCTTGGCAGCTTTATCTGCCTCTTCATTGCCACTGATACCAATATGGCTAGGGAGCCAACAGAAAACAATATCGGCTTTTTCACAGATTCCTGATAATTTTTCAAGGAGACTGACTATTAATCGGTTGTCTGTTTTCTCACCCTCAAGTGCTTGCATGGCAGATAAAGAATCTACAAAGATAATATAGCGCCAGTAAGCGTCTTGTTGAATATGGTTGAGAGCAAGGTCGATTGCTTTTAACTCCGCAGAAAAAATAGAAGAATTATTAGGAAGCCGAAACTGATATAACTCGCCATCGAGCACGGCAGCTGCAGCAACTTTGTCTCCATCTTTAGAACCATCAGTATATATCTCTTCATGAAGGCAGTATTGTTCTTTTATTTCAAGGAATTTAGTTTTAAATATCATAGGATCTGTCGTAGCTTTCTTGTCTGAAGCAAGATTATATATGTAGGTTGGACTTTTAGAAGTCCATAAAGGAACTTCAGAGATTTTATGTTGTGCTACATCCTCCAGATCGCAATCAAGACAGTTCATATCTGCTTCACAGCGCAAACTAAAAGGTGGTATTACTTTTTCTCTCTTTCGAAATTCATCCTTGTACAGTGGTTTAAATACTGCTTTATGCGTGGGGTTGGTGGGATTTGACTTTAATTTTAAGTAATATTGCAAGGAAAGTTTCTTCCTGCGTAAATTTAAAGATGGTTCATTTGCCTCTGCATACAAACTATTGATAGGAGATGTTCTAAAGGCGCCAAGTGCTAACCGTAAACCTTGGTTATGGATAGAATCCAATTTCCGAAGGTACGATTTCCGCGCTGAGCCATATACAATGCAGCCGTAATCTAACTTTGAACGGACGAGTGTTCTATAAAGTCTCAAAAGGACTTTTTTGTCGGCTCCCCAGTCCATACTGGAGACAACACGTAAGAGATTAAGAGCTTTTTGGCATTTATTGCTAAGGTAATTGATGTGAGGAATAAACGACAGCTTAGAGTCAAATAAAAGACCTAAAAATTTGAATTCAGGGACGACTTCAATTTGTACATCATCTAAATAAAGTTCTGGGTTCAAATGAAACTTTCTTGACTGGCAGAAATGCATGCATTTGGTCTTGGTTTTTGAAAATTTAAAACCATTTTCTCCTGACCATTTGGCTAAGTTGTTTAACACTTGTTGCAACTGCCGTTCAATGGTATGCATATGCTTAGACCTATAGCAAATGCAGAAGTCGTCAACATACAAAAAGCATTCCACACCAGGACAAACAGACTTAACAATATTGTTTATTTTGACACTAAAGAGTGTAACGGAAAGAATGCTTCCCTGGGGAACGCCCATTTTCTGTTCATGGGGGTTGGAGTAAGTATTTCCTACCCGGACTCTAAACTGACGTTCATTCAAAAATGCCGAAATGAAATAAGCAAGGCGACCTCTTATACCGAAATCATGGAGGTCGTTCATGATTCCATACTTCCATGTGGTATCATATGCACTCTCTAAATCGAAAAATACAGAAACAACATGTTCCTTTTTAATAAATGCTTCGCGAATAAAAGTTTCGAAGCGAACTAAGTGGTCAAGAGTGCCTCTTTGTTTACGAAAGCCACACTGGGCGGTAGCAATAAGTTTGTTTTTCTCTAGAAACCAAACAAGGTGGTCATTAACCATTCTTTCCATTGTTTTGCAAATACAACTTGTTAAGGCTATAGGACGATAGTTTGCAGGATTCGTAGAGTCTTTACCTGGTTTTGGTATGGGAATTACTATTGCTTCCTTCCAGGAATCTGGAAGAGTACCAGTGTGCCAGACTTGATTAAATATACTCAGTAAACATTCAAGGGATCGAAACGGTAAATGTTTTAAAAACTGATAATGGATGTCATCATATCCAACAGCAGTATCATGACATTTCTTCAGAGCCTTTTTGAGTTCTTTCAAAGTAAAATCCTTATTGTAATGCTCTGTATTATTTGACTTGAAATTCAGTTTAGTTTTTTCTTTGATGTCTTGGAATTTTCGAAATGTAGTCGTATAGTTTGAGGAAGACGACTTCTCTGCAAAAGTTTCTGCCAAGACATTAGCAATATCTGCTTTGGATGTGACAACACCATCATCCGAATTTAAATGCCCGACGTTTAACGAGGAACTTTTCCCATTAATTTTCCTAATCACATCCCATGTCTTTTTGACAGACGATCTAGAATTTAATCTAGATACGTAGTGTCGCCAAGACGCACGTTTACTTTGTTTGATAGTTCGTCGTGCTTTTGCACGTGCAATTTTGAACTTTGAGAGATTTTCATGAGTCGGTCGTAGATTAAATTGTCTGAGAACAGACTTTCGCTCAGCTATAGCCTTTTTGCAATCATCGTTAAACCATGGCTTGCTTGGATTCTTTGGATTTGTCGATGTCCGAGGAATTGACTTTTCAGCAGCCGAATAAAGTAAGGAAGTGAAAAGCTCTGCAGGATTTTCGCAGGCATCAAAGGCACTGGGATGAATTGATTGTTCGCAGTGGACTTTGAACTGTTCCCAATTAGCCTTGTGGAGTTTCCAACGTTCTGGACGTTGTTGTACAGAAGGTCCTATTTCCGGTATCTGGATCGGGAAGTGATCACTTCCATGAAGGTCATCACAAACCTTCCAGCTAAAGTCTGGATAAATTCCAGGGCTACATACAGTAAGGTCTAAAGCGGAGTACGAACCAGTAGCAGGATGAAGATAGGTTGAAGACTGATCATTGAGCAGAACAAGGTCGTGTTTCGTAACAAATTCTTCAATGATTTTACCCTTGTCATTCGTGTCTGTACATCCTCATAGAGTATGGTGGGAATTAAAATCTCCCATTAAAATAAAAGGCTTCGGCAATTGGTCTATTAGATCATGAAGTTTCTTGACATCAATTGGCGACCCTGGTGGAAGATACACAGAACACAAAGTAAAGGTTTTGTTTAGAGAAATGTTTACCGCGACAGCTTGCAATGTAGTTTCAAGCTTAACAAAATGGTGAGGAACACCATTATTCACAAGAACGGCAACACCTCCTGAAGCTTTATAATTGCCACTATTGTGTCTAAAGTAACAAGAGTGGTGCTTTAAAGTAAACTTGTCGGAGTCTTTAAGAAATGTCTCCTGTAAACAAATTGCTACTGGTTTTTGTTCATTGATTAAAAGGTTCAATTCCTCGAGGTTTGCTTTAATGCTACGACAATTCCATTGCAGAATATGATTATTCATTGCTAGAGTTAGAGTAAGAAAGATACCATAGAACAATGGAAGTATGTATTGATTCATTTCTTATTTAATTTGATAATGCGACCTTGCTTATTTGTATTTGATGGTTCTGCATGATTAGCATCCGACTCCATGTCTTCATCATCGAGACACTGGAAGCGGTTATGCTGAAGAATTTGGTCATCAGACCCCTTTGGGAGGCGGTCTGAGAGGACCTTTTTAGGAGATTTGGTTGGACTCTTAGGGGCAGTTTTCTCTGGTTTTTTGTTCACTACAGGTTTCTGAGATTGTTTCACATTTGTAGGCGTTTGGTTCTGTGGCGTATTCGTTCGTGTTGATGTATCAATTGTTTGAGTTTGAGCATCTTTGAGTTCGATCGAATTCGTTTTATTAGATTTCAGTACGGTGGAAAAGGAGAGATTGTAACGGGCTTCAACAATCTTTCTGGCTTCAGGGAATGATAAGCCCTCTTTATATTTGACTGTAACAATCTCTTTTTCCTTTTTCCAAATTTTGCATGACCTAGAGGTAGAGGGATGATTTTCACCACAGTTTACACATTTCATATCCTTGGTGCATATGTTTTCGTTATGGGTGATTATAGTATCCCCACAACGTCTGCAGAGTTCATCTCCTCCATGCAACCTGCATTTTTTCTCATGGTGTCCGTACTTGAAACATGCATAACACTGAAGCGGGTTAGGTATGTATACGTCCACAGGCACTTTCAAATATCCGACTTTGAGGCATTTTGGTAGAATAGAGGTGTTGAATGTCAAAACAATGGTGTTAGTACTCCTTTTAACATTATCTCTGAAAACCGTGATTCGTCGAGCTGCAGTTACATTCTGGTCTGCCAAATTGGAAACTATTTCTTCTTCTGTCACACCTGCAAGATCCGGACATCGGATGATTCCCCTAGATGTATTTAAAGAGGTGTGGGGGTAACATTTGGCAGGGATTTCAAAAAAGCGAGATAGTTTCAACAAGTTTTGAGCATGTTTCGATTTCTCGACTTCAACCAGAAGTGAACCAGAGTTTAACTTTTTAACAGACTTTGGCGATCCTGCTAGAGAAACTAAAACTTTCTCTATTACGAAGGGTGACAGTTTCGTCAAAGGTTGATCTGCTTTGGTCGATTCAATGATTAAAAATCGAGGAAAAAAAGGTGATTGTTCGTTGTCCGAGTCCATATCCAATTGGCCGCGTGTTCGTTTATTGGTTTGTTGTTCCATGTTTAAATTTATAAATTTCGTCATCCACGGCCCCCGCCCTCCATGGAGCCCAACAAGGGGGCATGTATAGTGGAGCGGCATTCCAGCTCCCCATGCCAGGGTTACCCAGATGATATACTTGGGCAACATAGATAAAGAGGAGCGACCTCCAGCAGTCATGGCCTATTCCTGGGAATCAGAGAATATCCATGGAAGCTGATGCCCCAACCCCAGAATCCCCGCCACCCAATTAGCCCATAAGCCTACATTAGACTAGGGAATAAAAACATGTAAAACAACTTAAAACAGTAAGTTGGACAAGGTAGCAATGTTTAATTGATTCAAATCTACGCAAGAGCTGTAGAGAATACGTGCACTACTGAGAAAACTTCTCAAATGCATGCAATCATTATTTGTTAAAAACATTACAGTGACTTTAATCAAGTTTGAACAAGAAAAGTCGTGCCCAAATCTAAAAGCGACCAGCCGATTGCGCTAGACCGGGCCCATCTAGGCTCTCGTTTAGACCGAAGCCGAGGCCGAAGCAGTGTGTTGAAGAGCTGGAGATCCCTGGGCTCCCCTCAACTACCAGGACCCTCTTTTCCGGCTTACGAGTCTCCACCCACGGCAAACAGGCGGGTCCATTGGTGGGGTCTTACCACTCTGCAGGACTGGCAGCCGGCGTATTCTACCCCCCGTCCGGCTGGGGGGTCGAAGAGGATGAAGTGCAGTTGAAGTTCATGAGAGCCACAGCGGTCACAGGAGAGTACATTTGGCCACCCAATTAAGATATGTAGAGGCAGTCACATGATGACATTTTACAAAAGTTACAGATGCCAACCCTTGTTCCTGGTCGTGGCCTTAAACTTAAATTTAATGTGACATACATCTTAGCAACAAAAAAATGTTTTGAAGTAGATAATTGATAAATTAGTGGGTATATGATGAAGAACTTATGAACTGAACAGGAGTGTAACATCTTGTTCTGTGTTTTTGTTCTGCAGTTTTGTTTATCTTGTTGCAGTTGAATATTGTTCCTACTGTTATATACTTGTTTGATCACATCAAGAGTTAAATGAGCTTGAGTTTATATAGTCTCCAGCTGTTTTATTTTTCTATGTTTAACTTTGTTCAAGAAACACTGTATTTGAAAAGTTTAATCTGATAATAAAGTTTAACTCCAGTACAGTGTTCTTTGATTTTAAGCTGATGTTCATTTAAAACAATTGGTATTCTTTAAATTTATCAAATGGTTGTGATAATATTCTCTGTGATCACTCAGGAAGATGAAATATGATCTAAAGTATTTTTAACAGGAGTATAACATATTTCTGCAGTAATTATTATGCATATGTTAAATGCAATATTGCTATTAAGATGAGTTAGTTTTATCTGACATGACATGACAAAAGTTCTAAGTCAAAATGTGTTATATTTTCATTAATTTTGTTATGATGTTATGGACGACAATTGCTTTGAAATAGTAAACAGATATTAATATGAACAAAAAAGGCATCTTTTTGTAAAATATTTTTGTAAATAAGCAAAGAATCTTCAAATCTTCTGTACTCAATTTAATTCCGTATCTGTTTAACATTATAAAGTTAAATTTTGGCCTGTAAATAGAGCAATACAAATGTTTTTTGATAGAACTAAATTCTAACAGAAGTGTAACATTTTCTTTCAATTTTAAACAAATTTTTGACGCTCCATATTTTTGTAACCTATAATGATAATGATGCAGAGTTTTTTACTGCATATTGAATAGCATTTGGTTGTTTATTACAAAAAATGTCATGCACTTGCAGTGAAAAGAGACTGTGTAGTACGAACTCTTTGAGTCAGATCTCAATTTTTCTGTATAAATTTCAAACAAAATATTGACTTTTTCTCACATTACAGGTTTACCAAAGTTTTTTTGTGTTTCATTATGTAGTATAATGACTATAGTCACTGTATCAATTCATTTATGACATATATTTTGATCTTAGAAACATGTAAATAGTATTATTAAATGTTCAGTTATTTTGATATTTTTCAATCAAATGTTGGAATAAAAGTTGAATAAAAGAAACATTGTTCATAATATACCTAACAACCTCGAGAAATCTTGAAATTCAATGTGTTTCCTATAAAGTGACACAAAAAATATGTAAATTAAATCAATTTTATTTCTGACCCCTAATTTCACTCTTTTGCCTCATTTTTTTTTTTAAACTACCCACTTGTGCTTACAAATGCATTCGAACGATTAATATAAGTAACCGAATTTGCGGACGTGGCAACAACATATCACAGTTAATCAGGAAATGAAAAGAAAAAAAAAATCAAAATGTGGGCTGGAGGTGCACTGTAACATTCACAAACCTCTGCAATAAAGACTAAGTAATTCACATAATTCAGATTGAGATTGAGGGGATCCATAATGAGTACCCACAATCTACCGTGTTTTTTACGTGATAGAAATGCCAGGAAGATGCATAGACCGTGTGTTTTATGCAATTTACAGCTTATCTGTTTAACAGGCAGTCATGTGTTTTAATAACTCTGAAGAAATAGCCTTTTGAAAACCTTGTGGTCATGAGCATTTTCTTCTTAACCCATAAGTTTTCTACACTTCCAGAGACAATTAACATTATAGCCGTGGCTAAAAATTTAGGTGGCAAGCCCCCGTAGCTCGGTCGGTAGCGTACAGGACTCGAGAACAGGAGGTCGCTGATTCGATCCCCGGCTTGGCCAATTTTTTTCCGAGGATTGATGATAGTCATCGCGACAGGATGTATTCCTCTCTCACCGCTGACCATTGTTTCGACGAGGGTTATGTGGGAAAGCAGCCATTGGCTTGGAAAGGATATTGTGGTACTGGTAAATGAAACTCCAGGAAAGCATGGATAGGTGCACTGGCCGCCGTTATATAACTGAAATAATGTTGAAAACGGCGTTAAACACCATACAATTAATCAATCAATAAACATTTAGGTTAGGGTTGAGCCTCTGAACACTACCAATGCCGCCTCGATAGCTCCAGAGTCGCCCTTGGATATCATGTTAGTCAAGCGTTTTGGTCTATTAATATATCCGGTTAGCGATAAAGAAGGAACGGCATAGGCACATGTAAACAGTTGGTTTCGAATTGGCGAATTCGTATAGGAGAAAGGTTAGATTTCAATGCAATATTGATATGAGGTGTAGATATTAGACCCAAGAATTGTGTTAGATTATTGAAAAAAAAAGCATTTAGTTTGTCTTTGCTCACCTGAGCGCAACGTGCTCAAGATGAGCTTCTGTGGGTTGTCCGATGTGCGGAGTCCGTCGTCAACATTTATCTTGTGGACACTCCAGAGGTCACATTTCTTACTCAATTTACCTGAAAATTGGTCAGAATAAATGTCTTGATGAAATAACGGATGAGTTCGAATTTGGGTCACCTAGGATCATAAACTAGGTCACTAGGTTAAAGAAATACCTTGTTGGCACTCTAGAGGCCACATTTTTAGCTCATTTGACTTGGAAATTGGTCAGAATTTTTGTCTTGATTAAATCTCGAATGAGTTTGAAATTGGGTCGCCTGGGGTCGTAAGCTTGGTCACTTGGTCAAATTAAAGAAATACCTTGTGGGCACTCTAGAGGCCACATTTCTTACTCAATTGACATAAAAATTGGTCAGAATGTTTATCTTGATGAATTCTCGGATTAGTTCGAATTTGGGTCACCTAGGGTCATAAACTTTGTAAAAATAAAGAAATACTTTGTGGACACTCTAGCGGCCACATTTTTTGCTCAATTGACTTGCAAATTGGTCTGAATGTTTGTCTTGATGAAATCTCTGATGAGTTGGAATGTGGGTCACCTAGGGTCATAAACTAGGTCACTAGGTCAAAGAAATACCTTGTGGGCACTCTAGAGGCCACATGCTGTGGTCAATTGATTTGAAAATTGGTCAGAATGTTTGTCTTAATTAAATCCCGGATGAGTTTGAAATTGGGTCACCTGGGGTCATAAACTAGGTCACTAGGTCTACGTGAAGAAATACCTTGTGGACACTCTAGAGGCCATATTTCTTGCTAAATTAACCTGAAAATCGGTAATAATTTGTGTCTAGATGAAATTTCGGAAGGGTACGAATTTGGATCACCTAGGCTCTTAAACTAGGTCACTAGGTTAAATTAAAGAAATACCTTATGGACACTCCAGAGGCCACATTTTTAGCTCAATTGACTTGAAAATTGGTCAGAACGTTTGTCTTAATCAAATCTCGGATGAGTTTGAAATAGGGTCACCTGGGGTCATAAACTAGGTCACTAGGTCAAATTAAAGAAATACCTTGTGGACGCTCTAGAGGCCACATTCCTTACTCAATTGACCTGAAAATTAGTCATAATGTTTGTCTTGATGAATTCTCGGATGATTTCGAATTTGGGTCACCTAGGGTCCTAAACTAGGCCACTAGGTCAAATTAAATACCTTGTGGATACTCTAGAGGCCACATTTTTTGCTCAACCTAATTTGAGTGCAAAAACACTTAACAATTGTTTTGTGTTGCTTGGTATTTTATGTTGTGTCAACAGCAATTCAGTTATTTAACAGCGACAGTTCACAGATCCATGTTTCCGTGACTTTTCAACAAGTGTACTTGATCAGTCATGTATAGATCAGTTGAATTGGAAAATAATCATTGTGGGAAAAGGAGAAATAGCGCATCCTTTTCCTAAAATGTTTTCGAAAGGCATTGACTGCAGACACATCACAAGTAAGTTCAAATATGATGTACATTAAAATCAAATATTATAGAGCACTTCGAGAATTATTTGTTTCTATGTAACATAAAATACACAAAGAAAAATAATTAAGATCAAGATTATACTGGTTTTCCCTATTTTTCCAACCCCCAGCTGGGCGGGGGTATAAAAAATAGCCTGGCTGTCGCACTACAGGATGGTAAAACCCCACCAATGTGCCTGCTCGTTTGCCGTGAGCTGCGACCTGTGTCACTTGATGAAGGGGTCCTGGTGGTTGAAACACACCACTTTGGCCTGGAGTTGAGTTAAACAGGAGGTCAGGCGGACCCGACCTGATCAATCGGCTGGTCATGCCAAGCCCTAGGGCACTTGCTTCGTTACTCTGCATCTTTATAAAAATTTTTTTGATCGTACAAATAGTTAATAAACCCTTAGCTCTACCATAATGCCTTAGAAGGCGGTGGCTCAAGGGTCAATCAAGTGAAAGTTTTGGCGTTTTACAGACAATTGTATTGTCCTTGATTATGTTATAGGAACTTGGTATAGCATCTGACGGGAGAGCAGTTGTCCAGTCTAGCCCTTTCGCTTGAGTATACTACCAATGTATCCCTGGCTTGTCCTGTGATAGGCTTCCCCAGGACAGGTCCCCATGTTGGGCTCCGGGGCGGATGGGGAGCATTGGTGCTGAATTCTTATTAATTCATGATGGCCACCCCAAAAAACCCCAAACTTGACGAAAATAAATGATGGAAATAGACCTTTTTCAGAATCTGATTCTGAAACCGAGCAAAGAATTTTTACTTCCTCATCATCGTCAATCCATTACCCTAGTTTTATTATTATTGAATCTGTAGATCCTTTAAATCCTATCACAAAACTGTCACCTTTTGTTATAGAAAAACAACTCCTAAGTATTCTGGGTACACCGAAGACTGTGAAAAAGCTTATAAGCAACACCATCTTAATCGAATGCTTCACAAGGCAACAGTCAGAAAATCTTTTAAAGCACAAAAAGTTTTTCCAATCAGATGTAAAGATCTACCCTCACAAGACACTGAACTCTTGTAAAGGAGTGGTGCGATGTAAAGAGCTTTCTTTATGCTCCATCGATGAAATTGAGGACGGTCTTAGGTCGCAAGTAGTTACAGATGTAAAACGTATCTCTGTTAGAAGAAATGGCGAAATGAGAACAACAGATACCTACATTTTAACTTTCTCGTCGCCAAACCTTCCTCAATCTGTGAAGACTGGATACATTTCTGCGAAGGCAGATCTCTATATCCCAAATCCTATGCGATGCTTTAAGTGCCAGCAGTATGGTCATCATATCAGTAAATGCCCCAGAGGTTCAGTTTGTGCTAAATGTGGATCAGACGAACAAAGCCATGATTATGACACATGTTCAAGCCCTCTTAAGTGTACTAATTGCAAGGGTACCCATGCAGCCTTTTCAAGGGAATGTCCTATCTGGAAGGAAGAGAAAGAAATTTTAAACACAAAATATACAAAAAATATAAGCTTTCCAGAGGCTAAGCAGCTAGTAAAGCAGCGTCAAGCAGATCAGGCCCCCAGCTGGGCGGGGGGATAGAAATTGTCCAGCTGCCGTCCTGCAGTAGTGGTAAGACCCCACCAAATGGACCCGCCTGTTTGCCGTGGGTGGAGACTCGTAAGCAGGAAAAGAGGGTCCTGGCAGTTGAGGGGAGCCCAGGGATCTCCAGCTCTCCAACACACTGCTTTGGCCTCGGCTTCTGTGTAAACGAGAGCCTAGATGGGCCCGATCTAGCGCAATCGGCTGGTCGTTTTAGGATTGGGCGTATTTTATGTAAAATTGTCTTGTGTTGGGGGAGTTGTATGGGGGGAGAACATCTGTATCCAGTGTGCAGATGCCTCCTTCCTGCATACGTCTCTCGATACATCTTGAAATCCAAATTTGTGATTTTGAAGCAAACTTGGAATATTTGACCTTTTTTCCTCTATTATTTACATAATTCATGTAGTCTTTATTCTGGAAGGAATAATCTAACATGTATGTCAAAACTCTATTTAACGTTTGCTCAAAAAGTGCCAGTTTTTACCTTTTACTTTAGTTGGTATTTACTTTTAAGTCTCTGTCTTATATAGGCTTATGGGCTAATTGGGTATTATGGATTTTTCGTTGAGGCTTTGACTGCCATGGCAAATCCCTGATCTGGGGGACTACCCATGTTCTTTTCTTTGTCGCTCCGACTTATTCATGGCATCTGAGTATACCATCTGGGTAACCCTGGCATGGGGAGCTGGTTTGCCGCTCCATACTCCATGTCCCCTCGTAGGGCTCCGGGGTGGGCGGGGGCCACGGATGACGAAACTTGAAAACCTAATCATGGATCATCTAAACAAAAAAAGAACACGTGACCAACTAGATGCAGACTCGGACAACTCTGAACCAACTTCGACTATTCCTCGCTTTCTACTAATAGAATCAACTGCTCCTGAACAGCCATTGAGTAAACTGTCTCCTTTTGTCACCCAAAAAGTTTTAGTTTCAATTGCTGGTTCGCCAAAATCAGTGAAAAAGTTGATTTCTGGTGCCCTTTTGGTAGAGGTTGAAAAACCAAAACATGCAGAAAACCTTTTGAAAATTAAGAGTTTTTTCCAAATACCTGCAAAATGCTCACCGCATACCAGTTTGAATTCCTCCAGGGGGATAATTCGTTGTCCGGATCTAGCAGGTGTTAGCGAAGAAGAAATTGTCCAGGAGCTTTCGAGTCAGACTGAGACAGGTGCCAGACGTATTACAATCTTCAGAGACGGTGTCAAGAGGGAAACTAACACAATAGTGCTCACCTTTAACTCGGCTATTTTGCCCAAAACTCTGAAAGTTGGTTACTTAAATGTTGGAGTGGAGCTTTACATCCCAAACCCACTCCAATGTTATTCATGCTTCAAATTTGGCCACCATGAACGTAAATGCAAGAAGCCCACAATTGAAAGTTTGTGTAAACATTGTGGAGAGCTGGCAAATACACATGATTCGAACAACTGTAAGAATAAAATTAAATGTGTAAACTGCGATGGAGAACACGTTGCTACCTCACGAGCATGCCCTGTCTGGAAGCGAGAGAAGGAAGTTGTAACTATTAAGTACAAAGAAAGTCTCTCGTTCCCAGAAGCAAGGAAAATAGTTAACAGCCGTCATGTTCTGACAAACTCTTACTCCACCATTACTAAATCCAGCATGAATACACAAAAACAGGTAAAAGATGCATTTACACAGACTACCGATGTAGCCGTTCAAACATCCAGCCAAAGAAAACAAGACACGAATGTTGAAAAACCTACAACTAGTAAAGCAAATAAAGGTTCTGCCTCTACACGTACACAGGCAAAGGTTCCAAGCAGCCCAAACCAAAAGAGAAACAAATCTCCAAATAAGGTCACTTCGGATCGCCTTCCAAAGGGATCCGATGATCAAATCCAGCAACATAACCGCTTCGAATGTCTTGAAGACATGGAAGCGGAAGATCTACAAGCAGATCAAAGTGTGAATAGGCAAGGCCGAATTATCAAACTCAACAAAAAATGATCAAGTACATACTTCTATTATCCTGTGGTATTTTCCTTACTCTTAACTCTACCATGAGTAACAACATTCTGCAATGGAATTGTCGAAGTATTAAAGCTAACTTTGAGGAATTGAACCTTTTGGTCAATGAACAGAAACCAGTGGCAGTTTGTTTACAGGAGACCTTTCTTAAAAACTCCGACAAATTTACTTTAAAATATCATTCTTGTTACTCCAAGAATTTTAGTTGTAATGAAGCTTCAGGAGGTGTTGCCTTAATTGTGAACAACAGTGTTCCACACTATTTTGTCAAGCTTGAAACTACACTTCAGGCTGTCGCGGTAAACATTTCCTTCAATAAGACAATTACATTGTGTTCTATTTATCTCCCACCTAGCTCACCAATAGATGTCAAAAAGCTTGATGATCTAGTTAGCCAACTTCCGAAACCTTTCATTTTAATGGGAGATTGCAGTTCCCACCATACATTATGGGGATGTACGAATACAAATGATAAAGGTCGAACCATGGAAGACTTTGTAACTAAGCACGACCTCATTCTGCTAAATGATAAGTCGTCAACCTATCTTCATCCTGCCACTGGTTCTTGTTCATCTTTAGACTTAACCATATGCAGCCCTGAAATTGCTCCGGACTTTAACTGGAAGGTTGGTGATGACCTTCATGGAAGTGATCACTTCCGAATTCAGGTATCGGAAATAGGACCTTCAGTACAACAACGTCCAGAACGTTGGAAACTCCATAAGGCTAACTGGGAACAGTTCAAGGTCCACTGCGAACAATCAATTTATCCCAGTGCTTTTGATGCCTGCGAAAATCCTGCTGAGCTTTTTACTTCCTTACTTTATTCTGCTGCTGAAAAATCAATTCCTCGGACATCGGCAAATCCAAAGAATCCAAACAAGCCATGGTTTAACGATGATTGCAAAAAGGCTATAGCTGAGCGAAAGTCTGTTCTCAGACAGTTTAATCTGCGACCGACTCGGGAAAATCTTTCAAAGTTCAAAATTGCACGTGCAAAAGCACGACGAACTATCAAGCAAAGTAAACGTGCGTCTTGGCGACAGTACGTATCTAGGTTAAATTCGAGATCGTCTGTCAAAAAGACATGGGATATGATTAGGAAAATTAATGGGAAAAGTTCCTCGTTAAACGTCGGGCACTTAAATTCGGATGATGGTGTTGTCACATCCAAAGCAGATATTGCTAATGTCTCGGCAGAAACTTTTGCAGAGAAGTCGTCTTCCTCAAACTATAAGACTACATTTCGAAAATTCAAAGACACCAAAGAAAAAACTAAACTGAAGTTCAAGTCAAATAATACAGTGCATTACAATAAGGATTTTACTTTGAAAGAACTAAAAAAGGCTCTGAAGAAATGTCATGATACTGCTGTAGGATGTGATGACATCCATTATCAGTTTTTAAAACATTTACCGTTTCGATCCCTTGAATGTTTACTGAGTATATTTAATCAAGTCTGGCATACTGGTACTCTTCCAGATTCCTGGAAGGAAGCAATAGTAATTCCCATACCAAAACCAGGTAAAGACTCTACGAATCCTGCAAACTATCGTCCTATAGCCTTAACAAGTTGTATTTGCAAAACAATGGAAAGAATGGTTAATGAGCGCCTTGTTTGGTTTCTAGAGAAAAACAAACTTATTGCTAAAGCCCAGTGCGGCTTTCGTAAACAAAGAGGCACTCTTGACCACTTAGTTCGCTTCGAAACTTTTATTCGCGAAACTTTTATTAAAAAGGAACATGTTGTTTCTGTATTTTTCGATTTAGAGAGTGCATATGATACCACATGGAAGTATGGAATCATGAACGACCTCCATGATTTCGGTATAAGAGGTCGCCTTGCTTATTTCATTTCGGCATTTTTTAATGAACGTCAGTTTAGAGTCCGGGTAGGAAATACTTACTCCAACCCCCATGAACAAGAAATGGGCGTTCCCCAGGGAAGCATTCTTTCCGTTACACTCTTTAGTGTCAAAATAAACAATATCGTTAAGTCTGTTTGTCCTGGTGTGGAATGCTTTTTATATGTTGACGACTTCTGCATTTGCTATAGGTCTAAGTATATGCATACCATTGAACGGCAGTTGCAACAAGTTTTAAACAACTTAGCCAAATGGTCAGGAGAAAATGGTTTTAAATTTTCAAAAACCAAGACCAAATGCATGCATTTCTGCCAGTCAAGAAAGTTTCATTTGGACCCAGAAATTTTATTTAGATGATGTACAAATTGAAGTCGTCCCTGAATTCAAATTTTTAGGTCTTTTATTTGACTCTAAGCTGTCGTTTATTCCTCACATCTTAGCAATAAATGCCAAAAAGCTCTTAATCTCTTACGTGTTGTCTCCAGTATGAACTGGGGAGCCGACAGAAAAGTCCTTTTGAGACTTTATAGAACACTCGTCCGTTCAAAATTAGATTACGGCTGCATTGTATATGGCTCAGCGCGGAAATCGTACCTTCGGAAATTGGATTCTATCCATAACCAAGGTTTACGCTTAGCACTTGGCGCCTTTAGAACATCTCCTATCAATAGTTTGTATGCAGAGGCAAATGAACCATCTTTAAATTTACGCAGGAAGAAACTTTCCTTGCAATATTACTTAAAATTAAAGTCAAATCCCACCAACCCCACGCATAAAGCAGTATTTAAACCACTGTACAAGGATGAATTTCGAAAGAGAGAAAAAGTAATACCACCTTTTAGTTTGCGCTGTGAAGCAGATATGAACTGTCTTGATTGCGATCTGGAGGATGTAGCACAACATAAAATCTCTGAAGTTCCTTTATGGACTTCTAAAAGTCCAACCTACATATATAATCTTGCTTCAGACAAGAAAGCTACGACAGATCCTATGATATTTAAAAATAAATTCCTTGAAATAAAAGAACAATACTGCCTTCACGAAGAGATATATACTGATGGTTCTAAAGATGGAGACAAAGTTGCTGCAGCTGCCGTGCTCGATGGCGAGTTATATCAGTTTCGGCTTCCTAATAATCCTTCTATTTTTTCTGCGGAGTTAAAAGCAATCGACCTTGCTCTCAACCATATTCAACAAGACGCTTACTGGCGCTATATTATCTTTGTAGATTCTTTATCTGCCATGCGAGCACTTGAGGGTGAGAAAACAGACAACCGATTAATAGTCGGTCTCCTTGAAAAATTATCAGGAATCTGTGAAAAAGCCGATATTGTTTTCTGTTGGCTCCCTAGCCATATTGGTATCAGTGGCAATGAAGAGGCAGATAAAGCTGCCAAGGAGGCATTGTCACTGGAAGTTTTACCTCTTAAAGTTCCTTTTAACGATTTTAAACCATTGATTAATGATTTTATCCGAAATGTATGGCAGCAATCCTGGAATGACCCAGCTAACAAAGATAACAAGTTGTTTACAGTGAAGCCAACACTTGGCGAGTGGCTTCCAGGGTTGCGGACAAGTCGCCGTGAAGAAATTATTTTGGCCCGTCTTCGCATTGGTCATACATACATGACACACTCATACCTCCTCAAAGGAGAAGAAGCACCCCAGTGTATTTCCTGCAATGCACCTCTTACTGTTAAACACATACTTGTAGACTGTATAGACCTTGCACCTACAAGAGACAGGTTCTTTCATGTTGACAGTATGAGTGGTTTATTTGATACTGTAAAGTTGGAGTTTATTTTTGACTTTTTGAAAGAGGTAAATCTCTATAAAAAGATGTAATTTTAGGTCCTATTGACCATCTGTATTCTTAGACTTTGTCACTAGTCTTGTTTATCCTTTTAGTTTTTACACAGCTCATATTTTAAGCCTTGACCGTAACATTACAGTTTGCTAAATTAAATGCATTGCATTAGTTGTTAGTGCGCCCAAAATGACCTTTGCTGTCGACGAGCCATAAAACTCCATTCATTCATTCAAGCTGATCAGACAAAATTTTCTTTCTCCCAAAGCTACGCTGATGTGACAGCCCCTGCCAAAGAGGATTGTCGCACTTGTGCCATTCTTGCCAAACTCATTCTCAGGAAATTTCCTGAGATAAAAAATGAATTAAGAGACATTCTACCGAAGCAAACTTTTTCTGCAGTCTCACAAGAAACATCTACATCCACTGCACCTAAACATTCAAACTCCTTACCTCCGTAAATTGGATTCTGTCCATAGCCAAGGTTTACGCGTAGCACTTGGCGCCTTTAAAACATCCCCTATCAATAGCTTGTATGCAGAGGCAAATGAACCATCTTTAAACTTACGTAGGAAAAAACTTTCCTTGCAATACTACTTAAAATTAAAGTCGAATCCCGACAACCCCACACATAAAGCAGTATTTGAACCACTGTACAAGGCTGAATTTCGAAAGAGAGAAAAAATTGTACCACCTTTCAGTTTGCGCTGTGAAGAGGATATGAGTTACCTTGATTGCAATCTTGGAGATGTAGCGAAACATAAAATCTCTGAAGTTCCTTTATGGACTTCGAAAAGTCCAACTTATATATACAGCCTTGCTTCTGACAAGAAAGCTACAACAGATCCAATGATGTTTGAAAATAAATTCCTCGAAATAAAAGAACAATACTGCCTTCACGAAGAGATATATACAGATGGTTCTAAAGATGGAAGCAAAGTTGCTGCAGCTGCCGTGCTCGATGGCGAAATATACCAATTTCGGCTTCCTAATAATTCTTCTATTTTTTCCGCGGAGCTAAAGGCGATCGACCTTGCTCTCAGCCATATTAAAGAAGATGCTTACTGGCGCTATATTATCTTCACTGATTCATTATCTGCCATGCAAGCACTTGAGGGTGAGAAAACACACAACCCATTAATAGTCGGTCTCCTTGAAAAACTGTCCGAAATATGTGAAAAAGCCGATATTGTTTTCTGTTGGCTCCCTAGCCAGTGGCAATGAAGAGGCAGATAAAAGCTGCCAAGGAGGCATTGTCACTGGACGTTCTACCTTTTAAAGTTCCTTTTAATGATTTTAAACCATTGATAAATGTTTTTATCCGGAATGTATGGCAGCAATCCTGGAATGACCCAGCTAACAAAGATAACAAGTTGTTTACAGTGAAGCCAGCTTTTGGCGAGTGGCTTCCAGGGTTGCGGACAAGTCGCCGTGAAGAAATTATTTTGGCCCGTCTTCGCATTGGTCATACATACATGACACATTCATATCTCCTTAAGGGAGAAGAAGCACCCCAATGTACTCCCTGCAATACACCACTTACTGTTAAACACATACTTGTAGACTGTATAGACCTTGAACCTACAAGAGACAGGTTTTTTCATGTTGACAGTATGAGCAATTTATTTGATACTGTAAAGTTGGAGTCTATTTTTGACTTTTTGAAAGAGGTAAATCTCTATAAAAAGATATGATTTTAGGTTCTATTGACCATCTGTATTTTTAGACTATATGTCATTAACGTCCTTTGTTCTTTTAGTGTTTACATAGCTAAGATTTTAAAGTCTTGTAACTTCACAGTTTGATCAATTAAACGTATTGCATTAGTTGTTAGTGCGCCCAATATGACCTTTGATGTCGACGGGCCTTGAAACCTCACTCATTCATTCATTACATTCAAACTCTTCCTCATCAGTCAAACCTCCCGCACTATCTACTTCTACATCCTCCATTGCAAGCTCAAAATCCGGCTCTCCTTCAGTTGCAAGCCAAAAACCTAGCCCTTCCAGTTCTTTTGGTAAACCTAACCAAGATGCTTTAAAGACACCATCGCGACCAAAGACACGTATCCAGTTGGCGAAAGGTACGCCGTCCTCGTCTACCTGTAAGGATAAGCCAAAAAAATCTGACGATGAAGAAGTTTTTGAAACCCGTGTCTCTGACTCGGAAGTATCACAACTCGTCGATTCCGAAAAGTCAGAACGGGGAAAAACGAAAAACCGGAAGACTCGTGAAAGGAAATTCACAGTAAAAATTGGTAACCCGTCCATCTCGCTTTCAAATAAATATGACAAGCTTGAGAACATAACGGATGAGACAAATCAAGAAGACATTGATAAGAGTGAAGAAGAGATGGAGGACGAGTCTGACTGCTCAGAGTGTGACTCTCCCTGGGCTCGTCATAAATATGACTGGAATAAAGATCTACAGTCATGGCAAGACTCGATTCCTGAAACCAAATGTAATGAAAAATCGTAATAGCCAATATGGAGAGAAACATACTTCCTAGTTCATTTATTGTCTTAATCTTATGTACAGTCACTATGAGTAATATTATAGTACAGTGGAATTGTCGTGGTTTCAGGGCTAACTTTGAAGAGTTATCCCTTTTGATTAAAGACAATAAGCCAGTAGCAGTATGTTTACAAGAAACGTTTTTAAAAGCAACTGACAAATGCTCTCTGCAGAATTATTCTTGCTACATTACTTCTGGTGGAAATGCAGGAAGAACATGCGGAGGAACTGCAGTTCCCCATAAGTATCTTTCTTTGAATACAAACTTTCAGGCTACAGCTGCCAACTTGTCTTTAAATAAGAAGGTGACACTTTTTTCCCCTCTACCTTCCACCATGTAGTCTGATAAATATGACAGACCTGGATAATCTTATTTCCCAACTTCCTAAACCGTTTATCCTTTTGGGACATTTTAATTCCCATCATACATTATGGGGTTGCAATTCAACAAACCAGAAAGGTCAATTATTAGAAGATTTCATATCCAAGAACGATCTATGTTTGCTCGATGACAAAAGTTTTACATACCTTCATCCTGCTACTGGTACGAAGGTGGAGCTAGACGCTGCGAACTGTACACCGGAAGTTAAAGTAGTCGGAAGAGGTGGCTCTACGCGAACTTCCCTCTGGCTGGTTCCTATCTCTGTTTTATTGGGGCTCCCAATGGGAGAAAATAGCTTATCGTCAAAACCTTCTTCATGCAACCTTTTTATAATCTTTAACACTCTTTTCTGTTGCAGGCCTAGAGCTTTTCTCCGCCATTTTTCGAGAGTTTCACGGAATAATGCAAATTTGACAACTATGAAAGAAATTAAAAACTTGAAATTCTCACGGAGGCTATAAATAAAAACTAGTCCATGATAATATAATAAACCAATTTCAGTCAAAAAAGTCCTGCTCTAATAAGAAAGATACAGCTAAATCTTTTTATCCAAATTTACTCACTGGTCACTTAAAAAGGTCACGTAGTTGACTGTCCAACGTTACACAGAGCTGTAAAGAAAGCCCGGGCTTCATCAGTTCTTATAAATCGAAGCGCAGTAATACATAAAAACTAACCAATCAGCAATTTGTTGTTATGCAAATTAAGTGATTTTAAGAGTCATCGCAAAATCAATTCTATGGAATTGTTAAAAAAGAGATTGTTTGGTAAAAGGTCAATAACACAGTTATTTCAGAATATCATACTACATTTCAAAAAGAGACATAGACAAAACTGGCCTTTGATCATTCATTGTCTCTAGTGGATCTATAATAGAAGAGAAGAATGATACTGAATATTGACTAAGAAGTCTCTTTAACTTTTAAAGACATTTAATTGGTTAATAACTTACAACAAGGAAAGAATAGCAACGCTGCTTTCATCTATAAATAAATCCTAACCTTTTTTCCTGCTGAAAATTTATAAATGTTTTTTAGCTCACCTTAGCACAACGTGCTAAAGGTGAGCTATTGTGATCGCCCTATGTCCGGCGTCCGTCGTCCGTCAACAATTTCTTTAAACATCTTCTTCTCCTAAACCACTGGGCCAATCTTGATGAAACTTGGCAGGGATGTTCCTTGGGTGAAGCTCTACCAAAATTGTTCAAAGAATTAAATTCCAGCCACAACTCTGGTTGCCATGGCAACAAAAAGGAAAAAAAAGCAAAATCTTTGAAAATCTTCTTCTCTGAAACCAGAAGGCGCAGAGCTTTGATATTTGGTATGTAGCATCTCCTAGTGGACCTCTACCAAGTTTGTTCATTTGATGCCCCTGGGGTCAAAACTGGCCCCGCCCCAGGGGTCACAAGTTTGAGCATAGTAACAAAGAAGAAAAACTTTAAAAATCTTCTTCTCTGAAACTTGAAGGCATAGAGCTTTGATATTTGGCATGTAGCATCTCCTAGTGGACCTCTACCAAGTTTGTTCATATGATGCCCCTGGGGTCAAAACTGGCCCCGCCCCGGGGGTCACAATTTCCAACATAGGAACAAAGAAGGAAAACTTTAAAAATTTTCTTCTGTAAAACTAGAAGGCATAGAGCTTTGATATTTGGCATGAAGCATCTCCTAGTGGACCTTTACCAAATTTGTTCATATGATGCCCTTTGGGTCAAAACTGGCCCTGCCCCTGGGGTCACAAGTTCGAACATAGGAACAAAGAGGGGAAACTTTAAAATTAACTTCTCTGAAACTGGAAGGCGTAGAGCTTTGATATTTGGCATGTAGCATTTCCTAGTGGACCTCTACCAAGTTTGTTCATATGATGCCCCTGGGGTCAAAACTGGCCCCGCCCCAGGGGTCACAAGTTTGAGCATAGTAACAAAGAAGAAAAACTTTAAAAATCTTCTTCTCTGAAACTTGAAGGCCTAGAGCTTTGATATTTGGCATGTAGCATCTCCTAGTGGACCTCTACCAAGTTTGTTCATATGATGTCCCTGGAGTCAAAACTGGCCCCGCCCCGGGGGTCACAATTTCCAACATAGGAACAAAAAAGGAAAACTTTAAAAATCTTCTTCTGTAAAACTAGAAGGCATAGAGCTTTGATATTTGGCATGAAGCATCTCCTAGTGGACCTCTACCAAGTTTGTTCATATGATGCCCTTTGGGTGAAAACTGGCCCTGCCCCAGGGGTCACAATTTCGAACATAGGAACAAAGAGGGGAAACTTTAAAAATTACCTTCTCTGAAACTGGAAGGCGTAGAGCTTTGATATTTGGTATGTAGCATTGCCTAGTATACCTCTACCAAGTTTGTTCATATGATGCCCCTGGGATCAAAACTGGCCCCACCCCGGGGGTCACAAGTTTGAGCATAGTAACAAAGAAGAAAAACTTTAAAAATCTTCTTCTCTGAAACTTGAAGGCCTAGAGCTTTGATATTTGGCATGTAGCATCTCCTAGTGGACCTCTACCAAGTTTGTTCATATGATGCCCCTGGGGTCAAAACTGGCCCCGCCCCGGGGGTCACAATTTCCAACATAGGAACAAAGAAGGAAAACTTTAAAAATTTTCTTCTGTAAAACTAGAAGGCATAGAGCTTTGATATTTGGCATGAAGCATCTCCTAGTGGACCTCTACCAAGTTAGTTTATATGATGCCCTTGGGTTCAAAACTGGCCCTGCCCCGGGGGTCACAAGTTCGAACATAGGAACAAAGAAGGAAAACTTTAATTTTTTTTTCTCTTAAATGGGAAGGCATAGAGCTTTGATATTTGGTATGTAGCATCTCCTAGTGGACTTCGACCAAGTTTGTTCCAAGGATGCTGCTTGGGTCAAAACTGGCCCAGCCCCTGGGGTCACAAGTTCGAACATAGGAACAAAGAAGGAAAACTTTAAAATTCTTCTTTTCTGAAACCGAAAGGTGTGGCACTTTGATATTTGGTATGTTGCATCTCAGAGTGGACCTCTACCAAGTTTGTTCATATGATGCCCCTGGGTCAAAACTGGCCCCGCCTCGGGGGTCACAAGTTCGAAGATAGGAACAAAGAAGGAAAACTTTAAATTTCTTTTTCTCTTAAACGGGAAGGTGTAGAGCTTTGATATTTGGTATGTAGCATTTCCTAGTGGACCTCTACCAAGAATGGACCTCTACCAAGTTTGTTCATATGATGCCCCTGGGTCAAAACTGGCCCCGCCTCGGGGGTCACAAGTTCGAAGATAGGAACAAAGAAGGAAAACTTTAAATTTCTTTATCTCTTAAACGGGAAGGTGTAGAGCTTTGATATTTGGTATGTAGCATTTCCTAGTGGACCTCTACCAAGTTTGTTCATATGATGCCCCTGGGTCAAAACTGGCCCAGCCCCGGGGGTCACAAGTTCGAACATAGGAACAAAGAAGGAAAACTTTAAAATTCTTCTTTAAAACTGGAAGGCGTAGAGCTTTGATATTTGGTATGTAGTGATTCTCTTCTAAGTTTGTTTGCCCATCTAAGCGCAACAAGTTCATTGAGTTCAAAATTGGGTCATCTTGGGTCATAAACTAGGTCACTAGGTCAAATTAAAGAAATACCTTGTTGGCACTCTCGAGGCCACATTATTTGCTCAATTGCCTTGAAAATTTGTTAGAAAGTTTGTCTTTATAAAGTCTCACATAAGATTAATTTGGGTCAACTTGGGTCATAACTAGTTCACTGGGTCAAATTAAAGAAATGCCTTGTTTGCACTCTGGAGGCCACATTTATTGCTAAATGACCTGAAATTTGGCCAGAAGGTTTGTCTTGATGAAATACCAGATGAGTTTGGATTTGGGTCACCTGGAACCATAAACTAGGTCACTAGGTCAAAATAAAGAAATACCTTGTGGGCACTCTAGAGGCCACATTCTTTGCTTAATTGCCTTGAAAAGTGGTCAGAATGTTTGTCTTTGTAAAATCTCACATGAGTCTGAATGTGGGTCAACTGGGGTCATAAACTAGTTCACTTGGTCAAATTAAAGAAATAGTTAGTGGGCACTCTAGAGGCCACATTTATTATTCATATGATTTGAAAATTGGTTAAAATGTTTCTTTTGATATAGTCAAAGACCAGTTCAAATTTGGGTCACCTGGGGTCATAATCTAGGTCACTAGGTCAAATTAAAGAAATATCTTTAGGGCACTCGAGGCCACATTTTTTGCTCAATTGACTTGAAAATTGGTCAGAATGTTTGTCTTCATGAAATATGAGTTGAAATTGGGTCACCTGCGGTCAAAAACTAGGTCACATGGTCAAATTAAAGAAAAACCTTACAGGCACTCTACTAAGGTGAGCGACCCAGGGCCATCATGGCCCTCTTGTTTTTTTTTTTGAAACTTAAACTCATCCATTGTCATTTTGAATGGCAAGCTGTTCATAATTCAAGCCTTCTGGACAGCAGGCAGGGTAGGCTAAGATCAGACTACATATCTGTGCAGGCTGATCTTGGTCTACACTGCAAAATGTAAAGTCAGAATCAATATGACAAGGGTTAAAACAATGGCATAACTTTTCTGTGTCACCCTCGTGAGGATTTTGAACAATAATTCTCCTTTATGGTAATAATTATCATAACCGTAACGTGAATTTATTGCTTCACAATTTAAAACAATAATTTGCCCACAATCCCTTTACGGTTATTTCATAATTTTGCGTTTCGCAGATATGAAATGTTGAAACAAAAGGAAAGAACAGTGAAAACCTTATACATCAAATTTTTAAATGAATGTCAAAGCATGATTAGTTTTTTTTTTTTTGTTTTTTTTTTGACATCTTGAATCACATTGTAGATCAAGACCCCTAATCAATTTTTAACCATGATCTTTAAAATATTTGTGCAAGTTCAAACTTCTAATAGATGCTGGCCCATTAGCAGCTATTAGAAGCTTGAATCTGCACACACACACACAAAAAAAAAAGAGCTTCTGCTAAACCGTAATAAAAATTCATAAGGGGTTTAAATTTTGTCCCGTGTTTATTATTTTATTTACCAGCATAATTATGTTGAGCACCGAGTGTAGTACTTTTTCTACATGGAAACCGTAATTTAAACAATAATCTCAGATTTGATGAAATATATTAATCTATATTTTTCCTTTGTTAATCTTTAGTTTGACAAAAATCATTAAGGAAATGAGTTGATCAGATTTTTGGGGTAAAAAATAAGGACTTTGTTGATTTCTATAGTAATTTTTACTCTATAAAAAAAAAAAAAAAAAACTGGTCGCCGATAAATTGAACAGCAAAAAAGTTTATTATATCAAAGTTCTTGGGGGTCTGCTGAGCTAACTGTTAATATTATATGCATCAAAGATACAATAACATCATTCTGCTCCATATCTGTTAAAACTAATAACAGGACTAGAAAATGATTTGTTAAGAAATTGCAACTATTCAACAGAGAACATTTCAACTAAACAAATTTTAACTTACCTCTTATTTATATCGTGGTTTCATTCACATAATGATTCTCTAAACAAACAATTCCATGAACATTTACCACAATAGAGTTTATGCTTTAAACATTAAGATTATGATTTGAAATGATTTGATTGGTGTTATTAACTTTAGTATCACTCTGAACAGAATTTCAGTAATGGGTCTACACTAGTACTCCCAAACAACATCCCTTCGAACTTTTAAATACATAAGTCTACAAAATCATTATTTGGCAACCAAAATGTCTTAACTGCAGCTTGAACAAGATGAAAGTTAAAATTAATGATACATGGTGATCGATAGTGAAAAATAACAACAAAGCTCTTGTATTAATTGTCAGTCTGTATAGTGACAGTGTATCATGACATACATTTTGCAGTCTGGTAATTTTTACTTATATGCGAAAATGCTACAATCAGTATACTATAATTAGAATTAATTTGCATGATAGTCTAATCACTTCCATGTGGAAGTAGAAGAAAAAATTGATGATGAACTGGTGGTATGATCTGCTTCCTACACAAAGTAAGCAGATCAGCAAACTTTTCTTTGCTGATTGGAACACCATCAGCATGCTACCGAGATAAAGATATTTCAGCTGGATTTGGAGTTGATCGGAGTTTTTTAAACAAATCTACTTGAAATTCCTCTCCATTGTGATGTGTTTTATAGGAGAAATGGTTTGGCTCCTCTGAAGTAAAATGAAGGGATTTTTATGTTATTCCAAACAACCTTTTCTCGACTGTTGTTTGTCTCAAAGTTTTCCAAATTACATGATAGTGTTTTAAAGTCATAAAAGACATTTCCTTTACCAAATAGGGTTTGTCTCTCCTTGACATTCTTATAATTTTAGCCCATTGAGGAGTTGTGTACACTAACATTTTTACTTGCAGACTCAATAGTAGAATGTATAGAATCGTTTTCGTTCTGCGTATGTCCTTTTTCCAAATAATAGTGGTTTATTGAAGACAGACCGAACCTATTCAAACAATACCAGTACATTGTAACAAGATATTTATTTTTATTTTGGGCAGGATAGTTATCACTGAAAAAAATGAACTTTTGTATACCTTGTGAATAATGCTGGTAGATAAAATCATACAGACAAGACGAAACTTTACACGCCCCACAACTAGAAATGCTCTCATTCCAGATATAACAGTATCTATCTTTATTTGCCATGTTATAAATGGAAAAGTTGAAGGTATTGAGAGGCCTTTTGTAATACATACTATTTTCAAAACTTTTGGGTGTAATCAGAACCTCCTGTAGATCAAAGCAAGCAGACACCAATGAAGGATCGGTCTGAGCCTTCATCTTATCTGTTTGCTTTGTCTTTCTCACCAAACTTTTATTATTCAAATGCTGTTCATATTGTGTTTTCATTTTGAGTTGCTGATCATCTTTGCCATTGAGATAGGACATGCAAAGATCACGCTGGTCTTTTACTGGTTTATGAAAGGAATAGTTGTACTGCAAGTCAAAGATTCTACGATAAATATTGATGGATACTGGTGTATAACCTTTTGCTGCACAAAACTCTTTGTACAGAAAGTACATTTTTTCTCAAACTCGGGTCACCACTCAAATAGCCCCCAGCCGGACGGGGGGTAGAATACGCCGGCTGCCAGTCCTGCAGAGTGGTAAGACCCCACCAATGGACCCGCCTGTTTGCCGTGGGTAGAGACTCGTAAGCCGGAAAAGAGGGTCCTGGTAGTTGAGGGGAGCCCAGGGATCTCCAGCTCTTCAACACACTGCTTCGGCCTCGGCTTCGGTCTAAACGAGAGCCTAGATGGGCCCGGTCTAGTGCAATCGGCTGGTCGTTTTTAGATTTTGGGCAATTTGAAAGTTACTTTGTTCAGTTTCAACACTACTGCTGATGTAAAAGAAAACTTCTACCTTTCCTTGTATCACAACGACCTTTAAAAAAAACTGCATGTATTACCAACCTTTTGACTTTACACTTGCATGTATTCGTACAGCATCAATTTGTCCATTTTAACTGCATATCTTTTGTATGTTTTAGTCCCTAGTCTAATATAGGCTCATGGGCTAATTGGGTGGCGGGGATGATGGGGTTGGGGCACCAGCTTCCATGGATGTTCTCTGATTCCCAGGAATAGGCCATGCCTGCTGGACGTCGCTCCTCTTTGTCTATGTTGCCCAAGTATATCATCTGGGTAACCCTGGCATGGGGAACTGGAATGCCGCTCCACTATACATGCCCCCTTGTTGGGCTCC
This sequence comes from Tridacna gigas, assembly GCA_945859785.2. Taxonomy (NCBI): domain Eukaryota; kingdom Metazoa; phylum Mollusca; class Bivalvia; order Cardiida; family Cardiidae; genus Tridacna; species Tridacna gigas. The sequence goes on from OX244028.2 coordinate 71,072,939, forward strand.
ATGGAGGGCGGGGGCCGTAGATGACGAAATTAATAAAATCAAACATGGAACAACAAACCAAAAAACGAACACGCGGCCAATTGGATATGGACTCGGACAACGAACAATCACCTTCTTTTCCTCGATTTTTAATCATTGAATCGACCAAAGCTGATCAACCTTTGACGAAACTGTCACCCTTCGTCATAGACAAAGTTTTAGTTTCTCTAGCAGGATCGCCAAAGTCTGTTAAAAAGTTAAACTCTGGTTCACTTCTGGTTGAAGTCGAGAAAGCGAAACATGCTCAAAACTTGCTGAAACTATCTCGCTTTTTTGAAATCCCTGCCAAATGTTACCCCCACACCTCTTTAAACACATCTAGGGGAATTATCCGATGTCCGGATCTTGCAGGTGTGACAGAAGAAGAAATAGTTTCTAATCTGGCAGACCAGAATGTAACTGCAGCTCGACGAATCACGGTTTTCAGAGATAATGTTAAAAGAAGTACCAATACAATTGTTTTGACATTCAACACCTCTATTCTACCAAAATGCCTCAAAGTCGGATATTTGAAAGTGCCTGTGGACGTATACATACCTAACCCGCTTCAGTGTTATGCATGTTTCAAGTACGGACACCATGAGAAAAAATGCAGGTTGCATGGAGGAGATGAACTCTGCAGACGTTGTGGGGATACTATAATCACCCATAACGAAAACATATGCACCAAGGATATGAAATGTGTAAACTGTGGTGAAAATCATCCCTCTACCTCTAGGTCATGCAAAATTTGGAAAAAGGAAAAAGAGATTGTTACAGTCAAATATAAAGAGGGCTTATCATTTCCTGAAGCCAGAAAGATTGTTGAAGCCCGTTACAATCTCTCCTTTTCCACCGTACTGAAATCTAATAAAACGAATTCGATCGAACTCAAAGACGCTCAAACTCAGACAATTGATACATCAACACAAACGAATACGCCACAGAACCAAACGCCTACAAATGTAAAACAATCTCAGAAACCAATAGTGAACAAAAAACCAGAGAAAACTGCCCCTAAGAGTCCAACCAAATCTCCTAAAAAGGTCCTCTCAGACTGCCTTCCAAAGGGGTCTGATGACCAAATTCTTCAGCATAACCGCTTCCAGTGTCTCGATGATGAAGACATGGAGGCGGATGCTAACCATGCAGAACCACCAAATACAAATAAGCAAGGTCGCATTATCAAATTAAATAAGACATGAATCAATACATACTGCCATTGTGCTGTGGTATCTTTCTTACTCTAACTCTAGCAATGAATAATAATATTCTGCAATGGAATTGTCGTAGCATTAAAGCAAACCTCGAGGAATTGAACCTTTCAATCAATGAACAAAAACCAGTAGCAATTTGTTTACAGGAGACATTTCTTAAAGACTCTGACAAGTTTACTTTAAAGCACCACTCTTGTTACTTTAAACACAATAGTGGCAATTATAAAGCTTCAGGAGGTGTTGCCGTTCTTGTGAATAATGGTGTTCCTCACCATTTTGTTAAGCTTGAAAGTACGTTGCAAGCTGTTGCGGTAAACATTTCTCTAAACAAAACCTTTACTTTGTGTTCTGTGTATCTTCCACCAGGGTCGCCAATTGATGTCAAGAAACTTGATGATCTAATAGACCAATTGCCGAAGCCTTTTATTTTAATGGGAGATTTTAATTGCCACCATACTCTATGGGGATGTACAGACACGAATGACAAGGGTAAAATCATTGAAGAATTCATTACGAAACATGACCTTGTTCTGCTCAATGATCAGTCTTCAACCTATCTTCATCCTGCTACTGGTTCGTACTCCGCTTTAGACCTTACTGTATGTAGCCCTGGAATTTATCCAGACTTTAACTGGAAGGTTTGTAATGACCTTCATGGAAGTGATCATTTCCCGATCCAGATATCGGAAATAGGACCTTCTGTACAACAACGTCCAGAACGTTGGAAACTCCACAAGGCTAACTGGGAACAGTTCAAAATCCACTGCGAACAATCAATTCATCCCAGTGCCTTTGATGCCTGCGAAAATCCTGGAGAGCTTTTCACTTCCTTACTTTATTCGGCTGCTGAAAAGTCAATTCCTCGGACATCGACAAATCCAAAGAATCCAAGCAAGCCATGGTTTAACGATGGTTGCAAAAAGGCTATAGCTGAGCGAAAGTCTGTTCTCAGACAATTTAATCTGCGACCGACTCAGGAAAATCTTTCAAAGTTCAAAATTGCACGTGCAAAAGCACGACGAACTATCAAACAAAGTAAACGTGCGTCTTGGCGACAGTACGTATCTAGATTAAATTCTAGATCGTCTGTCAAAAAGACATGGGATATGATTAGAAAAATTAATGGGAAAAGTTCCTCGTTAAACGTCGGGCACTTAAATTCGGATGATGGTGTTGTCACATCCAAAGCAGATATTGCTAATGTCTTGGCAGAAACTTTTGCAGAGAAGTCGTCTTCCTCAAACTATACGACTATATTTCGAAAATTCCAAGACATCAAAGAAAAAACTAAACTGAATTTCACGTCAAATAATACAGAGCATTACAATAAGGATTTTACTTTGAAAGAACTCAAAAAGGCTCTGAAGAAATGTCATGATACTGCTGTTGGATGTGATGACACCCATTATCAGTTTTTAAAACATTTACCGTTTCGATCCCTTGAATGTTTACTGAGTATATTTAATCAAGTCTGGCATACTGGTAGTCTTCCAGATTCCTGGAAGGAAGCAATAGTAATTCCCATACCAAAACCAGGTAAAGACTCTACGAATCCTGCAAACTATCGTCCTATAGCCTTAACAAGTTGTATTTGCAAAACCATGGAAAGAATGGTCAATGACCGCCTTGTTTGGTTTCTAGAGAAAAACAAACTAATCGCTACCGCCCAGTGCGGCTTTCGTAAACAAAGAAGCACTCTCGACCACTTAGTTCGCTTCGAAACTTTTATTCGCGAAGCTTTTATTAAAGAGGAACATGTTGTTTCTGTATTTTTCGATCTAGAGAGTGCGTATGATACTACATGGAAGTATGGAATCATGAACGACCTCCATGATTTCGGTATAAGAGGTCGCCTTGCTTATTTCATTTCGGCATTTTTGAATGAACGTCAGTTTAGAGTCCGGGTAGGAAATACTTACTCCAACCCCCATGAACAAGAAATGGGCGTTCCCCAGGGAAGCATTCTTTCAGTAACACTCTTCAGTGTCAAAATAAACAATATTGTTAAGTCTGTTTGTCCTGGTGTGGAATGCTTTTTATATGTTGACGACTTCTGCATTTGTTATAGGTCTAAGCATATATGCATACCATTGAACGGCAGTTACAGCAAGTTTTAAATAACTTGGCAAAATGGTCAGAGGAAAATGGTTTTAAATTTTCAAAAACCAAGACCAAATGCATGCATTTCTGCCAGTCAAGAAAATTTCACTTAGATCCAGAACTTACACTAGATGGAGTACAAATTGAAGTCGTCCATGAATTTAAATTCTTGGGTCTTTTATTTGACTCTAAACTGTCGTTTATTCCTCACATCAATTACCTTAGCAATAAATGCCAAAAAGCTCTTAATCTTTTACGTGTTGTCTCCAGTATGGACTGGGGAGCCGACAAAAAAGTCCTCTTGAGACTTTATAGAACACTTGTCCGTTCTAAGTTAGACTACGGCTGCATTGTATATGGCTCAGCGCGGCAATCGTACCTTCGGAAATTGGATTCTATCCATAACCAAGGTTTACGCTTGGCACTTGGCGCCTTTAGAACATCTCCTATCAACAGTTTGTATGCTGAGGCAAATGAACCATCTTTAAATTTACGCAGGAAGAAACTTTCCTTGCAGTATTACATAAAATTAAAGTCGAACTCCGACAACCCTACACATGAAGTAGTATTTCAACCGCTCTACAAGAATGACTTTCAAAAAAAGGGAAAAAGTCATACCACCTTTTGGTTTACGCTGTGAAACAGATATGAGTTGTCTTGATTGCGATCTTGAGGTTGTAGCGCAACATAAAATCTCTGAAATTCCTTTATGGACTTCTAAAAGTCCAACCTATATATACAATCTTGCTTCTGACAAGAAAGCTACAACAAATCCAATGATTTTTAAAAATAAATTCCTCGAAATAAAAGAACAATACTGCCTTCACGAAGAGATATATACAGATGGTTCTAAAGATGGAAGCAAAGTTGCTGCGGCTGCCGTGCTCGATGGCGAAATATACCAATTTCGGCTTCCTAATAATTCTTCTATTTTTTCCGCGGAGCTAAAGGCGATCGACCTTGCTCTCAACCATATTCAAGAAGATGCTTACTGGCGCTATATTATCTTCACTGATTCGTTATCTGCCATGCAAGCACTTGAGGGTGAGAAAACAGACAACCCATTAATAGTCAGTCTCCTTGAAAAATTATCAGGAATCTGTGAAAAAGCCGATATTGTTTTCTGTTGGCTCCCTAGCCATATTGGTATCAGTGGCAATGAAGAGGCAGATAAAGCTGCCAAGGAGGCATTGTCACTGGAAGTTTTACCTTTTAAAGTTCCTTTTAACGATTTTAAGCCATTAGTGAATGATTTTATTCAAAGTGCATGGCAGCAATCCTGGAGTGACCCAGTAAATCAAAACAATAAGTTGTTTACAGTGAAGCCAGCTCTTGGCGAGTGGCTTCCGGGGTTGCGGACAAGTCGCCGCGAGGAAATTATATTGGCCCGTCTTCGCATTGGTCATACATATCTGACGCACTCATACCTCCTGAAAGGAGAAGAAGCACCTGAATGTATTTCTTGCAATGCATCTCTTACTGTTAAACATATATTTGTAGACTGCATAGACCTTGCGCCTACAAGAGACAGGTTTTTTCATGTTGACAGTATGAACAATTTATTTAATACTGTAAAGTTGGAATCTATTTTTGAGTTTTTGAAAGAGGTAAATCTCTATAAAAAGATGTAATTTTAGGTTCTATTGATCATTTGTTTTTTATACGTAATACCAGTATAATTATTTGCTCTTAGTGTTTACACGGTATAGATTTTAATCTAATTTCGTAACCTTACAGTATATTCAATAAAAAGCATTGCATTAATTGTAATTGCGCCCAAAATGACCTTTGATGTCGACGGGCCATAAAACTTCATTCATTCATTCATTCATTCACCACTCCAATATTGTTTTTGAGAGTCTTTCCTACAGTAGTGACTCCCTACTGTAGGAAAGCTCTCATTATGTGCCTTGACAATTCTTTCTTGTTCACTTCCAGTTTTGTTGGGCCTGTTTGAATGAGTTCCTCGTTTGTCATCATGACAAATACCCATACTTGTTAATTTCTGAGCAGTATGGACATATCTCTCAGAAATCGATAAAGTATGCAAAAAGAAGGTCTTTGCATACCTTAACAATATTTGAGGTATCTCCATTTTCTTGAGGCAATCTATAATCCAAGGAAAATTTTCTTCTCTCTGATGCACCTTTTCTTTGGCTCTTTGGTCGCAAAAGGCAAAATTTTGTAATAAACTACCTCTGTTTATTAATATCTCCTAAAGCCCAAAAATTGTGAAACAGTTTTTGTCTTTAGGAAATACTTATACTTGAATGGCATTTGTACCTACAATGAAGACCACAACCAGGTTTTATCATTCTTGATGTTTTTAGTTTCCCTCCCACAGTGACATACTCTTTACCCTCATTTCTGTGACGCTTCCTAACATTCCTTTTCCACATACTGGCATCCCTAACACTCTTTCTATTTTACCTATCAGATGAGTTCACATTCATGTTGTCATCTACATTAGCACAGGTTTGATTAGCATTATCTGGCATAGAATTGACCAAACTCTCATCATTTCCCTCATCATCATGAACACCATTGCAATCACCATAACACCCACTCTAATGATTTGCAGTATTCTTACTTACATTATATCCCTTCATTAAATATATCAGTGGTACATTATCATCATCATCATTATCACAATCACCACCACCATTATCATCATCAGTACCACCATCATTTCTTTTCAGTAAATGTATCAGGGGAACATCATCATTATCATTTTCATCATCGTCATCATTTCTTTTCATTAATTATCCAAAATGTATGGCAGCAATCCTGGAATGACCCAGCTAACAAAGATAAGTTGTTTACAGTGAAGCCAGCTCTTGGCGAGTGGCTTCCAAGGTTGCGGAAAATCGCCGTGAAGAACTTATTTTGGCCCGTCTTCGTATTGGTCATACATACATGACACACTCTTACCTCCTCAAAGGAGAAGAAGCGCCACAGTGTATTTCCTGCAATGCACCTCTTACTGTTAAACACATACTTGTAGACTGTATAGACCTTGCACCTACAAGAGACAGGTTTTTTCATGTTGACAGTATGAGCAATTTATTTGATACTGTAAAGTTGGAGTCTATTTTTGATTTTTTGAAAGAGGTAAATCTCTGTAAAAAAGATATAATTTTACGTCCTATTGACCATCTGTATTCTTAGACTTTGACACTAGTCTTGTTTATCCTTTTAGTGACTACCCAATTGGTATTTTAAGCCGTGCCCCCAGCCGGACGGGGAGTAGAATACGCCGGCTGCCAGTCCTGCAGAGTGGTAAGACCCCACCAATGGACCCGCCTGTTTGCCGTGGGTGGAGACTCGTAAGCCGGAAAAGAGGGTCCTGGTAGTTGAGGGGAGCCCAGGGATCTCCAGCTCTTCAACACACTGCTTCGGCCTCGGCTTCGGTCTAAACGAGAGCCTAGATGGGCCCGGTCTAGTGCAATCGGCTGGTCGTTTTTAGATTTGGGCATCATTTATTCGTGCCGAAACTGTTACTGCCTGTACTGTTTCCAGATTGTATCATCATTGCATGAACTTGAAAGATTTTTCTTAATACTGCATGTATCTTGTACAGACGTTATATAGTTTTTCGCATATATCATACACCGTTATTATGTCCAAATTACTGGTTTTTACTTTTCATACATGTTTTAGTCCCTAGTCTAATATAGGCTCATGGGCTAATTGGGTGGTTAGGATTTCGTGTTTGGGGCAGCAGCTTCCATGGCGGTTCTCTGATTCCCAGGAATTGGCCATGTCTGCTGTATGTCGCTATGCTTTATCTGTGCTGCCCGAGTATATCATCTGGGTAACCCTGGCATGGGGAGCTGGATACTCCGCTCCACAAACCATGTCCCCTTGTAGGGCTTCGCGGTGGGCGGGGACCACGGATGACGAACATAATCACCCAACCATGGAACAACAAACCAAAAAAAGATCACGCGAACAACTGGACTCGGACTCGGATAATGGACAAACGCTTTCTTCATTTCCTCGATTTCTTATAATCGAATCTACTAAACAAGACCAACCTTTGACAAAACTGTCGCCTTTTGTGATAGAAAATGTTCTTGTTTCGATCGCAGGTTCGCCAAAGTCCGTAAAAAAGTTAAACTCTGGCTCACTTCTTGTCGAAGTCGAGAAGGCGAAGCATGCTGAAAATTTACTGAAACTGTCTCGCTTCTTTGAAATTCCCTGCAAATGTTACCCACACACTTCTTTAAACACGTCTAGAGGAATAATCCGATGTCCGGACCTTGCGGGAGTGACTGAGGAAGAAATCGTTTCAAATCTGGCCAGCCAAAACGTGACTGCTGCTCGACGGATCACTATTTAGGGACAATGTCAAACGGAGTACCAATACCATTGTTCTTGCTTTCAATACTTCGATCTTACCTAAATGGTTGAGGGTTGGATACTTGAAAGTTCCAGTGGATATGTATATCTCAAACCCCCTGCAGTGCTACGCATGTTTTAAGTACGGGCACCACGAGAGATCATGCAAACTTCACGGAGGAGATGAACTCTGCAGACGTTGTGGTACTACTATCATTACCCACGTCGATAACAAATGCACCAACGATGTGAAATGTGTCAATTGTGGTGAAGATCATCCCTCTACCTCTCGATCATGTAAAGTATGGAAGAAGGAGAAAGAGGTTGTGACGATCAAATATAAGGAAGGATTGTCTTTTCCTGAAGCAAGGAAAATTGTGGAAACACGGCACAACCTCTCCTTTTCCACCGTACTGAAGTCGAGTAAAGCAAGTACTGTCGAGCTCAAAGATGCTCAAACCCAGACAAATGATGCCTCTGTGCAAACAGACACACCACAGAAACCAGTGCAAAGTAATGTTAAAACGTCACAGAAACCAGTAGCCAACAAGAAACCAGAGAAGCCACTCCCGAAAAGTCCAGTTAAATCTCCAAAAAAGGCCCTCTCAGATCGCCTTCCAAAGGGGTCTGATGACCATATACAACAGCACAACCGCTTCCAATGTCTTGATGAAGACATGGAGGCGGATACAGACCAAGCAGAACAAAATACAAATAAGCAAGGTCGTATCATCAAATTGAATAAGAGATGAATCAATACATACTTCCATTGTTCTATGGTATCTTCTTAACCCTAAATTTAGTGATGACTAATAACATTCTGCAATGGAATTGTCGAAGCATCAAAGCTAATGTTGAGGAATTAAACCTTCTCATTAATGAACAAAAACCAGTAGCAGCTTGTTTACAGGAAACATTTCTCAAAGACTCCGATAACTTTACTTTAAAATATCACTCTTGTTATTTTAAACACTTTAATAGTAATGATAAGGTTTCCGGAGGTGTTGCAGTGATTGTGAACAACAATGTTCCACACCGTTCTGTCAAGCTTGACACTACTCTTCAAGCTGTCGCGGTAAATGTTTCCTTTAAGAAGACCATTACGTTGTGTTCTATTTATCTTCCCCCTAGCTTACCATTTGATATAAAAGAACTTGATCATCTTATAGATCAATTACCACAACCATTCATTTTAATGGGAGATTTTAATTCCCATCATACATTATGGGGATGTGCAGACACAAATAACAAGGGCCGAATCATTGAAGAATTTATTACAGAACATGATCTTGCACTGTTAAATGATAATTCTTCAACCTATCTTCATCCTGCTACTGGTTCTTACTCATCTTTAGATCTTACTATATGCAGCCCTGGAATTGTTCCAGACTTTAACTGGAAGGTTGATGATGACCTTCACGGAAGTGATCATTTTCCGATTCAGGTATCGGAACTAGGACCATCAATACAGGAGCGTCCAGAACGGTGGAAGCTCCATAAGGCAAATTGGGAAAAATTCAAGCTTCACTGCGAACAATCAATTTATCCCACTGCTTTTGATGATTGTGAAAATCCTGCAGAACTTTTCACCTCCTTACTTTATTCGGCTGCTGAAAAATCAATTCCTCGGACATCGACAAATCCAAAGAATCCAATCAAGCCATGGTTTAACAATGATTGCAAAACGGCTATAGTTGAGCGAAAGTCTGTTCTCAGACAATTTAATCTGCGACCGACTCAGGAAAATCTTTCAAAGTTCAAAATTGCACGTGCAAAAGCACGACGAACTATCAAGCAAAGTAAACGTGCGTCTTGGCGACGGTACGTATCTAGATTAAATTCTAGATCGTCTGTCAAAAAGACATGGGATATGATTAGAAAAATTAATGGGAAAAACTCCTCGTTAAATGTCGGGCACTTAAATTCGGATGATGGTGTTGTCACATCCAAAGCAGATATTACCAATGTCTTGGCAGAAACTTTTGCAGAGAAGTCGTTTTCCTCAAACTATACGACAAAATTTCGAAAATTCCAAGACACTAAAGAAAAAACTAAACTCAATTTCAAATCAAATAATACAGAGCATTACAATAAGGACTTTACTTGGAAAGAACTTAAAAACGCTCTAAAGAAATGTCATGATACTGCTGTTGGATGTGATAACATCCATTATCAGTTTTTAAAACATTTTACCTTTTCGATCCCTTGAATGTTTATTGAGTATATTTAATCAAGTCTGGCATACTGGTACTCTTCCAGATTCCTGGAAGGAAGCAATAGTGGTTCCCATACCAAAGCCAGGTAAAGACTCTACGAATCCTGCAAACTATCGTCCTATAGCCTTAACAAGTTGTATTTGCAAAACCATGGAAAGAATGGTTAATGACCGCCTTGTTTGGTTTCTAGAGAAAAACAAACTTATTGCTACAGCCCAGTGTGGCTTTCGTAAACAAAGAGGCACTCTTGACCACTTAATTCGCTTCGAAACTTTTATTCGTGAAGCTTTTATTAAAAAGGAACATGTTGTTTCTGTATTTTTCGAGAGAGTGCGTATGATACCACATGGAAGTATGGAATCATGAACGACCTCCATGATTTCGGTATAAGAGGTCGTCTTGCTTATTTCATTTTGGCATTTTTGAATGAACGTCAGTTTAGAGTCCGGGTAGGAAATACTTACTCCAACCCCCATGAACAGGAAATGGGCGTTCCCCAGGGAAGCATTCTTTCCGTTACACTCTTTAGTGTCAAAATAAACAACATTGTTAAGTCTGTTTGTCCTGGTGTGGAATGCTTTTTGTATGTTGACGACTTCTGCATTTGCTATAGGTCTAAGCATATGCATACCATTGAACGGCAGTTGCAACAAGTTTTAAACAACCTAGCCAAATGGTCAGGAGAAAATGGTTTTAAATTTTCAAAAACCAAGACCAAATGCATGCATTTCTGCCAGTCAAGAAAGTTTCATTTGGACTTAGAACTTTATTTAGATGATGTACAAATTGAAGTCGTCCCTGAATTCAAATTTTTAGGTCTTTTATTTGACTCTAAGCTGTCGTTTATTCCTCACATCAATTACCTTAGCAATAAATGCCAAAAAGCTCTTAATCTCTTACGTGTTGTCTCCAGTATGGACTGGGGAGCCGACAAAAAAGTCCTTTTGAGACTTTATAGAACACTCATCCGTTCAAAGTTAGATTACGGCTGCATTGTATATGGCTCAGCGCGGAAGTCGTACCTTCGGAAATTGGATTCTATCCATAACCAAGGTTTACGGTTAGCACTTGGCGCCTTTAGAACATCTCCTATCAATAGTTCGTATGCAGAGGCAAATGAACCATCTTTAAATTTACGCAGGAAGAAACTTTCCTTGCAATATTACTTAAAATTAAAGTCAAATCCCACCAACCCCACGCATAAAGCAGTATTTAAACCACTGTACAAGGATGAATTTCGAAAGAGAGAAAAAGTAATACCACCTTTTAGTTTGCGCTGTGAAGCAGATATGAACTGTCTTGATTGCGATCTGGAGGATGTAGCACAACATAAAATCTCTGAAGTTCCTTTATGGACTTCTAAAAGTCCAACCTACATATATAATCTTGCTTCGGACAAGAAAGCTACAACAGATCCTATGATATTTAAAACTAAATTCCTTGAAATAAAAGAACAATACTGTCTTCACGAAGAGATATATACAGATGGTTCTAAAGATGGAGACAAAGTTGCTGCAGCTGCCGTGCTCGATGGCGAGTTATATCAGTTTCGGCTTCCCAATAATTCTTCTATTTTTTCTGCGGAGTTAAAAGCAATCGACCTTGCTCTCAACCATATTCAGCAAGACGCTTACTGGCGCTATATGATCTTCGTAGATTCTTTATCTGCCATGCAAGCACTTGAGGGTGAGAAAACAGACAACCCATTAATAGTCAGTCTCCTTGAAAAATTATCAGGAATCTGTGAAAAAGCCGATATTGTTTTCTGTTGGCTCCCTAGCCATACTGGTATCAGTGGCAATGAAGAGGCAGATAAAGCTGCCAAGGAGGCATTGTCACTGGAAGTTTTACCTTTTAAAGTTCCTTTTAACGATTTTAAGCCATTAGTGAATGATTTTATTCAAAGTGTATGGCAGCAATCCTGGAATGACCCAGTAAATCAAAACAATAAGTTGTTTACAGTGAAGCCAGCTCTTGGCGAGTGGCTTCCGGGGTTGCGGACAAGTCGCCGCGAGGAAATTATTTTGGCCCGTCTTCGCATTGGTCATACATATCTGACGCACTCATACCTCCTGAAAGGAGAAGAAGCACCTCAATGTATTTCCTGCAATGCATCTCTTACTGTTAAAGATATATTTGTAGACTGCATAGACCTTGCGCCTACAAGAGACAGGTTTTTTCATGTTGACAGTATGAACAATTTATTTAATACTGTAAAGTTGGAGTCTATTTTTGAGTTTTTGAAAGAGGTAAATCTCTATAAAAAGATGTAATTTTAGGTTCTATTGACCATTTGTTTTTTATACGTAATACCAGTATAATTATTTGCTCTTAGTGTTTACACGGTATAGATTTTAATCTAATTTCGTAACCTTACAGTATATTCAATAAAAAGCATTGCATTAATTGTAATTGCGCCCAAAATGACCTTTGATGTCGACGGGCCATAAAACTTCATTCATTCATTCTTTATTGTTTTGTGGTATCTTCTTTACCTTAGATTTATCAATGAGTAATAACATTCTGCAATGGAATTGTCGTAGTATTAAAGCCAACTTTGAGGAATTAAATCTGTTAGTGAATGAACAGAAACCAGTAGCAGTTTGTTTACAGGAAACGTTTCTTAAAGACTCTGACAAGTTTACTTTAAAATATCACTCCTCTTATTTGAAAAACTTTAGTGGTAACCATAAATCTTCCGGTGGTGTTGCCGTCATTGTGAACAACAATGTTCCACATCATTCTATTAAGCTCGACACTACACTTCAAGCTGTCGCAGTAAACGTTTCTTTCAATAAGACCATTACTCTGCTCCATATATCTTCCCCCTAGCTCGCCACTTGATATAAAAAAACTTGATCATCTTATAGATTAATTGCCGAAGCCATTCATTTTAATGGGAGATTTTAATTCCCACCATACATTATGGGGATGTACAGACACGAATGACAAGGGTCGAACCATTGAAGAATTTATTACAAAACATGATCTTGTACTGTTAAATGATAATTCTTCAGCCTAACTTCATCCTGCCACTGGTTCTTACTCATCTTTAGACCTTACTATATGCAGCCCTGAAATTGTTCCTGACTTTAACTGGAAGGTTGGTGATGACCTACATGGAAGTGATCACTTCCCAATCAAAGTATCGGAAGAATGACCTTCAGTACAACAACGTCCAGAACGTTGGAAACTCCATAAGGCTAACTGGGAACAGTTTAGGGTCCACTGCGAACAATCAATTTATCCCGGTGCTTTTAATGCCTGTTAAAATCCTGCAGAACTTTCACTTCATTACTTTATTCGGCTGCTGAAAAATCAATTCCTCGGACATCGACAAATCCAAAGAATCCAAGCAAGCCATGGTTTAACGATGACATATAGCTGAGCGAAAGTCTGTTCTCGGACAATTTAATCTGCGACCGACTCAGGAAAATCTTTCAAAGCTCAAAATTGCACGTGCAAAAAGCACGACGAACTATCAAGCAAAGTAAACGTGCGTCTTGGCGACAGTACGTATCTAGATTAAATTCGAGATCGTCTGTCAAAAAGACATGGAATATGATTAGAAAAATTAATGGGAAAAGCTCCTCGTTAAATGTCGGGCACTTAAATTCGGGTGATGGTGTTGTCACATCCAAAGCAGATATTGCCAATGTCTTGGCAGAAACTTTTGCAGAGAAGTCGTCTTCCTAAAACTAAACGACAACATTTCGAAAATTCCAAGACACCAAAGAAAAAACTAAACTGAATTTCAAATCAAATAATGCAGAACATTACAATAAGGATTTTACTTTGAAAGAACTCAAAAAGGCTCTAAAGAAATGCCATGATACTGCTGTTGGATGTGATGACATCCATTATCAGTTTATAAAACATTTACCATTTCGATCCCTTGAATGTTTATTGAGTATATTTTATCAAGTCTGGCATACTGGTACTCTTCCAGATTCCTGGAAGGAAGCAATAGTAATTCCCATACCAAAGCCATGTAAAGAATCTACGAATCCTGCAAACTATCGCCCTATAGCCTTAACAAGTTGTATTTGCAAAACCATGGAAAGAATGGTTAACGACCGCCTTGTTTGGTTTCTAGAGAAAAACAAACTTATTACTACCGCCCAGTGCGGCTTTCGTAAACAAAGAGGCACTCTCGACCACTTAGTATGCTTCGAAACTTTTATTCGCGAAGCTTTTATTAAAAAAGAACAGGTTGTTTCTGTATTTTGCGATCTAGAGAGTGCGTATGATACCACGTGGAAGTATGGAATCATGAACGACCTCCATGATTTCGGTATAAGAGGTCGCCTTGCTTGTTTCATTTCGGGGGGATAGAAATTGTCCATTTTTCATCTCAGATTTAGCAATGAGTAATAACATTCTGCAATGGAATTGTCGTAGCATTAAAGCTAACTTTGAGGAATTAGATCTATTAGTTAATGAACAGAAACCAGTAGCAGTTTGTTTACAGGAAACTTTTCTAAAAGACTTCGACAAGTTTACTTTAAAATATCAACCCCCAGCCGGACGGGGGGTAGAATTCGCCGGCTGCCAGTCCTGTAGAGTGGTAAGAACCCACCAATGGACCCGCCTTTTTGCCGTGGGTCGAGACTCGTAAGCCGGAAAAGAGGGTCCTGGTAGTTGAGGGGAGCCCAGGGATCTCCAGCTCTTCAACACACTGCTTCGGCCTCGTCTTCGGTCTAAACGAGAGCCTAGATGGGCCCGGTCTAGTGCAATCGGCTGGTCGTTTTTAGATTTTGGGCAATTTGAAAGTTACCTTTTTCAGTTTGAACACTACTGCTGAGGTAAAAGAAAACTTCTACCTTTCCTTGTATCACAACGACCTTTAAAACAACTGCATGTATTACCAACCTTTTGATTTTGCACTTGCATGTATTCGTACAACATCAATTTGCCCATTTTAACTGCATATCATTTGTATGTTTTAGTCCCTAGTCTAATATAGGCTCATGGGCTAATTGGGTTGTGTGGACTGTTTGGTCGGGCATTGACTTGCGTGGGTGCTTCCTTATCTTGGGATGTTGCCACGCATCCTCTTTGTCGGATTGTCTAGTTTGCATTCCCTGAGTATATCATTTGGGTAACCCTGACATGCAGAGCTGGATATTCCGCTCTATTGGCCATGTCCCCGTTGTAAGACTCCATGGTGGGTGGGGGCCACGAATGATGAATTTTAAATATCAAATCATGGATCATCCAAATAAAAAGCAATTTTATAATATACCCTCAAAATGCTCCGCGCATGGCTCTCTGAACTCTTCAAGAGGAATAATACGCTGCCCAGATTTAGCCGGTGTTGAAGAACAAGAAATTGTGTCCGAACTGTCAAATCAAAATGTAATCGAAGCTAGACGGATCCGTGTTTATCGTGATAACGTCAGGCGAGACACGAATTCCATCATTCTTAAATTCAATACAGCAATTCTCCCAAAGACCTTGAAAATCGGATATTTGAAAGTGCCAGTTGACGTTTACATTCTGAATCCTTTGCAGTGCTACAAGTGCTTTAAGTTCGAACATCATGAAAGGCAATGTAACGCCGACAACCATTGTAAACGATGTGGAACGAATGAAGCTGAGACCTTCCATCTTTATCCCTGTGAAAAACCTATGAAATGTTTGAATTGTGGTGAGGATCATTACTCCACATCTCGCACTTGCAAAGTCTGGAAAAAAGAGAAAGAAATTATAAAATAAAATACCGAGAAAGCCTGTCATTTGCAGAAGCACGCAAGATTGTGGATGCACGTCACGCATTGGGAGCATCATACTCCAGTGTCACAAGATCTAATGCTGCAAAAACAATAAATCTAAAAGACGCTCAAACACAAACAAGTGAAGCATCGGTACAAACAGTTTCACCACAGAAACAGAGTTCTGCTTCTGCAAAAACGTCACAGAAACCTGTAACGAATAAGAAACAAGAAAAGCCCGCCCCAAAAAGTCCAAGTAAAGTTCAAAATAAAGTCACCTCGGATCGCCTCCCAAAGGGATCCGATGACCAAATTCAACAGCATAACCGCTTCCAGTGTCTTGATAAAGACATGGAGGCGGAAGACACCCTTGCGGAGTCACTTACATATAAGCAGGGTCGTATCATCAAATCAAATAATAACCTTTTAATCAATGAAAAGAAACCAGTTGCAATATCTTTACAGGAGACCTTTCTTAAAGATTCCGACAAATTCTCCTTAAAGGGTCACTCCTGTTTTTGTAAAAACTTCAGTGGTAACGATAAAGCTTCAGGAGGAGTGGCAATAATTGTGAATAACAATATTCCACACCATTTTGTCAAACTCGAAACTACTTTACAAGCCGTTGCTGTAAGCATTTCTCTAAATAAAACCATTACTCTCTGTTCTATTTATCTTCCACCCAGCTCGGCAATCGATATCAAGAAACTTGATGACCTCGTAGATCAATTGCCGAAACCTTTCATTTTGATGGGAGATTTCAATTCCCATCATACGTTGTTGGGATGTACAAATATGAATGAGAAAGGTCAAACTATACAAAATTTTATCACAGAGCATAATCTTGTTTTGCTCAACGATAAGTCTTCAACATATCTTCATCCTGCAACTGGTTCTTATTCGTCTTTAGACTTAAGTATATGCAGTCCGGAAATTTTTACTGATTTAAATTAGAAGGTCGATGACGACCTTCATGGAAGCGATCGTTTCCCGATCGTAGTATCGGAAATTGGACCATCTGTACAAGAACGTCCAGAACACTGGAAGCTTCATAAAGCAAATTGGGAAAAGTTCAAAATTCATTGCGAACAATCAATTGGTCCCAATGCTTTTGACGAATGTGAAAATCCAGCACAACTGTTCACTTCCTTACTTTACTCGGCTGCAGAGAGATCAATTCCTCGGACGTCGACAAATCCAAAGCATCAAAGCAAACCATGGTTTAACGATGATTGTAAGAAGGCTATAGCTGAACAAAAATCTGTTCTCAGAAATTTCAATCTGAGACCTACTCAAGAAAATCTTGCAAAGTTCAAAATTGCGCGTGCGAGAGCACGGCGAACTGTAAAACAAAGTAAACGTGCGTCTTGGTGACAGTTTGTATCCAGATTAAATTCTAGATCGTCTGTCAAAAAGACATGGGAGATGATACGAAAAATTAACGGCAAATGTACTTCCAATAGTGTTGGCCATCTTGATACTGATGATGAGATTTTTACCTCTAAACATGACATTGCCAATGTGCTAGCTGATACGTTCGCCAAGAAATCTTTTTCTGAAAATTACTCATCCACGTTTCGAAAACGCCAGGAAGTAAAAGAGAAATCCAAACTGAATTTTAAATCCGGTAACAAGGAACATTATAATAAAGATTTTACCATTAAAGAGCTGAAAAAGGCTCTTAAGAAATGTCATGGCACTGCAGTTGGGTCTGATGATATACATTACCAGTTCCTTAAACACTTGCCGTATCGTTCCCTCCATTGTTTACTCCAAATAAAATCAGATCTGGAAGACAGATGTTCTTCCAGACTCTTGGAAAGAAGCTATAGTTATACCTATACCAAAACCAGGCAAAGATTCTACAAATTAAGTAATTACCGCCCTATAGCCTTAACAAGTTGTATTTGTAAAACTATGGAAAGAATGGTAAATGTACCGCCTAGTTTGGTTTTTAGAGAAAAATAAACTTATTTCCACAAACCAGTACGGATTTCGTAAACAGAGAAGCACTCTTGATCACTTAGTACGCTACGAGACTTTTATACGTGAAGCCTTCATAAAGAAAGAACATGTTGTTTCTGTCCTTTTCGATTTAGAAAGTGCTTACGATACCACCTGGAAGTATGGCATTATGAACGACCTTTATGATTTCGGTATTCGAGGTCGCCTTGCTTATTTCATTTCTGCTTTTTTAGATGAACGTCAATTTAGAGTCCGAGTTGGAAATACACTGTCCACCCCACACGAACAGGAAATGGGCGTTCCCCAGGGAAGCATCCTTTCAGTTACACTTTTTACTATTAAAATTAACAACATTGTTAAATCTGTTTGCCCTGGAGTAGAATGCTTTCTGTATGTTGACGACTTCTGCATTTGCTATCGGTCAAAGCATATGCATACGACTGAAAGACAGCTTCAACAGGTCTTACATAATTTAAATAGTAACGTGAGTGCCTGAAAGTTTTGGTATGGTGCGATACATATTGTAAATAAAAACAAAAATGTGAAATTAGTTCCTGAATTAATAATACCATAAAAGAGATTTTAGTAATTATTCGTTTTGATTCACCTGGGCGAATTTTCCGAAAATAAACTAAAACCGGAAGTGACGTAGTTCGTGTGAAAACTTTTCTTGTTCACTACAGTTTATAATTCGAACAGCTGACAGTTGTCATTAATTGCGATTTATTCCTAAAATTCCTGCAAGTTTGAAGTTACAGATTTATTTTAAAGCTATATTGTTGTATCGAGATAATCTTTTAGATTGTTCAAAGACTTAAAATTACGCGGAGTTCATCGAATTCACGATTGACATGGCATCGAAACCACAATCAAGAACCGGCAAATACTGTGTGGCTTTTGGTTGTAAATCTACTCATAGAGACAATCTTTCGCTTCACGAATTTCCGAAGGATGATGGCATTCGTCGACAGTGGGTCAATTTTGTTAAAGTTAAGAGAAAGGACTTTGTCAAACCCTCAAATACATCCGGGTTGTGTGAAAAACATTTTCCACAAGGTAGCTACCCATTTGAATATGAAATAAAAAAGTCCATGAATATTCCGGTGAAGAGAAAAGTTTTGCTCCCAACTGCAGTACCTACGATCCATGCTTCTAAAACTGAAGTTGAAGAGCTGGAATTTCCTGGACCTCCAGTACTGACATCGACTCCACTCCATGGACAAACTTTATCACCCCCCAAAAAACTCAGAACTGCATACAGAAAACGGGAATGCACAAGAGTGAGTAGACACATGACTTAATATTTAAACCTGAAAACGGATCTTTCCTGATAATTCAATTATTCTCTGTTTGTATGACTAAAGGCAGGCATAATGCTAACTGTAATCTTGTAAAATATGAGCATTTATCAGGGGGGGTAACTTGTTGGATCATTTGGAATATGTGCTTCAAATGATCAAACTTGTAATCCATTGTCAGTCGCACATGTTAATTATTCATACAAAATGTTTAATCATTATTTAATTCTTTTTTTATTAAATAAGTGCTACCGATGTTTCATTTAGGGCAGCATATTACCTGTCCCAAAGCTATGTTTTATATGAGTTGTCTTGTAAACTAGTTACATATTTTCTTATTCCAGGTACTTTTCAATCATTCAAATGTGGCCACTACCTCTACCAGTGCAAACTTCGGACAGAAATTGGAAAATGAAGTTATACCAGAGCAGGTAGAATCATTTATCATTGATAAAAGATGTCGTTTTCATTACAAATATGAACCAGTCGTCATATTGTAAGATACAAATACTTCTCCAGAGCAATTTCTCTTCTTCCCACAGTGTTTTCTACCATTTTAGAGAACTTTCCGCCATTTTTATTAAATATAAAGTTGTCGTCTGCAAACTCTTTCAGTTTGGAAGAGTCTAAAATTAGTTGTTTGGGAAAGAATTAATTACACAGAATAGATTTATAAGTCTAACAGCAAATTGGTACATTTCAAGTGGGTGCATATGAAGTTCTGTCCTGTATTATGAAGATCTTTTATGTATCAACAAGCACAATAATGACATACATGTATGTTGAATTTCATAATGTTCATTTGATATCATTTAACAGGTATGACCATATCAAAGACCTAGTGCAAAACTATTGTAAGTGGATATAAAATCTTACAAGCACTCAGAAATAGATTTGAGCTGTGTTTGTGAAAAGGAGGCTTCATGCATTTGCGAAATATATTGACCCGTGTCAGCCTGAGCAGTCCATGCAGGCTGACATTGGCCGAAACCTTTCGCTTTCTTCAAATGTCCTGCATGTCAAAGAACCATTCTACATCATGAATCAGTTAGTTGTTTGACAAAATGGATTTTATGGATCCATAATTAGGTGATGTCTTGTTTGGTGTACTGCATCACAGATATGCATTAAGGCCCCTTTTGCCAGAGCATGGCACATTGCAATAAGCTATTGATATGAAAAAATTGTGAAAATACTTTTATCATGTGTGGTTTCATATTTTAGACATCATCACCAGAAAAGAAGACTGTGGCATTACAATTCAGTGGCAGGAAACCTTTTCGGAGGTCAGTTAGGATTCAGACAAAGCCAAATACCAATGAAAAGGGTAAGTTTATTTTTTTTTTTTTCCTCTATACATTCAAAAGTTTATCTGTTACTGATTTTAATTTTCTCCTTGTATCACATGCATACAATATCTACCTGTTGGTTGTATTAATTTGAGCATCAATTTCAAATTTTTATCTCGACTGTTTTTGAACAAAAGATAGAGTTATCATAGCAAGCACTGAGAGGTAAAGTATAATCTGTGAAAACTTCAACATGACACTTTGCAATATCTCAGCTATTACTAAGGTATATATCTAACTGAAACTTGCAATAGCTCTTAAGTATCAAAAAAGCAAACCATTCAACAAAAGCAGGTAACTTTAAAAATATTTTGGTCAGAATTATGCAGCTTTTCTGAATGAGAATTTTAGGCCCCTACCCAATACAGCAGTTGAGCCTTGTCAACTGCATGTGTTGCTCTTGTTCAGTCATATTGCTGTGCCACAAGTGAAAGAAATGTCCTGGTCAGTCTGCACAGGATGGCTAGGCCCTATGCTTTTTTCAGTTTCCAGATAGGTTTTTTTGCTTGTTGAGGAAGACATTATGAACAATATCTTTGCTTGTAGGTGTCCAGGTAAATATGCCCAAAAGGAATGTGTCAGAACCCAAGCTTATAAGCATTGGTATACAGTGTAATAGATACCTGGACCAAACAACACCGTTGCCAGAAATTGATGAATCAAAAGAAATGTCTTCAGATTTTGGAAACACTACATTTGATAGTGAAGCTGAAATTGAAACAGCAATGGAACAAGATTCCGACTTCATCCCGGAATCTGAAGATCAGGGTTCAGATGAATCAGCCAGTGAGGAATGGTAAGCTTTTTCTGCAATGCAATCTTGTTATACTTTGATATACATTAACCTTTTGAAATTAAAAGATTTATAGTATTTATGGATAGAATTCAAAGCTCCAGATAAGAGAAGGGATGACAAAATATTGTGGGAAAAGGAGAAAATGCTTTTTACCAGCATTTTCTCCTTTTCCCACAATGTTTTCTACCCTACCAAAGACAAACTTACCAATTTTAGCCAAATTTAAATTGTCATCTGCAAATGCTCTGAACTTGGACAAGTCTAAAATGTTGTCGTTTAGTAAATAGTTAGAACATCATATCCAAAGATCAATAATTATCCATCAAACCCTGTGCTGTGGGTACTTAATAGAATTGGCTTGCTGAGATGATTTAGTAGTACTCACAAAGTAGAGGTTTGAAATGAAATACAAGATTTAGAATGTCATTACACCCACTTATCTTGAGCTCTGAATTAAAGAGAAAAACCTATATAAATTTACTCCTTAAAAGTGTTGTGTAATTCTTTGTGTAAAAGAGGCAACATCATTGAATATCAATCTCTGCTATGTACTCATGTTTCCATTATATATATACTATAGCCCAACGAAAATTCTTGTGTGGAAAAAGTCACTTGCAGTGGTATGTATTTTATTTTTCAGTCATGCCTCATCACAAAGAAAATACATTGTGTTTGAGAGTCAACTATTGGACTTGTTTAGGAGTTGCCCAAAATGTTCATCACCAGCCTTGGTAGAAATACAACAGACTGTTGGTTCTCTAGTTAAGGTACATCAGGCCTGTGGAATGTGTGGCTTCAACAGACTTTGGGAAAGCCAGCCTTATGTGGGAGGAGTACCAGCTGGAAATTTGCTGATTTCTTGTGCCATTTTATTTTCTGGTAAGTATGGCAGTGTTTTTTCCACATAGAAGTCTGATACCATAATCATACTTTAACCCTTTCCCAAACAAGCCCTGGTTTTCACGTGTCTGCAGTACAAGTCTTTTGAAAACACTGTGGGAAAAGGAGAAATTGCTCATAACGAGCAATTTCTCCTTTTCTCACAGTGTTTTCTACCCTTTTTGAGAACTTTTTGCCATTTTCATCAAATTTAAAATTGTCGTCTGCAAACTCTTTGAATTTGGACCAGTCCAAAATTTGTCGTTTGGGAAAGGGTTAAATAGATATGTACATTTAATGATATTAGCTGTGGTGTACTACATGTTCTCTCAGTGATCTACAGAAATTGAGATTTAACATGTCAGAAATTTAACAACATGTTAACCCTTTACCAGACAAAATTTTAGCCCTGTCCAAATTGAAAGCATTTGCAGATGAAAATTTCTATGTGGCTCAAATGGTATATTTTCTTTGATGGAGTAGAAAACATTGTGGGAAAAGGAGAAAATGCTGGTTACCAGCATTTTCTCCTTTTCCCACAATGTTTTCAAAAGGCTTCTTTTCCAGGGGTGTCAAAAGGTGTCATTGTGCAGTAAAGGGTTAAAATTCGACCTTTGTTTAGATAATTAAGGAAGTTAGCTCTTTACCAAAGTAATAATGACCCTGAAAAGGCTTTTGAAAACTTAGCGGATAAAGGAAACTTGCATTTTCTCCTTTTCTCAATGTTTTCTACCTTTTCTGTTTAAATGCATATTTTTCCCTATAATTTCAGCAAGCATCCTAGCTGTGATGTCTTCTATCATTGTACATTGTAATTTGAGTAATTATTTTGATTTGAACTTTTCAGGCTCAATACCAGCTAAGACAATGAGAGTGTTTGAGCATATGAATGTTGCTACCATATCAACTGCTACTTTCCAAAAGCACCAGAGATACTATCTCCATCCCACAGTAGAATATGTATGGAAGCAGTTTCAGAACAAGTATGTCACTGACATGGTTGCTAAAGGGAAACCATTGACATTGGGAGGAGATGGAAGGGCGGACACTCCTGGACATTCAGCAAAGTTTGGAAGCTACGGGATACTTGATTTAGATTTAATGCTTGTGGTGGATATTCAGCTTGTGCAAGTAAGTTTGACTAAAATTTAGTCTTCCAACCTAGATCGTGAGACAGAATTCCATGTTGCATTTATAGTACTATAATGAGTTACCAAAGTTGGCATATATGCAGTGTTTACCTGACAAAGATTGTGAACTTATTGTCTGTAATAACCCTTTACTAGTTGACAAAATTGAAGACTTTGTCTTAATTGAAAACATTGACAGACGACAAGATCAAAATGCTTCAAAAACATTTTACTTACAAATGTCCATAAAATTGTAGGAAACAGAAATTGCTGGTGAAAGCATTTACATTCCCACAGTGTTTTGAAGAGCTTATTTTTTCTCCTCGTGGTCTTTAAAATAGAAATTTGGGTCAAATAATGTAAATTTTTTCATATAATATCTTTACATACTACTGTAATCAACTTTCTTAGTGTTTTCATTCTGTAATTTTCCCAATTTCAGAGTAATGAAGTGAAAAGCAGCTACCACATGGAGAAAGAAGGATTTGTAAGAAGTGTTGCCCATCTCCAAAACTGTGGATTACGAATTGGCGAAATAGTGACCGATAGGCATGTTCAACTTGTCAAGCATATCCGAGAGTCAATGCCAGATACAAAGCACACCTTTGATGTTTGGCATGTTGCTAAAGGTAGCCATAATTATCATTAACCCATTATAAGCTGTCAGGTTATCTCTGTATTGTCCCCTTTTTTAATGCATTTATTCCCCACAAATCAAGATTGCATTAACTATATGTGAAGGGATTTTCTTCAATGTCATTTTCATTTATTTACAGTTAGATTATGGAGACAAATTATAGAGAATTACTTTACAAAAAGACTGATAGTTGGTTCAAGTAAAAATTGTGATTACAGACATCTATAGCAATGTTCACCAACAATTTCAAATGCATTTAGAATTCTGAATTCCAAGTCAACCAACCAGATTGGTTATCTTAGAATTTAGAATTCTAAATCTTGGTTATCTTAGAATTTAGAATTTTAAATCTATTTATAATGATTGGTGAAATGGGTCATGAACTTCAAGGGCATAAAAAACACTCAAATAACTTATATACAGCCATTCCGTTTATGTTATAGGTTTGAAGAAAAAACTGACTGCATTGTCCAAGGAAAAACAGTGTGAAGAGCTGCAACCTTGGATCAAAAGCATCTGTAACCATCTATACTAGGTAGCCGCATCAACCCCAAATGGAAATGGCCAGATGATGACAGAGAAATGGCTGTCTTTGGGGAACCACATCCAAAATCTCCATGTACATGATGGTACATTATTCCCTTCATGTGAACATGCACCACTTGAAGGAACTGAGAGGAGGAAGAAATGGTTTAAACCAGGTACCTATCAGTAAATCAGAAACAATATTGTGTATCATTATACTCGGCAAAATAGGCATTCATTACATAAAAAAATTGTCTTCTCAACAATTTTTTTCATAAGTAACTTTCTCGATAATGCTATACAAAGTCTACAAAAATCAGAATGCCTATTACCGGTACTTCTTTTTTCCAAAATTATAGTTGTTAATGGACTACAGAGCCCTTTTTAAACACTTTAAACAGTTACTTTCCTTTCACATTTTACAGGAACGAAAGTCTGTGAGAAGGTGCAGGACTTAATCTGTTCTAACCAAATGAAAAGAGATGTACCAAAGCTTTCAACTGGTCCCCAGACTGCCACTTTGGAAGGATTTCATTCCATCATAAACCACATAAACCCCAATATGATTGGATTCTCATACCATGGCATGCTTAGTAGGTTAGTACGTAATTATTACACAATTTTCTATCCAAGTTTTCTATAAGGTAAACAAATTGAAATACATGACAAGGATTCTTTTCAGAAACGCCATTTAATTTCAGTTGTTTTTTTTTTCCTCTTTTTTTTCCCCCGGTTAGTAGTAACATGTACCAAATTTCCTGATAATTCAAAAGTGTGGTTTTATATTCCTACCAGCTTTTATAACACTGAGAAGTAAAAGGAAAACTGTTTTTTCAGGATTAAGGTTGCTGCTCTCCACTACAATGAAAATGGAATGAGAAAACAAGCAACTAAAAAGGATGGAACCAAGAGATACAGTATTGTATACCCAAAATTCAAAAAGGGTGGGTACACTGTACGGGAGATAAAAGAAGCTTGTACTTATGGTAATTTCTTTCTACTTTTCAAATTATTCATTGATATGTACTTATTAAAATACTTATCTTAGTTTTTTTGTAAACACTTGGATCAGATAGGAAGATAATTCATTCTGCATGAAGATAACGCATTTCTGCTTTTTTTTTTATCTAATATAAAATAAGGTGAAAATTATGCATTTTTATTTTAACTTCAAATGACAATAATATGAAACCTACGCCAAAATAGAAAAAAAAAGTTACAAGGAATGAAGCTCGCATCAGTGCTGCTTTAGATCAGTACAGCCTGATGCAATGACTAATCTACATCATTGCCCTTAGTTAGAGCATTTTAATAAAGTTATCTCCAATGAGACTTAGCAGCCATATAGATATTTGAGCAAAAACAGGGCATTTAGATCTTACTTTCTGGTGACTTTAATTTACAGATTATGCCAAACATTTGACCACAACAGTTTTGGCTATGGCACAAGATTGTCACATGAGTGAGGAAGAGTCCATGGAATTGAGTGCTGCACCACCACCACTATGTAGCACCTTTGAAAAGCCAAACAAGAGTGAAGCTATCAAACAGCAAACTTCACGCTACAACACTTCTGCCATAGACTCATGTTATCAGTCAGACAAAAGATAGAGTTTAGATGGTTTCATTCAAACTTTGCTGTATATCAAATTACTGATTCTGCAGAATATTCAGTAAATGACTGAAAGGAGCTTTAAATCATTGTTTCATAATCATTAAAAACCCTTTGCTGTTTGTTTGAAAACAATGTGATAAAAGGTGAAATTGCCAATTACTAGCAACTTTACTCTTTACCACAATGTTTCTATCAAAATCCATGCCTCTTTTCCTTCAAATTGTTTTTAATGTGGCTTGTAATGCACACAGGGACCATCTGGGAATGTGTGAAATATTGATACTGATCAGACTTTGCAGGCTGTATGAAGAATGTTCCTTCTGCATTACTGGCATAGGTTATAAAACACTGTGGGAAAAGGAGAAAATGATGGTTATTGGTATTTTCTTCTTTTCCCCACAATGATATCACAGATCTTTCTAAGGGTCTGTTCATTGAAAATCTGGAGGTTTGGTAAAAGCTTTAGTTAAGTTTTATGAAACTTTTTGCGTTCAAGGATTTGAGGAAGCAAAGAAATGAACTGACTCAAATGATATCTCTTCAGGATTTACTTCTGTATTTCAGTAAAAAACGCATATATGAAACATTTTCTGTGAAAAGAGGGCTTAATGCATTTGCGAAAAGTTTTGACTCTAGTCAGCTTGCGTGGACAACGCAGGCTGACGTAGGCCAAAACTTTTTGATATCTGTAGATTTTTTGCATGTCAAAGGACCATTGAGTCAGTTGGTTAATTGACAAAATGGATTAAATGGATCCATAATTAGGTGATGTCTTGCTTGGTGTCCTGGATCACCGAGATGCATTAAACCCTCTTTTTCTGTATGAAATTGTCACTTCAGCAAGCTGACTGAAAACCCTTATATACACTGTTATAAGCTGGGAAGTTCTGTCTAATAGTATTCACAGCACAGGAAGGTAACATAACTCTGACATGCTTTCCTAAGTAGCCCCATGCCCACCGCGCAAGTTGACGATATGCTGTGTATCTGTATTTCCTGAAAAGAACAGAAAGTATGGCATTTTGAGAACATGGAAATTATATCCGAACAGTTTTACCGGTAGTTACATTTATTTATTTGATGGATATGACTATATTCAGTTGAAAATCTGCAAGTTGGACTTCAGAAAACATTGTGAAAATAGAAACAATTGCTTTGTTGAGCAAATGCGTATCATTTTTAAAATGTTCTCTGTGGCAATGAAAATGAGATGGAGAGAACAGAATGAGTTTGAAGAGAAATTTACTGTCATTTTGTAAAGTATCAATACTGTAGCTGTATGGTAGCCAAAACAAGAGCATATAATTGCTTGTTTTACAATTTAGATTTTACTCTGGCTGCTTGGTATTTGTTGTCTTATTCATATGACAAAAAATTATTTCATTTTTTTAGTAATATACTGATTCAAGTTGTTTGTTTATCAACAATTATAAATATATAATTCAGAAGTTCTTTGAATAATTGTGTAATTTATTGGAAGAAGTGTTTAATTGATTGATAGGTCTCCTCATTGGAACAAATCAGTCATGGAGACCTAAATACATTCAGGGTAGAATGCCACTCACAGTTATGTCACAGTCGTTCAATCTCTATCAGGAAGCAGTCAGCATACATTCACATTCCAATCTGATTGTTTAACTCTTTACCAAACAACAAAATTTTAGACTGGTCCAAATTGAAAGCATGTGCAGACGACAATTTAAATGCTGCTAAATTGACGTTGTTTTTCTTTGAAAGAGTAGAAAACATTGTGGGAAAAGGAGAAAATGCTTGTTACCAGCATTTTCTCCTTTTCCCACAATGTTTCCAAAAGGCTTTTTCCATGTGGTCATTAAAAGACGGGGTTGTGTGGTAAAGGGTTAAAAGTAGTGATGTTCTATACTGTATAAAATCATGCCAAGTGCTCTGATTTTCCAATACTATTGGAAATCTTGTTGGCAAACGAATTTTAATTTTTTTATAGGCAAGTATGTGCTCCAGTTCCGTGATAAAGTAATAAACCTTGTTACGGTATTTCTAAAATTGTTTACCTTCAGATTTGTCAACTAAATAGATGCTCATGCAATGTATTCAACAAGTCTTCATAATTGCTTTTAGGGGTTTCATATTTTGCTTTTTGTAAATAAAGATCTTAATTAGCATTTGAAGTTTGTTGTCAACTTACTCATTACTTTCATGTATCTCTTCCCCATACTGTTGGCTGTATTGAAAATATGCAGTCTGAAGCACATAAGTGTTCAAACATACTGGCTCAAATCCTGGATGAAGTATTATACACTTTATGTCCTGGCCCGCTCAGTTTCAGCTTCATACATCAGTTCATATATTCTGGCTACCTCTGTGCAACACGCACATTCTCTATTTGTCGGCATGGCAACACAGTGACCACATTTACACCTGAAACCAAATACATTTAATTAGAACGTGAGTTAATGGTTGTATATAGTGTTTAACACTGTTTTCTCAGTTTATCTCGGGTATATCTGGGAGACCTGTGCACCTATCCATGCTTTCCTAGAGTTCTTTTTACCAGCACTCCGCACAATGTTCTTTCCAAGCCACTGGCTGCTTTCCAACATAACCATCATTGAAACACTGGACATCGACGAGAGAGGAATGAATCCTGTCGTAATGACTATCATTCCCCCTCCCCAAAAAAAAATGCCAGGCCCGGGGATCGAACCAGCGACCTGTTCTCCAGTCTTGTATGCTGCTGGCTGAGCTACACAGGCTGGGTTATTTGAACGAGAAGCATTTGTTAAACTGGTTTGGGTTTCAAACACTTATGACCAAATTTTAAATTTCGTCATAATCAAACGCGAAAATTAATTAAATTTTTAAGTTTAACACTGCTATGGCTTCGGTATTTTCATATTATTCTCTATTTATGATCTATATTTGAATATAGAGATATTCTCAAACAGAAAGTATAGCTGAAGTTTGTAAAATATTAAAATTTACTAAATCTTTACCAGGCGGTATTTCCGATTCGGTCGACTTTCTCGTCTTCAGATGTATCGTTTTCCCCAGAAAAAGACTGGTTATCGTCGCAAGGCTCAAACTGGTATGGTGCTATATCATTTCCTGCATATCTTTTGTCACCTTCCTCGTCTTCAAATTCACTAGATGAGCAGGAGAGATTCAAAGAGCCTTCGCTATCCAAGTCGCTTTCGCTGTGCCCTCTACATTCAGCCATATTGTTGATCACACTAATGACGTCACGCGATTTTAACGGAAGTCGGCTTGGATAGCCAAAATTAAATTTTTGGACAGGTGAGAATCGGCGTTTTTAAACTCGATTTTTGGATTAATTGCTTTTTATTGAAACGTGATCTTTTACAACTGGACTTGATTCAATAAAACCTATCCGAATTCAGCTGACTTTGGTTGCACTCATGTTACTCTTTAAGCAACTGGTCGAACGAAAACGGTTTCAAATTTTCGAAAACCAAGACCAAATGTATGCATTACTGTCAGTCGAGAAAATTTCATCTCGACACGGAGCTGACATTAGATGGTGTCCGTATAGAAGTCGTCCCAGAATTCAAATTCTTAGGTCTTTTATTTTATTCTAAACTCACGTTCATCCCACATATCAACTATTTGAGCAATAAATGCCAAAAAGCTCTGAATCTTTTACGTGTTGTCTCCAGTATGGAGACGGGGGGTAGAATATGCCGGCTGCCAGTCCTGCAGAGTGGTAAGACCCCACCAATGGACCCGCCTGTTTGCCGTGGGTGGAGACTCGTAAGTCGGAAAAGAGGGTCCTGGTAGTTGAGGGGAGCCCAGGGATCTCCAGCTCTTCAACACACTGCTTCGGCCTCGGCTTCGGTCTAAACGAGAGCCTAGATGGGCCCGGTCTAGTGCAATCGGCTGGTCGTTTTTAGATTTGGGCATCATTAGTTTATACAAAAACTTAGTTAATACCTGGAATGGTTCCGAAGTACATGATCATTGCATGAAATCAAGAAGTTATGATTAATACTGCATGTATCTTGTACATCATTGATCTAAGTTTTTGCATATATTCATACAGTGTCAGTATGTTCAAATTACTAGCTTTTAGTTTGCTTTATATGTTTTAGTCCCTAGTCTAATATAGGCTCATGGGCTAATTGGGTAGTATGAATTTCGTGGATGGGGCATCGGCTTCCATGGCAGTTGTCTGATACCCAGCAATTAGCCATGTCTGTCTTTGTCGCTTTTCTTTATCTGTGCTGCCCAAGTATATCATCTGAGTAACCCTGACATGAAGAGCTGGATAACCGCTCTGTTTATCATGTCCCCTTGTTGGGCTCCGTGGCGGGCGGGAACTGCGGATGATGAATATTAAAAAACCAACCATGGATCACCAAAACAAAAAAAGAAACCGTGACCACCTAGATGCCGAGCCAGATAATGCCCAATCGACTACCTCCGTCTTTCCTCGCTTCTTAATCATTGAGTCTACAGTACCTGACCAGCCACTTTCAAAATTATCTTCATTTGTCATAGAAAAAGTTCTAGTTGGACTTGCCGGAACTCCGAAGTCCGTTAAAAAACTCAAATCAGGGGGCCTTTTGATTGAGATTGAAAAAGCTGTACATGCCAAAACCCTCATGAAAATCAAACACTTCTTCAATATACCTGCTAAGTGTGTCCCTCACAGTAGTTTAAACACTTCAAAAGGAATAATTCGTTGCCCCGACCTGTCAGATGTTTCTGAAGAGGAGATAACAACGGAACTTTCTGATCAAAATGTGACAGCTGCACGCCGAATTACATTTTTTAGAGACGGTGTGAGAAGGCCTACCAACACAATTGTGTTGACATTTAACACGGCTATTTTGCCTAAATATTTGAAAGTAGGATATTTGAAAGTGGCTGTAGACATGTACATACCCAACCCCCTTCAGTGCTACTGCTGTTACAAATTTGGGCACCATGAAAGGAACTGCAAATTAAACCAAGGAGAACATTTATGCCGTCGTTGTGGTAATTCAAATCTTGTCCACAAATCGGATGACAATTGTGAATTCGAGATCAGATGCATCAATTGCAAGGGTGAACATGTTGCAACTTCTCGATCCTGCCCAATCTGGAAAAAGGAAAAAGAAGTTGTAACAGTAAAATACAACGAAGGATTATCTTTCCCAGAAGCGAGGAAGATTGTGGAAGCAAGGCACAACTTGGGTGTTTCGTATGCTACTAAAGCCACTGCAAAGCTCATTCACCGCAAGGACGCTCAAACTCAGACTGTTGATGCAGCTGTTCAAACTGATGAACAAGATAAACCAGTAAATACTAAAACACCAGTGCAACAAAAGTCGAGAAACTCGCGTTAAAACAATCAAAGTGACTCTACAGATCCTGTATCTAGCCAGCCTAACACAAAAAATCCAACAGCACTCCAGTACAGGCGAAGGCTCCAAACAGCCCAAGCCAAAGAAGACATAAATCTCCAAATAAGGTCCTCTCAGATCGCCTTCCTAAGGGATCTGATGACCAAATAAAACAACACAACCGCTTCGAATGTCTCGATGAAGACATGGAAGCGGAAGACTCCCAAGCAGAGTCCAACTCAAATAAGCAAGGTCGAATTATCAAACTCAGCAACAAAAGATGAATAAATACATACTCTCATTGTTTTGTGGTATCTTCTTTACCTTAAATTTAGCAATGAGAAATAACATTCTGCAATGGAATTGTCGTAGTATTAAAGCTAACTTTGAGGAATTAAATCTATTAGTGAAAGAACAGAAACCAGTGGCAGTTTGTTTACAGGAAACTTTTCTAAAAGACTCCGATAAATCTGATTTAAAATATCACTCCTGTTATTTGAAAAACTTCAATGGTAGCGATAAAGCTTCCGGAGGTGTGGCCGTGATTGTTAACAATAGTGTTCCACACCATGCTCTTAAGCTCGACACTACTCTTCAAGCTGTCGCAGTAAACGTTTCTTTCAATAAAACCATTACTCTGTGCTCCATTTATCTCCCACCTAGTTCGCCAGTTGATGTCAAAAAACTTGATGATCTGATTGAGCAATTGCCGAAGCCTTTTATTTTAATGGGAGATCTTAATTCCCACCATACATTCTGGGGGTGTACAGACACAAATGACAAGGGTCGAATCATTGAAGAATTTATTACGAAACACGACCTTGTTATGCTTAATGATAAGTCGTCAACCTATCTTCATCCTGCCACTGGTTCTTATTCATCTTTAGACTTAACTATATGCAGCCCTGAAATAGTTCCTGACTTTAACTGGAAGGTTCATGATGACCTTCATGGAAGTGATCACTTCCCAATCCAACTATCAGAAATAGGACCTTCACTACAACAACGTCCTGAACGTTGGAAACTTCATAAGGCTGATTGGGAAAAGTTCAAAATCCACTGCGAACAATCAATTTATCCCAGTGCTTTTGATAAATGTGAAAATCCAGCAGAACTTTTCACTTCCTTACTTTATTCGGCTGCTGAAAAGTCAATTCCTCGGACATCGACAAATCCAAAGAATCCAAGCAAGCCATGGTTTAACGGTGATTGCAAAAAGGCTATAGCTGAGCGAAAGTCTGTTCTCAGACAATTTAATCTGCGACCGACTCAGGAAAATCTTTCAAGGTTCAAAATTGCACGTGCAAAAGCACGACGAACTATCAAACAAAGTAAACGTGCGTCTTGGCGACAGTACGTATCTAGATTAAATTCTAGATCGTCTGTCAAAAAGACATGGGATATGATTAGGAAAATTAATGGGAAAAGTTCCTCGTTAAACGTCGGGCACTTAAATTGGGATGATGGTGTTGTCACATCCAAAGCAGATATTGCTAATGTCTTGGCAGAAACTTTTGCAGAGAAGTCGTCTTCCTCAAACTATACGACTACATTTCGAAAATTCCAAGACATCAAAGAAAAAACTAAACTGAATTTCAAGTCAAATAATACAGAGCATTACAATAAGGTTTTTACTTTGAAAGAACTCAAAAAGGCTCTAAAGAAATGTCATGATACTGCTGTTGGATATGATGACATCCATTATCAGTTTTTAAAACATTTACCGTTTCGATCCCTTGAATGTTTATTGAGTATATTTAATCAAGTCTGGCATACTGGTACTCTTCCAGATTCCTGGAAGGAAGCAATAGTAATTCCCATACCAAAACCAGGTAAAGACTCTACGAATCCTGCAAACTATCGTCCTATAGCCTTAACAAGTTGTATTTGCAAAACCATGGAAAGAATGGTTAATGACCGCCTTGTTTGGTTTCTAGAGAAAAACAAACTTATTGCTACAGCCCAGTGTGGCTTTCATAAACAAAGAGGCACTCTTGACCACTTAGTTCGCTTCGAAACTTTTATTCGCGAAGCTTTTATTAAAAAGGAACATGTTGTTTCTGTATTTTTCGATTTAGAGAGTGCGTATGATACCACATGGAAGTATGGAATCATGAACGACCTCCATGATTTCGGTATAAGAGGTCGCCTTGCTTATTTCATTTCGGCATTTTTGAATGAACGTCAGTTTAGAGTCCGGGTAGGAAATACTTACTCCAACCCCCATGAACAGGAAATGGGCGTTCCCCAGGGAAGCATTCTTTCCGTTACACTCTTTAGTGTCAAAATAAACAATATCGTTAAGTCTGTTTGTCCTGGTGTGGAATGCTTTTTATATGTTGACGACTTCTGCATTTGCTATAGGTCTAAGCATATGCATACCATTGAACGGCAGTTGCAACAAGTTTTAAACAACTTAGCCAAATGGTCAGGAGAAAATGGTTTTAAATTTTCTAAAACCAAGACCAAATGCATGCATTTCTGCCAGTCAAGAAAGTTTCATTTGGACCCAGAACTTTATTTAGATGATGTACAAATTGAAGTCGTCCCTGAATTCAAATTTTTAGGTCTTTTATTTGACTCTAAGCTGTCGTTTATTCCTCACATCAATTACCTTAGCGATAAATGCCAAAAAGCTCTTAATCTCTTACGTGTTGTCTCCAGTATGGACTGGGGAGCCGACAAAAAAGTCCTTTTGAGACTTTATAGAACACTCGTCCGTTCAAAGTTAGATTACGGCTGCATTGTATATGGCTCAGCGCGGAAATCGTAACTTCGGAAATTGGATTCTATCCATAACCAAGGTTTACGCTTAGCACTTGGCGCCTTTAGAACATCCCCTATCAATAGTTTATATGCAGAGACAAATGAACCATCTTTAAATTTACGCAGGAAGAAACTTTCCTTGCAATATTACTTAAAATTAAAGTCAAATCCCACCAACCCCACGCATAAAGCAGTATTTAAACCACTGTACAAGGATGAATTTCGAAAGACAGAAAAAGTAATACCACCTTTTAGTTTGCGCTGTGAAGCAGATATGAACTGTCTTGATTGCGATCTGGAGGATGTAGCACAACATAAAATCTCTGAAGTTCCTTTATGGACTTCTAAAAGTCCAACCTACATATATAATCTTGCTTCAGACAAGAAAGCTACGACAGATCCTATGATATTTAAAAATAAATTTCTTGAAATAAAAGAACAATACTGCCTTCACGAAGAGATATATACTGATGGTTCTAAAGATGGAGACAAAGTTGCTGCAGTTGCCGTGCTCGATGGCGAGTTATATCAGTTTCGGCTTCCTAATAATTCTTCTATTTTTTCTGCGGAGTTAAAAGCAATCGACCTTGCTCTCAACCATATTCAACAAGACGCTTACTGGCGCTATATTATCTTTGTAGATTCCTTATCTGCCATGCAAGCACTTGAGGGTGAGAAAACAGACAACCCATTAATAGTCAGTCTCCTTGAAAAATTATCAGGAATCTGTGAAAAAGCCGATATTGTTTTCTGTTGGCTCCCTAGCCATATTGGTATCAGTGGCAATGAAGAGGCAGATAAAGCTGCCAAGAAGGCATTGTCACTGGAAATTTTACCTTTTAAAGTTCCTTTTAACGATTTTAAGCCATTAGTGAATGACTTTATTCAAAGTGTATGGCAGCAATCCTGGAATGACCCAGTAAATCAAAACAATAAGTTGTTTACAGTGAAGCCAGCTCTTGGCGAGTGGCTTCCGGGGTTGCGGACAAGTCGCCGCGAGGAAATTATATTGGCCCGTCTTCGCATTGGTCATACATATCTGACGCACTCATACCTCCTGAAAGGAGAAGAAGCACCTCAATGTATTTCCTGCAATGCATCTCTTACTGTTAAACATATATTTGTAGACTGCATAGACCTTGCGCCTACAAGAGACAGGTTTTTTCATGTTGACAGTATGAACAATTTATTTAATACTGTAAAGTTGGAATCTATTTTTGAGTTTTTGAAAGAGGTAAAGCTCTATAAAAAGATGTAATTTTAGGTTCTGTTGACCATTTGTTTTTTATACGTAATACCAGTATAATTATTTGCTCTTAGTGTTTACACGGTATAGATTTTAATCTAATTTCGTAACCATACAGTATATTCAATAAAAAGCATTGCATTAATTGTAAATGCGCCCAAAATGACCTTTGATGTCGACGGGCCATAAAACTTCATTCGTTCGTTCGTAGAGTCTTTACCTGGTTTTGGTATGGCAATTACTATTGCTTCCTTCCAGGAATCTGGAAGAGTACAAGTATGCCAGACTTGATTAAATATACTCAGTAAACATTCAAGGGATCGAAACGGTAAATGTTTTAAAAACTGATAATGGATGTCATCACATCCAACAGCAGTATCATGACATTTCTTCAGAGCCTTTTTGAGTTCTTTCAAAGTAAAATCCTTATTGTAATACTATTTATTATTTGACTTGAAATTCCATTTAGTTTTTTCTTTGATGTCTTGGAATTTTCGGTCCACCAGCCGGACGGGGGGTAGAATACGCCGGCTGCCAGTCCTGCAGAGTGGTAAGACCCCACCAATGGACCCGCCTGTTTGCCGTGGGTGGAGACTCGTAAGCCGGAAAAGAGGGTCCTGGTAGTTGAGGGGAGCCCAGGGATCTCCAGCTCTTCAACACACTGCTTCGGCCTCGGCTTCGGTCTAAACGAGAGCCTAGATGGGCCCGGTCTAGTGCAATCGGCTGGTCGTTTTTAGATTTGGGCAAATTGAACCTTTTTCAATATGTTTATACCCTCATTGGTGCGAAAAAATATCTTTTTCTGTTTGTATTAGTTGTTTTCCTGAAACTGCATGTAGTACTGTACTGCTTGATTATAAACTTGTATGTATTCATACAGTATCAATTTGTCTTTTTTAACTGCATATTTTTTTTGCGTTTTAGTCCCTAGTCTAATATAGGCTCATGGGCTAATTGGGTTGTGTGGACTATTTAGTTGGGCTTCGACTTGCGTGGGTGCTTCCTCATCTGGGGTTGTTGCCACGCATCTTCCTTGTCACATTGTTTAGTTTGCATTGCTCAAGTATATCATTTGGGTAACCCTGACATGCAGAGCTGGATACTCCGCTCTACTAGCCATGTCCCCTTTGTAGGACTCCATGGTGGGTGGGGGCCGCGAATGATGAATCTTAAAAATTCAATCATGGAAAACCAAACCAAAAAACGAACACGGACAGACCTTGAAAACGACCAGGCAAAAGTTGAATCGACAGGACCGTTTGCACGCTTTCTGATTATCGAATCGTTAAACTCAGAAAAACCACTAGCAAAGTTGTCCCCATTTGTAATAGAAAAGGTAATTGTTTCTTTGGCAGGCTCTCCAAAGTCTGTCAAGAAGCTGAAAAATGGCACTTTGTTAGTTCAGGTTGAAAAGGCACAACACTCAAAAAACCTACTAGGCCTTAAACGATTCTTTGACATTCCTGCCAAATGCACTGCACATGAAACTTTAAATTCATCAAGAGGCATTATCAGATGTCCTGATTTGGCTGGTGTTGAGGAAGAAGAAATTGTTAATGAACTAGCAACACAGAATGTTATTGAGGTAGACGTATTCGTGTTTTTAGGGATGGTACCCGGAAGGACACGAATACCATAGTCCTGAAGTTCAAAACAGCCATTCTTCCGAAAACGTTGAAAGTCGGGTACTTGAAGGTTCCTGTGGATCTTTATATCCCAAACCCTCTCCAGTGCTACAGATGCTTCAAGTTCGGACACCACGAAAGGCAATGCAAAGCTGACGATCACTGCAAAAGATGTGGAACGAACGAAGTCGAAACTTACCATACTTATCCCTGTAGCAAACCCATGAAATGTTTAAATTGCGGTGAGGAGCACTTTTCTACATCCCGCACATGCAAAGTATGGAAGAGAGAAAAAGAAATTGTAACCGTTAAATACCGCGAAAGCCTGTCGTTTGCAGAAGCGCGGAAAATTGTTGACGCACGACAGGCATTGGGTTCGTCGTATTCCAGCATCACGAAATCCAATACAGCCAAAGCAGTGAACTTGAAAGATGCACAAACTCAAACAACTGATGCCTCAGTGCAAACAGAATCAACTCAGAAACAGACTTCTAATACTGTCAAACCACAAAAACCTGTAGTAAATAAAAAACCAGACAAGCCTGTTAGAAATACAAGTCCAGCCAAATCTCCAAAAAAGGTCCTCTCAGATCGCCTTCCTAAGGGATCTGATGACGAAATTCAACAACATAATCGCTTCCAATGTCTTGATGAAGACATGGAGGCGGAAAACGGCCCTGCAGAAACTACAAATAAGCAAGGTCGAATAATCAAATTGAATAACAAGAAATGAATCAGTACATACTTCCAGTATTATATGGTATCTTCCTGACCCTTACTTTATTAATGAATAATACCATTCTGCAATGGAATTGTCGTAGCATTAAAGCTAACTATGAGGAATTAAAACTTTTAGTGAACGAACAGAAACCAGTTGCAATATCTTTACAGGAGACATTCCTGAAAGATTCCGATAAGTTCTCCTTTAAGTACCACTCCTGTTATTTTAATAATTATGGTGGCCATGGTAAAGCTTCAGGGGGAGTAGCCATCATTGTGAACAACAACATTCCGCACCATCATATCAATCTTGACACTACTTTACAAGCGGTTGCGGTAAACATTTCCCTCAATAAGACCATAACACTGTGCTCTATTTATCTTCCACCTAGTTCGCCTATTGATGTCAAGAAACTTGATGAACTGGTAGAACAATTGCCGGCCCCTTTCATTTTAATGGGAGATTTCAATTCCCATCATACATTATGGGGATGTACAGATACAAACGATAAAGGTCGAAGCATTGAAAGTTTTGTCACAGAGCATAATCTTGTTTTGCTCAATGATAAGTCTTCTACGTATCTTCATCCTGCAACTGGTTCCTGTTCTTCTCTTGATTTGACTCTTTGTAGTCCAGAGATTTTCACTGACTTAAATTGGAAGGTCAACGATGACCTACATGGAAGTGATCATTTTCCTATACACGTGTCGGCGGTTGGACCATCTATACAACAACGTCCAGAACGCTGGAGGCTACATAAAGCAAATTGGGAAAAATTCAAAATTCACTGTGAACAATCAATTTATCCCAATGCCTTTGACGAATGTGAAAATCCTGCAGAACTGTTCACTTCCTTACTTTACTCGGCTGCAGAGAAATCTATTCCTCGAACGTCGACAAAACCAAAGCACCCAAGCAAACCATGGTTTAACGATGATTGTAAGAAGGCTATAGCTGAGCGAAAATCTGTTCTCAGACAATTCAATCTGAGACCTACACAGGAGAATCTTGCAAAGTTCAAAATTGCGCGTGCGAGAGCGCGACGAACTATCAAACAAAGTAAACGTGAGTCTTGGCGACAGTACGTATCTAGATTGAATTCTAGATCGTCTGTCAAAAAGACATGGGAAATGATTCGAAAAATTAATGGCAAAAGTACTTCAAATAGTATTGGTCATCTTGTTACTGATGAAGGGAATTTTACTTCTAAAGAAAACATTGCTAATGTGCTGGCTGATACATTTGCCAACAAATCTTCTTCTACAAACTACTCATCCACATTTCGAAAATTTCAAGCCGTGAAAGAGAAATCAAAATTAAACTTTAAATCCAGTAACACGGAACATTATAATAAAGACTTTACTATGAAAGAGTTAAGAAAAGCTCTTAAAAAATGCCATGATACTGCAGTTGGGTCCGATGATATCCATTACCAATTTCTCAAACACTTACCGTATCGTTCCCTCCATTGTTTACTTCAAATTTTTAATCAGACTTGGAAGACAGGTGTTCTTCCAGACTCTTGGAAAGAAGCTATAGTTATACCTATACCAAAACCTGGTAAAGATTCTACAAACCCAAGTAATTACCGCCCTATAGCCTTAACAAGTTGTATTTGTAAAACTATGGAAAGAATGGTAAATGACCGCCTAGTTTGGTTTTTAGAGAAAAATAAACTTATTTCCACAAACCAGTGCGGATTTCGTAAACAGAGAAGCACTCTTGATCACTTAGTACGCTTCGAGACTTTTATACGTGAAGCCTTCATAAAGAAAGAACATGTTGTTTCTGTCTTTTTCGATTTAGAAAGTGCTTACGATACCACCTGGAAGTATGGCATTATGAACGACCTTTATGATTTCGGTATTCGAGGTCGCCTTGCTTATTTCATTTCTGCTTTTTTAGATGAACGTCAATTTAGAGTCCGAGTTGGAAATACACTGTCCAGCCCACACGAACAGGAAATGGGCGTTCCCCAGGGAAGCATCCTTTCAGTTACACTTTTTAGTGTTAAAATTAACAACATTGTTAAATCTGTTTGCCCTGGAGTAGAATGCTTTCTGTATGTTGACGACTTCTGCATTTGCTATCGGTCAAAGCATATGCATACGATTGAAAGACAGCTTCAACAGGTCTTACATAATTTAAGCAACTGGTCTAACGAAAACGGTTTCAAATTTTCGAAAACCAAGACCAAATGTATGCATTTCTGTCAGTCGAGAAAATTTCATCTCGACCCGGAGCTGACATTAGATGGTGTCCGTATAGAAGTCGTCCCAGAATTCAGATTCTTAGGTCTTTTATTTGATTCTAAACTCACGTTCATCCCACATATCAACTATTTGAGCAATAAATGCCAAAAAGCTCTGAATCTTTTACGTGTTGTCTCCAGTATGAACTGGGGAGCAGATAAAAAAGTATTACTGAGACTGTATAGAACACTTGTCCGTTCAAAGTTAGATTACGGCTGCATTGTATATGGCTCAGCGCGGCAATCGTACCTTCGAAAATTGGATTCTATCCATAACCAAGGTTTACGCTTAGCACTTGGCACCTTTAAAACATCCCCTATCAATAGCTTGTATGCAGAGGCAAATGAACCATCTTTAAATTTACGTAGGAAAAAACTCTCTTTGCAATATTATATGAAGTTAAAATCAAATCCCGACAACCCCACGCATAAAGCAGTATTTGAAACGCTCTACAAGGACAAGTTTTTAAATAGAGAAAAAGTCATACTTCCTTTTAGTTTACGCTGTGAAGCGGACATGACTTGTCTTAATTTCAATCTTGAGGATGTAGCAGAACATAAAATCTCTGAAGTTCCTTTATGGACTTCTGAAAGTCCAACCTACGTATACAATCTTGCTTCAGACAAGAAAGCTACAACAGATCCCATGATTTTTAGAAATAAATTCCTTGAAATAAAAGAACAGTACTGCCTTTACGAAGAGATATATACCGATGGTTCCAAAGATGGAAACAAAGTTGCTGCGGCTGCCGTGCTAGATGGCGAATTATACCAATTCCGGCTTCCTAATAATTCTTCTATTTTTTCTGCAGAGCTAAAGGCGATCGACCTTGCCCTCAACCATATTGAGCAAGACGCTTACTGGCGCTATATTATATTTACAGATTCTTTATCTGCCATGCAAGCACTTGAGGGTGAGAAAACAGATAATCCATTAATAGTCAATCTCCTAGAAAAATTATCAGGAATCTGTGAAAAAGCCGATATTGTTTTCTGTTGGCTCCCTAGCCATATTGGTATCAGTGGCAATGAAGAGGCAGATAAAGCTGCCAAGGAGGCATTGTCACTGGAAGTTTTACCTTTTAAAGTTCCTTTTACTGATTTTAAGCCATTAGTGAATGATTTTATTCAAAATGTATGGCAGCAATCCTGGAATGACCCAGTCAACCAAAATAATAAGTTGTTTACAGTGAAGCCAGCTCTTGGCGAGTGGCTTCCGGGATTGCGGACAAGTCGCCGCGAGGAAATTATATTGGCCCGTCTTCGCATTGGTCATACATATTTGACGCACTCGTATCTCCTCAAAAGAGAAGAGGAACCACAGTGTATTCCCTGCAATACGTCTCTAACTGTTAAACATATACTTATAGATTGCATAGACCTTGCACCTATAAGAAACAGGTTTTTCCATGCCGACAGTTTGAGCATTTTATTTGATTCTGTAAAGTTGGAATCTATTTTTGAGTTCTTGAAAGAGGTAAATCTCTACAAAAAGATATAATTTTAGGTTCTATTGACCATCTGTATTTTTAGACTGTATGTCACTTACGTCATTTATATTTTAGTGTTTACACAGCTGAGATTTTAACTTTTTGTAACTTTACAGTATGATCAATTAAATGTATTTCATTAGTTGTTAGTGCGCCCAATATGACCTTTGATGTCGACGGGCCTTAAAACTTCATTCATTCATTGGAATTTTCGGAATGTAGTCGTATAGTTTGAGGAAGACGACTTCTCTGCAAAAGTTTCTGCCAAGACATTGGCAATATGTGCTTTGGATGTGACAACACCATCATCCGAATTTAAGTGCCCGACATTTAACGAGGAACGTTTCCCATTAATTTTTCTAATCATATCCCAAGTCTTTTTGACAGACGATCTAGAATTTAATCTAGATACGTACTGTCGCCAAGACGCACGTTTACTTTGCTTGATAGTTCGTCGTGCTTTTGCATGTGCAATTTTGAACTTTGAAAGATTTTCCTGAGTCGGTCGCAGATTAAATTGTCTGAGAACAGACTTTCGCTCAGCTATAGACTTTTTGCAATCATCGTTAAACCATGGCTTGCTTGGATTCTTTGGATTTGTCGATGTCCGAGGAATTGAGTTTTCAGCAGCCGAATAAAGTAAGGAAGTGAAAAGCTCTGCCGGATTTTCGCAGGCAGCAAAGGCACTTGGATGAATTGATTGTTCGCAGTGGACTTTGAACTGTTCCCAGTTAGCCTTGTGGAGTTTCCAACGTTCTGGACGTTGTTGTACAGATGGTCCTATTTCCGATATTTGGATCGGGAAGTGATCACTTCCATGAAGGTCATCACAAACCTTCCAGTTAAAGTCTGGATGAATTCCAGGGCTACATATAGTAAGGTCTAAAGCGGAGTACGAACCAGTAGCAGGATGAAGATAGATTGAAGACTGATCATTGAGCAGAACAAGGTCGTGTTTGGTAACAAATTCTTCAATGATTTTACCCTTGTCATTCGTGTCTGTATATCCCCATAGAGTATGGTGGGAATTAAAATCTCCCATTAAAATAAAAGGCTTCGGCAATTTGTCTATTAGATAATCAAGTTTCATGACATCAATTGGCGACCCAGGTGGAAGATACACAGAACACAAAGTAAAGGTTTTGTTCAGAGAAATGTTTACCGCGACAGCTTGCAATGTAGTTTCAAGCTTAACAAAATGGTGAGGAACACCATTATTCACAAGAACGGCAACACCTCCTGAAGCTTTATAATTGCCACTATTTTGTTTAAAGTAACAAGAGTGGTGCTTTAAAGTAAACTTGTCGGAGTCTTTAAGAAATGTCTCCTGTAAACAAATTGCTACTGGTTTTTGTTCATTGATTAAAAGGTTCAATTCCTCGAGGTTTGCTTTAATGCTACGACAATTCCATTGCAGAATATGATTATTCATTGCTAGAGTTAGAGTAAGAAAGATACCATAGAACAATGGAAGTATGTATTGATTCATTTCTTATTTAATTTGATAATGCGACCTTGCTTATTTGTATTTGATAGTTCAGCATGGTTAGCATCCGCTTCCATGTCTTCATCATCGAGACACTGGAAGCGGTTATGCTGAAGAATTTGGTCATCAGACCCCTTTGGGAGGCGGTCTGAGAGGACCTTTTTAGGAGATTTCGTTGGACTCTTTGGGGCAGTTTTCTCTGGTTTTTTGTTGACTACAGGTTTCTGAGATTGTTTCACATTTGTAGGCGTTTGGTTCTGTGGCGTATTCGTTTGTGTTGATGTATCAATTGTCTGAGTTTGAGCATCTTTGAGTTCGATCGAATTCGTTTAATTAGATTTCAGTACGGTGGAAAAGGAGAGATTGTAACGGGATTCAACAATCTTTCTGGCTTCAGGGAATGACAAGCCCTCTTTATATTTGACTGTAACAATCTCTTTTTCCTTTTTCCAAATTTTGCATGACCTAGAGGTAGAGGGATGATTTTCACCACAGTTTACACATTTCATATCCTTGGTGCATATGTTTTCGTTATGGGCGATTATAGTATCCCCACAACGTCTGCAGAGTCCATCTCCTCCATGCAACCTGCATTTTTTTTTCATGGTGTCCGTACTTGAATATGTCCACAGGTACTTTCAGATATCCGACTTTGAGGCATTTTGGTAGAATAGAAGTGTTGAATGTCAAAACAATTGTATTGGTACTCCTTTTAGCATTATCTCTGAAAACCGTGATTCGTCGAGCTGCAGTTACATTCTGGTCTGCCAGATTGGAAACTATTTCTTCTTCTGTCACACCTGCAAGATCTGGACATCGGATGATTCCCCTAGATGTATTTAAAGAGGTGTGGGGGTAACATTTGGCAAGGATTTCAAAAAAGCGAGATAGTTTCAGCAAGTTTTGAGCATGTTTCGCTTTCTCGACTTCAACCAGAAGTGAACCAGAGTTTAACTTTTTAACAGACTTTGGCGATCCTGCTAGAGAAACTAAAACTTTCTCTATGACGAAGGGTGACAGTTTCGTCAAAGGTTGATCAGCTTTGGTCGATTCAATGATTAAAAATCGAGGAAAGGAAGGTGATTGTTCGTTGTCCGAGTCCATATACAATTGGCCGCGTGTTCGTTTTTTGGTTTGTTGTTCCATGTTTGATTTTATTAATTTCGTCATCTACGGCCCCCGCCCTCCATGGAGCCCAACAAGGGGGCATGTATAGTGCGGCATTCCAGCTCCCCATGCCAGGGTTACCCAGATGATATACTCGGGCAACATAGATAAAGAGGAGCGACATCCAGCAGGCATGGCCTATTCCTGGGAATCAGAGAACATCCATGGAAGCTGGTGCCCCAACCCCATCATCCCCGCCACCCAATTAGCCCATGAGCCTATATTAGACTAGGGACTAAAACATACAAAAGATATGCAGTTAAAATGGACAAATTGATGCTGTACGAATACATGCAAGTGCAAAGTCAAAAGGTTGGTAATACATGCATTTTTTTAAAGGTCGTTGTGATACAAGGAAAGGTAGAAGTTTTCTTTTACATCAGCAGTAGTGTTGAAACTGAAAAAAAGTAACTTTCAAATTGCCCAAAATCTAAAAACGACCAGCCGATTGCACTAGACCGGGCCCATCTAGGCTCTCGTTTAGACCGAAGCCGAGGCCGAAGCAGTGTGTTGAAGAGCTGGAGATCCCTGGGCTCCCCTCAACTACCAGGACCCTCTTTTCCGGCTTACGAGTCTCCACCCACGGCAAACAGGCGGGTCCATTGGTGGAGTCTTACCACTCTGCAGGACTGGCAGCCGGCGTATTCTACCCCCCGTCCGGCTGGGGGCGTCTCCAGTATGGACTGGGGAGCCGACAAAAAGTCCTTTTGAGACTTTATAGAACACTCGTCCGTTCAAAGTTAGATTACGGCTGCATTGTATATGGCTCAGCGCGGAAATCGTAACTTCGGAAATTGGATTCTATCCATAACCAAGGTTTACGCTTAGCACTTGGCGCCTTTAGAACATC
This sequence comes from Tridacna gigas, assembly GCA_945859785.2. Lineage (NCBI taxonomy): Eukaryota > Metazoa > Mollusca > Bivalvia > Cardiida > Cardiidae > Tridacna > Tridacna gigas. Next base: position 71,117,662 of record OX244028.2, read on the forward strand.
TCCTATCAATAGTTTGTATGCAGATGCAAATGAACCATCTTAAAATTTACGCAGGAAGAAACTTTCCTTGCAATATTACTTAAAATTAAAGTCAGATCCCACCAACCGCACGCATAAAGCAGTATTTAAACCACTGTACAAGGATGAATTTCGAAAGAGAGAAAAAGTAATACCACCTTTTAGTTTGCGCTGTGAAGCGGATATGAATTGTCTTGATTGCGATCTGGAGGATGTAGCATAACATAAAATCTCTCAAGTTCCTTTATGGACTTCTAGAAGTCCAACCTACATATATAACCTTGCTTCAGAGAAGAAAGCTACGACAGATCCTATGATATTTAAAAATAAATTCCTTGAAATAAAAGAACAATACTGTCTTCACGAAGAGATATATACTGATGGTTCTAAAGATGGAGACAAAGTTGCTGCAGCTGCCGTTATATCAGTTTCGGCTTCCTAATAATTCTTCTAGTTTTTCTGCGGAGTTAAAAGCAATCGACCTTGCTCTCAACCATATTCAGCAAGACGCTTACTGGCGCTATATTATCTTTGTAGATTCTTTATCTGCCATGCAAGCACTTGAGGGTGAGAAAACAGACAACCCATTAATAGTCAGTCTCCTTGAAAAATTATCAGGAATCTGTGAAAAAGCCGATATTGTTTTCTGTTGTCTCCCTAGCCGTATTGGTATCAGTGGCAATGAAGAGGCAGATAAAGCTGCCAAGGAGGCATTGTCACTGGAAGTTTTACCTTATAAAGTTCCTTTTAACGATTTTAAACCATTGATTAATGATTTTATCCGAAATGTATGGCAGCAATCCTGGAATGACCCAGCTAACAAAGATAACAAGTTGTTTACAGTGAAGCCGACAGTTGGCGAGTGGCTTCCAGGGTTGCGGACAAGTCGCCGTGAAGAAATTATTTTGGCCCGTCTTCGCATTGGTCATACATACATGACACACTCGTACCTCCTCAAAGGAGAAGAAGCACCCCAATGTATTTCCTGCAATGCACCTCTTACTGTTAAACACATACTTTTAGACTGTATAGACCTTGCACCTACAAGAGACAGGTTTTTTCATGTTGATAGTATGAGCAATTTATTTGATACTGTAAAGTTAGAGTTTATTTTTGTCTTTTTGAAAGAGGTAAATCTCTATAAAAAGATATGATTTTAGGTTCTATTGACCATCTGTATTCTTAGACTTTGTCACTAGTCCTGTTTATCCTTTTAGTGTTTACACAGCTGATATTTTAAGCCTTGTCCGTAACATTACAGTTTGCTGAATTAAATGCATTGCATTACTGGTTAGTGCGCCCAAAATGACCTTTGCTGTCGACGGGCCATAAAACTCTATTCATTCATTCATTCTTCATTCGGCATTTTTGAATGAACGTCAGTTTAGAGTCTGGGTAGGAAATACTTACTCCAACCCCCATGAACAAGAAATGGGCGTTCCCCAGGGAAGCATTCTTTCCGTTACACTCTTTAGTGTCAAAATAAACAATATTGTTAAGTCTGTTTGTCCTGGTGTGGAACGTTTTTGGTATGTTGACGACTTCTGCATTTGCTATAGGTCCAAGCATATGCATACTATTGAGCGGCAGTTACAACAAGTTTTGAATAACTTGGCCAAATGGTCAGAGGAAAATGGTTTTAAATTTTCAAAAACCAAGACCAAATGCATGCATTTCTGCCAGTCAAGAAAATTTCACTTAGATCCAGAACTTACACTAGATGGAGTACAAATTGAAGTCATCCATGAATTTAAATTCTTAGGCCTTTTATTTGACTCTAAACTGTCGTTTATTCCTCACATCAATTACCTTAGGAATAAATGCCAAAAAGCTCTTAATCTTCTACGTGTTGTCTCCAGTATGGACTGGGGAGCCGACAAAAAAGTCCTTTTGCGACTTTATAGAACACTTGTCCGTTCAAAGTTAGATTACGGCTGCATTGTATATGGCTCAGCGCGGCAATCATACCTTCGGAAATTGAATTCTATCCATAACCAAGGTTCACGCTTAGCACTTGGCGCCTTTCGAACATCTCCTGTCAATAGTTTATATGCAGAGGCAAATGAACCATCCTTAAATTTACGTAGGAAAAAACTTTCCTTGCAATATTACTTGAAGTTAAAATCAAATCCCGACAACCCCACGCATAAGGCGGTATTTGAACCTACAAGGACAAGTTTTTAAATAAAGAAAAAGGAATACCACCTTTTAGTTTGCCCTGTGAAACGGACACCAGTTGTCTTGATTGCGATCTGGAGGATGTAGCACAACATAAAATCTCTGAAGTTCCTTTATGGACTTCTAAAAGTCCAACCTACATATACAATCTTGCTTCAGACAGGAAAGCTACAACAGATCCCATGATTTTTAAAAATAAATTCCTTGAAATAAAAGAACAATACTGCCTTCACGAAGAGATATATACCGATGGTTCTAAAGATGGCGACAAAGTTGCTGCAGCTGCCGTGCTCGATGCCGAGTTATATCAGTTTCGGCTTCCTAATAATTCTTCTATTTTTTTCTGCGGAGCTTAATGCGATCGACCTTGCTCTCAGCCATATTCAAGGAGACGCTTACTGGCGCTACATAGTCTTTACAGATTCGTTATCTGCCATGCAAGCACTTGAGGGTGAGAAAACAGATAACCCATTAATAGTCGGTCTTCCTTGAACAATTGTCAGAAATTTGTGAAAAAGCAGATAATGTTTTCTGTTGGCTCCCTAGCCATATTGGTATCAGTGGCAATGAAGAGGCAGATAAAGCTGCCAAGGAGGCATTGTCACTGGAAGTTTTACCTTTTAAAGTTCCTTTTAACGATTTTAAGCCATTAGTAAATTATTTTATTAAAAGTGTATGGCAGCAATCCTGGAATGACCCAGTAAATCAAAACAATAAGTTGTTTACAGTGAAGCCAGCTCTTGGCGAGTGGCTTCCGGGGTTGCGGACAAGTCGCCGCGAGGAAATTATATTGGCACGTCTTCGCATTGGTCATACATATCTGACGCACTCGTACCTCCTGAAAGGAGAAGAAGCACCTCAATGTATTTCCTGCAATGCATCTCTTACTGTTAAGCATATATTTGTAGACTGCATAGACTTTGCGCTTACAAGAGAAAGGTTTTTTCATGTTCACAGTATGAACAATTTATTTAATACTGTAAAGTTGGAGTCTATTTTTGAGTTTTTGAAAGAAGTAAATCTCTATGAAAAGATGTAATTTTAGGTTCTATTGACCATCTGTTTTTTATACGTAATACCAGTATAATTATTTGCTCTTAGTGTTTACACGGTATAGATTTTAATCTAATTTCGTAACCTTACAGTATATTCAATAAAAAGCATTGCATTAATTGTAAGTGCGCCCAATATGACCTTTGATGTCGACGGGCCATAAAACTTCATTCATTCATTCATTCCAAAAAGCTCTGAATCTTTTACGTGTTGTCTCCAGTATGGACTTGGGAGTCGACAAAAAAGTCCTCTTGAGACTTTATAGAACACTAGTCCGTTCTAAGTTAGACTACGGCTGCATTGTATATGGCTCAGCGCGGCAATCGTACCTTCGGAAATTGGATTCTATCCATAACCATGGTTTACGCTTGGCACTTGGCGCCTTTAGAACATCTCCTATCAATAGCTTGTATGCTGAGGCAAATGAACCATCTATAAATTTACGCAGGAAGAAACTTTCCTTGCAATATTACTTAAAATCAAAGTCGAACCCCGACAACCCTACGCATAAAGTAGTATTTAAACCGCTCTACAAGGATGAATTTCAAAAAAAGGAAAAAGTCATACCACCTTTTGGTTTACGCTGTGAAGCAGATATGAGTTGTGTTGATTGCGATCTTGAGGTTGTAGCGTAACATAAAATCTCTGAAGTTCCTTTATGGACTTTTAAAAGTCCAACCTATATATACAGTCTTGCTTCCGACAAGAAAGCTACAACAGATCCAATGATTTTTAAAAATAAATTCCTCGAAATAAAAGAACAATACTGCCTTCACGAAGAGATATATACAGATGGTTCTAAAGATTGAAGCAAAGTTGCTGCAGCTGCCGTGCTCGATGGCGAAATATACCAATTTCGGCTTGCTAATAATTCTTCTATTTTTTCCGCGGAGCTAAAGGCGATCGACCTTGCTCTCAACCATATTCAAGAAGATGCTTACTGGCGCTATATTATCTTCACTGATTCATTATCTGCCATGCAAGCACTTGAGGGTGAGAAAACAGACAACCCACTAATAGTCGGTCTCCTCGAAAAACTGTCCGAAATATGTGAAAAAGCCGATATTGTTTTCTGTTGGCTCCCTAGCCATATTGGTATCAGTGGCAATGAAGAGGCAGATAAAGCTGCCAAGGAGGCATTGTCACTGGATGTTTTACCTTATGAAGTTCCTTTTAATGATTTTAAACCATTGATAAATGTTTTTATCCGGAATGTATGGCAGCAATCCTGGAATGACCCAGCTAACAAAGATAACAAGTTGTTTACAGTGAAGCCAGCTCTTGGCGAGTGGCTTCCAGGGTTGCGGACAAGTCGCCGTGAAGAAATTATTTTGGCCCGTCTTCGCATTGGTCATACATACATGACACACTCATATTTCCTTAAGGGAGAAGAAGCACCCCAATGTATTCCCTGCAATACACCTCTTACTGTTAAACTCATACTTGTAGACTGTATAGACCTTGCACCTACAAGAGACATGTTTTTTCATGTTGACAGTATGAGCAATTTATTTGATACTGTAAAGTTGGAGTCTATTTTTGACTTTTTGAAAGAGGTAAATCTCTATAAAAAGATATGATTTTAGGTTCTATTGACCATCTGTATTTTTAGACCATATGTCACTAACGTCCTTTGTTCTTTTAGTGTTTACACAGCTAAGATTTTAAAAGTCTTGTAACTTTACAGTTTGATCTATTAAACGTATTGCATTAGTTGTTAGTGCGCCCAATATGACCTTTGATGTCGACGGGCCTTAAAACGTCACTCATTCATTCATTCTTTAAGAATCCTTTTACTTTGCCACCTGTTGACACGTCAGGTTAAAGATAGGAATTTTTACTCAAATGAAAGGCATGAAATAAACATCCCATGCTAGATTTTTGAATATTTTTACAGTTTTAAGACCTATATTTCATCCAACTCCACTTAATGAGAGCACTGTAGATTAAGTTTGGACAGACCGATGGCCAGGCACAGGCAATAAACAGTAAAAGAATATGCCTGATCTATCCATATGACAGCTTGGGGCATTATCTGCCACATAATATGATCTATCAATGCGGGGGCCCGGGGCATAGAAATAAAGTCATTTCTTACCATCTGTAACTCTTTATCAAGATCAGTTATCAACACATCTGGTGGCGGTGGATTTTCTTCAGCAATGTAGGTTCGGTAATTCTTTGTAAATGGCAAGGTGTTTTTTTCCGTCTGTTGTAGTTCACACTCTTTAAAAACCTTGATTTCTGTTTTTCCGTCCCTTCCATGTTGAATCTTTTCCTTTTTCACCAGGAAGGAATTAGCAGATCATTCTGCAGTTTTGAACATTGTGTATTTCTCTGGACTAAAGCATACTATTCTAGAAGTGTCTGTTGTGCTATTCTGCAAGTCTGCGGTGAAATATCTGAAATGAGAACCATAGTTGATTGTTCAAATAATCCGAAATGGAAACATGACATGATTCGTGACTCCATAATGCTAAGTTTCAAATATGTAGTCATGATATTCCATCTTGACCTTGAGAGATTATCATGACCTTGGTACAAATAGATGTACAGTGATGAGATATACCTATGCAACAAGTATAAGCCTTGCAATTCAACTAGTTTAGAAAGTACAAGTTTTTGCATCAAAAGGAATGGTAAGTTTTCATTAATTAGAAGTTGACTTAAACAATAAGCATGACCTGCAACAAATGTGAATCAATGAAATTTTATTAAAAAATTCAGCATTGTGAAGTACGTTATGCATTCAGAGTTATGGGGCTTGAACTTGGCTTCATATTATGATCCTACATGCATGTTCCAAGTTTCAAGGCACTTGAGGAGAAACAATGTTTAACCTTGCAGTATGACCTTGACCTTGACCTTGACATGGCACCAATCAAAACGTGTGGTTCTGTAAGATACGCAGTCATGCATGCCTAAATTGATAGAGAATAGATGGTTGGTGTCTTGGATAGGTTAAGTTTATCAGGCAAGGCGGAGGAGTTTAACCGGTGAGCCGAAGGCGAACCGGATACATTTCGGAGCCGAGCCCGATAAACTTAACCCATCCAAGGTACCAACCGTCTATTCTATTTATCCTGTCACGCACTGTAAATGAAAAAAAAAAAAAAAAAAAACCCGAAAATAAAGACCGTACCTTTAACATCAATATTTTATGGTCTACTGATACCGGACCTTTAAAAAAAATCAATGATGTAATTCGGTTCACGAGTTACACATGGTAGTTCCTGTAAATCGACAAATGGTAAAGAAAATTGTCTTTATCTACTGAGTATAGTATTTTTTTTTTTTTTTTTTTATAATAAGCTTATTTTATAATATAGCTGAAGCAACTGGGGAACGTAAGGCTATTTACATGTCGTTTTGGCAAGGATTACCAGTGTATACATTCAATGTTTGGATATTTAGAATGATTCTTGCTCTGTCTCCTTTCAAATTTTCACTTGTAAAAGGTTCGGATCCCGACGAAGTGCGTGATTGGTGGGGTACTCTGTCAGTTACATTGTTTGAAGTTTGTCTGGAAAACAGTACCGGCCACGAGGTTAGAGGGTAATTTCCAGTATTATTTGAGCTTACAACGATTATTGGAGCTGACAAGATGTTGTAAATTGTCAGTGGCATGCCGACCAGAGTACAGGACTTGAGAACAGGAGGTCGCAGGTTCGATCCCCGGCTTGGCCAATTTCTTGATGATAGTCATCGCGAAAGGATTCATTCCTCTCTCACCGCTGACCATTGTTTCGACGATGGTTATGTGGGAAAGCAACCAGTGGCTTGGAAAGAATATTGTCCGGAGTACTGGTAACAGAAACTCCAGGAAAGCATGGATAGGTGCACTGGCCGCCGTGATATAACTGAAATAATGTTGAAAACGGCGTTAAACACCATACAATCAATCAATCATGCCGACCAGACTGAAATTCATCAACATCTGTAGGAGGGATGGACAGGTCAAAGTTGACAGGTGGCCTCACTGAAGGATAAGGCTCTGCAGGTTCAGGATTTGGAATTGTTGAAGAAGCTATTGATTTTTTTATTGATACGTGTGATTGAAAGAATATTTGTGCAAATCTTCTGTGTTTTTTCGGACATAGATGAATACTTCAGGACTGATTGAATGTTTTTTATGCCCATGTATTTGCATTATGTCAGTAGGTGCAACACCTGAATCTCTCAGTTTCTTAACCAGATGTTTTCGGGCAGAATGGTTAGCCAACCTTTTGCCGTCATCAATTCCACCATCACTCGCCATTTGTTTCAGTAAATGGGACAATTTCTTTTGGCCAATATTCATTTTCATATTCCAGGTATCACTAAACTTCTGAGAGCTTGTTCTATAAGCAATCTAAAAAGGACTGTCCTTAAAACAAAAAGTCTTTTGGTCTCTTTTTGGCGTAAAGTTTGTACATTTTTACTGGACAGTGCTCTGGACACTCTGTCAGTTCAAAAAATTTAGGGGAGACTTCCCGAACATCATTGGTATTTCTTCGTGTTTTTGTCTGACGCTCGTTAAGTTGTAGATACTCATATCCATCAGATCCAGTTTTTAACTCGACATCGGCCCACCTATAACTAGAAAAATGAAACATTGAGTCAAAGCCTATGTGCCATGATTTTAACCCATCAATACTAATGACAGTCCATTTTAAATTGAACGTAATAATGATGGAAACAATGAATTGGTTTTCTGATGTATGTTTTGACTACAAGGTATAGGAGTGGGAGAACTTGCTGATTACCAAAAAAAATCTCATTTTCCTGCACTGTTTTAAGACCATTACTGTGCATCTGTAAGAACCAGAATTTCAGCGGGAAAGGGAAAAGTGAAGATTTCATTCATTTTTTTTTTTTTTTTTTTTTTGTGGGGGGGGGCTAACTCTTTTACAAAATTTTGGTCTTTCCAAATTGAAAGCAATTGCACAAAATAAATTAACTGTGGATCAAATCGGTACCGATCAAATCTTATGGTGGCATTTGTCTCTGGAAAGAAAGAAAATAATGTGGGAAAGGTAGAAAATGCGTATTTCAAGAATTTTCTCCTTTCCGCACAATGTTTTCAGAAGCCATAACAACCAGGGTTTACCAATAAGAGCTCGATTTCTGAAAACCTCATTGAATTTTTACATTTGGTTCAAATTCAGAAGGTCCTCCCAAATTACTTCAAATGTGCCTTGGCTCATGTCCTTACTCTCTTCCATTTATTTTCATTTCTTTAATTTGTTTTCCGTCTGGGCTAAAAGTGACTTTAAAACGTGATTTTTTTTTCATGGAGCTATGAAAACATTTTTTCAGCCAATCAGAACTCGCCAAAATTCACGAAAACAATTGATATTAAATTATTTGGGCATGTCTAAAATTTTGTCATTTAGTAAAGAGTTAACCCTTTACCAAACAATCACAAGTTTCCACGACCCTAGGAAATAAGGTTTTTGAAGACATTGTGGGGAAAAGATGACAATGCTGGTAACCAGCATTTATTTCTTTTCCTACCATATTTTCTGCCCCATCAGAGAGCTAAAGCTCATATGTACAAATTTTGAATTTGTCGTTTCCTAAAATGTTTTCTGCCCCATCAGAGAGCTAAAGCTCATATGTATGAATTTTGCATTTGTCGTTTGCAGATGTTTTGAATTTGAAAGAGTCTAAAATTTGTCATTTGGAATAGGGTTAATATAGATTCATTACTTACATGAGGTTAAATGACCAGACATATAGTAGTGAATTATATCTTGTATGGGTTAGAAAACAGATGTATAAGGTGCAAGTGACAAGTCTTTTCCTCAGACGCTACTAGGTGTGGAGAATTGAAACTTCACAAGTGCCTCCTGATTTTTAGCTGTGCCGGGGCTAAGCCTGGTCCTGTGTCCGTCTGTGTGTGATTTGCCTGTGTGTTTATTTTTTTAAAAAACATCTTTGCCTAACCATTGTGACAGTTTTGTAACCATACAAAATATAATCCACTACTATATTAGAATTGTTATGGGAAGGGTAGAAAACATTGTGGGAGAAAGAAAAAATGCTGGTAACCAGCATTTCCCCCTTTCCTACAATGTCCTCAAAACCTTACTTTCTTAGGGTCATTAAAAGGGGCGACGGTGTAGTTACGGGTTAAAACAGTTTGGAAAAAAAAAAGAAACATTCACTAAGAATAATGGTAACAGTTTCAAAACCTTGTTGTCATTACTATTTGCAAATGCTTCTTTGAGGGTTCTTAACCTTTTGGTTTCGGTCACATGGATATAAATTCTAACATTATGTGCTATTTGTTAGATTAAGCATTTCCATCACTGCTCCTCTGGAAACTTTTTAAAAAATCTTTCAAAATGGAATTCCGTTCCTTTGCCCTTTCATCCCGCATTCTCTCTCTTTCCTCTGCTTCCCTCTGACGATTAATCTCCATACCTTTTAGAAATTCTAAAATTTCTTCGTTACTAGCATCTTTCTTCAATTTCTTCTTGTTTCCAACATGACTTGAACCATCATCACTTGAGCATTTGGAAAATGGTTGATTCTGTTCAGAAGAATCTAAGTTGTCTTCCTTCTCCAACTTCTTAAACTTTACACAAAATTTTGTTTTAATGTCATCACTGTTCATCATGGAGCCTGATGTATAAGGGGGGTTGATATCATGGTGCTTTGCCACAATATCTTCAATGACTTCAAAGTACTAAAAAGTTTGTCTTTTTTGTCCAGATTTTTTTTTTTTTTTTTTTTTTTTTTGTGTGTGTTATCCCTTACTTCCTTATGTGACTGCAGTATGTTTCTCCATTTACATTCCACTTTACCTTGTGTGAAGAAAAATCCACTATCATTCATTGCCTTTGAAAAATCTTGTGCCAAACCTCTTTCTTCCTTTTTCTTTGGATTTTCCATATCACTCTCATTCTCTTTGTAGAGACTTATCAAAAGGTTAGTTGCCTCTTTGGACCAAAAACTGCATGGCTGGTGGGTCTTCCTTACAATGCTCGACTTCACCTCAAACATTAATCAAGCTAGACAAGTTAAGCTTCCCTTAACTCTTTACCACACAATCCCGACTTTTAACGACCCTGTGAAAGAAGCCTTTTCAAAACATAGTGGTAAAAGGAGAAAATGCTGGTAACCAGCATTTTCTCCTTTTACCACAATCTTCTCTACCCTCCTCTAACAAAATTTCAATTTTTCAGTCACATTTATTTTGTCGTCTGCAAATGTCTTCAATTTGGACCAGTCTATAATTTTGTTGTTTGGTAAAGAGTTAATCCTTAAACAAACAAACCTGTTTTTTTTTGTGTGTGTGTGTGTGTGTGTGTGTGTCTATGGTGCAGAAATCTTTTGAAACCACTATGGGAAAATAAGGAAATGCTCAAAATGACCAATTTCTTCTTTTCCCACAATGTTTTCTATCTTGTCAGAAAATTGCACCTCATTGCAATCGGTTTCTGAATTGTTGTCAGCAGATAGTTTGAATATGGACACATAAATCTCCTACCACCTAATGTACCCATCATGCGCTCGGACATATGGACAACTCAACTTGACACAATTTATTGATATTATAGCTCTCTGCCCCCCTCCCCCTACCCCTAAGTATACAAATACTTATATTGGTCCCTTAACCTTAAAAAAAAAAAACATTCAAACAATTCCAGATTTAATCAGCCTAGGTAAATAGCCTGTTGTAAACGTGTGTTTATGGGATAGTCTAATTACCATATAATAGTATCTATGTACTTACTATTGTCTGATATTTCAATTTCATGATCAGCTTGAGGATCTGTATCAGTGCAGTCCATACTTTGACCTTCCAGTAAATGAAGAAAAAGATTAACAGAAAGGAGAGTGGATTGACTCTTTACCAAATAACAAAACTTTAGACGGGTCCATACTGAATGCACTTGCAGACCACGAATTAAGTGAGACTCTAAAACTGAAATATACCTTTGGAAGGGAAGTAAACATGTTGGGAAAGGAAGAAAACGCTGGTTACCAGCATTTTCCCCTTTTCCCACAATGATTTCTAAAGGCTTCCTTTATAGGGTTGTTAAAACACAGCAAACAATTTTTAAAAATGTGTTGATTAAAAAAAAAAAAAAAAAGCTGCGTGTAATAAATTTAATTTTACAAAAACAAAATTGTTATGAAAGGAAACTATAACTTATCATGAGTTATTTTCCTTTTGTCATCCTGTTTTCAGAAGTTGTCTGCTGCTAAGGTGTCATATTGCACTTAAAGGTCAAAATGGTTAAAGCCTACTACCAATTCTGTTAGAAAACTGTTAACATTTGTCCTTACCAACAGCCTTGCAGTTCTCAACCGTTCTAAGAGTAGCTTGATCTGAAATAAAAAAAAAAGTCTTATTCATTTACCATATAAATACTGATAATGCTGAGTAGTTGTCTGTTTTAAAACAAATGAATTTATCTGTTGTATTTGTAGATAATTCCTATTCATACATGCACATATGCTAGCCATACAAACACATTCGCTGTATTGAAATTCTGACCACAAGATCTGAGAATACTAATTTCATATCATTTTTACCTTTGTTGCCAAAGCAACCAAAACATGGCTGAATGGAATTTTTGTTCCTAAAAATAAATTCTAAAATACCCGGCTCAGTGGAATTTCAGACAACAAATATTTTGATAGGATAATACTCTCACTTTGATGATCAATTAACTATGGGCACTACTTAGGTTTCTACCTTTTTCATAATGCTGGACCTTGAATGATTATTTCACAATAAATAACAAAAGATTTTTTTTTTAAATTCATGTACATGATAATAAATTTTATATACTTATTTGTATAAATTTTATTATACATCAAATACCAGAGTATTAATTAAAGAACACCATGCTATGTGCAAATTTAAAACCCTTGTAAATGTATTAGCAGATCTTAGGTAGCTTCTGCAGGAACTGCTAATGATCAGTACCTACTCTGTTGGCTAGACTGTAGATTACACAATTTGCTATAGTGATTGAAATTACATAATTTCATGTTCCATGCGAACATTTCTATAAAATATATTCAAATAGAACGAGTTCCACATTGTGGAGTTTACGGTTAAATCTGTATTTAAATAGTTTATTGATTATTTAGTATCATACCCACCATTTTCTTCAACAATTGTTCTGTATGTCGGCAGGTCTACCACAGCAGATGTTGATGATCCATCATCAAAATTGACCTCTAAACTTTGCCAGTAGCTGCTGTGAAAGAAGAAGATTGGATGGACATGTTAGGGCTTCAGGGCCTCAAAGTCTCTAGGTTTTAATATAAAACTGAATTTATTTCAAAATCAAAAAAATTTGGGACACACAGACACAATTCTGCTATTTTGTCAATAGAACTGCGCATTATTTGTTACAAATTTGCCTTGATACCAGACTTTCCATCTGAAAATAAGCATGTAAGTGGGGGCAGCAGTCCCCATGTAAATCAAGTATCCATATTTATACGCAACTGTAAAGTTATGTGTCGTAACCCTTTACCAAACAATCCCTGGTTTTTACTACCCTGAGATAGAAGCCTTTTGAAAACATTGTGGAAAAAGGAGAAAATGCTGGTAACCAGCATTTTCTCCTTTTCCAACAATGTTTTCTATTCTTCTAACATCAAGTTTCAATTTTTGAGTCATGTTTATTTTGTCGTCTGCAAATGCTTTCAGTTTGGACCAGTATAAAATTTTGTCGTTTGGTAAAGAGTTAATATTTGTGTGTTCGCAAAAGTGTAGAGTTGTCTCCATAATTCAACTGTCACATGTAGGAACTTGCCACAAACCACATGCAACTAACAAGATAAGATAAGATGACTTAATTTGTTCAAAACATCTTCCTCCGTTTCGTAGGTCTAGAGGAATTCCGGTCGGTTTGTCAGCAAATGGGGAAAAAAATCGTCGAACTGGGAATAAACGACAAGGGTACGAAACGATTGGATACCGAATATAGGCCAATTGTCTGAATTCTTGTGGCAATACGGTTAGGCCAATTGCTTTTCGCCTAAATCATATAGACACAAATTAATTGCAGTGTCATTCAACAAAAAACAATTGAATAAAACAAGATGACACCAATAATACGTTCACATGATCTACAATCTACAGAAGTAACAGAATTTTCCTTACCCTTCTGCCATCTTGTTTTGTCCACGTGACCTTACTCACAGCGGGCGAAAATGCGTTAAGTATTCTCGAGTGATATACTTAATGCTGTGACGTCACAGCACCAGTCGAGTTAAAAAATTATTCACCAGAACCCTATTACATAACGAAATGGGCCAGTCGAATACGCCAATTAACTCGCTGAGCTAAAAACAAGAATTTTCCTGCATGTAATGGAAGATGATTAAATTGATCTTAGTCATTATTATCACATATGAGTTTTTTTTTTTTTTTTTTTTTTTTTCTAAGCTGCCTAAAACACTGATGAAAAACAAAATAAATAAATGTCAAGAAATTGAGATGGAGGTGTCTCAAGAAAAAACTGCATTTAAACAGGATTGCTTGATCGTCTACACAAAAGCCACATCTATACAATAGTGAAATCAAGAACTCTTATAAAACTTGAATTAATGCCACTCTTTCACCACAAAGTTTGTAAATTCGAATTTTCCATTGCTGAATTATACTTTACATAGTTATAATTGACGCAGTTCATAGATCAAAATCATATGGTTGGAGGCAAATAGTGCAGAACAAGATCAGATGACACATATGTGCAGGCTGATCTTGTTCTACACTGTTTGCAATGAATCTACTGAAATACCACTGGTGGCAAAAGGGCTGAGAAAAAAAATTGGTGCAAAAATAACAAAGGCGACAAGCAGAACTGCGCAAGCATAAGATGAATGACTTATTTGACATATAAGTAAATAGGTCCATGGCCAAACGAAAAAACAACTTAACCCTTTCCCTCTTGAACACACAGTTTAATGTCTGCCACAGCAGCCTACATTTGATAACATTGTGGGAAAAGAAGCATTTGCTTGTAATGAGCAAATGCTCCTTTTCCCACAATGTTTTCTAAACCATTTTATTTTGATAATAGCCATTTATAGCGACATATTTCCTTTTTGTAACATGCTTTCAATTTGGGTTAGTCTGAAAACAGTCCAAGTGGGAAATGGTTAAACAATCAGAAGAATGACATTAGAGTCGGATATTCATTTACAAACTGGTATTTGGAACATAAAGACCTCTAAAAGGCAACTATTCCAATATGTCAAATGAACTTGGTACCATAATCTTTGCATGTGGTCTTTACAGTCTGAAAAGGTCAAAATCTGCTTTAACCCATTACCACACAGACTATTTTTAGACCTACCCAAAATGACAGTAAATGACAAAAAGGAAGAAAATTGAGAGGAAAGGAAAGTATCATTTTTAGATAGTTAAGAAAACAATATGGCAACAAGGAGCAATTGCTTATTACGAGCAACTGCTCCTTTTCCCACAATGTTTTCAAAAGTCGTTTGTAAAGACATAAAAATATATGTCTGAGTGGTAAAGGGTTAAACAGCTAGAATTACTTTCTTTTATGAGTACAGCTTATGAACATTTTCCAAGTTTCATGTTATTGAGCTTGGTCCGTATCTGCGCTAAAGACCTTTCTTGCATGCACTTATGCATTTTAACCATCTTTTTTATGTCCTCCTTATAAACTGGTATTTTAAATCCACTTAAATAAGCTCTGAAAGTGTCTTTTAGTATTTTGTTTTGTTCTGGTGTCCATGGAACCCTTTTAGAGGTCAGTTTCTTTGAAAAACTGCCAGGATGACCATCTGATTCTGAAATGTAAAATAAACACTCTTTCTTCTAATGAGGCATACTTGCAGCACAGAAACTCTAGCAAGAAACGGTTTTGTTGTTCCAATTCCAGTTTCGTTGTGGTTTCATTGCATTCTGATTCTCATTAACATGAGTGTTCAACATCATGTAAAAGAAAACCATTGCTCATACGAGCGATGGCTACTTTTTCCAATCTGTTTTCTTACACCGATAGACCAGCGTTCTTGATTCCATCCGTTTTCTGTATTATTTTTACCTCATTTTTGCTTGTCATCTTTGCACTCCGATTATGAATTTGGTGCAGTTCAGAGGTTGCTTTGTTGATTATCAGAACAATACACAGCTAATGTTTTTGCATGTATTGTTTCGCACTTCACTAAATAGTTAGAGCAACAGGTAAGCTGCGTATTTGCGTAAATACGCTATTAAATTGCAAAAAATATTCAAAACAAATTCAGGGCTGTGTGTACTGAAACCAATAACAATTCATCCCTTATGCCATATCGAAAAGATAGGCAGCGTCACAAAATAACAGTACGGAGAACCGAAGAACTTGCTGTAAACAAGTGCGCATGCAGTCTGGTTTTTCCTTTCGATATACGTAATACTTCAAATATAACAAACTAGAATACAGCGTTGAGTTCCCAACTGTTCAGCACACACTAACAAATTAAATAGTTTAGGAACCAGCCATTTTGTGGACTTTCTTTTAAACTGGTGGCAAATATATTTGTCATTTTCTCACCTGTCAGAAAGTTATTTGAGTGCTAATGTCCATCTCAAATAAGAAAGGGCAAAAGAAGGAGCGGCAAAAAGTTTCATCTGAGAAGACTTTTAAACAAATTCTTTCCATTTCCATGGGAACATGACTTCTGCAAGACCTTGAATTCTTTGGGCAGTTTTTGTTAGGGACAACCAAAGGATCATTTCTGTAAGTTTTGTCTGAAAGTGGCCAAATGGTTTAGGAGGAGAAGAGGTTTTAATGCAAATGTTGACGTACCACACACAACTTGTGATCACAATAGCTCACAGAGCACATTGTGCTCAGGTGAGCTAAAACTCCTTTCTATCATAAACATTATTTTTGTTGGCTCTCCCAACACATTCTCTTACAGACACTGAAGTCTGAACTATTTTTAGCTCTGGTAACCATGTCGCTCACTGAAACAAAACAGTTCAAACAATTTTGGTAGAAGACAACATGTGAAACACCTGTATTAATTAATTTTGAATATTGGACCAATAGTTTAGGCAGAGATGTCATTTACAGATTATTCCATTTTTAGCTGTGGTGACCATCTTGTTCACTGAAAAAGAATGGAATGAATGAATGAGTGAGGTTTTAAGGCCCGTCGACATCAAAGGTCATATTGGGCGCACTAACAACTAATGCAATACGTTTAATTGATCAAACTGTAAAGCTACAAGACTTTTAAAATCTCAGCCGTGTAAACACTAAAAGAATAAAGGACGTTAGTGACATATAGTCTAAAAATACAGATGGTCAATAGAACCTAAAATCATATCTTTTTATAGAGATTTACCTCTTTCAAAAAGTCAAAAATAGACTCCAACTTTACGGTATCAAATAAATTGCTCATACTGTCAACATGAAAAAACCTGTCTCTTGTAGGTGCAAGGTCTATACAGTCTACAAGTATGTGTTTAACAGTAAGAGGTGTATTGCAGGGAATACATTGGGGTGCTTCTTCTCCCTTAAGGAGATACGAGTGTGTCATGTATGTATGACCAATGCGAAGACGGGCCAAAACAATTTCTTCACGGCGACTTGTCCGCAACCCTGGAAGCCACTCGCCAAGAGCTGGCTTCACTGTAAACAACTTGTTATCTTTGTTAGCTGGGTCATTCCAGGATTGCTGCCAAACATTCCGGATAAAAACATTTATCAATGGTTTAAAATCATTAAAAGGAACTTTAAAAG
This sequence comes from Tridacna gigas, assembly GCA_945859785.2. Classification (NCBI taxonomy): domain Eukaryota; kingdom Metazoa; phylum Mollusca; class Bivalvia; order Cardiida; family Cardiidae; genus Tridacna; species Tridacna gigas. The sequence goes on from OX244028.2 coordinate 71,134,632, forward strand.
GTAGAACATCCAGTGACATGGCCTCCTTGGCAGCTTTATCTGCCTCTTCATTGCCACTGATACCAATATGGCTAGGGAGCCAACAGAAAACAATATCGGCTTTTTCACATAGTTCGGACAGTTTTTCAAGGAGACCGACCATTAATGGGTTGTCTGTTTTCTCACCCTCAAGTGCTTGCATGGCAGATAATGAATCAGTGAAGATAATATAGCGCCAGTAAGCATCTTCTTGAATATGGTTGAGAGCAAGGTCGATCGCCTTTAGCTCCGCGGAAAAAATAGAAGAATTATTAGGAAGCCGAAATTGGTATATTTCGCCATCGAGCACGGCAGCTGCAGCAACTTTGCTTCCATCTTTAGAACCATCTGTATATATCTCTTCGTGAAGGCAGTATTGTTCTTTTATTTCGAGAAATTTATTTTTAAAAATCATTGGATCTGTTGTAGCTTTTTTGTCAGAAGCAAGACTGTATATATAGGTTGGACTTTTAGAAGTCCATAAAGGAACTTGAGAGATTTTATATTGGGCTACAACCTCAAGATCGCAATCAACACAACTCATATCTGCTTCACAGCGTAAACCAAAAGGTGGTATGACTTTTTCCTTTTTTTGAAATTCATCCTTGTAGAGCGGTTTAAATACTACTTTATGCGTAGGGTTGTCGGGGTTTGACTTTAATTTTAAGTAATACTGCAAGGAAAGTTTCTTCCTGCGTAAATTTAAAGATGGTTCATTTGTCTCAGCATACAAGCTATTGATAGGAGATGTTCTAAAGGCGCCAAGTGCTAAGCGTAAACCTTGGTTGTGGATAGAATCCAATTTCCGAAGGTACGAGTGCCGCACTGAGCCATATACAATGCAGCCGTAGTCTAACTTAGAACGGACTAGTGTTCTATAAAGTCTCAAGAGGACTTTTTTGTCGACTCCCCAGTCCATACTGGAGACAACACGTAAAAGATTCAGAGCTTTTTGGCATTTATTGCTCAAATAGTTAATATGTGGGATAACGTGAGTTTAGAATCAAATAAAAGACCTAAGAATTTGAATTCTGGGACGACTTCTATACGGACACCATCTAATGTCAGCTCCGGGTCGAGATGAAATTTTCTCGACTGACAGAAATGCATACATTTGGTCTTGGTTTTCGAAAATTTGAAACCGTTTTCGTTCGACCAGTTGCTTAAATTATGTAAGACCTGTTGAAGCTGTCTTTCTATCGTATGCATATGCTTTGACCGATAGCAAATGCAGAAGTCATCAACATACAGAAAGCATTCTACTCCAGGGCAAACAGACTTAACAATGTTGTTAATTTTAACACTAAAAAGTGTAACTGAAAGGATACTTCCCTGGGGAACGCCCATTTCTTGTTCGTGTGGGCTGGGCAGTGTATTTCCAACTCGGACTCTAAATTGACGTTCATCTAAAAAAGCAGAAATGAAATAAGCAAGGCGACCTCGAATACCGAAATCATAAAGGTCGTTCATAATGCCATACTTCCAGGTGGTATCGTAAGCACTTTCTAAATCGAAAAAGACAGAAACAACATGTTCTTTCTTTATGAAGGCTTCACGTATAAAAGTCTCGAAGCGTACTAAGTGATCAAGAGTGCTTCTCTGTTTACGAAATCCGCACTGGTTTGTGGAAATAAGTTTATTTTTCTCTAAAAACCAAACTAGGCGGTCATTTACCATTCTTTCCATAGTTTTACAAATACAACTTGTTAAGGCTATAGGGCGGTAATTACTAGGGTTTGTAGAATCTTTGCTTGGCTTTGGTATAGGTATAACTATAGCTTCTTTCCAAGAGTCTGGAAGAACACCTGTCTTCCAGATCTGATTAAATATTTGGAGTAAACAATGGAGGGAACGATACGGTAAGTGTTTAAGGAACTGGTAATGTATATTATCAGACCCAACTGCAGTGTCATGACATTTCTTAAGAGCCTTTTTCAGCTCTTTAATGGTGAAATCTTTATTATAATGCTCCTTGTTATTGGATTTAAAATTCAGTTTGGATTTCTCTTTTACTTTCTGGCGTTTTCGAAACGTGGATGAGTAATTTTCAGAAGAAGACTTCTTGGCGAACGTATCGGCCAGCACATTGGCAATGTCATGTTTAGAAGTAAAGCTCCCATCATCAGTATCAAGATGGCCAACACTATTGGAAGTACATTTGCCGTTAATTTTTCGTATCATCTCCCATGTCTTTTTTGCCCCCAGCTGGGCGGGGGGATAGAAATTGTTCAGCTGCCGTCCTGCAGTAGTGGTAAGACCCCACCAAATGGACCCGCCTGTTTGCCGTGGGTGGAGACTCGTAAGCAGGAAAAGAGGGTCCTGGTAGTTGAGGGGAGCCCAGGGATCTCCAGCTCTCCAACACACTGCTTTGGCCTTGGCTTCTGTGTAAACGAGAGCCTAGATGGGCCCGGTCTAGTGCAATCGGCTGGTCGTTTTTAGATTTTGGGCATTTTGAATGTTTCAAAATTTGTAACACCTTTATTCGTTTCAGAAAAATATACCAATTTTTGTCTGTATCACAACAGTTTCCCTGATACTGCATGTATCTTAAACCTGTTTAGTCTATTACAAGCATAGATACATACTTGAACACTAAATCTATTTTACGTGCGTTCCTTTTCTTTTTAGTCCCAAGTCTATTGTAGGCTCATGGGCTAATTAGGTTGTGTGGGTTGTTTGGTTTGGCTTTGACTTGCGTGGCTGCCTCCTGATCTGGGGAAGTTGCCACGCATCTTCTTTGCCGGATTACGTGATTTACATTGCCTAAGTATATCACTTGGGTAACCCTGGCATGCAGAGCTGGATGCTCCGCTCTATTAGCCATGTCCCCTATGTTGGACTCCAGGGCGGGTGGGGGCCGCAAGTGATGAATTTTAACATATCAATCATGGATCCCCAAACAAAAAAACGAACACGGAAAGAATTCGATAACGAACAGGCTGAAGTTGAATCGACCCAACCTTTCGCACGCTTCCTGATCATTGAATCGTTACAAAATGAAAAACCACTTTCGAAGCTGTCACCATTTGTTATAGAAAAGGTACTTGTTTCTTTGGCAGGCTCCCCGAAGTCTGTAAAAAAGCTCAAAAATGGCACTTTGCTTGTGGAAGTAGAAAAGGCACAACACTCGAAAAACCTTTTAGGCTTGAAACGATTTTTTGAAATACCCGCGAAATGCACTGCACACAATACCCTTAACTCATCCAGAGGTATAATCAGGTGTCCAGATTTGGCTGGTGTAGAGGAAGAAGAAATTGTAACCGAATTATCATCTCAGAATGTCACAGAGGCTAGACGTATTCATGTTTTTCGGGATGGCATCCGGCAAGACACTAATACAATAGTTCTAAAATTCAAAACGGCTATTTTACCAAAAACACTGAAAGTCGGTTATATGAAAGTTCCCGTGGATCTCTATATCCCAAACCCTCTACAATGTTACAGATGTTTCAAGTTTGGCCATCATGAAAGGCAGTGCAACGCTGATGATCATTGCAAACGATGCGGGACGAACGAAGTTGAAACATACCACACATATCCTTGTAATAAACCCATGAAATGTCTGAATTGCGGCGAAGAACACTACTCAACATCCCGGTCATGTAAAGTGTGGAAGAGAGAAAAGGAAATCATAACAATAAAGTACCGTGAAAGCCTATCATTTGCAGAAGCACGAAAAATTGTAGATGCACGACAAGCGTTGGGTGCATCTTACTCGAGCATTACAAAGTCAACTACAGCCAAAACAGTCAATTTGAAGGATGCTCAAACGCAAACGAATGATGCCTCAGTGCAAAGAGATTCAGCAGAGAAACACACTTCAACATCTGTAAAACCACAAAAACCGATAGCAAACAGAAAACCAGAAAAGCCTGTTCGAAAAGAAAGTCCCAACAAATCTTCAGAAAAGGTCATCTCGGACCGCCTTCCAAAGGGGTCTGATGACCAAATACAACAACACAACCGCTTCCAGTGTCTTGAGGAAGACATGGAGGCGGAAAACGACCATGCAGATACAAATAAGCAAGGTCGTATTATCAAACTGAATAATAAGAAATGAATCTGAACATACTTCCAGTCCTCTGTGGTATCTTATTTACTATGAACTTAGTAATGAATAATACCATTCTGCAATGGAATTGTCGTAGCATTTAAAGCTAACTATGAGGAATTAAAACTTTTAGTGAACGAACAGAAACCAGTTGCAATATCTTTACAGGAGACATTCCTGAAAGATTCCGATAAGTTCTCCTTTAAGTACCACTCCTGTTATTTAAAAAATTATGGTGGCCATGATAAAGCTTCAGGGGGAGTTGCCATCATTGTGAACAACAACGTTCCGCACCATTATATCAATCTTGACACTACTTTACAAGCTGTTGCGGTAAACATTTCCCTCAATAAGACCATAACACTGTGCTCTATTTATCTTCCACCTAGTTCGCCCATTGATGTCAAGAAACTTGATGAACTGGTAGAACAATTGCCGGCCCCTTTCATTTTAATATGAGATTTCAGTTCCCATCATACACTATGGGGATGTACAGATACAAACGATAAAGGTCGAAGCATTGAAAGTTTTGTCACAGAGCATAATCTTGTTTTGCTCAATGATAAGTCTTATACGTATCTTCATCCTGCAACTGGTTCCTATTCTTCTCTTGATTTGACTCTTTGTAGTCCAGAGATTTTCACTGACTTAAATTGGAAGGTCAACGATGACCTACATGGAAGTGATCATTTTCCTATACACGTATCGGAGGTTGGACCATCTATACAACAACGTCCAGAACGCTGGAGGCTACATAAAGCAAATTGGGAAAAATTCAAAATTCACTGTGAACAATCAATTTATCCCAATGCCTTTGACGAATGTGAAAATCCTCCAGAACTGTTCACTTCCTTACTTTACTCGGCTGCAGAGAAATCTATTCCTCGAACGTCGACAAAACCAAAGCACCCAAGCAAACCATGGTTTAACGATGATTGTAAGAAGGCTATAGCTGAGCGAAAATCTGTTCTCAGACAATTCAATCTGAGACCTACACAGGAGAATCTTGCAAAGTTCAAAATTGCGCGTGCGAGAGCGCGACGGACTATCAAACAAAGTAAACGTGAGTCTTGGCGACAGTACGTATCTAGATTGAATTCCAGATCGTCTGTCAAAAAGACATGGGAAATGATTCGAAAAATTAATGGCAAAAGTACTTCAAACAATATTGGTCATCTTGTTACTGATGAAGGGAATTTTACTTCTAAAGAAAACATTGCTAATGTGCTGGTTGATACATTTGCCAACAAATCTTCTTCTAAAAACTACTCATCCACGTTTCGAAAATTTCAAGCCGTGAAAGAGAAATCAAAATTAAACTTTAAATCCAGTAACACGGAACATTATAATAAAGACTTTACTATGAAAGAGTTAAGAAAAGCTCTTAAAAAATGCCATGATACTGCAGTTGGGTCTGATGATATCCATTACCAATTTCTCAAACACTTACCGTATACTTCCCTCCATTGTTTACTTCAAATTTTTAATCAGACTTGGAAGACAGGTGTTCTTCCAGACTCTTGGAAAGAAGCTATAGTTATACCTATACCAAAGCCTGGTAAAGATTCTACAAACCCAAGTAATTACCGCCCTATAGCCTTAACAAGTTGTATTTGTAAAACTATGGAAAGAATGGTAAATGACCGCCTAGTTTGGTTTTTAGAGAAAAACTTATTTCCACAAACCAGTGCGGATTTCGTAAACAGAGAAGCACTCTTGATCACTTAGTACGCTTCGAGACTTTTATACGTGAAGCCTTCATAAAGAAACAACATGTTGTTTCTGTCTTTTTTGATTTAGAAAGTGCTTACGATACCACCTGGAAGTATGGTATTATGAACGACCTTTATGATTTCGGTATTCGAGGTCGCCTTGCTTATTTCATTTCTGCTTTTTTAGATGAACGTCAGTTTAGAGTCCGGGTTGGAAATACATTGTCCAGCCCACACGAACAGGAAATGGGCGTTCCCCAGGGAAGCATCCTTTCAGTTACACTTTTTAGTGTTAAAATTAACAACATCGTTAAATCTGTTTGCCCTGGAGTAGAATGCTTTCTGTACGTTGACGACTTCTGCATTTGCTATCGGTCAAAGCATATGCATACGATTGAAAGACAGCTTCAACAGGTCTTAAATAATTTAAGCAGGTGGTCAAACGAAAACGGTTTCAAATTTTCGAAAACCAAGACCAAATGTATGCATTTCTGCCAGTCGAGGAAGTTTCATCTCGACCCGGAGCTAACATTAGATGATGTTCGTATAGAAGTTGTCCCAGAGTTCAAGTTCTTAGGTCTTTTATTCGATTCTAAACTCACGTTCATCCCACATATTAATTATTTGAGCAACAAATGCCAAAAAGCTCTGAATCTTTTACGTGTTGTTTCCAGTATGGACTGGGGAGCCGACAAAAAAGTCCTTTTGAGACTTTATAGAACACTTGTCCGTTTGAAATTAGATTACGGCTGCATTGTATATGGCTCAGCGGGGAAATCGTACCTTCGTAAACTGGATTCTATCCATAACCAAGGTTTACGATTAGCACTTGGCGCCTTTAGAACATCTCCTGTTAATAGTTTATATGCAGAGGCAAATGAACCATCTTTAAATTTACGCAGGAAGAAACTTTCCTTGCAATATTACCTAAAATTAAAGTCAAATTCCGACAACCCTACGCATAAAGTAGTATTTGAACCCCTCCACAAGGATGAATTTCAAAATAGAGAAAAAGTAATACCACCTTTTAGTTTGCGCTGTGAAGCGGATATGAGTTGCCTTGATTGCGATCTGGAAGGTGTAGCGGAACATAAAATCTCTGAAGTTCCTTTATGGACTTCAAAAAGTCCAACCTACATATATAATCTTGCTTCAGACAAGAAAGCTACGACAGATCCTATGATATTTAAAAATAAATTCCTTGAAATAAAAGGCCCCCAGCCGGACGGGGGGTAGAATACGCCGGCTGCCAGTCCTGCAGAGTGGTAAGACCCCACCAATGGACCCGCCTGTTTGCCGTGGGTGGAGACTCGTAAGCCGGAAAAAAGGGTCCTGGTAGTTGAGGGGAGCCCAGGGATCTCCAGCTCTTCAACACACTGCTTCGGCCTCGGCTTCGGTCTAAACGAGAGCCTAGATGGGCCCGGTCTAGCGCAATCGGCTGGTCGCTTTTAGATTTGGGCACGACTTTTCTTGTTCAAACTTGATTAAAGTCACTGTAATGTTTTTTGAAAAATAATGATTGCATGCATTTGAGAAGTTTTCTCAGTAGTGCACGTATTCTCTACAGCTCTTGCGTAGATTTGAATCAATTAAACATTGCTACCTTGTCCAACTTACTGTTTTAAGTTGTTTTACATGTTTTTAGTCCCTAGTCTAATGTAGGCTCATGGGCTAATTGGGTGGCGGGGATTCTGGGGTTGGGGCACCAGCTTCCATGGATGTTCTCTGATTCCCAGGAATAGGCCATGCCTGCTGGATGTCGCTCTTCTCTATCTATGTTGCCCGAGTATATCATCTGGGTAACCCTGGCATGGGGAGCTGGAATGCCGCTCCACTATACATGCCCCCTTGTTGGGCTCCATGGAGGGCGGGGGCCGTAGATGACGAAATAATAAAAATCAAACATGGAACAACAAACCAAAAAACGAACACGCGGCCAATTGGATATGGACTCGGACAACGAACAATCACCTTCTTTTCCTCGATTTTTAATCATTGAATCGACCAAAGCTGATCAACCTTTGACGAAACTGTCACCCTTCGTCATAGAGAAAGTTTTAGTTTCTCTAGCAGGATCGCCAAAGTCTGTTAAAAAGTTAAACTCTGGTTCACTTCTGGTTGAAGTCGAGAAAGCGAAACATGCTCAAAACTTGCTGAAACTATCTCGCTTTTTTGAAATCCCTGCCAAATGTTACCCCCACACCTCTTTAAATACATCTAGGGGAATCATCCGATGTCCGGATCTTGCAGGTGTGACAGAAGAAGAAATAGTTTCCAATCTGGCAGACCAGAATGTAACTGCAGTTCGACGAATCACGGTTTTCAGAGATAATGTTAAAAGGAGTACCAATACAATTGTTTTGACATTCAACACTTCTATTCTACCAAAATGCCTCAAAGTCGGATATTTGAAAGTGCCTGTGGACGTATACATACCTAACCCGCTTCAGTGTTATGCATGTTTCAAGTACGGACACCATGAGAAAAAATGCAGGTTGCATGGAGGAGATGAACTCTGCAGACGTTGTGGGGATACTATAATCACCCATAACGAAAACATATGCACCAAGGATATGAAATGTGTAAACTGTGGTGAAAATCATCCCTCTACCTCTAGATCATGCAAAATTTGGAAAAAAGAAAAAGAGATTGTTACAGTCAAATACAAAGAGGGCTTATCATTCCCTGAAGCCAGAAAGATTGTTGAAGCCCGTTACAATCTCTCCTTTTCCACCGTACTGAAATCTAATAAAACGAATTCGATCGAACTCAAAGATGCTCAAACTCAGACAATTGATACATCAACACAAACGAATACGCCACAGAACCAAACTCCTACAAATGTAAAACAATCTCAGAAACCAGTAGTGAACAAAAAGCCAGAGAAAACTGCCCCTAAGAGTCCAACCAAATCTACTAAAAAGGTCCTCTCAGACCGCCTTCCAAAGGGGTCTGATGACCAAATTCTTCAGCATAACCGCTTCCAGTGTCTCGATGATGAAGACATGGAGGCGGATGCTAACCATGCAGAACCACCAAATACAAATAAGCAAGGTCGCATTATCAAATTAAATAAGAAATGAATCAATACATACTTCCATTGTGCTGTGGTATCTTTCTTACTCTAACTCTAGCAATGAATAATAATATTCTGCTATGGAATTGTCGTAGCATTAAAGCAAACCTCGAGGAATTGAACCTTTTAATCAATGAACAAAAACCAGTAGCAATTTGTTTACAGGAGACATTTCTTAAAGACTCCGACAAGTTTACTTTAAAGCACCACTCTTGTTACTTTAAACACAATAGTGGCAATTATAAAGCTTCAGGAGGTGTTGCCGTTCTTGTGAATAATGGTGTTCCTCACCATTTTGTTAAGCTTGAAACTACGTTGCAAGCTGTCGCGGTAAACATTTCTCTAAACAAAACCTTTACTTTGTGTTCTGTGTATCTTCCACCTGGGTCGTCAATTGATGTCAAGAAACTTGATGATCTAATAGACCAATTGCCGAAGCCTTTTATTTTAATGGGAGATTTTAATTCCCACCATACTCTATGGGGATGTACAGACACGAATGACAAGGGTAAAATCATTGAAGAATTTGTTACGAAACACGACCTTGTTCTGCTCAATGATCAGTCTTCAACCTATCTTCATCCTGCTACTGGTTCGTACTCCGCTTTAGACCTTACTGTATGTAGCCCTGGAATTTATCCAGACTTTAACTGGAAGGTTTGTGATGACCTTCATGGAAGCGATCATTTCCCGATTCAGATATCGGAAATGGGACCTTCTGTACAGCAACGTCCAGAACGTTGGAGACTCCACAAGGCTAACTGGGAACAGTTCAAAGTCTACTGCGAACAATCAATTCATCCCAGTGCCTTTGATGCCTGCGAAAATCCTGCAGAGCTTTTCACTTCCTTACTTTATTCGGCTGCTGAAAAGTCAATTCCTCAGACATCGACAAATCCAAAGAATCCAAGCAAGCCATGGTTTAACGATGATTGCAAAAAGGCTATAACTGAGCGAAAGTCTGTTCTCAGACAATTTAATCTGCGACCGACTCATGAAAATCTCTCAAAGTTCAAAATTGCACGTGCAAAAGCACGACGAACTATCAAACAAAGTAAACGTGCGTCTTGGCGACAGTACGTATCTAGATTAAATTCTAGATCGTCTGTCAAAAAGACATGGGATATGATTAGGAAAATTAATGGGAAAAGTTCCTCGTTAAACGTAGGGCACTTAAATTCGGATGATGGTGTTGTCACATCCAAAGCAGATATTGCTAATGTCTTGGCAGAAACTTTTGCAGAGAAGTCGTCTTCCTCAAACTATACGACTACATTTCGAAAATTCCAAGACATCAAAGAAAAAACTAAACTGAACTTCAAGTCAAATAATACAGAGCATTACAATAAGGATTTTACTTTGAAAGAACTCAAAAAGGCTCTGAAGAAATGTCATGATACTGCTGTTGGATGTGATGACATCCATTATCAGTTTTTAAAACATTTCCCGTTTCGATCCCTTGAATGTTTACTGAGTATATTTAATCAAGTCTGGCATACTGGTACTCTTCCAGATTCCTGGAAGGAAGCAATAGTAATTCCCATACCAAAACCAGGTAAAGACTCTACGAATCCTGCAAACTATCGTCCTATAGCCTTAACAAGTTGTATTTGCAAAACCATGGAAAGAATGGTTAATGACCGCCTTGTTTGGTTTCTAGAGAAAAACAAACTTATTGCTACCGCCCAGTGTGGCTTTCGTAAACAAAGAGGCACTCTTGACCACTTAGTTCGCTTCGAAACTTTTATTCGCGAAGCTTTTATTAAAAAGGAACATGTCGTTTCTGTATTTTTCGATTTAGAGAGTGCGTATGATACCACATGGAAGTATGGAATCATGAACGACCTCCATGATTTCGGTATAAGAGGTCGCCTTGCTTATTTCATTTCGGCATTTTTGAATGAACGTCAGTTTAGAGTCCGGGTAGGAAATACTTACTCCAACCCCCATGAACAGGAAATGGGCGTTCCCCAGGGAAGCATTCTTTCCGTTACACTCTTTAGTGTCAAAATAAACAATATTGTTAAGTCTGTTTGTCCTGGTGTGGAATGCTTTTTGTATGTTGACGACTTCTGCATTTGCTATAGGTCTAAGCATATGCATACCATTGAACGGCAGTTGCAACAAGTGTTAAACAACTTAGCCAAATGGTCAGGAGAAAATGGTTTTAAATTTTCTAAAACCAAGACCAAATGCATGCATTTCTGCCAGTCAAGAAAGTTTCATTTGGACCCAGAACTTTATTTAGATGATGTACAAATTGAAGTCGTCCCTGAATTCAAATTTTTAGGTCTTTTGTTCGACTCTAAGCTGTCGTTTATTCCTCAGATCAATTACCTTAGCAATAAATGCCAAAAAGCTCTTAATCTCTTGCGTGTTGTCTCCAGTATGGACTGGGGAGCCGACAAAAAAGTCCTTTTGAGACTTTACAGAACACTCGTCCGTTCAAAGTTAGATTACGGCTGCATTGTATATGGCTCAGCGCGGAAATCGTACCTTCGGAAATTGGATTCTATCCATAACCAAGGTTTACGCTTAACACTTGGCGCCTTTAGAACATCTCCTATCAATAGTTCGTATGCAGAGGCAAATGAACCATCTTTAAATCTACGCAGGAAGAAACTTTCCTTGCAATATTACCTGAAATTAAAGTCAAATCCCGCCAACCCCTCGCATAAAGCAGTATTTGAACCGCTCTACAAGGACAAGTTTTTAAATAGAGGAAATGTAATACCACCTTTTAGTTTGCGCTGTGAAGCGGACATAACTTGTATTGATTGCGATCTGGAGAATGTAGCAAAACAAAAAATCTCTGAAGTTCCTTTATGGACCTCTAAAAATCCAAGCTACATATATAATCTTGCTTCAGACAAGAAAGCTACCACAGATCCCATGATTTTCAAAAACAAATTCCTTGAAATAAAAGAACAATACTGTCTTCACGAAGAGATATATACCGATGGTTCTAAAGATGGAAACAAAGTTGCTGCAGCTGCCGTGTTTGATGGCGAGTTATATCAGTTTCGGCTTCCTAATAATTCTTCGATTTTTTCTGCCGAGTTAAAAGCGATCGACCTTGCTCTCAATCATATTCAGCAAGACGCTTACTGGCGGTACATTATCTTTACTGATTCTTTATCTGCCATGCAAGCACTTGAGGGTGAGAAAACAGATAACCCATTAATAGTCAGTCTCCTTGAAAAATTATCAGGAATCTGTGAAAAAGCCGATATTGTTTTCTGTTGGCTACCCAGCCATATTGGTATCAGTGGTAATGAAGAGGCAGATAAAGCTGCCAAGGAGGCATTGTCACTGGAAGTTTTACCTTTTAAAGTCCCTTTTAACGATTTTAAACCATTGATTAATGATTTTATCCGAAACGTATGGCAGCAATCCTGGAATGACCCAGGTAACAAGGATAACAAGTTGTTTACAGTGAAGCCAACACTTGGCGAGTGGCTTCCAGGGTTGCTGACAAGTCGTCGTGAAGAAATTATTTTGGCCCGTCTTCGCATTGGTCATACATACATGACACACTCGTACCTCCTCAAAGGAGAAGAAGCACCCCAATGTATTTCCTGCAATGCACCTCTTACTGTTAAACACATACTTGTAGACTGTATAGACCTTGCACCTACAAGAGACAGGTTCTTTCATGTTGATAGTATGAGCGATTTATTTGATACTGTAAGGTTGGAGTTTATTTTTGACTTTTTGAAAGAGGTAAATCTCTATAAAAAGATATGATTTTAGGTCCTATTGACCATCTGTATTCTTAGACTTTGTCACTAGTCTTGTTTATCCTTTTAGTGTTTACACAGCTGATATTTTAAGCCTTGTCCCTAACATTACAGTTTGCTAATTTAAATGCATTGCATTAGTTGTTAGTGCGCCCAATATGACCTTTGATGTCGACGGGCCTTAAAACTTCATTCATTCATTCCTTGAAATAAAAGAACAATACTGCCTTCACGAAGAGATATATACTGATGGTTCTAAAGATGGAAACAAAGTTGCTGCAGCTGCCGTGCTCGATGGCGAGGTATATCAGTTTCGACTTCCTAATAATTCTTCGATTTTTTTCTGCGGAGTTAAAAGCGATCGACCTTGCTCTCAACCATATTCAGCAAAACGCTTACTGGCGCTACATTATTTTTACTGATTCGTTATCTGCCATGCAAGCACTTGAGGGTGAGAAAACAGATAACCCATTAATTGTCAGTCTTCTTGAGAAGTTGTCTGGAATCTGTGAAAAAGCTGATATTGTTTTCTGCTGGCTTCCTAGCCATATCGGTATCGCTTGCAATGAGGAGGCAGATAAAGCTGCCAAGGAGGCATTGTCACTGGACGTTTTACCTTTTAAAGTTCCTTTTACTGATTTTAAGCCATTAGTAAATGATTTTGTTCAAAATGTATGGCAGCAATCCTGGAATGATCCAGTAAACCAAAATAATAAGTTGTTTACAGTGAAGCCAGCTCTTGGCGAGTGGCTTCCAGGGTTGCGGACAAGTCGCCGAGAGGAAATTATATTGGCCCGTCTTCGCATTGGTCATACATATTTGACGCACTCATTCCTCCTCAAAGGAGAAGAAGCACCTCAATGCATTTCCTGCAATGCACCTCTTACTGTTCAACACATACTTGTAGAATGTATAGACCTAGCACCTACAAGAGACAGGTTTTTTCATGTTGACAGTATGAACAATTTATTTAATGCTGTAAAGTTAAGAGTCTATTTTAGATTTTCTGAAAGAGGTAAATCTCTATAAAAAGATATAATTTTAGGTTCTATTGACCATCTGCTTTTTATACAAAAAGCCAGTAATAATTATTTCTTCTTAGTGTTTACACAGTATAGATTTTAATTTTATTTCGTAACCTTGCAGTATATCAAATAAAAAGCATTTCATTAATTGTAAGTGCGCCCAATATGACCTTTGATGTCGACGGGCCATAAAACTTCATTCATTCATTCATTCATTCATCTCCCCCTTATTATCTGCCTCTTAAAGGAATCCAAAATCTTTAAATTGCTCTAGCTGCCTTAGTGTTTGACCAATTTGGACAATCTTGGTGTCTAAATAGCATCACTCTTGTTCGTCTATGCAATGGTGAGAGTTTCAGAAACCTCGATCCAAGATGGCGGCCGAAAATGACGTCATTGTCCCTATAAAATGCTATATCTCATTTAGTTCAAGTCTGATCGGTACCTCAGAGGTACCGTTGGAAAGGTCTGATCACACTGAGTCAGAAAATATATACATATAGGGGTCTAGCTCTATTTGTTCTCGAGATACATCGGTTTAAAGTTTGTCGTTAATGATTCGAGTGATCTCCCCCTTATTATCTGCCCCTTAAAGGAATCCAAAATCTTTAAATTGTTCTAGCTCCCTTGTCTGGTCCGATTTTGATCATTGTTGTACCGTTGGAAAGGTCTCACCGAGACCTACATGATGACATCAACCAACCGGAACGAAACTCACTCATGCGTAAAATCGCTTCTAACTCCCTTATGCCTTGACCGATTTGAGTGAATTTAGGCTCGTTAGAAAGGTCTAGAACGCTTTCCACTACCCATTGAACCACAATGACTTATGCATAGTGAAAGATATTACTCTTAAGTTTTCCTACATCTAAATATAGGTATGACATAATTCTTCTAAATAAAGCGGACCAATAAGAATAGAGATCAGTGATGTAATGGCTCTAAATACAGTTGACGATCACATATCTAAATATAGCGGACCAATCAAATGAGAGACCAAGGAAATGAACATAGATCAGAATGAGGCCTCCGTGTGTATAAATAAGACAAACAGCCCTTATTCTTCATTCTGATTTCAGAATTACAACTGACAACATGTCTATTTTCAGAGGAAACTTAGGTAATGGACGTGTAGTAGAGGTGACAGAATGGAAGGGGGTGAGGCGAGTGGACTTAAGAGAATGGCAAGACGAAAAACCCACCAAGAAAGGTATCAGTTTAACCCTGATGTTTTGGAAAAACTGGGTCGACACTATAGAATACGTGGATCAGGCATTGACAGATAAAACGGACTACAACTGTCACTTGGGAGGCAATGTATATTGTACAATAACTGAAGGCAGCAAATGTGTGGACATGAGACAATATTGGAAACCGAAAGAAAAAGTAGTACCCACAAAAAAGGGGTTGTGTTTACGACCACTAGAATATCAACGCCTCAAAGACCTGATACCTGAGATTGGAAAGACCCTACCCGAACTAGACGCAGTGGTCCCGTGTTACTTACAGTCGGACCATATGAACCAGATAGGGATGCTACAGTGCCCGGAATGTAACCCCAATGACTGTACAAACTGGTAACCAATCAGAGACTGTTACTAAATATAGCGGACCAATCAGAAACTGTTACTAAATATAGCGTACCAATCGGAAATCAGACTCTTATCTAAAAGACAAGAAAAGCGCACCAAAAAACAGATTCAAATTTATTTGTATATATTTGTGAAGTTGATCATGTATGACATGAATGTACTGTATATACTAATGTATGTACGTCATGTGATTCTATTGAATTGTATGATGAAATAAAATATGAACTGTACTCGATGCTTTGTGGTTTGACCCATTGCCCTCAGTCTGGGTTCTAATGATATAAGACCGTATATCAGGACAATACCCCTTTCAACTCCCCAAGGAAATCCCTTTTCAAGTCGTCAGAGTGTCTGACTTAAGCAGGATATCAGAACAATACCCCTTTCAACTCCCCAGAGGTAACAGACGGGACAGAAGACAACGGAGAATTTCTAAAAATAACAACCAATCAGCGACAGGTACTTTATATAAATTGGGCTCTGCTTTCTTCCAGTTGTCAGTTCTGAAAAGTACTTTGAACTATGAACATGGATCTGTTTACGCAGAGTCATTCGGTACAAGTGAACCAGTTTTCCAAGCCAAATATGATGTTTTATGAAGATAGATTAAGAACGTTTCAAGACTGGTCAAAGCAGATAACTCCAGATCGCGTTTCCTTATCAAAAGCCGGCTTTTATTACACTGGAAGTAGCGACAAGGTTACTTGCTTCGCTTGTTCAGTCAACGTTATGTCCTGGGAATCGACGGACGACCCTTGGGTAGAACACGAAAAATGGTCTCCAACGTGTATTTACTTAAAAATGACGGGCTATAAAAGCGAAAACAAGAACTTGGTGCAACCTGTAGGTGACTTTAGATTTAAAACAGCGAGCAAGAACAATCAGACAACGTCAGGATTCACCCCTTCATTTGGACAAAACGGTGGAAATATCCCATCCTTTGGATTTGGGTCAAATAGTAACACTGGAGCCAATTTATTTGTGAGACGATAGACATGTTCGGACTTGTTTTTGTGGCGGTGATGTTGATAAATGACTTTGAGTGGTGGTGGAGATGTAGGCAATTAAGACGAGAAGCCAGAGAGGGTGCTGAGAGACTTATTGATATTTTAAATTTGTATTTAGAGGAAAATAGACGTCCTTTATATTCTGTTGTATTATAGTTATTTTGTTGTAAGAATGCATTATGCTTGTATAAATTAATGAAAGATGTCAGACTGGAACACCTATTTGTCCACTCTTTATTTCGACCCAAAGTCCCCTGCTAGTCATTTAGGTCCAGAGAAATTATATCAGTATGTAAAGGCCCAAGGAAAAAACACCATTGGTAGACACAGAATAAGAAAATGGTTACAAGTTCAAGAGTCCTATTTCTTAACGAGAGGGGCCAGACGCCGGTTTAAACGATCCAGAGTTATTGTGAACGGTGTAGACAGTCAATGGGATATAGACCTGATGGATATGATGGACTTGTCCAAATATAATGAAGGGTTCAAGTATGTCATTGTTTGCATAGATATTTTTTCTCGATTTGCACATGCCCAACCGGTGCCAAGTAAAAAGGGGATCGATGTCACGAACGCTCTGACACACATATTGTCGGGGGAGAGGAAACCCAACACAGTACGCACTGACAGAGGCATGGAGTTTCGAAGTAAGAAAGTCAATAAATATTTACGCGGTCAAAACATTCACCACCTTTACGCCCTGCAAACTTTGCAGAAAGATTTATAAAGACCCTACAGCATAAACTATTTAGATACACGCTTAAAAACAGAACTCTGCACGGTCACTGGAAGACAAGGTACATATTCAACATGCAGTGAATGAAGGGGAAAAGACCATCCCTGGAACTCGATACAAGTTTGATGGGTACTGCGCAGAAACACACACGGTGTACGACTACCACGGCTGCGTGTTTCATGGCTGCCCTGTGTGTTTCTCAGATAATAGAGAAGAAACGAGTCACCCCCTAACCCACCAGTCACTGGATGAATTGTATGCCCTGACTATGAAAAAGAAAGTTTATTTAGAACAATTAGGCATGAAATACGTGTGCATTTGGGACCATGAATTTCAAAAAGAACGACATCAAAATTCAGAATTGAGAACCTTCATCAAACAGTTAGACATGACAGAGAGATTGGACCCTAGAGAGAGCTTCTTCGGCGGGCGTACCAATGCGAGTCAACTCTGTCGTAAAACGGAAGAACAGGAAAGGATCAAGTACGTGGATTTCTCGAGCTTGTATTCTTGGGTGAATAAGTATTGTCGGTATCCCGTGGGTCACCCTAAAATCTTGACCAAAGATTTTGGGAATATAAAGGAGTATTTTGGTATTGCTAAAGTCAAGATATCACCCAGTCCTCCCGTACAGATCAAATGGCGAACTGAAATTCCCTTTATGTAGGACCTGCGCGGATACTGAGAATCCTGACCCCTGCACCTGTTCGGACGACGAGAGAGTTTTGACCAGTACGTGGTGCACCCCGGAGATACACACAGCTCTTAGACTAGGGTACCAACTTAAAAACATATACGAAATATACCACTGGAGGAAACCACTGGACAGAGGCTCAATATGCGCCAGACAGAAATCTTTACGGATAGTCAGGTCAACCTATTCTTTCAATTATTCTCGGATCCCTTAAAACAACCTCTCAACTTTCACATATTAACAGATAACATGATACAAATTGAATGGATATACAAACAGGACTGCCTACCCGAAGACAACAACACAAACATATACTTGGCGACCTTTACCACGTGCTGGGCTAGGCTCAAATTGTACAGTGTGCTCGAACAATTAGACAGACGTGTACTGTATTACGATACAGATAGTGTCATTTACCTGAGTAGACCTGGAGAGATAGACCCACCCTTAGGGGACTACTTGGGCGAATTGTCCGATGAATTAGACAAGGGTGAGCACATTGTAGAGTTTGTGTCTGGCGGTCCCAAAAACTATGCATACAAAACAAACACCAACAAAGAAACGTGCAAAGTCAGAGGATTTACATTGAACTACACCAACTCACAACTCATCAATTTTGAAAGCGTCAAACACATCGTCACAGACACACACGGCACCTCACACATTACCATCACAAACCCAAGCAAAACATGTAGAGACAAAGGTAAACGAAAATTATACAACAGAGCAGAAGAAAAAAGATATCAAATGGTATACACTAAACGCAGAAGAATAGAGAATTATGACACAGTACCTTACGGATATTAGAATGGGGAGAATGGTGTGAGAATGAATATGAACATGATTGAAATGATATTAGTGGAAGCAAATTTTGATGTCACTGGAAGTAAATTTTGATGTTACTGGACGTAAAATTCAATGTTATTGGAAGTAAATGTTGATGTTACTGGAATCAAATTTGCATGTTACTGGAATCTGTTTTT